>CM031384.1:14438364-15052175 GCA_018350135.1 Citrus trifoliata | reverse complement strand
ATAGGTTCAGTAGTTAGCATCAGTTGACATACAAAGCAAGATATGACAACTAATCCTTCCTTTTTGTCCTTTTTTGTGGGGGCTTTTGATAGGATATGACAACTAATCCTAAACGTGTCAATCCTTATATTTCATGTGATTAGAAATATGATTTGGATTTAATACACAATGGAAATTAAGGATACGGACGACAAAAATACTTAATCCCAAATTTCAAATAAATTAGAAAAGAATAACGATATACCGGAAAGGTATAAAAAATAAAAAATTATTTTTAACATTTTAAAAATCTTATAGATAATTTTTTGTTTTCAAGTAATAACATATTATTTTTTGTGTTTTTTTTATCACATATCAAAATTGATTAAAGAAACGGTGATTCCACATTTTTTAAGTTAGATTTAAAATCAATTGAAACTACAGTGAAATTATGTATCATTTAACAAATTAATATGTGATTGAGATGGTTTTTAAATACCAATTGTAAATTCTACCATAGATTTTTTTTTTTTGCTTAACTAGGAAAAAAATCAATTTGCAGTTTTTATTTACTTTGAGATAAATTAAACAATAAAAAATTAAATAAAAACAAAGGAGAAAAAATCTAGACAATTGGGACGATATTTAGATTTTATGAGAACAAAATTAAATTGTATTTTTGTTAGTAGGATATGAGGTCCCGAGTACATAATTCAATGGGATCAAGTTTGACAAATTCCATATCCATTTATCCCGATTACTATCTCTAATTAAAAATAATTTAATTAATTAATTATCGAAAACTTCTTTTTTATTTTATAAATTTTTTAAAAATAATATATTTTTATTGCACTTCTTTCATCTGAAGCGGGGGTGTCATTTCTTCTCACCAAAAAAAAAAAAAAAAAAAAGTGGGGGTGTCTTTTATTTCTCACCAAAGGCAAAGCCACAAGTAAGGGTACGCTGGTAGCTTTGACATTCCGTCATGTGACACGTGGGATTCGTACTTCATTTCATGAGAGTGCCTTCGTCTGATTTGACCCGGGCAGTTAGGGGGTACTTTGTGCACCTTACACGTGTCGCTCGTTGTTCTTGATAATAGCCTAATAGGAGCTCATAAGCCTAGAACCTGCGTTTCATTATTGCGTCATTATCTTTCTGCACCGTGTTTGTTTCGGCAGAAGGAATATGGACAAAATAATGTCAGTACTATTTTACCCTTTTGCAGTTTCAAATTACCTGAATGCCATTTCCTTTATGAGAATTTGAGGGATAGAGATAAGGTCCGCCTAAGTTAATGTAACTTACCGTCAGAATGTAAAAATTTCATTGAGCCCCCTATACTCTATGTTATTTATAATTTATTCGTAAGTATTATAAAACTTTGTGAATTATAAAATTTCGTTTAATTCCATACACTCAATTTTATTTTATTGAAACCCTAAAATACGAATTCACCCCCTATAATTTTAAATTTTCAAAATAACCTCCATTTAATTAATAACTATTATTTTATTATAATCATAAATGTAATTATATTCTTTAAATAGATTATTATTTTATTATTAATAACAAGAATATAAAGTATTATAATTAATTAATCTATTAACAATAATTAATAATAATTTTTCGTAAATTGTTAATAATATTTAACGATAATTATTATTAATAATTAATTTTTGAATAATAATAACAATTAAAATAATTAAAATATAAAATAATAATTGTGATAAAATTAATTAATAATTTTATAGCAATGTACAATTTAACTCATTATGATTTTTCATTCTAAGACAAAATAAACAAATAAATGGTAATACAACTCATTCTAATTATGATTTCTACAGTTCAAGTAAATAAATTATTCAATTAGATTTTTATCACAATATTATTGCAAAATTATAATTTTTTAATAAAAATAATTATTAAAATTTTGCAAAATCTAAATTAAATAAAAATCAGCTGAGCACCTTTGTTTGAGATTTATTTTTATTAAATTTAGGGATATTTTTATAATTATAATTTTCTTATTATTCAAAGTTTTTGTAAAATAAAATTGTCTTTTAATTTATTTAGCGGTAAAATGGTCATTTCATTTAAATTATTTAACGGTATTAGTTAAAAAGTGACTAGTTGATACAAATTAAAAAAAATATGGTGCAGAAAATATGTTAAAATTTTTTAATGATTGGATAAATATAAGAAAAAAAAATAATGCGGTGATAATTTTCCTTCCTCATATTGTATCATTTTATCCGGAGTTTACTAACTTATAGATTCCGTAAGATATAGCTCACTCACAAATTTAGTTGTGCGTCCCACACAGCCCACAGCAAAGCACTATTCATGTGAGGGCTATACCTTACTGAATCTGTAAGGTAGCCCTCTCCCATCTTATCCTTGTCGTGTCGAAGAATCATAAAGTAGAGTCAACCTACAGTGCAGCGCTGTATCTCATACAGCGCATGCACGCAACCAGTACAACCGGTTTTTAACCGGTTAACATAATAAATATTACATTTTAATTTTTTTTTAATGCGAAAAAAATATGAAAAAAATAGGGAAAAAAGATAAAATTATAATTAAATGAAGCAAAAGAATATAATAATTTTAAATTTATAAATAGTACAAGAAACTGTACAAGTATTATAAACAAGTCACAAAATAATTATATTCTCACTTACTTTGTTACATTTCAATATTTATAATGCATGTTTCAAGTTTACTTTTAAAATTCCTATTTTTTGTTACGATTTATCTAAATTTTGGTAAGTTATTTCAACTCATTTTTCCACCAATTTTTGGTTCTATATTTTCACTTTTTTCATTAAATTCTAACTTTTTACGTGAATATTTTAAGTTTACTTTCAACATTCCTGCATTCCATTAGACTTTATCTAATTTCTGTTAAGTTATTCCAACTCATTTTCCCACCACTTTTAAGTCCTAAATTCCAACTATTTTTATAGAGTTTCAACATTTTCGGTAGATATTTCTAGTTTACTTTTAGAGCCCTACTTCGCATTAGAATTTATCAAATTCTTAGTCAATTATTCCAATTTTCGGGTTGAGTTCATCAACTCTTGTTGCCACTACTTTTTGATTCTATATTTCTATTCATTTTATTGAATTCTAATATTTTGGGCGAGAGTTTCAAGTTCACTTTTTAGATCCTCATTTCCTGTTAAAATTTATCAATTTCTTTGTTAGGTTATTCCGACTTTTAGGTTAAAGTTATCAATTGTCATTACCACCAGTTTTTCCTTTTATGTTTCTACTCTTTTTATGGAATTTCAACATTTTGGATGGATATTTCAAGTTCATTTTTAGATCTCTACTTCTCTTTAAAATATATCGATTTCTTGCTAAGTTATTCCAAGTTTTGGGTTCAACTCTTCAATTCATATTCCCACCACTTTTTGGTTATTTATTCCTGCTCTTTTTATTAAATTTCAATATTTTGGGCGGATGTTTCAAGTTCACTTCTTATATCCCTACTTCTCGTTGAAATATATCAAATTCCTGGTAAATTGTTCGTACTTTTCGGTTAAATTCATCAACTTTTTTTCCTACTAGTTTTTTATTTTATATTTCTACTCTTTTTATTGAATTTTAAAATTTTGGGTGTACGTTTCAATTTCACTTTTTGGATCCCTACTTATAGTTGGAATTTATCAAATTGTGGGTGAGTCGTTTCCAATTTTGCGTTATGTTCTTCAACTCTTGTTCCCGCCATTTTTTGGTTCTATATTCTTACTCTTTTTAATGAATTCCAATATTTTGAATAGAAGTTTCAAGCTTAGTTTTTAGATTCCAACTTGTCATTAGAATTTATCACATTCTTAATAAGTCTTTCCAACTTTTATGTTAAGTTCTTCAACTCTTATTTCCAGTACCTTTTAGTTATATATTCTAGGTTTTTTTCAATGAATTCCAACATTTTGGGTGAAAGTTTCAAATTCAATTCTTAGTCCCTATTTCCCATTGGAATTTATCACACTATCGTTGCGTAGTTCCAACTTTTAGGTTAACTCTCCCACTTTTTTCCCACTATTTTTTAGTTCTATATACCAAGACTTTTTATTGAATTCCAACATGTAGGTGTGTGTTTCAAGTTTATTTTTCATGTCTCTAGTTCTCATTGAAATTTACCAAATCATCGGTAAGTCGTTCCAATTTATGCGTTCAGCTCTTTAACAGTTACTTCCACCATTTTTTTGGTTTTATATTCCAAATATTTTTTACTGTATGCCAACATTTTAGGTGGTTGTTACGAGTCACATTTTATTATAGTAAAACATTAAAATATTAAGGTAAATTACGTTTGACCCCGCATTTTTTTAATAAATATCAACTTACAATATAATTTTGAAAAATCATTGTTGCAACCCTCAATTTTTTTCAACACTATGAATTTGTATAAGTCCACTCTCCCCCCAACCCTCCCCCCCCCCAGCCCCCAACGGTCTTTGTTACTTCATGGTATTTCTTGAATTTAATTGTATGTATACTTTAAACTTTTGATCTTTTACATATTAATGCTCATTTTATTATTTTACATAATTGTGCTTAGATTTTTTTAAAAACAACTGTGCAACATATAATTTTCATCATTATATTTAGTTTTAAAAATTATTTCTTTAATCTCTCATCAATCTTTAGCTTAAGATTGACAAAGTAATATTGACTTAAATCTAGTTCTATTTAAGTCCCCATTAATTTATCTTTACCAAGTACATTAAACACAATAAAAGTAACTCAAATTAAACAATATTTTTATAAACACATTAGAAAATCATTGCAATCAAGAAAAAATAAAATATATTAAATATTAAAATTAATTTTCTCTAATAGAAAAATTCAATGCTATAATTTTTAAGAGAAATTATCTCTACACCACCTTTCTTTTGGAGAACAAATTAAAAAAAAAGTTCATTTACAACCAATACCAATTCTTGTTCACTACTCAACTATGCACCATTAGAGAAAAAAAGATAAAATAATCCCAAGGGATTATAGAAAACTAATTTTATTATTTCTATTTCCCCCTTTGATCTGGAGACAGCCAGCTGAAGCTTGGGCTACTCACCAACCTTACTTGGATTCAATCACTTGAGAGGATGCGAATAGCAGTTTCTGCATCAAATGTTTTGCAATATTTTCCCTTGCCAATCCTTCTATATTGGAAGCATAAAACATTAAAAAAAATTATGAAAAAAATGAAATGACAATTCAAAATGTTATACAATTTAAGTTAATTACAAAATTTTAACAAGACAAGAAAAAAATTAAGAACATTAATCGTGAAAAAAAATTAGTAATGATTAAAAAATATAGATCTTAATGTATGAAACTACAAACGAAACCTTAGGCCTAAAGGATATGTTTTTTGATGAAATTTAAAAAAATAAATTTTATATTTTCTTTTAAGGTTTCTGAACAATAAATAAAGTTATTTTGAAAAAAAAAGTATCAAGAATAATAATATGAAATATGAAATTTTAAATAATATACAAAAATTATTAGAATTAAAAATTGTGAAAATGTGTACATATGTTTTCATTTAGGCAGTAGTTTTCCTGGCTAAATGAAACAAAATTCTTTTAGTGTTATATCAAAATAAAAAAAAATTAATTGAATACTATTTATAGTAATATATTATATAATTTTTTTAAATTTACAATTTATATGTACATTATAAACTATAATTTAATGGTATTTGATAATCTGTATACATGCACTTTATGGTAAAGTCCAACGGTCCACCAAATATTAACTCAAAAACCTACTCCCATAAATATACAAAGAGATACATACTTTATTTTAAACAACAATGTAATATTATAGTTACATTATTAATTATTTAGCTTTTATAATATAATGTCGACAATAATTTACAATGATAATTAACAACATTTCTCAATAAATTATTAAAAAGTTTATTACGATAAAATGTTGTTATATTTAGAACATACGCTCATTTTGATTAAAAGAAAAGTGATATGGATAAAATTATCATATATGTGTTCAATTTACCAATAATAATAGTAAGGCTAATAAAGATGCTTATTAACAACGTTAGTAATGAATGTTAAGAGTTATAGTATCATTAATCATAATACTAGTAATAAAAAATATCATTAAATATTAACATTACATGTAATCATGTATAAGCTACTATAACAATTCATAGAATTTTTTGTGACTTCAAATTAGTGAGTAAATGAGACCATAAAAAGTAATTTAATGAATTTCTTAGAAATTTGTGTGAAATATTTTTAATAAGATTTTTCCTCTTATAGTTACCCATATCCAGAACTAAATTGTACTATTTATATTAGTCACTAGTACAAATTATATTGAAAACAAAAATATTTTGAGTAATGACAATACTTGGTACTATCAATAATATAGAGTTGACCAAAGAGGCAGAAATTTGCAAAAGAAAAAAAATTAAAGAGGTCTCACTAATTTTTATATTGCAAAACATTTGTAGATTTATAATATCATAATAAACAATGATATAAGTTGTTTATGATCAATTTCATTATTAAAAATGATTCCATTGATTTATAATTAATATAGTTTACACTAATATAAATATTATTCACGTTATTTAAAACATTACATGTTTTAAAATATATTATTATGTTAGGGGGTCTTTGATAGTCGCCTAAATTAAATGAAATCTTTAATATTTAGTTAAAAGATGAGGGAGCAAAGTGATAATTACCAGGATATTTGCCAGTTCCAGTGTTCAACCATCTGTTTCGGTGACCCATTTTATGCCTAAAATTACTAAACCGTTGGATTGCTTATAAAGTAATCTAACGGCCAATAAATTTAGAATAAAAAATTAAACTTTCGCTGTATCTCATGCAGCGCTTTATTACAGGCGGACCCCATAAAGTAAATCCACCTCAGTTTCACAGCTTGATGCGATTGACATATTTGCTTTATTCACTCACTTTTCTTTTGGCATCACAAATTAAGAAAAGCAATCAAAAGAGGGCACAAGTAAGTACAAGAGTACAATTCTCGTGGGGCATAATAGCAAAGACGTCGAGCGAGTGCCAACGATATAGGATTTCGTAGATGGCATCGTTGGCAACCAGCAGTCTATTTTGTTATGTTTTGTTTCCAGGTTCCAAACCGCCACAATCAAGAGGAAATATCCTGTCGACACGGCTGAATGATTGACTTTGCTTCCTTCCCACCACTAAAAGTTTAGCACTTGTTCATGATGATCCCACAATTGCTTCTGACGCTTTGGACTTTCCTTGTGGGGAACAAAATTAATAACTTTCCGTTGTGACTATGATACCGTACCCCCACAAATTGGATACTGTTACAATCATATTTTATTGAGTTTTGATAACCATCTCATGTTGTCATAAAAAGTTTTGAAATTAGGCATGGGATAATGATTTTTTGAAAAATTTTGAATTTGAAAAACAAAATGATAACATTATTTATAGGTAAAAATATATATTATCCAATATGTTTTGTGATAGAAATTAGAAAACTATAACTTCACAATGAAGGGGTGATGTTTAGCATTGGTAGAATTTCTTGAATTTTGATCAAGATTTGGGATCCTGATCCATTTGAGGTGGGATTCAAAATAAAATTTTATCTTGATTGATTATTCGGGTCTGAAATCGAGACTCAAATTTATCCCAATTTACTATTCAAAACGAGATTCTAGAAGTTTAAAAATCTTGATCGGGATACTAAATGTCTCCAAAATTTGGATTTTAAAAAATGTATCAATTTGATGAATCACATGAATTTGAGATATTGGTCATCTATTAATGACAATTCATTTTGATAAATAATATATAGACTCGTCGGTCATAGTGTATGACATACCGATTATAAATGTATGACATTTGTTAATGTTAAAATCTGAATCGTGTAATTGAAAAATAATCATGTCATCTGAGACAATTCAAAATTTTTATCGGGTTATGATATAATTTTATCCTAATTTATTATTCAAGATAGGATTCAGAACATATCTTTTTTTCTCATAATTGATAATTAGGACAGAATTAGGATTAAAAAAACCCAACCCGTCCCGTTACCTACCCTAATGATGTTAGGGGAGGTGAGGGCCCTCTTTTTTTTTTTTTTGAACCCAGGTCAGGGCCCTATTTGATACAACTAAGCAAACCAATTCTTAATCGAGTAAATATAAAAACTTAAGTGACACATTATTATTAGTCGGCCTTTTTTCCCCGAGAAACCCAAAAATAGTAAGGACAATATAGTAAACTCAAAAAAAGTAAGTGAACTTACCATTTTCCGTTGCTGCCTTTAATATTTAAAAGTCACCAGCTTCTAAGAGAATCACCAAAAGGCTTTTCAAATAAGATTTTATTACTTATTTGAAGAGTCACATTAATATTTAAAACTCCAAAAGACACTCCAATTAAAATTCTTCAAATAAGAATTGATTTTCTCTCTTCAAATTTGGAGAGTTAATTTCTCTCTCTTCAATTTGTATTTTATTATTTTTCATTAAAGAAAGAGAGAGAAGTACTTTAATTGTTATTGATTTTTCTTTTAAAAAAATAATTATTTGATTAAAATAATATTAATTTATTTCAATTTGAAGAGTCTTTTAGAGCTATTATATTTTTTTACCCTTCTATTTGACACATAAATAAATAAATAAATATTTAAAAAGTAAAATTTATAGGTACTTTTGGAGATACAACACTGTTTCTCCTCGTAATCTCACAGTCATTCAACACGGCCATCGCGCGGCTTCGACGCGCTCTCACTCTCTCTCTCTCTCTATATCCACTAGATTATCGTAAATAAATGTTGTAGTCTCATCAAATTCATCGACAACACAACAAAGGAAAAAAAGAAAGGCGATGGATAACAACAGTAACAAACTCCAACTCTTACTCCTCTCACTCTTCCTCCTCGCGATCACTGCCGTCCACTCGAGATCCGTCCCCTATTCTACGCCGTCCGATCTGATCTCCGATGGGATCAACAGCAACAATAACCACAACCAACGGGGCCCGCAGTACTTACTGCTCAATCCGTTCATTAAGGCAGAGGAGGAATCGTCTTCCTCCACGTGCGAGCAGACCTACGGGTTCTTGCCTTGCACCACGACGGTGTTGGGGAACTTGTTTTTGATTATTGTTTATGGCTCTCTCATGTACGTGGCGGCTACTTATTTGTCCAATGGCAGTGAGCTTTTGCTCGAGATTCTCGGCCCCGGTGTCGTCGGTGGATTGTTTCTTCCCATCCTCGGCGCCCTTCCTGATGCAATGCTCATTCTCGGTTTGATTTTTTCCCTTTTTTTTTTTGGGAAATCATATTTAAAATTTTCGTTGTTGTTTGTTTTGTTGCTGAGAAAGTGTAGGAAAATAAGAGGATAGTTTTAGAGTTCTGATACTCGTTTTTTGGTGATAATTAAGGTGAACGAAGTAAAATTCGATTGTGATCTCTTTGTTCATTTTTTTTTTCAATTGGATGCCGAGAAAGTGAGGGAAAATGATAAAAATGAGGAGAGGATTTTAATTTAGATTTTATAGATATGATGGTCTGTTAATTGGATGAGCAAGATCTTAATTTTGAATTTTGAAGGCCATTACTCAGTTTTAGAAGATAGAAATTTGAAGGCAATAAAAAAAAAGTTAAATAAATGAAAACCTATAGTGTTTGAAGGAATAAAAACTGGAGGCCATTATGCTCTGTTGGATTTTATTAAAATTGGAAATCTATATATTATTGTTTGTCTTTGTATTGCCTCTGATTCAATCTTATTTGTTTGTTAACAGTATCTGGACTCTCTGGAACTAAAGAAACTGCTCAAAGTCAGGTCTCAGTGGGAATGGGCTTGCTAGCTGGGTCAACTGTCATGCTTATTACAGTAATATGGGGAACCTGTGTTGTTGTGGGGAAGTGTGACCTTCGCGAGTCAGATTCGGTCGCGATAGATGGCCAAAACATGAAAGGATTGCGCTTAACTGGTATGTCACTTTACTGAAAATTTTCATTTCCTTATCCTTTCAGATGGTGCTGCAGAGTGGTCCTCTTATGCATTATGCAGTATCCAAGCATGAGTTAGCAGAAATTAAAAATGGAAACCATACTACAGTTGGAGTTCAGAAGCCGCCACTGAACAGGCACCTGAAAACCTAAAATGAATTTATTATTTCAGTTGTAGATTGCAATTATGTTTTTCTAATCTGAGAGGAAAAAAAAATTCTCCTTCATGACAGGTACTGGGGTTAGTACTGATGTTTGGACTTGCTATGCTGCTAGGATAATGGCTATCTCTGTCATCCCATTTGTTGTTGTTCAACTACCACAGATGCTCAATTCAACTTCAGGAAGACACTTAGCAGTCTTGATTGCACTTATTTTATCTGTCTCAATGCTGATTTCTTATTGCCTCTATCAGGTATTGGTTCTTCTAAGCATTGTGTATAGCATCATGTAATTTGATTGAATTGAAGCATCTAATCATTAGACTATCAATCCAAATCTTACTTATATGGAAAGGTTCATGAAATTAAAAATTTTTTAGTCATATAAAATGGATGAGAATATGGGGGCCAAAAAGTCTTTGTTTCTCTTATTTATTTATTCGTTTATTGGGTTGTCTGGATCGCAGAGAACAGTACTTTATCAAGTAAAGCATTCATCAGCGATCTTTTTTTAGCTCTCCATTTACTAGCTAGGAGTATAGAATATGCTGAAAACTTAAATCACATAGAACCATTCATTGCACATTTTTCTGTGTGAAGTTGGTATTACATGTGAACTTTCTAGTAATCTTAAGTCGTCGAGCCACGGTTATTATTTCTTGTCATCTTTGGAGAGTTTCAAATGTGTTGGATCTAATCCTATATGCTAATTTATTTAACAAACTAAATTTGCAGGATATGTGAGTTTGTGATCTTTGGTATTTTGTATTGCTTCACTCAGCATGTGAAATTGTCTTGATATGATTGTCAGTTTGTTATTATCATGATCTATCACCTCTTCCAAAGCACATGCGTTTTTAACCACTTGTGAGTTTGTGACACTCTAATCCTTCTACTGACATACTGATAATAGTGTAATGATGATTTATTTGTGGTATTTGTAATAAATTGTTAGAAGGATTACACAAAACAACTGAGTTGTGTCTTAGAAGGCCAATTAAGTTAAAGTTTTTTACATGGTAGCAAGAAAAGTAAGTTTTTTTACATGGTAGTCAGAAAAGTCTTGGAAGTGAGCAGTTGCTTGCTCATATTTGGAAGCTTAATGATGGTTTGAACCTTCAGTCTCGATCTTTGGTAGCATGAGATAACGTCTCATTCCCTTTTTTGTATCCTGAAGGATGGCCTTGTTCCACTGTTTAACAACTTTTGGGAATTTTAAATCTATATGTTGGCTCTTTACTTTCTGTCCATATACAACGCGCAGGTCTTTCAGCCTTGGATTCAGAAGAGGCGTCTTGCTTTTGCAAAGCATAAGCATGTGATATCAGGAATTTTGAAACATCTGAAACAGCGTGCTTTGGGAAGACTCCTGACTGATAGTGGAGAACCTAACATAGATGTTATTAAAAAGTTAGTTTTTTTTTTTTAACACTTTGGTTCCTTAGTCATTCCCCATTGCACCTCAAAAAAAGGAAAAAGCAAATATTTGTTCCATTGATACTTCCTATCACTTGTTGCAATAACTGTGTTTTTATGACAGATTATTTGATGCAATAGATGAGAATAAAGATGAGCGTCTTTCAGCGTCTGAACTAAAAGCATTGATCATAGGAATTCGGTTTGAAGAGTTAGACTTGGATCAGGATGATGCTGTCAGCAAAGTATTGAGCGACTTTGATACCTCTAATGATAGTCAGATTGATATCAAAGAGTTCATCAATGGCATTGAGAAATGGCTTAACGAGGCAATGCAAGCTAGAACTGGTTCTGCTGATCCCGGTCCCCACACAATGAAAGTTTTAGATGACTTTCACCTGGTAAGTTGCAGAACTGTGTGTCCGTTCTACCTCTAGAGCTTACTACTACTGAGTCCATGATATCTTGCAAATCATGTGCAGCAAACAAAGAGGGAGCATGCTTTGTTGGGAGCAGAGGAGGAAAGTGACGAGGTCGCTGAGGGGGTTGAAAACCCGAAGTGGGTTTCCTTTAAAGCGGTTTTGATGCTGTTGATTGGAACCATTATTGCTGCCGCATTTGCTGATCCACTTGTAGATGCTGTTGATAACTTTTCAGCAGCAACAAGTATTCCTTCATTCTTCATCTCATTTATTGCATTGCCTTTTGCCACCAACTCAAGTGAAGCGGTATCAGCAATTATTTTTGCCAGCCGTAAGAAGATTAGAACTGCCTCATTGACGTTTTCTGAGGTTTGTTTCTCATTTCTCTCTAACTTCTATCATATTTCTTTGCATTAAAAAATAGATAATTAATCACTTTAATCTGTGGCCCTAAGCAATTGCAAGTGCTTCTTGTGATTTTAGTTGCTTCTGTGATTAAAGGGCTCTGTCAGCAATTCCCTTGACGGGGATAATTAATTTCTGCTCTAACGATTGTTACATCATATCTTATTTCTTCTTTTATTTCTGCAGCTATATGGAGCCGTAACAATGAATAACGTCCTCTGCTTATCAGTTTTCTTAGCTCTTGTCTACGCAAGAGGATTGACGTGGGACTTCTCATCTGAAGTGCTTGTTATTCTTATAGTTTGCTTAGTGATGGGTGCCTTTGCCAGTTTCCGAACCAATTTCCCCCTTTGGACATGCTCAATTGCCTACGCCCTTTACCCGTTTTCCTTGGCGCTGGTTTACATTCTTGATTACTTCTTTGGTTGGTCGTAGATCATGAAATTGAGTACCTGTACTGTTGTTTTACTTTTTGTACTTTTTATCGGATGGTACCATTCTGTTTGATATGAGACAGTTGAATTTTCTAATTCGATGCTTTATGGATTTGGTCTTAAGTTTTATCAACCTTGTTTTTAGTTGGGCATATAGATTAGTCATTACTTATACTCCCCTTGTAATTACTTTTCCTGTGTATCGTTTTTTTTTTTACTTTTGTACTTTAATCAAAAGGTACCGTTCTGTTTGATATGAGACGGTTGCATTTTGTAATTTGATTTTTACAGTGTGTGCTGGGTTCCAAAAAAGGACGCCACCAAATCAAAGAGAAGCAACATAATCAAAAACCCACATTACACATGCAGAGAATTTGTTACCTATGAAGTGCCTGTCTTGTCTCTTCCACCAACCAAACTTTATATACAACAGTAACAACACATGCTTTTCTCCTCTTAATTTTCGTGGTTCATATGGCCAAGATTTTGGGTTACTTCAGTCTTTGATGGTCAAATTTAAGATTGCAAATTTATACGTCAATTCCAGCTTGCAACTTGTAACTTGCTTCGTTACAAAGAGTATTATATGCTGTTGTGAAGTTCCATCGTTTTTCGGTGTCCTTTGAATTAAAATTCAGTATTATTGGAAGCTACGCAACGGTAAAAATAGGACCAACAATAGAGTTCCGTTCACCAGTCAAAGTTTTGAAGATATTAGGGGATTAATTAGATAAATTTGGAATGGAAATAAAATCATATTATTTGTTAGAAAAATGATAATTAATGAGGTGCTTTTAAAATTAAAAAAATGTTTGAATAACCCTCAAAATCTAAAATAGTTGATATCTTGGGCCTGATGTGTTACAGTATCTAAATCTGTGTGTTAGAGCGCATTATGTAAAAGTCACGCCAAAATTTGACACGATCCGATTATCTGACACGAATACGATACGAATAAATGAATATTAGTAGTCAAATTTGACACGATTATTAAACAGGTTGGGTGTTAGTTGACACGATTTTTTTCAGTGTCGGGTTACAGTTAAAGTTCTTGACCCATTTACTCAATCAATGACTCGATTATATTTTTTATTATAAATTAATTTGTAAGTTCTTATCATCAAAACTCAAATATTGGATATGATTCTATATTTTTATTTTTTTAAGGATGAACATATATAGAATATTTCATTTATAAAATTTATTTCAATTTAGAACTCCAATAGTATAAATATGTAAAATGTTAGTGGACATGTATATTTTATAAGATTAATATATTATACTATTTACATATATGTATTAAAACTTTAATAGTAAAAAATGTGTAATGTTTTGGTTGATATATATAATTTATAATATCAACAAATTATGTGTGTGTATATTTAATGTGAATTTTGTTAAACATATAGATATTAAGCGGGTTATTGTGTAATTTGTTTATTTTTCGTGGCAGGTTTGAGTCTTAATATTTTGACATGATTATTAAATGGGTCGTGTTTAGGTCGACCTAAATTTGACATGACACGAACACGACCCGATGACTCATTTTGCCAACTCTACACAACCTGTGACCTACTACAAATATAAGTTTGTGACAAATTTTAATATACTTGCAAGTGCACGAATTTATAAATATAAATTAATGGTTATGAGATTGAACGCACATAAATTAGTAAACATTGAAAAGTCTAATTTAAATCTAAACCAATAGTCATCCTAAATTACTTGAACAAATTCAATTTTGAGAGAAATTAAAGTAATTAAACTAAGAAAAAATGAAAGCAAGGGAGATTTCAATAATATAAAGGTTACTAAAGTTTCAAAATTCACTACTATTTAACTAGTAATTATCCAATTATTATTAAACCCTAATTTTAAAGTATTAACTCGAAATCAATCTATATAATCTTATGGATATAATAATTAAGCTCAAGTTGTTAAATCTAATGTAAGTCCTTTTACGCTTCAAGGTATCATTTTTAAGCATCCTATGTATTTAATTTATTGAAAAATAAATAATCAAATAGAAACATTAATTATTATTTTACCAAACTTATATTTAATCAAATAATCTCTTAACAATCAAGAAATATAAGATATTAAATATGAAAAAAGATAATTATTCAATTAATCATGTGAAACAAACACTATAATCAAAGAGTAAATGTAAGAAATTAATTAAATAAAAAAATAATTATTTCATTGAATGGGTTTCATCATTAACTTCGATATAAGAAAATTAACTATATATACTTAAATAGAGAGCAATAAAATTAATAGAGCCAGTTGTAGAAAGCTTTAGACGGCACTATTACTATTCTTTGCCCGTGCCTCTCTTGTGCGATCTAACTTTGATATGCAAGAAATTAATTAAATAAAAAGATAATTATTTCATTGAATGAGTTTCATCCTTAACTTCGATATAAAAAAATTAACTATATATACTTAAATAGAGAGCAATAGAATTAATAGAACCAACTGTAGTCTTTGCCCGTGCCTCTCTTATGCGATCTAACTTCGATATGTAAGAAAATAATTAAATAAAAAGATAATTATTTCATTGAATGGGTTTCATCCTTAACTTCGATATAAGAAAATTAACTATATATACTTAAATAGAGATCAATAGAATTAATAGAACCACCCGTATAAAGCTTTAGACGATACTGCTGCTAGTCTTTGCCCGTGCCTCTCTTGTGCGATCTAGCTTGTATTTTTGTGTCTCAACATTATATAAAATACTAGGTGACCTAAGCTAGTAGTCGAATCCTTAGATTTTAATTCGAATTCTTAATCGGGTCTAGTATGGTCTCAATGAGAAAGAAGCATTTTCTAATCTCCTAGTGCAAGCAAAGAAAAACAAGGTCGTTTATGGGTTGAAGTTCAGCAGCAACATCGCAATCACCCATTTACTATTTGCTAACGACGGTTTGGTGTTTACAAAAGCATCAAGTGAAGGTTGCAAGAACTTGAAGAGTATTTTTTACTGTTATGCCTCAATATCAGGCCAAATTTTCAACTACGATAAATCCTTCATGTTTTTCAGTAACAATGTACAAGCTGGGCTAGTGGATAATATTAAGAGAATCTTTCAACTTAATGTAGTTTTAAAACATGAGAAGTACTTGTGTCTACCATCTATGGTGGGGAGTAAAAAAATCAACTTCTTTAAAGACATTAAATTAAGAGCCTTAAATAAGTTATGAAGCTGGCAGAACAAATTTTTTTCAAGCGAGGGGAAGGAAGTTCTCATCAAGACGGTAGCCCAAGCTGTCCCAGCTTACACAATAAGTGTTTTCAAGATCCCTTAATGTCTCAGTGAAGATATCCATAAGGCTATTGCGAGATTTTGGTGGAGTTCAAAGACAGATCATAGAAGTATACACTAAACTAAATGGGAGCAGTTATGTCGTGCGAAGAGAAAATGAGGCTTAGGCTTTAGAGATGTTTCTATCTTCAATTAGGCCTTGGTTGCAAAGTAAGGGTGGCAGATTCTTCAATACCCAGAATCTTTATAGGACTTAGGTCTAAACTAGAACTAATTTTTATTGATTAAATCAAAAGAAAGAACAATCATGACCTACAATTTAAGAGGTAGGTCAATATTTCCCAAACTCCTAATTACTCCTAATACTAAACAAAACTCAACACAAACCTTAAATGACTCCTTAATATCTTATTTATACTTGAACCTTAATTAATAATAAAATTACTAAACTGCCCCTACCCCTTTATATTTGCACTTAACACAAGTTTTCATTAGTCTAACATTACTCCCCTCCCAAAATGACACCTTGTCGTCAAGGTGAAATCCAGGAAACTGCTGTCTCTTCTTCATCGGCTTCTTCCTCCTCATCACACACAATCAGGACTTGTAGTTATTTGTCTTTACATAGATGTCCCGATGAAAATTTCTCATCGCATTGAAAACACAATCCCTTTGTCTTCTTGTCCTAAATCTCTGTCTCTGTGAGGCGTTTGAAAGTCACGCCTAGTCGTGCCCCACTAACCCGATCCCTTTGGGAATCTCTCTGTAACCCCATTATTTGTGTTTTTTGGCCTCTCAGTTATGTGCTTTGGAACTCTCGCTAAAACCCTAAGATCTAGGTTTTCTGTCCTACCAAAGGTGTGCTGTTTCGGTATGAAAAACTAACTGAATTGCTCCTATTAACTCGTTCTGCTGTGTTCTCATCCTCAATCATCTGTGCCAACTCCATTGTCTCCCCTAATCCTCTTGGCCTTAGCAAGCATAGCAAGGTTCGAATTTCTGGCTTTAGTCCCTTCATAAAATTCCCTTCCAATACCGCCTCTAGGATTCCCCCTAACTGCCCCAATAGCAACTCCAACTTCACCCTATACTCCATGACCGTTCTGTCTTGGGCCAGGGTAAAAAACTATTCATGTAGATCTCCCTCTTGTGTGGCCCAAAACCTCTCTAACAGCCGATCCTTAAATTCACCCCACGACCTCAATGGTTGTCGTTGTTCCCACCATTGAAACAACGCAAGAGCCTTTCCCTCCAAATATAACGCCATCATCATTAGTTTTTCCCAAAATAGCACTCTACCCTACACACCCATCTATAAGCTTCCTTGCCTTAAAAAATGGGCATTTCAGTTTTCTTACCCCAAAATCTACTCTAAACTGAGTCAGTTCCGCCCAATTTCGCACTATCGAAGGTCTCCAACCTCCCGAATCTACTCCAATTTCAACAAATCCCTAAGATCCAGCCGAAAATTCTCCTTACCCAGCCCCATATTGGGCTGAAATCCCTTGCCTAGCTGTATTCCGGTCATAACCGCTCCCTCTCTTGTCAGTAACCCATCCTTCTGGCCATCCACCCCCAATCCAACCTTTCCAGACCCTAAATCGCCCTGCCCCAGCCCACAGCAGCCTTGCCCAGCCTGCATTGGCCTAAAACGGCCTTGTCCAACCCAAAATTCGGACTGCCTAGGTCGTGCATCACCCTCAAACGCCGTCGAGTCGCCAAGCCCAACCACCCCCAATTCCTGCGCGCCCTATTTCGGTGCCGAAACGCCAATTCCCAACCCTAAAGTGCCTCCTCCAACCACGTAACCCTCAGATCCACCGCCCCCAGCCGCAACCTAGCCTCATTCGCCACGCCCAATGCCAAGAAAGGCTCCCCTAGGCCGTAAGTCCCTTGGACTGACCTCCCCGCCATCAAATCCGCCATGAACAATTGCCCCTGGCTGTGCGAGACTGGTGGATTTCAGCCCTCTACCCTCTGTGCCATCGCCGAGCACGAGTCTTGTGTTGCCAAATCCTTCTCCCCACCACGTCGCCTTAGCCTGTTGATATTGCCAGTGGTGGGTTGAGGTGGAGTTCCATCAATTTCAGCAACATGGCTTCAAGGGATGAAAATTGTTGTTGAATGTTATTAAATCGCTCGTTAATGGTGGCCTTGAGTGATCCAATCTCCGCTTCCAATTTTTCTTCAAGCGCGTCCACTTTTTTTGTTGCCATTGTCCTAGGATTCTTGTTCTAATACCACTTTGATAGGACTTAAGTCTAAATTAAGTTGATTTTTATTGATTAAATCAAAAGAACGAACAATCTTGACCTACAATTCGAGGGGTAAGTCAATCTCTCCCAAACTCCTAATTACTCTTAACACTAGACAAAACTCAACATAAACCCTAAATGACTCCTTAATATCTTAGTTATATCTGAACCCTAATTAATAATAAAATTACTAAACTACCTCTGCCCCTTTATATTTGCGCTTAACACAAGTTTTCATTGATCTAACAAATCTCTAATGGCTAGAGTTTTAAAGGTGAAATATTTTAAGCATGTGGATTTAATGGAGGCAAAGTTAGGATCAAATCCATCCTTTGTGTGGAGAAGCATTTTATAGGGTAGAGAGATCCTCAAAAAAGGGCTAAGATGGAGAATTAGTACAGGGAATCGGGTCTACATTTACAAAAGCAACTGGTTGCGAAGACCAGAAACTTTCAAACCTTTCTCACCTCAAACAATTGATCAATATGTTATGGTATCTGACTTGATTAATGAGGAACAGAACTTGAAAGAAAGAGAGATCAAGCAGCACTTTATGGAGGAAGATGCTGACAGCATCCTGAAGATTCCACTACCAAGAACCCCCCAATCGGATCAGTACATGTGGCATTATGACAAATATGGAATGTATTTAGTCAAAAGTGGGTATCAGTTAGCTGTGAAGGTAAAGTTTCCAGACAAGCCTAGTATTTCAGATACCTCTCAAAGCCATTGGGGAGTTATATGGACTGTAGAAATTCTGGAAAAAGTCAAGGTTTTTATGTGCAAGGCAGCAAGGAACCTCCTACCGACAGCTGAAAATCTCGAGAAAACAAAGGTACTACCAAATCCTTTCTGCCATAGATGTGGCCTGAAAAGTGAAGATGCATTTCATGCTCTTGTGGAATGCAAGGCTGCACAAAAAGTTTGGAAGAACACAGTTTTTGCTGAGGAAGTGAAGGTACTCAATCACCAAGATATGTTGAGTGTCTTGCATGAAATGGGTAGAAAAAGAAGCAAAAAGGAGCTGAAGCTGATAGCTGCCTTATGTTGGGCCATTTGGTATTCAAGGAATCTTCTCATCTTTGAATGAAAGAAAGAAGATTCGCAATTATCAGCTGCAAGAGCTGAAGCAATGCTGGAATCATATCGAAGAATTAAAATACCAGATACTCAGAAATACAAAAATCAGCAAGTTAGAAGGCAGCAGACATGGAGCCCTCCCCCGAAAGGTTGGTTCAAAGTTAATGTAATCAAAGATCAGGTTGCAGGTTTGGATGTAGTTGTTGCAGACTCAAATGGCAATATAATTGCAGCCGCAGTTCAGAAAGAAGTATTTCAACACAGTGTTGCATTCATGGAAGCTGAAGCTGTAAAATTGGGAATTCATATTTCTCAAAGTGCAGGGTATTCTCCACTAATTTTGGAATCTGACTCACAGGAAGTGGTTGATCTAATTCAGAACAAGGCAGCAAGACAGAAATTTTCTGGACTGTATCATCAATTCAAGACAATTTAACTAGGATGAGTCAGTCAAGAGTACAGCATGTCCGAAGAGATTGTAATTCTATAGCTCATGCTTTGGCAAAAGAAGCTCTTGTATTTGATCATCAAGCTGTCTGGCAGGGATCTTTCCCGCCCCATATCATGTCACTCTTTTCAGTTTAGTCCTATGAAAGCTATATTTTCTCATAAAAAAAAAGCTAAAAGAATCCTTTTTATTAAATTCAATCCACCATTACTTAATAAGTCAGACTTATGAGCAGAAGTGCAATTGTAAAATTAAAATTCCTTTTTAACGCAAATTAAATTTGTCTTTACGTGCTGTACACTCGACCTGAGACATGGCTTCCACTAATTCTTCAATGCTTCCAAATTACTATTCTTTAAGCGTTTTTTTACCACAAGTTCCAACAGTAAAATGATTTAATTAACTAAAAAAAATATGATTAAGAGCAAAATATGTAGATATTATATGCATAAAAACATACATTCAGAGATTTTTTTTTCTTTTTTTCTCCTTTCCAAAAATATTTTAGTGAAATAAAAAATGAGAAAACGTTGCAATGCTAAAACAAAAATGACCCACTTAGGCCTTGGCTTTGTGGTGCTCTTTGTTATGGGCGCCACTATGATTTATGGGCGGTGGTAGAATATTTCTTCCCAAATATTAGTGGGAGTAGAAATCTAAGCTAATTAAATAGATCTTTGAGCGTATTTCAAACATATATGCATGTGTGTGTCGTTCCATCCCAGCATTGGTAGATAATTCATTGCCTCATTTGTCTTAGTGATCCGATGGCATCTAATGAAAGGACCATCACTCAATGGATAAAAGTTAATTACTTTAGGGATAACAGGTAAAGTTTCCTTCGTAGCTTTTGGAACTCTTTTGCAGTGGCTTCATTCCATGCCTTGTTTTACAGGAAACCTCAAAGTAACTCTTTTTCATTAATCATTGTATCCCAATCATATCCTGATTCCTCTCATTTATTATCGATATCCTTTTGGTGCATTAACTTAAGAATGGTAAATACAAGTATAGTATTCCCTGGCCTCTTGAAATTTAAAAGTATTTAGCTTGAGTGAAGTTATTGGCACTCCTCGATTATCTAAATAGAATCACACTTCAAATAAAATTACATTTAAAGACAAATAAAAATTAAAAACATTTAAGAATTTTTCGAGCAAATCACTTTCATCATAGTCAATCCATTTTTTTTTCTTTTTGTTTTCAACCTATCACTTCCATCTAACGAAAATAAATTACAAAAATTTAGAATAATGTATTGTTCTTTTCCTTTTAACTAAAATAAATTACAAAAATCTAAAATAATCTATTGTTATTTTATTAATTCTTAATATTTAAGAATTTTATAACTAAGATTATTTTCAAATTGTAATTTAAAATATGTATAATTTAATTTAATAATTGACATTAAAAAATCTATCATCCAGAAAATTTTTAATTTATGTTTAGGGTAACAACAAGATTACAAAAGAAAATTAAGATAGTGAAATACTATTTTGAATTTTAGCAATAAACAAAATAAACTGAAAAATAGAAGAGTGTATTTAAAAGAAAAAATGACATTTTTGAAATTAAAATAAAAATGATTAAAAAAGGAAATTTATGAGAAGATTATAGGGTGTCAATAGTCTAACTCTTTGGTTCAAAGCTATAATGCTAATACCTAACACAGTTGGCCAGATACTTTCTAAAAGGTAAGCAGACTTTTTTTTTTCAGGGTTGTTGGGATAAATGAATTCTTTTAGATCCATCCTCCGAAAGAACCAGACAATATGATAATTTTTCTTCATCCAAATCGAGCAAGAATACCAAATTAAAATGACATGTATAAAAAATGAAAAAGATAAATAGATTTGAGGAAAATTATTGCTAAATATCTGAAGTATAATGCAAAAATATTATAATAAAAGTATTTATATATATATATATAAAATAAGGATGTCATTAAAATAAAAAAAATACATATTTTAATATATTAAAAATTATATTTTTTTATCTGTTAGTTTATTAAAATATGTATTTTTTTTAATTTTTTTTAATAACATTCTTATTTATTAAAGTAAAGTGACGATACTCCCACTACACAAACATTATTAAGTAAAATCTGTATGCAAATAGAAATAGTCTGGCGGGACTGCGGAATAATTTGCTTATCTCTGTGGCAGTTGTATAAATTTTGCTAGCAAATTTCTCTTTTGTAATGTGGTCCTCCACCTTTATCACTGATATAACCATAATGAAGAGTCAGATTCAGGGAACCCACCGAATCAAAGAGAAGACCCCACACAACACACATACTGAGAGTTTGTTACCAAATCAAGTGCCTGGCTTGCCTGACTCATCAACCAACCAAACCAACAGAAGCAGAAAAGCCTAAAATCAAAGGCACAAGACAACCAAGTCATGGCTTCATGTATCTCTCTTCTCTCAATCTTCACATGGTCAAGATTTGGGGTTACTTTCAGTCTTCGGACTTCAATGATCAAACCTAAGAGTTAACATATAAAGATCTATATGACAAATCCAACACTTACAAGATTTTTATACTTAATTTTTCATTTCATGTCATAAGTTTTGAAATTTAGGTTACAAAAATTTCAATTTCATTTTGCCACTAGGGACTTAGCCAAAATGGTGAGGGCTAGTTGAGGGCACAAGTTCGTCATCGTTATGGGGACCCCAACATTTTTTTTTTGTAAAAATATAAGTAGATAGATGTAGATCTTTCATATAATAGTGATAGTAAAATTTTTAGCTACATTAATAAGCCATTGAGATATATTACAAGTGTATGCATTAAATTTCATTGTAATATACATAGATTGATATCAGTTTAAAAATTATAATATTCACTTTATGATAACCAAATGCAAATTAAAGCATTAAACCAATGAATTATGAAACTGCCAACCAAATATTAATTTTGCTTCATGAAAGTATAGCATCAAAACAAACAAATCTACATCACCATATCTTCCTCTTCTCTCTATCTTCACATGGGCAAGATTTGGGGTTGCTTTCTACATTCAAGCTTACATAAGCAAATTTATATGTCAACCCACTTGTGAAGTAAAGGAAAAAGGAAAACAACTACTAGTATGTGATCTCATTGATACTAACAAGTGGCCTAGTAAACAGAGGAAAAAAAAAATGGGTACAGAAATGAGCTATTGTAACAGCTTATAATTTCAAATTGAGATCAACACTTTCACCTACTTCACCATTGTTACAATTGGTCATTGTGCTTGTTGCTTGGCCAGTTTGAGCCATTGATTGTGGGAAGAAGCTATAGTAAGGCTGCCTTTGATTTTGACCCGGTCGATGCATTTGATCTTCAACACTTCCCTTTTTCACAAATGATAGAATCAAACAAGAAATGTAAGTTGAACGTAATAATCAACCGTAATAAATTAGTAGAATGAAAAATTAAAGTGCTATTGTTTTAAAAATAAACTCACTTGATAAGGTAGCAATTCAAAATCAGGGAATTCACTATTGGTGAAAGCTAGAAAATGTGGAGGGCACTTGAATTTTGATCCTTGACACAATGAAGTACTTGTGGGAGGAGCTAATGTGAGAAACCCTCCATTCAGAACCCCATTTTCTTTTATGCTTTTCTTGGAATTATTAGGCTCTAACATGAACGTTGAGCATGAAGAGCCTTCTCTGGAATGATTAAAAGCAACGAACATGTAAGCAAAAAGAAAGTATACACACATTAAATTGCCATATAAGGGATGAAACTAAAATTACAAGTTATGCTAGTTACCTGGACATTGCGTAACCAGGTTCAAAAATGAGTGCGTGTCCTCTGCCACATGAAGCTGAGTCTTCTGATCTGCTGATCACTCTGGGATGAACAATGGGTGGTATTTTGTAGTGCAAAGTTGAGAATCCTGGTGGATGGTCAATAGAAAAAGGATATGGCCTCTTCATGCCAACCATCTATACTAAATTTTAACCAAATTCAATTGTTAAAGAAAAATTGAATTAAATTACTAAATCTGAGCAAATTATAAAAGATGAGATGTTTTCAAAATAGAGCATCTATATACCTTATCTTCCTCTGGCCACATAGGTGGATAATTATTGCAATAATAGCTTTGGTTTGAAGGGGGCTCCATCTGAAAATTTATTATAGATGATGATGAAGTTGCTGATGAAGATTCAAACACCTAAAAAAATTCCATGCATCAAGAAAAATAAAAATAGAATAAAAATAAAGCCCCTATAAGAAAAATAAGTCAGAAGTAAAGAAAAATCATGAAATTAATTGCCATACCATTGAAGAAGAAGGATGCAGGAATAGCTGTGGTCTTTGCATCGAGCTAGGGAAAGGCCAAACTGGGACCGAGTCAAAAGGCAAATTATTAAAATTTGATCGAAAATTCAATCCCGGATCCACCCCAGCGCTCTCTTTTTCAAGGCTATAATCACAAGAATTATGCAATTTATGAACATTTGCAGCATGTCCATGATGAATTGAAACACTTGATGATGAACAACCAGCAGGATTATTTGTCGATGGAACAGTTTTTGCTTTTGAATTCAGAATTTCAATATTTTGGATCACTGATGAACAAGAAGAAGAAGGCATAAACATTGAATTTGGTGATGAAATTGAAGAAGAGCAAGGTTGATTTGAAGATGCGGTTGATGATGCATCTTTCCTTTTTTGTTCTTCTATTCTAATTCTTTCAAGTTGTGCCACACCAAGTCCTCTTTGTGGTACTTTTTTAGGCTTTTGTTTTTTTGAAGATCTAACAATATTACCAAGACCACCACCACTACAATTACCACTACTACTATTGCTGCACTTTTGCGTTTGATCTTCCTGACCCATAGATTTTTGTCACCTTCAAGAAACACAATATTAATTTAAAGAACAAAAAAAGGGGACAAAGATTTGGAGAAGGACCCTAAATTTTAATTTCCATCATTTCACCTACTTGTTACATACATTCTTGAAGAAGGGATAGAAGCAAAGGCACATAGATGGATTTCTAAAGAGAGAGTGAGAGAGAGGAGTATTTATAAAGAGTGAGCGAGAGAGAGGGGGAGAATCAAATCTTGAATTTGAGGAAGGGGAAAAAGCAACAAAGCATGATTTGAAATTAGGGGTAAAAAGGATTACCTGAGCAAAATCTAGTGGAATATCAACATCCAATTTGAAAAAGATGACCCAAAATCTCGTCAAACCCATGAGCTTAGCCAAATTTTCAGCGATGAAAAGATTGAAGAGAGAGAGAATGAGTATCTGAGATGTTTCAGATTTTTCTCCAAACCCAGTTGTCTGGTTTGTCTAAGAGGCAGATCAACATTTTTATTTTTCAATAATTGTTCGAAGTTTCAAAATTCAAAACCATGCAAAAATGATATTAAAAAAAAAGACAATAATAATAATAATAATATTCAATATGTATTTCTCTCTCAATTGTCGCCCAAATCCTCGCTCCACAGCTCCTGTTTTGATTCCTAGACTGACTCTCTCTCAGTAACCCAACTGAGATTTTATTGTTGAGTTCTAAAACTAGTTAAGAGCCATGAGTTACAAAGTATGCAATGTCACCTTTAGCTTCATTGCGAGGGATTTCTTTCTGGCAGCTTTTTGGACCTCAATCATGGGGCCCTCAATTCTCCTAACACATGCATCAAATTCACCACCACATCTCTTTGAAAATGACTGTAATTTCATAACATTTGTAATATCAAATATTGGGTTTTTCTAACTTATATTTATCATGTGTTTACTAAAACGTAAGTTAGAATGGACTAAAATAGAAATGAAAAATGAAATTTAGAATAAATTATTTATTTAAACTGTAGGAATTGAAATTGAAATAAACTGAATTGTCATTTATGTGTTTATTTTGTCTTATAATTAGAATCAGAATGAGTTATATTGTTATGTTGTTATAAATTAACTGTTGTCATAATTATTATTTTGTATTTTTAATTATTGTGATTGTTTATTCAAAAATTATTATTAATAATAATCATTTTTAACAATATATTAATATATTAATTAATTATAAGATTGTTATCAATAATAATAATGATGATGATAATGATATCATCATCATCATCATCATCATCATCGTTGTTGTCATCATTGGCATCATCATCATTGTTGACATCATCATCGGCAATGGCTGCTGCTGATGGATTACGCTGCTGCTGCTGCTCAACGACTCTATAGCTGTTTCTCAATGACTAACGATGACCGACTACGTTTGGCAACGATGATTTGGGAAAGATGACAAAGACTTTTGCTTTTTTATTAATTTTTTTAATTGAATAAAGGGTATTTTCATAATTTTGAGATTTTGATGGGGCAAAATGAGGAATCCTAGGAATGGAAGACTGATTTCCACCATTTCCTATTCTCAAATTAGGGTGGGTCCCATAATTTCGATCTAGGAAGTAAACACATCATCATTGTAACTTACAATTAGAGTTTTTATTTTTAATGTAAAAACTAACAGTGAATTTTTCTTGGTTGTAAGTTATATCTAATATAACTTGGAAGATCCTCATAGATTAAGTGAGTGAGTTCGAATCTTGCAGTAATAGAGAATCTACTTCTTATTCCCCTCTTTATATTAAGATAGAGTATATTACATCTAGTAAAATGTGGTTACAGTGAACATGTTCCCTAAATGATAAATATGGATAGAATTGATTTAAATTAGTCCTAATTAAATTATATAGATTTCTAATAATATACATATTAAAATATTTGAAATGGGAGAATAAATTAAACTCAACTGAATTATAAAATGACTAAAGCTTGCAACTTATATAAAATTGTTATGAGTTGATGCTTGAGATTATGTATATGTCACACACTTATTATTAATATGCGGACTATAGAAAACATTAATGCTGCGTTTACTTTTTGGATTGGAGTGGAAATTCTGAGGAGTGAGAATTCTGAGGAGTGGGAATCCTGAGATTAGGAGTGTGGAGTGAGAGTGAGAGTGGAGTATTTACTTAGACTAAATGAAAGTATAGATTGTCAATTAGAATCCCAATTATTTGTTTACTTTTTCTTGAATTTGGAGTAAATTATTTTAAATTATAATTTTATCCTTATGTAAAGAATTATAATTTGTAATTAAAAAATTAATAAAAAATATATTTAGAAAATAAAAGAAATAATTTATTTTATTTATAAATTAATAATATTCTTAATTATGTAAATCATAATTTTTTATTAATTTAAATTTAAATTATGTGAATAAAAATTATTAATAATAACAATACAAATGAAACATTATTATTGATAATATAGTACAAAATTAATAGTTTCTTAAAATAAAATATTTATTATTATTAATTAAATAAATAATTAATATTTATTAAAATAATGTTTAATATTATTAATTTAAATATAATATTTATTTATTTTTATTTTATTAAATTTAATAAAATAAATATGTTATAATTATTAATTTTAATAAATATGATATTATTTATTTTATTAAATATTATTTATTTATTTTAATTATAAGGGTAAAAAGGGAAGAGGGGGGAGTGGATTCCCACTCCCACCTCCCCCCATGGGAGTGGAAATCCCACTCCCCACTCCAAAATTAAGTGGGACCCACGGAGTAGGAATCCTACTCTCCCTTTAAAAATAGTAAGTAAACACTGGAGTGTTAGGAATTTACACTCCACACTCCACACTCCCACTCCAGAAAGTAAATACTACCTAAGTAAGTTCAATGCTTGTTACTATTACAATCCAAGACTCATAAGGATCATTTGGCTCAAGTATAAAATGATGGGGTAATTTTTAAAAACCTCCCCTGAGATTTGGGCTTGTTGCAAGTAGATGGCGAGAATCTATTTATTTGTAAAAAACCCCATACCGTTAGTTACTTTTAACATTGACCGTTAGTTGACTGTGCAAAGACAATATTGCCCTTAATAATAGTTTGTAAACTGACATAACTAAAAAAAAAACTAAAATTATTGGCGCGAAAAGCACAATCACTATTTTTTGACAATTTTATCCTTGTCAATTCCAAAAATTTATAATATCATAAGTAAAGATTATAATTATTTCATTTTCAAGTCTTTAATTTTATCTTTCTTGTAGAAACTTTAAGGAAATATCAATATTTTAAAAAGGATTTTTCAAGTTTTTAATTTTTTCTTTCTTGTAGCAACTTTAAGAAAATATCAATAATTTAAAGAGGGTAAAATAGTCAACAATTTTAGTTTTTTTTTTAGTTAATTCCGTCTACAAACTGTTGTTAAGGGTAATATTGTTTTTGCACAGTCAACTAACGGTCAATGTTAAAAGTAACTAACGGTAGGGGGTTTTTTACAAATAAACAGATTCTCGCCATCTATTTGCAACAAGCACAAAGCTCAGGGGAGGTTTTTAAAAATTATCCTAAAATGATGGGATTGGATAATTTTAAGATAAAATTATCATAATGTAGTGTTTGGTGCCCAAAAATAAATGTAGTTATCGATGGAGCCCACCATTTAATCCAATACAGTTTCAAAATTTTATAACGAGGTGGGGGGGGGGGGTGTGGGATAAGATAAAATTTAGCCATAGGCTGTTCACAAGATTAGAAAAAAAAGCCCTAAAATTTCTCTCCATCCCTCTCGTCGCCAGTCTCTCTTCTCGCCAGATCTTCTCTGTTCATGCAATTAGTCTCCTCAAATCTTGATTAAAAAATTTAATTTAGTTTATTTTTTTATTTATTTGTTGTAATTATTCAATAGGATGAAATTTTCATGTTTTAAATGGTAGTTGAGTGTTTCTTAGTTTCTATTTTAATTTTCATGTTATAAATCAATTTGGGAAGTTAATTGTTTGTGTTGAGTGAGCTATTTTATAGATTTGTTCATGGGAAAGAGTAGCTTGATGAAGGAAATTTTTTGGGTTTTGACTAAAATTCAGGTGAATTAAAAAGAGACATTTATGTAGAATTTCTTTTATTTTTCCAGATACGGTAATGGGATTGTTCATAAGCTAGCAAATCTAGCTGTCAATTTCTAGCCATATGGTCTAGATTCTTTGTTAGCTTATGTGATTTGATTTTGATTAAAGTTGGATCTTGTCATTTTGTTCTTTAGTGAATTTCTTCTATTTAAAAAAAAAGATAGCAATTCTGGAAATTTGCTCCTACTTATAGTGAATTTACTTTATTACTTGCTATTTAATAGAACTTTATCTTTATGCTTTTAAGAATACAATAATTAAATTAGGAATGACAATTTAACCCGGACCCGGATTGGACCTGGATGAACCCAAAAAATCCGGTCTGAATTCAACCCGTACCGGAACAAATTAAATCCAAACTCCGGATTGAATTTTACCAACCCAGACGTATCCGGGTCCGGTTCCAGGTTTGGGTGAACCCGTAAATCCAGAACCTGGACCCGGACATCTTTATTTAATATAAATTGAAAAATTTTAAAAAAATAGCCTTGCCCTAATTCACTGCCGCTGCCAAACATTTCCACTCTCTCCATTTTCTTCATCAAATCATCATCAAGCCAAACCATTTTCTCTTCGTTCAGCCCTTCTCTTCATCAAATCATTGTCGCCACTCACCATTGCTTCGCTACTTTGTTGTGTTCATGTTCATCATCATCAGAGGCGAAGAAGATCGATGAAGAAAGAATAAAAAACTAATTAAAGAATACAAAATAAAAAACCAAACAGCAAAGGAAGAAGAAAGCAAGAGTCGAGATGAGAACAATGGTTTGAACAACATACATGATTTTGAAGACCAAAACTCATTCTCCCCTTTTCGGCTTTTCTTGGCTTAACCCCACAAAGCCCAATTTGTCGTCATCATCGCCAAATTTGTCATCATTATGTTTGAAAATTGAATTTTGTATGCTTTATTGCCTTTGAATTTATTTTTAGTTATTTGATTTTGCATTATTTTCCATTGTTGTTGGTAATAGGTTAAAGATGTAAGGAGGAATTCATAGCAGAGAGAGAGAAAATCATTTCTCTTTAGCAAGCATCTAGGTTCTAAATCTGGAATCTGGAAACCCGGATTTTTTCGAGTTGAACCCGAACCGGACCCAGAGTACAAATATCCAGGTTTATATCCGGGTCCGGTAATTCAGTCCGGAACCGGAAAGACTAAATCTGGACCCAGACCCGAATTTTGCCATCTCTAAATTAAACTTTATCTCTTATGTTGATAAGATTTAGATATTTTGAAAAGAAAATTGTTGCTTTATAAGTTTTTTGGAACTGAGCTAATAACTTGTTCACATGAAATGTATCTCGATGAGTTCCTTATCTGTCCAGTTATCATAATTCTCCATGTTGATATCTACTTCACTTACTTTAATATTCATATGATATGCTCACACTATATATCTTCCAATGACTAGATATGGATGAAAGAGAAATTATATTATTCTCTTTTATACACGAGTTACATTTACAACAATTATGTTTGTGTGTATTGGCTGCTGTACTTTGATATCGCAGAAGTCGACAAAATGAAAGATATACAATTGCAAATCGCACATTCACTAGGCATGCAACATGCCTCATTTATCTAGAAAGTATCTAGGTAGTGACATAGAATGTGTGAATCAACTACGGATGGATAAGAGGACATTCAGATTATTATGTGAGCTACTTCGTATAAATGGGGGTTTGAAGGCTGATGGTATAGTCTTTGTTCAGGAACAAGTATGCATGTTTCTACATATACTTGCCCATCATGTAAAGAACAGAACAATTCATAGTAGATTTCTACGTTCAAGGGAGACAATTAGTAGATACTTCAACTTGGTTTTAAATGCAGTTTTACAATTGGAAAATACCTTATTAAAAACACCTAACCCTATAACAGAAAATTGCATTGACAAGAGATGGACATGGTTTAAGGTATGATGACATGCTTAAATTCTTGATTTTTATTTTCTCTTTTAATAAAGAGAGTTTGCCATGTTATATTGTAATTTTTTTTGTTATGTTCGAATGGATTAATAGAATTGCTTGGGGGCATTAGATAATATGTGCATCAAGGTACATGTACCTAAAGTTGATAAACTACGATATAGAACAATAAATTGAAATTACGACTAATGTCTTAAGAGTTTGCTCATGAGATATGATGTTCATATTTGTGTTTCCTAGCTGGGAGGGTTCAGATTCATATTCAAGAGTGCTTCGGGATGCATTATCTAGACAAAATGGGTTAAAAGTACCAACTCATAAGCTAATAAATAAATAATGCATAATATTATTTTGAATATAATGCTATATTATTTATTAATGTTTATATAACTGACTTATATTTATTAATTTTTTTTAACATTTGATAGGGTATTATTACCTTGCGGATGTTGGGTATGCAAATACCGAATGATTTCTTGCGCCATATAGAAGAACAAGATATCATTGGTCGGAATGGAAAGATAGATGTGCCCCAGTTAATCATGAGGAGTACTTTAACATGAAACATTCATCAGCAAGGAATGGAATAGAGCATTGTTTTGGACTTCTCAAAGTTCGTTGGGCAATTTTAAGAAGCTCTTCTTTTTATCCATTAATGACGCAATGCAAAATAATAACCGCTTGTTGTCTTTTACACAATCTTATTAGGAGAGAAATGTCAATAGATCCAACGGAACATGAGATAGACCAACTTGTTAATAGCAAAAGCCATGTTGACTGTAACACTATTAATGAAGTTGGTTCATTAGAGCAGTTGTCTACATGGAGAAGCAACTTAGCTTTACAAATGTTTAATGAGTGGAAGGGAAGTCGTAGAACTTAGGATTTTTCAATTAAGATGATGTTCTTTTTTTTTTTTTTGTATTTCAATATTAGAATTGTTTTAATATATAAATATATATTTGTTTTCATATTTATTTCAATTATAAATTATTCATGAAAGTTATTTGATTATGTAATGTTTTTTATTGGTTAGTTATTGAATATGGGCGCTATATTCCATGTAATATCTTCTTTTTTCATATTATTATTATTATTATAAAAAGTGAGTGAAATTAACCTTGTATAGAAATGGAGGATGGAGGTGGTAATGCTCAAGTCAATGAACAAGACAAAAAAGGAAGCAGGCGTGTACGAACTAAAGAAGAAGAAGAAACTTTATTGGATGTGTTGGAGGAAATAGTAGCAAATGGTGGGCGTGCTGATTGTGGGTAGTTTATAGCAGGGACTACAAGAAAAATTGAGGTGAAACTACAATAGTTGCTTCCTGAATCTGGATTGAAGGCTAGCCCCCATATTGAATCGAAAATGAAGGCTTGGAAATGACAATATTCAATCATTTTTTATAGGCTGAACACGAGTAGATTTGGATGGAATGATGAGAAGAAGTGCATTGAAGTTGACAATGATGAAGCATGAGAATCTTATGTGCAGGTTTGCAATAATTTTTAAATAAACATTATCATTTAGTTTGTATTATTTTTAATTGTTGTTGTTGAAAATAGCAGCCATGGCAGCCATGATCTTAGCCAGTCAACTGATGACCTTAATGCTACAGTGGCTTGCCACCTGAGCTACTCACAATTACAGTCAGCTGATGAAAGAAATGAGAGGAATTCAATGAGGTGGCAAAACAGTTACACAGAGGAATATCAGCACATGGGATGATTGGATGAAGATTCTAGAAGCTCTATATCATTGGCCAATGATTTAATGATTGTTTTTGTTTTATCTGAATTTGTTATCTTTTAGCTAGCTGTCATTTTGTTTTCTTATGTATATATACGTTGGCCTGTAAGCAATGAAATTAATTCAAGTTTTATTTCCAGAAAACGAAAGCTCTCTGGTTCCACTCTGCTCTGCTTGCTAAGAAAAAGCAATTCTCTAAGAATTCTAAGTTGGTATCAGAGCCATCTTTAAAGCTATGGCAAGCAGTAGCAGCACACAAGCAAATGTGAATCAAAATGATCAGATGGGCAACTTGAATCAAAATGAAAATCAAAACACTGAACGAAGTTCAAGTCACAACACACCCTCACCCACTCAACACATCACTAGCAGCACGTATGTATTCACAACCCCCATTAAGCTCAATCAAAACAATTTCATGCTCTGGAGATCACAAGTGATTTCCAGCATTAGAGCAAATGAGCTTGAGGGGTTCATAGATGGCAGTCATATCTGCCCTCCTAGAGTCTTCATAAACCTTGGACAAGACCAAACAATAGTTACCACACCCAACCCAGAATACCAAGTCTGGAAGAAACAAGACCACATTCTTCTGAGTTGGTTGTTATCTTCACTGACTGAGGAAGTTTTAGGCACTGTGGTGGATTGTTCCACTTCTCTTGAGGTGTGGACAACTCTTTCCAATCAGTTTGGTGCAAGAACTAGAGCTAGAATCTTACACCTCAGAACACAAATCCAGACCACCAAAAAGGGTTCATTAACTATTCATGAGTATTACTCTAGAATGAAGTCCATATTGAATGCTCTTAGGGCTGCAGGGAGTAACATGAGTGATGATGACTTTATCATGTGTGTATTTGCTGGTTTAGGATCAGAATATGACCCAGTTATAGCCAGCATAAACTCAATGCAAGAAAGTCCCTCACATTCTGAAGTCTATGGCATGCTTCTCAGCCAAGAAAACAGAACTGAACATAACTTAAGCTCAGGGACTATAGAAGCAAACTATGCACAAGCAAGAAATGGAAGAAGGAATTGGAACAACCACAACAGGGCTGGAAACCAACACTAGCCTGGAATAGTTTTCAGAACCCCTGGAAATGGATCTGGTCAGGGAAATCAGAACTCTCAGGACAAAGGGAAAGGTAAAGCTGTAAGTGATGAGGATGGTTCAAATCCAAAGGGGCCTTGTCAAATTTGCTGGAAAATGGGACACACAGCTGCTGATTGCTGGCACAGATTCAAAAAGAATTATGTGCCACAACCAAGCCAAAGGAGAGAACCAAGAGGTGCATATGTGGCTGCAACTGATGGCCAAAGCAGTGGAGCCTGGTACCTGGACAGTGGTGCCACAAACCATGTGACAAATGCTCTTGGTAACATAAACATCAACTCTGAGTATCAAGGTAATGAAAAATTAACTGTTGGAAATGGTGAAAAACTACTGATCTCTCATGTTGGTAATTCTATGCTTTCCACTTCAAATCCACATAAACACATTGCCTTGAATGACATATTATTTGTGCCAAGCATCACTAAAAATCTCATTAGCATTTCTAGATTATTACATGACAATGATATTGACATTGAATTTCAAAAATCTGTGTGTTTTATCAAGGACAAGAGACAAGGGAAAATTCTGGTGAAAGGAGTGGCTAGAGAGGGGCTTTATGAGTTGCTGTGCTTGCCTACTCACCTGAGTGGGAGCAAAACTCCTTATGCTGCTGTTTTGTCTTCATCTTTTATGTCTAAATCAATAAGTTGCATCAGCAATCCAGTGTCTATGTTGTCTTTTAATCCTAGAAGTGTCAAGCTAGCTAATGTTAGTTTTGAGTCTTCTAAAACTGATGAGTCAAGCAATGATGTTTTGAAAGATATTGATCTCTGGCACCTCAGACTAGGGCATCCAAATGAGTCTGCCTTGAAAAGCACTTTGTTGTCTTGTAATCAGTTCAAATTAAACAAGAATTCTGTTCCTTCATTTTGTTGTGCATGTCAGTATGGAAAATTGTCTAAGCAAAATTTCAAGAGCACAGAAACTAAAACCAGCAAAGCCCTAGAGCTGATTCATGCTGACCTATGGGGACCAGCACCAATTCCTTCAAATCATGGACACAAATATTACATATTTTTTGTGGATGACATGACAAGATACACCTGGTTGTTTCCTTTGGTAACAAAATCTCAAGCTCTCAACACATTCATCACCTTCAAAAGCCAAATTGAAAACCAACTGAATCTGAAAATTAAAGCACTACAGACAGACATGGGAGGAGAGTTTAAACCATTCAAACCATTCCTTGACAAAAAGGGCATTATATTAAGACAATCATGTCCTTATTTACATGAACAAAATGGGAAGGTTGAGAGAAAGCACAGACATGTAGTAGAAACTGGACTCACATTGCTGGCACAAGCTAAAATGCCATTAAAATTCTGGCAAGAAGCCTTCAGTTATGCTACCTACATTATCAACAGATTAGCCTCACCTGTTATTGGAAACAAAACCCCCTTTGAAATGCTTTACCATTACAAACCAAATTACTCACAAATCAAAGTGTTTGGATGTGAATGCTATCCATTTTTGAGACCTTATAACAAGCACAAGTTTGATTTCCATACTGCCAAATGCACACTGCTAGGAATAAGCTTAACTCACAAAGGATATGTTTGCATGCATCACTCAGGTAGAATATATGTCTCTGCAAGTGTCATGTTCAATGAAAGCTCATTCCCTTTTTCTAATGACCCCAAGTTCAGCAGGGAAGAGTCCACAAGTCAGGATGTCTTCCTTAATCTTTTAGAAAAATTTCAGGTCGTGTCATTCTTTCTTGATACTCCTCAAAACACTCAGTCAGCAGCTGATCAAAGCCACTCTCTTGAAGCTCCTGAAAATACAGAACAATCCCAGAACCTTGACCAAGGTAAGACACAACAGAATTTAAGCAATGATATGATATCAAATAATCAGTTATCTTCACCTCATTCAAATCACCAGCCTCAAGCAAATGACCAACCTTCATCCCCTATCACAACACCCAACACAAAAGAAGCTATACCATCACATCCTATGGTAACAAGATCTAAAGCAGGGATCTTTAAACCAAAGTTGTACCAAATCACTACTCAACCACACATAGCATTACCCTCAAACACCTCTGAAGCTTTAAAAGAACCAAGTTGGAAAAGGGCAATGGAAGAAGAGTACAATGCCTTGATGAAAAATGAAACATGGACCTTGGTACCAAATGACTCAAGCTACAAGCTGATTGGAAATAAATGGGTGTACAGAGTTAAAGAGAATCCAGATGGAACCATAAACAAATATAAGGCCAGATTAGTGGTGAAGGGGTTCTTGCAAATTCCAGGCATTGATTTCACAGAGACTTTCAGCCCAGTTGTCAAGGCTGCAACAATCAGAATCATCCTCACTTTGGCAGTGAACAATGACTGGTTGCTGAGGCAGGTAGATATAAACAATGCTTTCTTGAATGGTGAGCTGACAGAGATGGTTTACATGCCACAGCCTGAAGGTTTTGTGAACAAAAGCAAGCCCAATCACATATGCAGATTAAAGAAAGCACTGTATGGCTTGAGACAAGCCCCCAGGGCATGGTTTGACAAACTAAAGAGTGCCTTGAACTCTTGGGGATTTGAAAATTCTAAGTGTGATACCTCATTGTTCTACAGAAAAACAAAATCTGAGATAGTTATATTGCTTATTTATGTTGATGACATTATTATTACTGGTGATAACAGTGGTAGTATTGAAGAGCTGGTTAGCAACTTAAATGGGACCTTTGCCTTAAAGGACTTGGGAGAGCTAAACTTCTTTCTGGGGATTCAGGTAAACAGAAAACAAAATGCCATTTTGCTGTCTCAAACCAAGTATATTCAAGATTTGCTTGCCAAAACAGAAATGAGTGACTGTAAGGGAATTGAATCACCTTTCAGTACCACAGAAAAGCTGAAGAAAAATGAAGGAGAAAAGTTTCATGATCCCACACTGTATCGAAGTATTATAGGCAGCCTGCAGTATGCAACACTCACAAGGCCTGAGCTTGCTTACTCAGTGAACAAGCTCAGCCAATACATGTCAGATCCTAGGCAACCTCACTGGATAGCATGCAAAAGAGTATTGAGGTATCTTAAAAATACAATGAACATGTGTCTGAAATTCAAGAAGTCAGAGTATTTTGATCTGGTGGCTTACACAGATGCAGACTGGGCAAATGATTTGGATGACAGGAGGTCCATCAGTGGCTATTGTGTATTTCTGGGTGGAAATCTCATTGCTTGGAGTTCAAGAAAGCAAGGTTTGGTTGCTAGATCTACGGCTGAATCAGAATACAGAGCAATGGCCCTCTGTGCTGCAGAAATTACATGGATTAGCTCCTTACTAAGTGAGCTGAAACTAGAGATACAAAGAACACCAACAATCTTAAGTGATAGCACAAGTGCAGCAGCAATAGCTACCAATCCTGTTTTTCATTCAAAGACTAAACACTTTGAGATAGACCTACATTTTATCAGGGACAAGGTAGCCAGAGGTGAAATGGAAATCAGCTTTGTTGCAGGCAGGGATCAAATAGCTGATGTTCTAACTAAGCCATTGCCTTATTACAAATTTAGCTGCTTCAGAAGCAAACTCAAGGTGTTTGACAAAACCTTATGTTTGAGAGAGGGTGTTGAAAATAGCAGCCATGGCAGCCATGATCTTAGCCAGTCAACTGATGACCTTAATGCTACAATGGCTTGCCACCTGAGCTACTCACAATTACAGTCAGCTGATGAAAGAAATGAGAGGAATTCAATGAGGTGGCAAAACAGTTACACAGAGGAATATCAGCACATGGGATGATTGGATGAAGATTCTAGAAGCTCTATATCATTGGCCAATGATTTAATGATTGTTTTTGTTTTATCTGAATTTGTTATCTTTTAGCTAGCTGTCATTTTGTTTTCTTATGTATATATACGTTGGCCTGTAAGCAATGAAATTAATTCAAGTTTTATTTCCAGAAAACGAAAGCTCTCTGGTTCTACTCTGCTCTGCTTGCTAAGAAAAAGCAATTCTCTAAGAATTCTAAGTGTTGTGTCTAGATGTATTTATTATTATTATTAATAGTAGTAGTAGTATTAGTATTTTTGTAGAATCATAAAGATGCAAAAGGATGGAGAGGCAAACCATTTCCTTTATATGAGAGATTCGCTAAAATATGGGGAAAAGATCGTGCCAATAGAAGGGCAGTAAGAGCTTCCAATGATATGACGATTAATGCTAATGAGGAAGGATTTTATGGTAATGAATTTGATTTAGGTATGAGTTTCTCTCCACTATCATCTAATCAAATTGAAACTGACCACTTTTATGAATCAAAATGAATCTCAAACTATTGGTAAGAAGAGAAGGAGGTCAAAAGATCCAGTTGACAGTACATTTCAGAATTTTGTTGGTGTATTTAAGGATGTTCTGGAGAGGTCAAATAAAAATGTAGCACAACTAGTTCGAAGTACGACCAATGAGAAAGAAAGTGAAAGCCAAAAAATCGCTGATCAATTCCAGAGAATGGGGTTGCCATTTCATGATTGAATTGAGTTAATGAAGAAGTTTTTAAATGAACCAAATAGTGCCGAGATTTTTAAAACACTATGTAATGACCATGACAAAATGGAATTCATTATGTCAATTGTGAGGGGTGGATTTCATGGTTGACAAAGGTAGTGTTGATATATAATTTTTTTGTAACTATATATGTGGTTGACATAGATGGATATCATGTGTTAAATATGCTACATGATGTGACTTTTGGGAAACTTAATAATAATTTAACTTGCTGGCATTCTTTGTGTTGTAATTTCAGTTGGGTGATGGCTTTTGTTTTTTTATGTGATCATCCAATGATAGTATATATGCCAGGACATCCTTTTGATATTTAATGCTATGTAATATTTTCATATATACAACTAGTGACATTGTTATGTAATTTTTTTTTTCATTTGTAGACTGATATTCTTATTATATTTGTTGATAATATTCTTGTTATGTTAAATGATATTATTTAGTAAAATATACGTTTAAAAAATATAACATGTTAAATATAAAAAAAATTAAAGGAAGATTTTGTATTTTTTAACAAATTTACCAATAATTATTGATTTAAGTTAGATTATATTTCATGTTATTTTAAAATAAATCTAACATAATTTTGATAAATTAATATATGGCATATTATTAGTTAGTAGTCAATCCCAGGCATACCAAACATAAAACATGATTATTTATAGTTCAATTCAACATTGCACCAAACACAATATATTATTATATATAATCCAGTGTTATCTAATTATAACCAATCCAATCCAATCTGAGATACCAAACAAGCCCATAGTTTATTAACATGCATCCAACTGTTTAGCATACCTACAACATGTAATTAGGATAGTCTTGAATCAGCTTGTTTTTCTTTTTTAAAAATTTAAATTATTTTTCTTTTTTCTTATAGTAAGCGGAATATTTTGAACCAACTTGTTCCCAAGTCTGTGCTCATAGAAGTATGCACTAACTTTTATTATATATGTTTATTTTGTCATTTGAAATAACGCGCTTATTTTGTCGTTTGAAATAATACACGTACCCCCTCACCATCTTTCCCCTTTAATAAATTCATATATGCCTTAAATGGTAGGATCAAACTCAAAACTCAATTAAAGACACCAACTTACCATCTTCATTTTCTTTCCTTTTTTTTAAACTACATTTTCCTAATTAATGTAGTATTTTTTTCAATTAAGTCTGATCGTCTGAGAGACTAAAATAGTTGTTAAATAAAATAATTCTATAATTATTTGAAATTCGCCAACAAAATACATCTCTAACAAGCATGATTAAGGGAACCACTCCTTTGTCAAAATATATCCAGCTAGTAAACTTTAGATGCAGTGAAGAGAAAGGCAACAAAAGTGCAGAAAAAATAAACAAGTTGAGATCTAAAGATGGAGTGGATCTTCAGATCAAATATTGAAGAGAAATGGCATGTCTAACTTTCCAAAGCTGGCCCACCTTAGCCAAAACAAACTTTCTCAAATTTATCGAGAATAAAACAAAACTTTGGTCCTTAATAAACCCAGCCACCCACTCCCCTCTGAGCGTGCGTCAATGACACCAGCCCTTTTGTCACATAATTAAGATGTCAAGATTTTGTTGGATATGCAAATATAAGACACCCATCTAGGCAACTATAATTAAGATTCTCTTTTACAGTGGCGGATTTAGAAAAATAATTTACCGGGGGCTAAATTAAATAACAATAACATGTAAAAATTGAAACTTAAATATATAAAAATTTTGGTAACCAATTTACAATTGTTCTCTACTCGATTTCATATTCTGAAAACATTGTGCAATAGACTCATTATCAATACTATTAAATACATCTTTTTCTACATAAACAATCAAATTATCATTCATCCATTCATCTCCTATCCGATTCCGAAGTTCATTCTTCACAAATTTCATTGCTGAAAATGTTCTCTCTACGGTGGCTGTAGAAACTGGAAGAATTAATGCTAATGTCACCAACAAATAAACTAATGGATACACCTTATCTTTCTTTGTCTCAACCATTCTTTTAGCAAGGTCACTGATTCCCTTCAATTCTGCAAACTCAGTACTGGAACGCATATCCATTATGTAAATTTGAAGCTGAGTCTTAAGTGCCATAAGCTCTATTGGTGAAAAATCCTTTGGATAAAATTGAGCAAGACGTACTAAGTTGTCCTTATCAAAAGCAGTGAATGCGTCATTTGGACATAGACATGCCAAACACAAAAGCAATTCCATATTCATCTCATTGAAACGATTATTTAGCTCTTGAAGTTGCAAATCTAAAACAGCAAAAAATAGTTCAACTCGAAAATAATGCATGTTTGAGATCTCTCGAGCCTTACGTCGTGATCGACCCCATGGCAAAAAAACATCATTCATGTTAGGGACATCAATATCATGCTTCAAACAAAAAGAAGAAGCCTCAGAAAGCAAAGAATCCCACCCATTGTCTCTCATCATTTGCAAGTTTTTCTTGCATATTTCAACCAATTTTATGGCATTTAGAATATCTTGATCCTTTCTTTGAAGTGCTTGTGACAACTCATTTGAAAGTGCAAGTATATCCCTCATCAAATATAAACTAAGCACAAAATCAAAAGATTGCATAAACTCTATCAAATAATTTGCTTGAAATCTCTGTTCGCTAGAGTTTGACTTATCTTTCGCAACTATCTCAAGCACACTAATTATATGTGGAAACAAAGAGATTATGCGAAGCAACGTACCATAATGTGAGCCCCGACGTGTATCACCAAAACGTTTCAATGTAATCTCTTGATTTTGGCCTTGCCCACTCGGTAAGTCATCATTTTCAAGTGCTTCAACAACTGAAAGTAATTGCTTCTCTCTAAGAATATCTCGGCGTTTACATGAAGCCCCAACAACATTGACAACATTAACAACTACATTGAAGAAAGAATTAACTTGATCGTGCTTCTTTGCGACAGCCACAATAGTTAACTGTAGTTGATGAGCAAAACAATGTATATAATAAGCACACTCATTCTCATTCATAATAAGTGTTCTAAGACCATTGAACTCGCCTTGCATGTTGCTAGCCCCATTATAACCTTGCCCGCGCAGCCTAGATATACTCAATCCATGCTTAGAAAATAACTGATCAAGAGCTTCCTTGAGCGAGATAGCAGTGGTACTAGTAATGTGCTTAAGACCTATAAAACACTCAATGACAGATCCATTCTTATCTACATATCGCAATACAACAGTCATCTGCTCCTTCATAGATGCATCACGTGATTCATCAATTAAAATAGAAAATAATGCATCACCTACGTCTCTAATAATAGCATTGATTGTTTCAATAGAACAAGCCCTTACAATATCTTTTTGAATTGAAGGTGCAGTCAACATGTTGTTTCCAGGAGCATTCTTCAAAGTAACTTTTTTGATATCTTCATTGTGATCGGCAAGAAATCTCAAAATTCGAAGATAATTTCCTTGGTTACTTGAATTATCAGATTCATCATGACCACGAAATGCAAGCCCTTGTTCTAAAAGAAGTCGAACAACATCAATGGATGCAAACAAGCGAATTCGATAATCTTTTCGATCTTGATCAGAATGCTTGTTGAAAAATGTTTGAACATGCTGCTCTTGTTTCATTAAATCTTCAGAATAACCAACAACCTTGTTGTGAGCACTATTAGGACCTCCAACATGCTCTTCTAATCTTTCTGGTTTTTTCCAATTTGAGAACCCATTTTTTGTAAATATCTCACCACTGCTTGCTCACCAATTTCTGGTCTGAAAAGATAACAACATAAACAATATGCAGCATTCTTTGATATGCTATATTCTAACCAATTTTCATATTTATTGAACCAAGCAGGATTGAATCGTCGTTGTTGTTGCCCAAATTTAGACTTACAAAAATTGTGGAATCTAGGTTGGCAAGGACCCATTTGTAAATATGCTCTACGGACTTCATCTCGAACATTAGGATTGTAAGAAGAAATTGGAGGTCGTTGTCCAGGATCAGAAGGAAGTTCTGACAATTCCAAGTCAAACTTATTTCGTTTTTCTAGACCACTTTCATCTCTCTCTGGAAATTCCGGCATCACTGATTTTCTTTTAAAATACTTTTCCATATCTGTATCAAAATTATATATATGAGTACTTATGTAAAAATAAATTAATTATAATTGAAAAAATTAATTTACTAATAGTTATAAACAAAATCACTAAAAAAAGAAATTGTAAAGACTAAAATTAGTCACTTAAACAATTACAATTTATATAGAAATGTATTGACATGTGAACAAAAAATAAAATATGAAATTCTTAACTTAATTTGACAAAAAAAAAACGAAAAGAACATGTTTTACCTGGTGCAAAATTGAATGTAAAGGCAAACGGGTCCCACGTCCCACCCACTCAAGCCCACAACAATTAATAAATTACCCCCTTCCTGTCTCTTTATCCTTTTGCGTTTTTCACTGCAATTCTGGAGAATAAAGAACACAACTGCTGCTTGCAACTTCCTCTTTTCTTCGAAACAATCCCTAATTAAGTTTGGTACTCACAGTTTAGTTTTGGTATTATAAATATTTTGGGTTGTGGGCTTTATTTTTTTAAGTTAAATTATTACTTTATAATTTTTAAAGAATAAGGTTATATAGTAATTTTTATGGGGACTATTTTAAATTTTCTTTTAAACAATTTTTTTTTTCAGTGGGGGCTTGAGCCCCCAGTGGTCCTGCATTGCATCCGCCACTGCTCTTTTACCATATCCCATTCTATTTTTTTCCCTTTTATTATTATTATTTTTTAATGTTCCAAGTTCTTGTTGGAATTTGGAAACCACGTTCGTCTAATGGAAATTATGGGCTGAAACCATTAATGCTAACCTGGCCCATGGGAGCAAATAGGGTATTCATTGTATGAATTTCCATAGGGTGGTGATCTTCATATTGGTGATATTATTTCCTTTCAATAATCTAGGTAACATTAGCTGTTTGCACCTTAAATGTATTTTGAATATCATATTCTGAAAAAAGTAATGATAAAATCTTAAATTTTATTCTTTATTTTATTTTAAATTATATGGGGAAATTTACAGTAATAACCATTAAAGTTTTGATTTTTTTCATCTTAACCCTCCAAAAATATTTCTATCAACATTAGCCATAAAACAACTTTTGAGACCAAAATACCCCTCCTCATCTCTCCCCCAACACTCCATTTCACTCATCTCTCCCAAATCGATCCAACTCCCATCATCGGCGGCAACTTCAAACCTCGTCGGCGGCGGCTCCATCTCTCACCAGCATCCGATCTACGATCTACAACTTTCAACAAAACTTAGGTTAGTCATTTTTCTTATTTTCATTAATTTAAAATGAGATTTTAGAAAAATAATATTTATATCTTGAGAATAATGGTGGTTGTGGTGGTTGGTGGTGTTTGGGAGTATTGTTTTTCGATTTTGAAGTGTTGTGGCTTAATTTTGGGGGTGGGGAGGGAGGGGGGCAGGGGGCACGCGCGCGCCCATCGCTGGGCAGCAGCGCGCGCCCATGCGCGGCCCGCTGTCTCACTAAATCTAGTGTGACAGGCGAGCGACTGTCGCACCAGATTTGGCCTGTCGCACTAAAAATTAAAGTGGCCCTTTTTTTTTTTTTAACGAGCCAATTTTGTTCTGTAAATGTAATGTAATAATTTTATAAATATTACAGATACATGGCGAAATCAGAATCACCGGATATCGAGTAGGCAAGATGTATTTTCGTTATGCCGATCACTTTCCTGGTCGAATTTCGAGCATGTGTAAGTTATCTTCGGTTGTAAAAGCCATCGAGGAAAAATTAACAAAGTGGCAGTTGAGTATGTTTAAAAAGGATATATTTGGGCATTTCTTGGAGTGTCGAAGTTTTTCATTTAGTGGGGTAATTTTGCACAATCTTTTACTGAGGCAAGTGGCCCATGAAGAAGATAGCCGTGAGGATCAGTTATGGTTTCAAATTAGTGAGCATTTGATTCGCTTGTCAATTGTCGAATGGTGCTTGGTTACTGGACTTTCATTTGGTGTTGATACCAATAAAAAAAATGATGAAATGGAGTAGAGGGTACGGAATACGTATTTTGGTGGTGTGCGACGTAAGATTAATGTGAATGAATTCGATGCAGTATTTAAAGAGTTGAAATTTGAGAAAATGGACGATATTGACGCATTAAAGATTGCGCTGTTTTATTTTGCGGACAGAGTACTAAATGCAAGAAAAAATCACTGTCAAATTAATTTCGATTGGCTTGACCAAGTTAATGATATACAGTACTTCCGAAAGCGACCATGGGGTCTATTATCGTGGGAAATGATTTACGAGAGTCTTGACAATGCACTGTTCGAGAAAGACGAGAAATTTAAGAAGACTCGGTTGAAAAATCCAGATCATAACATTGAAAAATACAATCTTTACGGCTTTACGTCCGGGGTTCAGGTGCGTTTTTTTGGTTTATTAATAAGTTTTATAGTATTAAATATTTGATAGTTGTTTTATTTGATTTTTCACTTTGGTTGTTGTAGGCTTGGATTAAGCAATCGGAGGGTTGCCATCAACATGGGTCGTCAAAACGAAGAAGAAGATTCCCCGCATTCTGCAATGGAAGCCCATGGCGTCTTTGAGAATCAACTTTGCGGAGGTTTATTCGTTCTTCAACCACGAATCTCGTCTTGTAAGTAATATGTATTACTTATTTTTTTAACTTTACTAAATTTAAGTTGGGTATACTTACTTAAAACTTTCAATTGAATTTATGTCAGAGGGACATTTTACAAACTCTTGAGCCAAATTCAAAGGAGAGTAGCAGAAAATATTGGCTCTCTGTGAAGGATTACTTGCCAAGAATTCCAGACTGGGTTCATAAGGTCGGTATACTGTAAGTACTAAAAATATTTTTATCGAAATTTTTAACTTTTCATTTACTAATTTAAAATGATACTTTATACAACACCAACCTTCAATCAACGCGATGCCGTCGGTTACAAGACAATCAGACGAGCATGACGATCATGACGACATACCAAACCCAATACCAGAGTAGCGTCATGACACTTTTGAGGATGAGGTGGCTCATGATACTTTTGAGGATGAGGTGGCGGTTGATGACCACCAGCAGCAAACATACAACTCTGATGACGCACGGGATTCTGAGGTTATAAATATTATACGATATTTTTCCTTAATAAATTATTATTTTTTTATTGTTATTCTAAAGTTTAATTTTTTTCTTTTGTAATAGTCGAGGACAAAGCAGTTTAATGATTACGTACAACGATGGCTGGATAAGATTGATCGTAATGTGTATGAAATAAAGTCAGAATTGAAAGATTTTAAAGAAACCATTGTTGACTTCATCGACACATTTTCTAAACGTCCAAATAAGGATTTTCCCACTGCATGCTCGTATGCGGTAAGCTAATTAATAATTATGTTCGTTTAACTTTTAATTTGATAGTTATTTAATATGTTCTTCTTGGCAAATGTACAGGCCCCGGATGACTATGGAGTGTATACTGACGTGGGCAATGAAAGTTTGTCTACGCCCACGTCATTGTATAGTTTATACGGGGATGTTAGTGGGGAGAGCGTGCAGGTGTTCACAGAGGTGCCTCCGGGCGTTAGTAAGTTCGGCCGCGCGTACATACCGTCGTATGTTTATAACAGTCTTTACATGATTCCTTCGGTCAGGCGAGGACAGAACGTCCGGCCTTTACCTCGACCCCAAATCATGGAGCATGCAATTGACATGAGTACGAGTGTGGATGTAAATCCACTGAGAGGATTGGAGGACTCTAGTCTGTTTGCTGAGTTTGATCGATGATTCACTGGTGATAGCAGAGTCCACCGGAGAGTCCAGCACCCTCGGTCATTCTTTCAAATAATTTTGGGGACAGCTTCGATGGGATGGCTAGGCGATGAGGTATTTATATTTTCCTCGTGGTGCATACTGTTGTGGATTTGTGTATAATTTTTTTTTAAATCGTAATATTTCTGTTTCTCTACATCATATTCATGAGTATCTCCGCTTGATTAGCGAGAAACAACATGCCTTACTTCAACGTGTCACACATACAGACACATTTTTTTGGGTAACGTGCCGACAAAACTTATAAATACTATTTAATTTTTTTTAATTATTGCCTTTAAGTTTTATTAATTTATGCATTTCTTGGTTATTTATGTACTAGGTGTTCTTGAATCAGTTATGAAATAACGGGAATAGTGCAGTCGATTCAATGGTATTCGACGACCGCTTGAATAGTTATCTTTGTGGGCGACAGCACACAATGTCTAAATCAATGACGGATGTCGATATGGTATGTATTTTATTACATTTCACATGCTCTATAATGAAAATATTCAAGTTGTTGATTTTTCTTTGTTGTATTTCAATTTCATACATAACGAACATGTTTTTCAATTTTTATATGCAGTTACTCATCCCTGTTAACTTGGACGGTGCGCATTGGGTACTATCACGAGTTGACTTTCGGAAAAATAAAGTCTAGATTTATGACTCATTACTCACATTTCGCGACGACAAAAGGTACAAGTTGAAATTCAAGCCACTTGAAGTTATATTCCCTCAATGGTTGGAATATGTTGGCTTCTACAATATCCAACCTGAGTTGCGGAGTGAAAACCCGTGGAAAGTTATCACAGTTAAGAGCGCGCCACAACAGGAGCCCAGAACTGGCGATTGCGGTGTTTTTGTATTGATGGTTATGATGTATTTAATGTTCGGGCTTAGATTGGAGTTTAACGCTAGTCATGTCGAGTACTTTAGAAAGAAGATTGCGGTTGATATATTTAATGACGATATTATATTGTAAACCTATGTAGTAATTTCAATGTTGAAATTTGAATTTTTTTTTAATTTGCGCACTTAAGTTTATATAATTTTAATGCCTCACATTTTAAACTTTAAAATAAAATAAAGTTTTATGAAATATGTACAATACACAAAAAACAATAACAGCTTTAACCAACGAAACACAAAAAACAATAACAGTTTTAACCAACGAAACACAAAAACAATAATAGTTTTAACCAATGAATAACATATAAATTCAGATTATCGGATATCACTTTTACCGTTGTCTTTTGCGGTCGTCGTTGGCTGATGATTTAAGAGTGAAAAGCTGCTTTTGGTTTGGCGATATGGGAGAAACAATGTTGGTTTTGTTCTGTAAAGAAGGGTAATTTGGGAAGAAAGGCTTGTGTTTGGCTAATGTTGATAGAAAAAAGTTGAGAGGGTTAATTACGAAAATAACCATTAATATTTTGTTATTTTCGTAAATTTCCCAATTATATGGCATGTGATTGAGTAAATGGTTGATAATTTTTCACTAATTCTAGTAAATTAATTACACTATATCACATTTAATGAATATCACATCATTTAAAATAAAATTTTGTTATAAAATTATGGGTAGAGATATTTTCCCATAATTACATAATAATACCCCAATTTAAAATAAACCCACTTAGTACCAAACTTACCCTTGGACTAACGAGCTTCCCTATTGTTTTATGCTTGCATTTTCCTTATTATGCACATTATGTTTTTCATGTTGGAAAAACAAGCATCGCATGCCAAAATGCCTCCCATCGGACCTTATCACCCCAAAGCCTAAGGAAATTGATCAAGAGTAATTTGATTGCTCTTAGTTCTAAGTGTAAGAATATTTGATTTTTATAAAATCGTAGTGGAAGCAAAGGAACTTATCTCCAGCCATAGCTATCAAATTCTACAAAATTTCAAATTGTATTTTATAATTTTACTAGAATTGTTTTCAGTCTATCCACCAACACTATACTGATGAGTAAATGGAATATACAGGCTTAAGTTGTTAGATCAAGAACTTTTAATTTTAATTTTTCTGAAATTAGTTATCTTCTTCTCTTATCAAGAAGAATATAAATAATAAGAAAAGAGACGGACCATAATTTTTCAATACTTATCGACCACCGTAACGTGTAGAAAGATATTAGAAGTAGTGGATGTTAATATAACGTCTCTTTAAACTGTTCTTTAAATATTTTGAAATTTAAATATACATGCCACTTTAGGACATAAAAATCACATAAATTAAAAACGTATCTTACAATTTCCCACTTTGTCTATCTCATCACAAACTCATTATCTTTAACTCTCTCTATATGTTTTTAACTTTATACTCAAAGTAAAAATAAAAAACCATGAATCGTGTTGGCAAGTCCTTTAAAAAATAAGTTTTTCCTTCCATTTATTACAAGGTAGTCTTGTCTTAATGGGAGTATGATACACCGAGAGATCCTTTAGAATTCCCAAAAAAAATCCCAAGTTTTTAGCTTAAGATTGACTTGTCCTTTTCCAGTTTAGTTGTTGTTTTTATTTCAAATTGCTTGGTCATAGTCAAAGGTGGTTAGTCACCTCCAGAATAATAGTTACGTCATGGTTTTAACTTGTTGAAGTTTAGGAGTTAGTGTTGCTATCAGTTTGATGTATTGAAACTCTATTTAAGGAGTTTATTTGGAACTGAATAAGAACGTTAAGAATTTTACTTAAAGCTGTGGTTGACTTTCACCCAAAGAAAGCCAAATTTATTGAGTTTTCATTGTAATATGACTGGGACCTATCAGTGGTATCAGAGCTACACTGACAACCAACAAAGAGCGCAATGAAATATTGGAGCAAGGAGTGGGAGGCTTACAGGATAAGGTGCATAAGCTTGGACTCAAAATGAACGATCGTATGCAACGCTTAGAACAGTCTTTAAAGGCTTTATCCGATGCGGTTCTCTCCTCAAAGGCATCTCAGCCATCGCACTCAGTGAAGCAAGGACACATGCATCAGTACCAACATGACGAAACATAAAGTTCTCGTTGGAACATACCCCCTCTTCGAGCCAAAATTGAGTTTCCGCAGTTTGCAGGAGATGATCCAATGGAGTGGTTCAATAGAGTAGCACAGTTCTTTGAATTTCAAAGAACTCTTGAAGATCAAAAGGTGAGCTTGATGTCTTTCCACCTGGAAGGTGAAACGAACCAATGGTGGCAATGGTTGAATCGGACATACAAGGAAGAAAATTGAACAGTGACGTGGACTATATTTGCTGAAGAGCTATGGGCACGGTTTGGACCAACAGATGGAGAATACTTTGACAAGACTCTCTCACATATAACACAAAGTGGATCTCTTCGGGATTATCAACGTGAATTTGAGAAATTGGGCAATCGGGTACATGGGTGGACTCAGAAGGCTCTCATGGGAACTTTCATGGGCGGGTTAAAACCGAAGGTAGCTGATAGGATACGAATGTTCAAGCCAAAAGCACTAAAATAGGCCATCCGTTTATCCAGGACAAGAGATGAACAACTTACACGAAAAAAGAGGTTTGCTCGGCCAATCCCACAAAATCGACCGCCGGCTGCCGTCACCCCGGTCAATCAAAGAGCAGCGATAGCTCTTAAACTCTTGGGCTGGGAAGAGATACAAAAACGATGAGCTCAAGGGCTATGTTTCAGCTGCAATGAACAATTCACACTAGGCCATAAATGCCAAAGGCCTCGACTGTTACTCATCCAAGGCCATGATAATTCTCATGAGAATAAAGAAGAGGCAGAGAGCGAAGGTAACAGAAAAGAGGAATTGGAAGTTTCTATACATGCATTGACTAGATGGTCATTCCACGGACCATGCGAGTAGCTGCTTCTATCAAGTCGCAACCAATAGTGGTGTTAATCGATAGTGGATCTACACATAATTTTTTGAATGAAAAGGTAGCTAGCACACTGGGGCTCCTAGTGGTTCCTACGAAGTCTTTCACAGTCTGTGTCGCCAACGAAGAACGACTCATGTGTCAAGGGCAATATGAGAAGGTACCGATTGATTTACAAGACATTTCATTCTCTCTTACTTTCTACTCTTTGCCATTAGCAGGACTGGATATGGTATTAGGAATACAATGGTTGGAAATGCTGGGGTCGGTAGTTTGTAACTGGAAGCATTTAACCATGGATTTCAATTAGGACAATCAAGCATGAATGCTGCAAAGGATACAAAAGCCCATTCAAGTGACTTCACTAGAGACTGTTACAAAAGAGTATTGACAGGGTCAGATGGTCTTTGCTGTTTATGTTCAAAACTTGGACGACTCTTCTTGGAATGGCATTCAACCAGATATGCAACAACTTTTAAGAGAATTTGAGGATGTCTTTCATAAACCCTCTAAACTGCCACCACTACGAGAAATCAACCACCATATACCCCTTAAGGAAGGAACCCAGCCCATCAATGCTCGACCATATCGGTATGCGTATTTTCAAAATGCAGAAATTGAAAAACAAGTGCAGGCAATGCTGAACGTAGGAATCATCCGACCAAGCACTAGTCAATTTTCATCTCCTGTCCTTTCAGTAAAAAGAAAGATGATACTTGGAGATTTTGCATGGATTACAGAGCATTAAACGCCACCACAATTAAAGATCGATTTCCCATTCCAACAGTGGACGACATGTTGGATGAGTTGTACGGCGCTACCTATTTTACTAAGCTGGATCTTCGAGCTAGTTATCATCAGGTACGAGTACATGCTCCCGACATTTCGAAAACTACATTTAGGACGCATAATGGACATTTTGAGTATCTTGTTGTGCCCTTTGGGTTATGTAATGCTCCATCTACGTTTCAAGCCATAATGAATTTTATTTTTCAGCCCTACCTTCGACAATTCATATTGTTTTCTTGGATGATATATTAGTCTATAGTCCTATATGGGAATTGCATTTAACTCATGTGAGGAAGACATTAGAAATTTTGAAGAAACACAGCTTCTTTGTCAAAGCAAAGAAATGTGACTTTGGTAAGCATGAATTGGAGTATTTGGGCCATATCATGACAAATCAAGGTGTCAAGGTAGATGGTAAGAAGATTGAGGCTATGGTTGCGTGGCCACAACCCACTAATACTACTGAATTGCGTGGTTTTTTAGGCTTGACAAGCTATTACAGGAAATTTGTTCGCAATTATGGAGTACTAGCTTGTCCCATCACCAATTTGCTCAAGAAGGGGAATTTCAAATGGGATGAGGATGCTGCTAGTGCGTTCACAATGCTCAAACAAGCTATGACAACCACACCCACTCTCGCCATGCCTAATTTCAACGAGTCATTCACTATCGAGACTGATGCTTTCGGGGATGGAATTTGAGCTGTTCTCACTCAGCAAGGGAGACTAATTTCATACATGAGTTAAGCTTTGGAGATTACTAAACGTACCTGGTCAATTTATGCCAAAGAGATGTTAGCAATTGTGGAGGACATTCAGACATTGAGACCATACATCTTGGGTCAGAAGCTTTTCATTCAAACCAACCAACGAAGTCTCAAATACTTCTTAGAGCAACGAGTAGCCTCTCCCAAGCAGCAGAAATGGGTCGCTAAGCTTCTTGGATACGACAATGAGATGAAATATATGTCTGGAAAATAAAATTTAGCAGCGGATGCTTTACCTCACGGCCCCAACAACCCTCTCCTTAATCTAATATTTATTTCACAGGTTTCCTTATGGGATGACATTCGAAAGGCAGCATAAACGGATTTTTACATGAAAAAAAAATTCCAGTAGGCAGCAAATGATCCTACGGGCAATTATGTAGTGAAGAATGAGCTATGTTTTTACAATCAAAGAGTGGTGGTTCCGCCTGCACTACGAGATCAACTGCTTCAGTAGTTTCATGACAGTAAGGTGGCTGGGCATTCTAGAGTTCTAAAGACTTTCAAACGGCTAGCTCAACAATTTTATTGGCCATCTATGCACAAATCTATACAAGAGTACATTCAACAATGTGCAACCTGCCAAAAGATGAAATCCGAGACACTAGCACCAGCTGGACTGCTCCAACTACTCCTAATTCCTTGTCTAGTTTAGGATGACATCTCGTTAGATTTCATCGAAGGATTGCCATCTTCACATGGTAAGGATAGTATTATGGTGGTCGTGGATCACTTTAGTAAGTCTGTGCATTTCATTACTTTATCTCATCCTTTCTCTGCGAAAATCATTGTTGAAAATTTTTGGAACATGTTACTAAACTTCATAGAATGCTGAAGTCTATCATTAGTGATCGAGACTCTATTTTTGTAAGCAAATTTTGGCAAGAGTTTTTTACCATGTCAGGTACTAAGCTGAAGCTCAGTTCAACTTATCATCCTCAAACGGATGGACAAACAGAGGTGGTGAACCGTTGTCTCGAATAGTATTTGCGATGTTTCGTCCATCAATGGCCTCGTAAATGGTATAGCTATCTGCCATGGGCAGAGTATTAGTATAACACCACATATCATTGCTCGATAGGGATAACACCATTTCAAGCCGTATATGGTCGCCTTCCTCCATCCATTCCTCACTATACAAAGGGTTTGTCTCATGTTAATGAGGTTGATCAAAGTCTCCTAACTCGAGATGAAGTACTGCAATAACTGAAGACAAATTTGGAGTTGTTTGCCACTAGAATGAAACATGTGGCTGATCAAAAGAGAAGAGAAATGGAGTTTCAAATAGGAGATTTGGTGCTCCTAAAATTGCACCCATAATGCCAACAATCTGTGTTCAAATGCGCCCATCACAAACTTGCCAGCCAGTTCTATGGCCCATTTCCAGTTGAGCAGAAGCTGGGCAAGGTAGCTTACCATCTTTGTTTACCACCTGTAGCTCAGATTTACCCGGTGTTCCATGTTTCTCTCTTAAAGAAGTATGTGGGTACTTTTCTTCATTCCGTTGTTGACCTGCCACCAATGTCTGATAAATGACAGATTCAAGTTGTGCCGGAGAAGGTGATCAATACAAGATGGGTCAGGCATGGTACCAAGTTTATTAAAGAGAGTTTGGTGCAGTGGAAGACTTTGCCTGCGTAATATGCTACTTGGGAAACGCAGATGCTCAAACAGTAATTTCCTGCGTTCAAGCTTGAGGACAAGGTTCTGCTTGTAGGGGGAAGTTTTGATACACCGAGAAGATCCTTCAGAATTCCCAAGAAAAATCCCAAGTTTTTAGCTTAAGATTGACTTGTCCTTTTCCAGTTTAGTTGTTGTTTTTATTCCAAATTGTTTGGTCATAGTCAAAAGTGGTTAGTCACCTCCAGAATAATAATTACGTCATGGTTTTAACTTGCTGAAGTTTAAGAGTTAGTGTTGTTATCGGTTTGATGTATTGAAACTCTATTTAAGGAGTTTATTTGGGACTGAATAAGAACGTTAAGAATTTTGCTCAAAGTTGTGGTTGATTTTCACCCAAAGAAAGCCAAATTTATTGAGTTTTCATTATAATTTGACTGGAACCTATCAGAGTACTTTATGTGTCATATACGGAATGAAAAACTTTCCAAATGCTCATTTTGGATATTCCTTTTTTTTTTTGAAATATATATGCATATTGTCATTGTCTAAACTATATGAATACAAACTTTATGAGACGAAATTTTGGTGGTATCTCAAGTACATGAAATTTATATAATAGAATTGAGTTCCATGTGCTCTACATGTTTCTTATACAATTTTGGCGGTAATCCGTTCATCAGAGGATCTGTAATTGTCAATTTCATATTGATGTGTTCAATAACCACTTTTTGTGATTTGACATGCTCCCTTAAGAGCTAAGTACTTAATGTCGATATGTTTTTTTCCACATACACTTCTATTATTTTTAGCTAAAAATATTGTAGCAAAATTGTTGCAGCTGTCCCTTAGTCATTTAGAAATAGAATCAACACTTCCCAATCCAGTAATGAAACTCTTGAGTTGAATAGCCTATGTCGATGCTTCAAAATAAGATACAATTAAACTCTATTTTCATAATTGAGATAACAATTAATGACTGTTTGCACTTCTCCAGGAAATAGCTCTTCTAGCTAATAAGAAGATATATCTTGAAGTTGAACTTTTAGTGTCAAAGTAACCAACAAAATCAAAGTTTGAATCAACACTTCCCAATCCAGTAATGAAACTCTTGAGTTGAATAGCCTATGTCGATGCTTCAAAATAAGATACAATTAAACTCTATTTTCATAATTGAGATAACAATTAATGACTGTTTGCACTTCTCCAGGAAATAGCTCTTCTAGCTAATAAAAAGATATATCTTGAAGTTGAACTTTTAGTGTCAAAGTAACCAACAAAATCAAAGTTTGAATATCCAACCACCTCTAGATGATCAAACCTTCTGTAAGTAAACGTGTAGTCCTTGGTTTCTTGAAGATCCTATAACACTTTTTTTGCAGCTCTCCAGTGTTCTACACCTGGATGTAGGGGTGGGCATAAACCCAAAACCCATGGGTTTACCCAAAGCCAAACCAAATAAAATGGTTTGGATTGAATAAATCATGAGATGGGTTAAATTTGGGTTTTTATGGAAGAAACCATTTCACAATGGTTTGGGCATGATTTACTCATAAGTCATGAACAAATTCAAGGTAACATATCAATGAAAAATAAATTAAACAAAATAAAAGGCTAAATCAATATTTTAATAATTTTTTTTATTAAAATTATTATAATATAATAATTATACTACTACTAATTATTATTATATAATACTAATAGAAGTGCTGCACAGGGCAAATACAAATGCAATTGTTTGTACAGTACACTATTATATAACAATTTTTACGATCTCAATTTGAGTTAAAAGACTAAATTAACATTTTAATAAAATTACTCAAACAATATTTTTATGAAATCCTCTAATATAATTTTATAGTCCTATTTGTACTGTAATTTACTAAATTAAAAATGTAATTGATTATAAGATTTTATCAAATAAAATATGATTCTATTGTTATTTTTTAATTAAATTTAAACCTAATTAGATTTCATGTTTATTTTTTCTTACTGCATTTAAAATTTTGGCGCTTTTTCTAATTACAATAAATTTTAGATTTATTTCTTGGAAGATTTAAATTTATAAAATTAAATAATTTAATTTTGATGGATTGCTTTGATACTTGAGTTGAGATATCTTATCTTACTTTAATTTGTTTTGATATTGTTAAAATTTTTGGTGTAATATGGTTACTATTTAATAACGAAGTTATTGTAAAATCCATTATTCATAATTTTTATCCACTACATTTTTCATAATTTAATAATTAATAATTATTATAATTTGATATAGTTAAATTTATTCAAATAAAAAATATTTGATTATAAAATTCAAACCAAACCCAAATGGGTTGGTTTGAGTTGGGTTAAAAATATTTGGGTTGAGCCCAAATTTTTATGGTTTGGTTTGGATTGACTTAAAACCCAATCCAAACCAACCCATGCCCACCCATACCTAGATGCATTGATATCTTCCTAACATTCCTACTGCAAATGTAATGTCAAGCCTTGTGCAAACTTGAGCATTCATTAAGCTCTTAACTGCGCAAGCATGACAAATATTGGTCATCTATTCCCTTTAAATTTTGTTCTTTGGGTATTATTTCAAATTGAATTTGGCACCTTTGAAATAGATGCCACGCTGGGTAACCAATTCTTTATAAAAATATTTCAAGAATTTTATTGATATAGTTTCTTAGGATAATCCTAATGTCTTTTAGTTTTTATACTAATGACATAAGAAGCCTCACCCATATCTTTCATAACAAATTATTGTGAGAGAAAAAGTTTAACCTTATGAAGCAAGCCCAAATCACTTAAATCAAGCAAAATATTATCACTAGTCTATAAGAAGGATTCTTTTAGGATAATCTTGGAGTTAGTGGCCCATTTTATTATGGAATTATATTAAATAGATGTGAAAATTGCTTTCCTCAATGGAGATCTGAAGGACGTTTCATGATAATCAATTCTTTCTTATTAAGTGAAAAGTGTGATAAGAATTGGTTGTTGATAATCTTGTAATTCTTGATGATTATCTTGAATAACAACTAATTTTCATGAAGATTTAGGAGTAGGTTCGAAACTTAGAATTGATGAAATCTTATAATTTTCATGATAATCTTGAGGTACTTTAACTATGTGTATCATTCTCTTGAAAATGCGCATTTTTTTTTTTTTGCTTCTATAATTTTAGAATTATAGAATTGATGACAAAATGTATATCCTATAGACCTTTCCCCATAGCCAATAAAACAAATCATTAAATGCCTTTAGGTCTAGTTTTTTCTCTTGTAGGTTGTATATTCTAACTTCGGCTGGACAACCACATTCATGCACATCTTAAACTAGGTTCATAAATTTTCCATAATTCAAAAGGTGTTTTAAAAGCAACCTTTATTGGATCTTTATTTAGTAGATATGCAACATTTTCTAGAGCTTTACTCCACAAGGATAATAGGAAGTTGGAGTTGCTTATCATACTTCAAACCATGTTTATTAATTTTTGGTTTCATCTTTCTACTACATCATTTTGATATCGCGAGCCTAGCATTGTGTATTGAGCAACAATGCCTTCTTCCTCTAGAAACCTAACAAATGGATCTGGTCTTTGTCCTTATCTTATATATCGACTATAATATTATAATATGCTCCACTTTTACCTAATCTGATAATTTTAATTTATTTTCCTAAGTTTTTCTCTATTTCTACTTTACAAACTTTAAAAATATCTAATGCTTTGCATCTATCATAGAGAAAGTAGTGATACATATATTGTGGATAATAGTCAATGAAAGAGATGAATTATTTCTAACCATTTAAGCACACTTTTAGAAATGGCCACAAATATTAGTGTGTATAATTCTAATATGTTGGAACTCCTCCTAGCACCTTTCTTGGTCTTAGTGGTATGCTTTTCCTTAATGCAGTTTATACAAGTACCAAAATCAATAAATTCAAGAGCCTTAAAGACGCCACCTTTTACAACGCCTTTCTTTGTAGCAATATTACCATGGAAAGTCATAAGGTTATAATCAAAAGTAGGATTTAAATAAAGTTTAAACAAACCGTTATCTAAAATTCTATTACCAACAACAATAGTGTCTTTAAACAAATGAAAAGATTTCCTAGCAAAATTAAAACTAAAATCAAGAGGCAAAAGTATTGAAACAAAGATAAAGTTTCTAGAAATAAATATAAAAGGTTTAATCAAGGTCTAAGACAAAGCCAAAATAAAGAATAAATTTGTAGGCCTCTGCAGCTTCAATATATAGGGGATCTTGTTCCCTAAATAGAATGCATATCCACTATTAATTAGTTTCCTTTAGTTCAAGACACCTTACGTGGTATTGGCAACATGGATTATAGAAGTAGAGTCAATCCAAGTGTTTTAGAAACTTTAACCATATTAGATTCCTAACACACTAAAGATATATGATTACCTTTCTTTTTAAGCCAAGTCTTGTATTTTGGGCAAGCCTTCTTCATGTGTTGTTTCTTTTTGCAGAAAAAGCACTCAACAACATCCTTATTGACTTAACTAAGAGATGCCTTTCCTTTTCTTTTCCTGTTCTAGTCATTTTTCTTTCCATGAGTCAATGTATGGACATTTTCCATCCTCTCCTAACTCCGCCTCATTTCCCTTTGCACACACAAAGTCAAAAGTTCAATGATGGACTACTTTTCCTTATGTGTGTTATAGGTAGAGATGGCAAAATTCCGGGCCAGGTCTGGGTTTGGGGCTGCCCGGGACCGACCCGGATGTCAAACTTAGCTACCCGGACCCGCACCGTGCCCAGAATTTTTCTATGCGAGCTGGACACATGCCGGCACTATTCGGGCACGGGTTTTTTCCCGAATTTTCTCTACTCGGATTTGAGTGATGATGAATTCAAATGAGGTCAAAATCAAACTCTCATAATATATATATAGCTTCGAAATTAACCATTTAACTTCCTCTTTTACAGAAATTCATCTTCCAAGTTTCCAGATGCAGAATACACCATATCCAAAGAAGCGACCCAAATGCAGGTTCTACAGTTTTCCTTTACATTGACTACTAGAGCTGTTACTTAGACAAAAAAAGGTTCAATTTAAATTTGTTGGATTGCGGCATTCGTTGCAACCTTACAGCAGGTCATGCTTAAGTAGGGAGTTTTAAACAAAGGTTTGCCATATTCCTCTGAAGGTATATAAGGTAAGGATTAAAAAAAGAAAAAAGAAAAAAAAAATCAACACCATTTGAATTTTCCACAATGCGTTTGTATGATGAAGTAGAAAAAATATTTCAACAGAAACAACTAGATTGAAATATTTCAAACTTACAGTAATGCTCTGTTTATACAAGGAAGGGAAAAGACTAACAGTAATGCTCTTTCTTATTATGTTCTATGCGGGCATTAACAATGTAAACACTTCCAGCATCCAAGAAAATAATTAAGCATATATTGAAAGCAATTTCATCATTTTTTTTTTGAAAAAATAGCCAAAAAACCATATTACTTCGTGGGTCGTGGTTGTGGGTTGCAGGCTTGCAGCTGATATGGTGACAACTGACAAAACAATGGAGTGAGAGTGTGAGACCAGCTATGGTGGCGGACGCCGTCGTACGGTGGCTGCTGTTGAGAAGCTGACCAAACAATGAAGAGCTCTTTGACCGTTTGACAGACTGACGAGTGACGACTGTGCTTTGCGGTTCGTGGAGGGAGAGGCGCGGTCAACTGTCAATACTGCATTGCCATCGGTGAAGGATGGGTGTTGGCTGAGGCTGACTGGCTGTTGGTGGAGAGACGGAAGGAAGAGGTGTCGATTTCGCGATTTAGGGTTGGCCGGTTGGGTTTGGGGGAAATTGGGCAAAGGCAAGTGGAATTTTTGTTTTTATATTTTCCTCTCTTTTTTTTTTACTTAATAAAAAAGTGGGCATGGGTCCGAGTTCTGGGTTCTTGGTGCTGTGACCGGACTCGTGCCTGGAAACACCCGGGCATTGAAAATCAATGTCCAGATCCGCATTTTTCATGCATCCGGTCCGGGTTCGATCCGGGTCCGGTCCGGGCGAGCTTTTCTGCCATCTCTAGTTATAGGAGGTTTTGAAAAGTCCATATTCATATGGGAGTGAATCATAGATAAAGCCAACTAGAAAACGGTTAGAAATGTTAATTTGTAAAAACTTCAGTTGAGCAACTATATCCCTCATTTTCGTAATGTGCTTATGCACGATTTTAGTGTGTTTAGACTTTATGAATGACAATTTGCTCATTAAAGCGCATGCTAATGCCTTGTTAGATGTCTCAAACTATTGCTAAATGGCATTAAGATAATTTTTCACATTAGTAAAATTAGGAATAGACCCATATTGCTTTTTCCAACATGAGCCTTGATAAGCATAATGCCTCATCGGTTGAACTGCTCCCAATGATTATATGATACTTTCTTTATTGGAACTGAATTCGGTAGGCACTGATGGTTAATCCAATTGAAGCGCTATGTCAAGGTCCATGTGCTCCAATTTAAGAGAATTTTATCCTTCCAGTCATTAAAATTATCATAAAAGGATGTGTGATGCATCATAGATTGGAACATATAAAGATTGAATGGCTATAAATTAAATAAATAACGAGTTTAACAACTACAATTAAAGCATAAAATTTGGAAAATCTATACATGCAAATAATTCCAAAATAAATTAATGTGTCAGTATAATTGTCCTATGGGTAAAATTTGTAACATGCAATTGATTAATTATGTATAATGGCCCTAACATGTTACCAATTATTTTATCAAAATTGATCAAGCATGTGGGCAATTAGTTTTCCTTTTATGTATATATTTTAAGTAAAAGAATAAATAACTACTATCTTATTATGCTTATATGAGTATTATAATTCCCGTGTAGGAACATTATGATATTTTAATGTTTAAGTACAACATTTGAAGTCATTAAAATTAATATGTCCTAATTATTCCATTTTTATAATTTTAAGACGATGTGGCCATCCGTCAATTACTCAAATGTAATAAACTTTAAGATTGGCATCAAAACTCAGTTACCAATAATACATAAATAATATAAGGTAAACGAACAAGAATAGTATTCCAGACGCCACATAAAACAAATTTGTCACATAACAAAATTAAGGTATTTTAATTTATGTACAATAAATATGGCAAATTAACATATCATTGTAGCATACTAATTTAATATTCTAGTAGCCTAATTAATAATCACTTATAAAATCCACGTATATTAGGTACTCATATATATAGTCGCATGCAAGTAGCACTAACATGTACATCTATTGCAGACACATATAAATTTAAGATGTAAAATTATTGACTAACATTAGGCATGTCATTAATATTAATAACACCATTTCTAGCACACTCAAAGAATCGAAAGCCAAATTTAAAAAGGTACATACTCTGATACCAAAATGTAAGAATATTTTATTTTTAAAGAACTTTCCTCTAACCATAGCTATCGGACACCAATATATACCCATGAGTATATGGAATATATCGACTTAAGTTGTTGGATTGGGGGCCCTTAATTTTATTTTTTTTCTTGAAATTAGTTATTTTCTTCTCCCGTCAAGAAGAACATAAATACAATAAAAAGAGATGGGCCACAATCCCTCAATGTTCGTTAACTACCTTAACGTGTAAAAAGATATTAGGAGTAGTGGATGTTAATATAACTTCTATTTAAATTGCTTTTTAAGTTTTTTAAAATTTAAGTAAATATAAATAAGGATAAGAAGTTTAAATTAATTAATTAACTAATAATAATTATTAACTCTATTACATAGGCCACTTTAGGGCACAAAAATCACATAAATTAAAAAGTTTCTTACACTAAGTTAGAACAATACACAAAGGGCGGCGAAGATGTCATTATTTTCATAAATGCAATGGAAGTATTGTTGGAAAACAATGTTTAAATCATAATCTTAGGGAGACAGAGGAGGATTTGAGAGGAAGGAAGATAATTTTTCATTGGGAGAAATTAACTTCAGAAGCAAGAGTTTTTCTTTAATCAAACTTGGGTTGAATGTTCTTCGCACAACAAAGGATGAGACTATTTGAATATACCAAATTACTCAATAACCCTATTTACTAAATAAACCCACCCTCAAATTTTGAAATTTCAAATTTTACTCAGTAAACCCACATAAATATCAATATTCCCTTACTAAACCCAATTTTTATAATAATAGTGATTTTACTCATTAAACCCATTAAATTCATTACAAAGTCGTTAAATTCTTCTGAAAAAATTGATTGAATATAAGTCAACAAGTTTCTTCTGAAAAAATAAAAAAGAAACAAAAGGAAAGGAAATAAATTTATTGCTTTTAACATTTGAGAATATATTCATGATAAAGCAGGGTATGTAAAGGTTAGCATCGCATATGCATCCAACAGATTTTATTCTTTGGAATGTTCTAGATCAGTTTGTGAAATTATTTTGGACTAAAAATTGAAATGATAAAATGAATTCTATTAGATGTTATACTTATAAAATTAATACTTGATATCATGTGGATTGATATTTGACTATTTGATTAATGCTTGTACATCTCGGTGTTGATAATTTGGAAGAATAAGTAATTGATTATTGATGAAATATTCTTTGATCACAACTTTAACAGAATTTATCACATTAATACTAAACTACAATTTGAAAAAATTAATTGATGACAATAATTGATTATTAATTTGAAATTTAATTAAATTTAGCTTGAGTAAGGGGCCATTCCTAAAGGATTTCAGTGTTGATCTCATCAATGTAATCTGCGTAGAAATACTAAACCAGATCGGGGTTATGGACTAACCATTGGAGAGCACTATTCATAAAACAAGTATTCCCTAGATTCTACAACCCTGCCAAACCCCCCTTCCCTCATTTCTACAGAGTTATAGGAATCATATCCATCATCCATATCCATGAACGTTGAGCCAAAAGAACGACCCGAATGGCATGCCAACATTAAAGCAAAAAAATAATAAATAAACATATGAATAGTATTATAAATCAATTGTCTAAAACTATTCTATTTGTAGTAGCCACCTTAGGACTTATAATTTCTCTAAAATGTTGTATTTGAGAAGTATATGAAGTCTCTCATCCGTTTGTGATAGGGTAATGATATGTGCCCCAATCAAGTGTTATAGGTGGAACATGATCTATAAAAGCTTATAATTAACAATTGAAAATTATATATGGAACAACATTAAATTAATAAAATAAAAAATTATACCTCAATAAAATGATTGCCAAATATTTCTGTGAGATAATATATGCATTGGCTCATATCTCAAAGGTAAAAATGCAAGGCATGTATTAAGGACAAGTGGAATAAGACAACATTATAGCATGATGCTATAAGATGACCTATGTCAGGCATAATCATCCATCGATCAGACAACGTTAGCCAATTCTCATAATATGAAACGATGTGAATAAGCACGTTCACTCTTTTAGGTTCGTATAATTTGCCATAATCATCTAAGTGAGAGTACAACTCATTTAGTAAATCTTTCCTCACTTGTACCCATCCATCCTCACCTAAGCTATTAAGTCAGCTATTGCTTTAAAACCACAGTTACCATAAGCTACAACATCTTTAATGTAACGAATATATGATTGTAATCCAATTGAAAATTCATCAATAAACATAATTGATTTGATTGGCATGCTTTTGTTAACCTGCAAATATAAGTATTATATATAATAAAAAATTTAAATTAAATGACTTACTAAATAACTGAAGTATAAATTTGTATTGCCTTTGTTTTTAGTCATCCTCTATGTTTAACTTTAACTTTTGATATAGCAGCTATAACTAAATTACTCTTCACATTAAGTGAACAACTTTCTTGGCCAGATAATATTATCTCAAAAGCAGATGGGTCACAACGGGTAAAAGTATCAAATTTGATAGATGGTCGACCTCGTGTTCTTGTCTTCGCTTCTGGATCTAAAAGAAAGGTACACCCAAGATTGGCTACCTCCTTTAATTTTTTCAAAATATCTAACTGGATTTTAATCGAACTCTCATTAAGTTGCTTAACAATCAACTCAAACTTCGGCTAACAGCTTAACTCCACCTTTTGCTTTTGAGTAACAGCTACTAAATCAAGTTTTTTTTTTCCAATAAAGATCAATTCTCTCAAGTGGAATAGGTTGACATTCTTTTTTGTATTCTGCAATCTCATAAGCACATGGTAAACCATGTGTTTGGCAAACAACACACCCACATGCAGAGCGGTCGACCCTAATAGAAATAGCACGTTTTAGTTCACTGAGGATTATATTTAATGCAGTTATAGAGATGAAGCCTCAAATGTGTTTGAATTCCATCACCGTTGGAAAAAAAATGCAAAATCTCTCTACATGGTTTTAAAGTGGTCAATGAATTCAATTTCATTTGAAGATAACACCAATAAGTTGCAACTCGTTATGAACTTCTCCTACTTATCATTTACTGCAAATAACTTCTTGTATTTTGCCATAATATTCCTACTGATATGCCATCTACAAAAAAAAAAAAAAATGATTTGCATTAAGAAATATTTTCTCAATGGCGTTCATTAAAGCCAACTCTCTATCAGTGACAATGGCCCTAGAAAAAAGTCATTGACCATTAAATCCCTCAATCTATCTACTACTAATGTGTAGCTATCTTCCCACTCATAACTTAGGTATGCATAAGCAACATTAAAAGTCGTATCAGTTGATGTGACTCCTATAATCTCAAATAAATGAAGATGGTATTTATTGACTTTATAAGTACAGTCCATTAGCAAAGCACTTGTAAATAAATGTAACAACTCTATGCTCTTGGGGTGTGCCCAAAACAAGTCTTTCACAATATATGTATTGTCATATCAACTATGCCACTCAATGTAATTATGTTTAGATAACTTACTCAAATGTTGTTGCATTTGTGATTTGCCAGCAATCTCAATCACCTTATATCTCTGCCGTGCATTGTATATTGACTTCATTGTAGAAACATTAAAAATAGATATATTCTTTTTCAAAGTGACTAAAATATCTTTTGGTTGTACCATATTTTTTGACATTTCAACTAATGTTGATGTTTCTTCAGCAGTTAGTTGCCCTGTAAATGAGTGCCCTTCAAGATGTTTTGCAATTGGATGATTGTGGACTCCACGCATTACCTTTAGCATCCAGTCGTTTTAAGTGTCGAACTTTCGACCCTTTAATTTAAAAGGGCATCCTCATTTTTTTGTACTAGTTATTCTCGATTTTGAATCTTTTTTGTTGTCTTTCTTCTTTATTTTTCATACTTTCCACCTCTCTCACTACCAAAAAAGATACTTGGTCTTTTACCACCACAACCCACTTCAAATCTCTTGATGACAACCATTATACCATTTTTCTTTCTGACATTACGAGTCCACTGAATCATTGCTTCTCTACTCTTGAATATCTAGATAGAAAGAAACCTCATGGAAGTTAAATAAAATTTCATTAAAAAATCCAAAATTAATTACAAACTAAAGTTACCTCATGAGTTGTAAATTCACTGCTATAATCTATCACACAATGTGCATTAGAATTGGTAGATTTGATGGAAACATCATCCTGCATATAATAAAATATCATTGTTAAAACTACAAACTACATTTAAAAAAACAGTTTTATATGACACATAAGATTTATTGTTTACTATGCAAGACCTTCACAATCATACTAGCTGACAGAATGAAGGAAAAGTAGCATTCTATAAAGCTTATAGACATAAACCAAAAGACAAGACTAAAACGATATAATTTTCTTAGTATTAGATAGGTGAAAATAACAGTTACTACCAGAAAAAACATAAAGTTGTAGAAACAAACTATTAAAAGAAGTGAACCTCGACAAATAGGTTAAATAATGCTCAGAAGCAACTGGCTCCATCCGTGCTTTAATCTGCTCACTTGCATCCAAAATTGCAACTACATAAAATCAGAACTTGCAAAAACAATTGTTAGTGACGCATTAGGAACCTAAATTATTTTGGCAAATTCAAATAAAATAAGATATAAGTACGACAACTACTATTTATTAGGCTACCAAAAACTAATTAAAGGCAAAGATCAGTGCACAACAGAGAGAGAAAAGTCAAAGAATCAAGCATTAAAGTGCACAAGGAAGACTTATGCAATTAAACGAAAAGTCAAAGAATCAAGTAAAATTTGTCTCTTATTTCTTTGAAATACTAATAGTTAAAATATTTTATGGTTATAAAAATAAACAAAAAAAAGATCAAAGATAGTTGTTTAAAGGTATTTGAAGTTGATTTATAAAGGACACCGAAAGAAAACCTCCAAGGACAAGAAACTACTTTCTTGGAGTGAAAAGAAAAATCTTTGATGAAGGACACCAAATATTTGTTTGTTTGTTACTATTGACGAAGTCTCACATGCAAGTGGAGTTTACTAGCAGGTTTTGAATGTATCTCTCTATCAATTTTGAATGGAAAAGGAAAAAAACAAAAATCAAATGTAAATAAAAAAATTTCATACCTGTTCATCATTCAAATTATTGTCAATATTGTTTTGTTCCTCCATAAAATCAATATCCATCAAATCAATAACAACTAACTTTGTTATTCTTAATCGAATCACATGTGCCCATTTAACAAAAATATATGGCTTGATAGAAGAATCACACCTCTTGATTGATTAGGGTTTAATGAAAATCTTATTAAGGTCCTATAAAACTATGTTGAATCTAAAGATGGGTTCAATGAGTAAAAATTCTGGATTTTTTCTTTTTTATTATATTCTAATGTCCATAACTTTAATTTAAGTTAGGGTATTTTAATCATAAAAAAATTATTTTTAAAAATAGGTTTATTGAGTAGTTTGGTGGGTTTAAATAGCCCTACTCCATAGCAAAATAATTCTAAATTTCATTAGGTTTTAATTTCAAATGCTAATAAAAATGCAATATTTTGTTTGCAATGTATATAAAATATACATTAATTAAAAATATTTAAAAACATAAAAATGAAAGAAAAATATCGGATTATTATTATTATTATTTTACACCAAAACCTATTTTATTTACTATGTAATGAAGTTTTAATTATGCTTTTAGAATTGCCAACGGCAATATTTTTGTTTGCAATTTGGTAACTTTTAGATGTTTATATGTTATGTATTTGTTGAAATACTTATTTGAATTTTTATTTAATAAAAAAAGACTCTATAAATTATAAAAATAAGAACAACTATTTTTATTATTTTTATTTCGATTTATATAATATATTTAATTTATAATAAATACATAAAAGTATATTTGGAAATAAGAGTAATATTATAAATTATGGTGACATAAAATTATTGAGTATTATAAAAACAATAGAGGGTAAGTGATATATATTAATTTCAATATCTCCTACTTTTAGGATGTCTAACACTACTCTTTATTATAATATTACAATATTCGTAAATAATTTACTATTACAGACTAGCTAACACCCGTCTAGCATGCCATTCTAAGAGCATTACCAAAATACTCTTCAAATAAGATTTTATTACTTATTTGAAGAGCCACATCAATATTTAAAGTTCCAAAAGACACTCCAATTAAGATTCTTCAAATAAGAATTGATTCTCTCTCTTTAAATTTGGAGAGTTAATTTCTCACTCTTCAATTTATATTTTATTACTTTTCATTGAAGAAAGAGAGAGAAGTGCTTTAATTGCTATTGACTTTTCTTTTAAAAAAATAATTATTTGATTAAAATAATATTAACTTATTTCTATTTGAAGAGTCTTTTGGAGAATATCATATTTTTTTACTCTTCTATTTGCCACATAGGTAAGCAAATAAGTATTTGAAGAGTAAAATTTATAGAGACTTTTGGAGATGCTCTAAGTGTTGGCTACAAAATTTGGAGAAGATTTTCAATTTTATTTACAGAGAAGCCATTACATACATAACTGCCACGGTTCTATTTACAGGTTTGGCACTATAGTAATTTACAAGTTTTCCATTCCATATAAATTTAATTCAAACCCAATAACTCATCATACTAACTAAAAGTGCTTTTGTTTCCCTCTAATTTTTCTTCTTTTAAATTTAATAATCTACCCCTGCCCCATTTTGAACTTAATAATTTAAATATTGAAAATCAAAACCCAATAAATACAATGAAACCTTTATAAAATAATATTATTGGAATTAAGAAAAAATATTATCTTAGTTATGTTATATATTATTGTTTTAGGTTATGTATTATCAATAAAATAATTTGTTAATTTATCAATAAATGAATGTTTATAAATTTATGAAGAATTTATATTTTATTTATTTTTGTCATTTTTGTATGTGTACTTTTCAGTTACCAAGATATGTTTCCAAAAAAAGAAAGGATAATAATAATAATAAATTTTATGAACATGTTACATGTACATAGAAGTGAAAAAAATTAATGTAAGTACATTGTACATAGATTGATGTACGTAGTTTTCAAATGTAATACCCTAAAAGATAAAGTGTTTCAAATACTTAAAGTACTTAGAATATAAACTCTATAAATGCACTAGTATATAAACTCCATAAATACAAGTCACTAGTTTTATTTTTAGTCTCAAATCATTAAACAAATATTTTGAAAAAAATAGAATTGAGAAATTAAAGTTGTCAAAAAAATCCTTAATATTATAAATTTTAAATCTTATTTATTATTAATATTTTTTTTGTATCTTGATAATTACTAATTTACATTTTCATCGGGCCCTAAGGTATTCAAAAAATTATTATTTATGCATTTAGCGAGATCATTAATTTAGTACATTTGCCCCAAGTTAGGAATTGAAAGAATTTATTATTTAATTAAGGTTATTAATTTATCGAATACTCATTTTTTACCAAGGTTTTATTGTATATGATTATAAAAATAAAAATTGTAACTAAAGTCAAATAGTAATAAAAATAAATTGAAATAAATTAGCCATCTATTAGAAAATTAAAATACACATTTTACTTATCAATTATGCATATTGTTGTGCAAATTTTCTTGTATTTGCAAGCGCAGAACCTATTGTAGTATAGATAAATGATGACGAGTGTCGATCATACGAGAATGTAGATTTAATTATGTGTGAGGTTAATTTTCTGAGTTTATATGCGAATTGGTTGGATATGATTTTTGAACAATACTAAGATTTAAACTAAAAAGATGGTGGAATGGATTAAAGATGAAACAACACTTCACTATTAGCTTATTATTCCTTTTTAGTTCCTATTAGTTTATGAGGGGGTATTTCCACTCCTCATAGTCCTCATTCTGGTAAATATAATATCAAGCACTTATTATGCCAAGGGAAAATAATCTTCTGTTAAATATGATGTCAAGTACACGTTGTACTAGGTGATAATAATCTCACTATTGTAATGTAGCAAGACCATCCACTAAATAACTTAGATGTATTTTCTATCAATACTGAGTCAAGACAAACCACGAATACTAGAGAGGATTTTCTCGCTAATAAATATAGTGTAAAGTGTTTGTCATACCAAATAGTAATAATCTTACACTAGGGAGCCAGTATATTATGCAAAATCTAGACAAGATTATTATTGTCTGTCAACGATGAGTCAAAATAATCCACATAAATCAGAGAAATAGTTAATAAACTTACTAAATTAAGCTCATGGACCATGTTGAGATTTCACCTTCCACTCAAGCTTAAAACTAAATTAGCCACTCATATTGAACTACATGTAAAATGGTAATTTTATAGTAAATACATAGAAAATAAAAGATAGAAAGAGAATTACATAAAATGGAGCAAAAACATTTTCTCAGAACTGTTGGATTAATGAGGAAGAGTCTTATATGTTAATGAGACTTAGAGTATAAATTGCAAGGTTCTTTTATTTATTTATTTCTTTCTTTTTTCTCTTTTTTTATTATCATTTTATATAGAGAGAGAGAGAGAGAGAAAAGAGTGCAACATTTTTCTGAAAAAGAAAAAATTCTCTATATTTTTCTCAAATATAAATAGGTGATGGAAAACATAAAATATAGTTGGGGCGAGATAAGACAATAAGTTAACAAACAAAAAGTTTTTTTTTTTATAGGCATAAGAGAGGTAATTATTGATATTTCACAATGGAGATGGCTAGAAAAGGGTCAAATGGATTAAAGATGATATTTCTATCATTTTTTAAAACTCTAAATAGTCTTTTATATCTACTAATTCAATGGACTTCCAGATGTAACAACACACAATTTTCTTTTTTTTTTTCATTGGTCAAGTCAAAAGAAAAAGATTTAAATCACGTATAAAATAATAAACTGATAAACTTGGAAAAAGGGTTACTCTCCAAGAAAAAAGATAGGATTAAAAACTCACTCGGAACTTATTATAACATGTGCATTTCTTCAAATAACTCAATCAATTTCACTCATCAAATTTCTAAATTCACAATCGTCACTAATATCAATATATAAAGTGGGTGTAACATAACTCAAAAATAAAGATAATACAAATACTATAATTTAGAGATAATGCAAATACTAAAATTTAGAAATTATCATGTCATCCAATATCAAAATATCACATAAAATGCCTTAAAATTTTATTATTTTTATTTTTATTATTTTTTAACTAAACTGCAATACTAGGAAGATGTGTTTCTAGAGTAACTAAACTCTATATTTGGCCATGTTCAACTCAAAATTTTAGAAAAGGTTATTCCGCAAGTACAAGAAAACAACTATCAGTTATTTTGCAGCTATAAACTATTATTTCCCCCCAACTAGAATGAGACAATGTCCTTAATATCTAAAAAGAAAAAAATAGATTTTAGAAGATATTACTTGAATGTTTCAACATAAGAAAATATGTACAAATGGAAGGTTAAATCTAATTTATATCTCTTAATACTACTACTGCTATCATCATTAGTTGACCAATTCAACGCAAAGGTCCTAAGATCTGATTCTAGTATGTAAGTTTGCAAAAGATCTAGTAACTTGTTAGTAGTAGAAGCATAAATAAAGAGCTTTTTCACTGTGAATGGAATGAAATGATTCTTAACTATATCATGAAGAAATACTATCAAAACATCATAAAAATTATTAACATTTAATAAACTGATGGGTTTTTGACAAATGTTCAAAGGGGCCTAAGATGCAAATGTAATCAATGCCTCCATAGTTGCAAGATCTCTTGGCTATAAAATGATAGGGTTCGCATGGTTTAACATCTTAGACATTTAGACTTAAATCATGATTACTTTGAAAGTAAATGACATGTTTTTATTACATTTAGTAATGTTTTGCATGAACATCCATTTTAGTTTACTTTTAATAAGTTTTGTTTGATAGAGAATGAATTGTGTGCTTAGACCATATACATAATTGTAGGTGATCGGAAGTTCAAATTTTAAGAAAGGAATGCGACTGCAATAGACTTGTAAAGATAAGGAAAGAACTTTGGTAGAAAGAATTGAAACAAGTATGGAACAATGCATATGTTGAAGTTGTTATTGTAGCAATGTTGTTGTACCACCGTAACTATAGCAATCCTGGAGCAGTGACAGAGAAGATTTCGCACAAGATACTATGAAGATAGCGATCTAGAGTTTCATAAATTGGAAAATGCGCGCCCTAAGCTTTCGGTTGCCCTAATTCTAAGATATAAAACAAGCACACACGCATATAAAAAAGGCGGGGGCCGTCATTAGAGAAAAAGAATAGAGAAACAAAACAAGAGAAAACAAAGATCAAGAGAGGGAATTGGCGATTGCAATAAAGTATTCAAGAAGAACATCACGCGGATCCCACTCTTATTTATTGTTCTCTTGCTTTTATCTTGTTATGATATATGGTTTGATGGTTAAAACTATTTTGATTCTTGTTTTATCACAAATTATGAACTAAATTTACTTGTGGTTGAGTGATAAACAAACTTTATGATTAATTGATTGATATTTTATGTTACTGCATGTTTGCTATAGCTCATTGTTTTTATAGTAATTATTTCAATTCACTATTTCGGCTGACCACCCATTTAGTGGTACTAGATAAGAAAGAGCCTAAAAAAGGCATGTCTTAGTGGAACATATCAGAACAATACTTGGTTTTAAATTGGGTTTCCTGAGTTGGGTTTAACTTGATTTGAAAATGATCATATTTAATCTAAAATTAGTGATGAACTAGCTATAGAGATTCACTTTGTAGGGTAATTAGAATCTAAAACGTGTAATGTTATATCTGATGTTAGCATAACAATTGGTCAATGTTAAGTTACATCTAGGTATAAGACATCCAACATGCGACAGCTGAGGATACATAAGAATTTTGCCCAATGTTGTAGCAGATGTTGTAGCAATCGAACCAAACATTAGAAAAATAGTCAAAATCATTAAGTGACTTTAATCACTCAACTACTCCATTCCCCTTGGTTACGTCCATATATTTGCTATGATAATTTATTTTATTGCATTTTTCTTATTGCATTTTTTATCTTAATTAGTTCATTAGTTTAATAATTTGTTTTAATTCTAATTTAGAATAAAAATTACACTGATAAAATTGTAGTAGCAATTCCCATAACAACAATCCATGTGGAGACGATCTTGAATATTTATCATTATATTTCTTATTGTGTACACTTGCACATTGACACCAATGACATTAGAAAATCTACAACAATATTCTTTCTTACATACTTGGGACGACTAGCTCATCTTCAATCGGTGAGCCGAATAGACATCCCAGATGTTTTAGGACTTTTGGAATGATATCAAGCACTTGGCTTCCTCTAGTATAAACATGTTCGAAAATAAGTCTTTGTAACCCTCAGTCAGCTCCCCAATATATTAGGTGTATTTTTGTCTCTGTTAGTACTTAACTAAGATCTATAGCTGCTTGAACAAAGTCTTTGTATTTTCCATAACGAAAGCCAGAAAGCACCCATTAAGACAATTCTCAAAAATAATTTATGAGTGTTTAAAAAAAACTCGTATTTAAAAATTTGAATGACCAAAGCAATGATACATAACTGTAAATAGGTTGGTGTATTTGTCAAATGACACTTCAAGTTTGTGGCGCAAAAGTAAACAGTAAAAAAAGGAACAATAAATAGATATAAAATCACACCATTGAAAAGAATAATATAGCCGATAAAAAATTAGTAAAACAAAAGAATAAGTATTGATAGTTGTGACTGTGACTCACATCTTCCCTTAATTTTACGTCCAGAAACGACTTGAGCACCCTTTATGGGTCAAGAATAGGCTTCCCATCTTGGTTTCTTATAAATTGGCAAATAAGGTCGTTTATAGTCAAATCCCTGAGACTCTATTGTACACGTTCTTTCTAGAATAATAACTATAATTGGGAAATTGCACGTTGTGCGTATCCATTATTATGCATTTCAAGAATTTAATCTTGTCTTTATTCAAACCACTCATAATGAATTTAATCTTGTCTTTCCTTTTGTTGGATACCATTCCTAAAGATTTACATGGACATCTTTAATAGTCTTTTCAGGCACATTTATGGCAAAAAACTTTTAGTCATCTAGTTCTTCGTTTTCGTGAATAATTTCTTTTCTCGCAACAAGGCATGTAGGCAACGAATTTAGGAGGCAACTCTCCTGCCAATTATACTTTGGCTTTCCTTAACCAACGAATGTCAATGGGGATGTTATTATGCATAAGTGATGTGTGCAATCTCTAATGCCATGGATGTCGATGTGCAAGCGTACACAATAAGTAATATACTGATGAGTATTCAAATCGTCTCTAGAGGGATTGATGTTATCAGATTCGCTACAACAACCTTAACATTACAGATTTGTTTTAAATAAAAATAAAATAACTAATGAAACTAATAAACGAATTAAAGTAAAAATGCAATAAATAAAATGAAATAAAGAAAATTCTCACGTCAAACAGAAGGATAAAACCAATGGGACTAGAGTAATTGAGTAAATAAACTCACTTAATGGCATTAACTATTTTTCAATTACAGTATCATTGCTACAACATCTACTAGAGCACTGGGTAAAATCCCTCACGCATCCTTAGTTGTTGCCCTGTTGGATATCTTATATCTAATGCAATCTAACAGTGACCAATTATTACGCCAACATTAAATATAACATTAATCGATCTAGGTTCCATTAACCCTATAAGATGAATCCCTATATCCAGTTTATCACTAATTTTATATCAGGGATGGCCCTATTCAAATAAAGGTTAACTCAACTTGAGAAACCTAATCTAAAACTAAGTATTGTCTTAATAAGATCCACTAAATCATACCTTTTTTAGGCGTTTTCTTAGTTAATATTCCTAAATGGGTGGTCAGCTGAAATAGAAAATAAAAATAAATCAATTACGACAAAATGCTATAACAAACACAGAACAACGTGTGTGTATCAGTCAAACATTTATTAAGATCATTTATCACTCAACTACAATCAAATTGAGTTCATGTTTTGTGATAGAAAAATAAATAAAAGTTTCAACCATCTAATACATCCCCATAATGAAATAAAAAATAAGAAAAGAATAAGAAGAACTGATTTCCGATTGATCTCTGCAATTTATCTTCTAGGACAACCTTCAATCTCTCTTTTGATTTCTGTTTCTTGTTTTTTCTCTCTCTGATTTGTTCTTTGGGTGACGGCTCTCCCTTTTCCTTTGCGTGTTACTCTTTTTATAGCTTAGAATCAGGGCAACCGGATGTCTAGGGCGCGTGTCTTCTAGATTTAGAAACTTTAGATCACAATCTTTTAAGTATCTTGCGCGAAATATTCTATGTTAATGCTCTAGGATTGCTACAGCAATGGTGCTACAATACCGGCATTGTTCCAAACTTGTTTGAATTCTTCTATAACCAAGTTCTTTCCTTATCTTTGTAAGCCTATTGCAGCAGCATTCCTTCCTTGAAATTTAAGCTTCCGGTCATCTACAATTATGCACATGATCTAAGTACACAAATTATTCTAAATCAAATAAAATTTATTAAAAATAAACTAAAATGAATGTTCATGCAAAATATAACTAAAATGCAATAAAAACATATCATTTACTCCATAATTATTATTGATTTAAGTCTAAAAGTGTCATGATAACTCTCATTTCATAAAGTTATCAATAAGCAGTTGCAAGCTTTTAAATCGAGCTTTCTAGATTACGAGGAGTGCATTCTGAGTGAGAGAGAGAGAGAGAGAGAGAGGGAATCTCTTGTGAAACTTTGCAAGAATTGTGTTCTTATTTATACTTTACTGGAAAATGTCAGTTATTATGGGAAATTGATGAAACTGAATTTAACAGTCACAGAGTAACATTATCCGCCACTTAATCGACGTAACAAATGACAACACACTAAATAAAAAAAAAATCAAACATGACACATGTGAAAACAAACAACAAAATAAAATTGCACAATGTAAAAAGTGGGATGTTAACTCACCCTCATCCTTTTATTGAGTTTACCTTAAATTCTAATTGAATATCATAGATTCTACCCTTTATTTCCCTTAATTGTCTTTCCAACTCTTCAAAATGGGATACAAACACTAGTGGTTATAGATCTCAAACACGATGTGCTTTACAAATTTGGAGCATGCTGCTTAGGTGAAGCTTTACAGGTTAAAGTTCATTAAGGTGGTTAAAGAGGTTATGTCTCATTGAGGTACTCATGACATATAATACAAGTGATTAAAAAAAAAATACAAGTGTTAGACTAACACACTTTAAGTGAGAAACAATCAAATAATTTTAATTAGCAAAACAAAATGACAAAAACTTAGATCACCCAAAGAAAAGACTCAGTCAAGGTGTGGTGGATCACTCAAATTTATTTTAGTTTCTTCATATGGTTGGTGCCTTAAATATGACATTAATATTTGACTATTAACTTTAAAAATAACACCATTTTGAATCCCTAATTTGAATTGGCCTATGTAGAAAAATAGTGTGAATAATAAACAAAAAAAAACAATTGAGAGCATAATTTACTTGGAAATAGATACAAGCGAGAATCCAATAATAGCACTTTTTGACCTAGTATATAGATTTTATTATGATATGCTTGTCTTGAAAGACTTTCATCTATCGCTTTTAATTCTTAGTAATTTCATTCATATCATTGCGAATTTCCTCAAGTTCTGCCAGCTATAATCATCTTTCCAAACCAACACATTGCCTGTCAAAGTTAAAGTTCTTGATGGCCTAGTATACACAATGCTCGAATTTCATCAGTAAGTAATAAGTTTTTCCATACACTAGCCTATAGAGACACGTGCCAATAAGTGTCTTGAAAGCTGTTTGATACGCCCATAGTACATCATCTAGTCTTAATGACCAGTCTTTTCTTTCTGACTTTACCACATTTTCTAATATATTCTTTATTTGTTGATTGGAAATCTAGACTTGGCCAATAGTTTATGGATGTATAGGGTTGCCATTTTATGTGTGATGGAATATTTTGCTAAAAGAATTTTGAATTATTTTTTTGCAAAAGTAGCTACCGCCATCACTAAATATCTCTCGAGGGAATCCAAAGCACGAAATAATGTATCATTTCAAAAATCTCATCACTACTTTGTGATCATTGGTTCTGCATGGAGTTGCTTCTACCCACTTTAATACATAATCGATAGCAATCGATATGTATTGATGGCAAAAAAAAAGAAAAAAGAAAGGGTCCTATGAAATTGCTGCTCCACACATAAAAATCTGGACTACCAAAATAGGGTTTAGTGGCATCATGTTTCTTCGAATAATGCTTCCCATGCGCTGGCACCTATCACATGAAGAACAAAAAATGTATGCGTCTCGAAATAAAGTTGGCCAATATAAACCACATTGTAAGATTTTAGAGGTAATTTTCTTAGCACTAAAATGATCTCCACAACTTGTTCATGGTAGTATGAAATGATTTTTTAAAATTCGCTCTCTTGGGCATATCGCCTGACAATTTTATCCATGCGATACTTGAATAAATAAAGATCATCCTTAAAAAAATCTTTATTTCGACAGAAAATTTTTGTCCTACTTAGTCTAATGCTCTAGAATTTGACATGTAATAGGATATTTAACTATATTAGCAAATCATGACAGTACTTCCACACTCATTAGTTGTTTATTTGGAAATGATTGATTCAATGGTAATAGTTTTGAAATTGTGTCAAAATTAAGACAAGAGAGATGATCTGCCACTACATTTTTTGTGGCTTTCTTATTTTAAACTCAATGTCGAATTCCTGTAAAAGTAACACCTAGTGAATTAATCTAACCTTTTGCATATTTCTTTGTAAAAAAATAATGCAAACATTACTGGTAATATTTCTTTTTTAACGGTTGAGTAATTTGATTGTGCATCACTCAATATCATACTAGCGCAGTAAATGACATAAGGTATACAATCAACCATTTGTCGTAATACTGCTCACATTGTATAATCAGATGCATCATGCGTAAGCTCAAAAGATAAGTTCTAGTATGGGGACTCAATGATGGATGATGAGGCAATAATTGCTCTAATTTTTCAAATGATTCAAGATACAAATCATCAAAGACAAAAGATACATCTTTAGCAGGTAAATTGCATAAGGGTCTAGAGTTTTTGCTAAAGTCTTTAACGAAATGTCCATAAAAGCCAGCATGCCCAAGAAAAGATCTTATTTCTCTAACCATTTTAGGTGGAGGAAGATTGAAAATGAGATCTACCTTGGATTTATCAACCTTAATACCTTTATTCAAAATGATGTGATCAAGAACAATAACTTATATTTACCATAAAATGGTATTTTTCTTAATTCAAGACCAAATTCTTTTCCATACATTTTTTGTAGAACTAGTGTTAGATGATACAAACATTGATCAAATGAATCACCAAGATAGGCAATAGCAAAACAAGATAGGCCTAGAATAATAGGGATGTGCTTATTTGAATCTTACTTGGGTTTATTGTCAATCACAATAAAATTAATAGGAAAATAAAACTTGTCTATCTAAATAAGCACATCCTCCATAATACCGAGAAATATTTTCATGGATCAATATGGGAGCTGTAAAACAATAGAAGTTGGGTGTAATTCTCTCTGTCTAAGTTTCAAATACTGAGTAAAGCAAAATATGAACACTAGCTCCTAAATCCACCAAAGTATTATCAATTATGTGGTTCCCTACATTATATGAGATAAAAGGGGAGTCTGGACTTTTGCATTTTTGAGGAATTTCCAGTTGGAGTATAGAACTAATGTTCTCTGTTAAAAAGTCATTCTTTTAAATATAAATACTTATTTTTTTAGTACAAAGACCTCCATAATCTCACCTGTGGAATTTTCCTCCTTTATTTTAGCTAACCTCTGAGGGAATAAGACTTTAATAGATATATTTTTGTGGGTTGTTGTCTTTTTTCTCCTTTGGTGATGAGTCATCAGAGTCTAAAGGTTTAACTTTAGTTGTCTTTTTCACCAGCATCTTCACTTTGTTTTCAATTTCTTTGCCTTTTTGGAAGGTTATGATGACTTTAACCTCTTTAGGCTGATAGGGTGAACTGATACTAACTTCACGTACTCCCTTAAGATTGGGCACCAGCTGGCTTTGGAATTTGACTTTCTCAATGGTCATTGCCAAGGTCTTAACTGAAAAAACAAGTTAATCCACCATCTTTTCGAGGTTCGAAACTGATTGGGCTTGTGAATTTATGGCAGCTCTCATCTTATTCCGTAGCTTGTCAATGGTGCGATTTTGTTGTTCTAGTGTAGAGTGAGTCAAATTTTTAAAATTTTAGAGTCGTTTTTCCTATGGTTTGGTTTGCAAGTAGCTCTGATTCTGATTGTACTGTCTAAATGGTGGCTAAGCAATTTGAGAAGTTTGATCAACTAGTTGTACCAATGCTGGTAGAGTTAGAGTTCTTGTCTTATTCTGTTGGAATCTGTGATACCATGAAAAGTTTGGATGGTCTCTCCATCTAGCATTGTAAGTATTGGAGTAATGGTTATAGTTCTACTGCTTTCTCATCACATCAATGGCATTAGCTTGATCTGGGTATGAATCATAGTCAAATTGATTAAAGGCATGTGCCTCTGTTGTTGTAGTAGTTGTTAATGATGTTATTTAGCGAGAAAGCTGATCCTGATTCGCCAACGTGGATTTCATTTACTCCCTCGATTTTTCTCATATTTCTAAATAATTGACTTTGTCACTAGGAATTATCCGCTTGTCACTTGAGAAAATCTCAAATTTCTGATACACTTTTAGACATTAGTTCAACTCTACTTGTCGCCATGAGCTATTTTTGCACATGTGGCAATAGTCCCTGGAAGAAGTATTAACATTGGTGTCATTTCTAGTACCCATGATGCAGATACTTTAATAGTAGAACATTGAATCACTCAAATGCATTGAAAAATTGTTCGTCTTCTCTCTGAATAAACTATTGCTCCCATGCTTCTAAAAATTTCTTGTCTTCTCTCTAAGTAAACTTTAAGATTTCCCTACAAAAAGCGTTGGTTTTTTTGCACTGAGAAGTATTTATTTAAAAACTTAGTTACCATTTGTTCCCATGAGGTGATACTATTAACATGCAATGTATTGAATTATAAATGAGCTCTATCCTTTAGAAAAAATGGGAATAGTCTAAGCTTAACATTTTCGTCTGAATATTTTTCATATTTAAAAGTTTAACAAATACCATGAAACTCATTTGAATGATTGTGTGGGTTTTTATTTCTAAGCCGTAGAATAATGGGAGACAACTTAGCACATTAGGTTTTAACTTAAAACTCCTTGCAACTACATTAGGGTATCTTATTAATAAATCTTTAAGTGGCATCTCTTCCGGTGCTTGTAATTGATATTGTTCTAATTCCATCTTAATTTTATCTAGAATTTTTCCATGTGATGCAATGTACCTTAGTATTCGAAGTGTGTTTTCCAGTTCGAGGTCTATAGGCTTTAGATCATGTGATTATAACCTTTAATCATGCATGCAAAAAACAAGTAAAAATTAAAAACAAAACTAATGAAAATAAAGAGAGAGGAGAAGTTATAATATTGACCTTACCACACTATTACACACTTACTATGGAAACACATTCAAACCCCGCACACAAAGTTATTTACAGAATATTTATAAAGAAAATTAACTCTAAAAATTAAAATGAACTTACCTCCCTAGCAACACTACCAAAAACTTCTACGAATTTTATTATACTTGCAAGCACATGAATCTATTGTAATATAAATTAATGGTGATGAGTGTCAATCCCACGAAGAAGAAGATTTTATTACGTATAAGATTAATTTTCCAAGTTTATATACAAAGATCTAATTCTAAGCAATACTGAGATTTAAATTAAAAAGATGGCAGGAATAAATCAAAGATGAAACAATTTAAATGAAATACTTGAGTCTTTAGATTTATATTCAACACTTTTACTCCTCACATTCTTCATTCTGGTAAATAGTTATTAAACACTCATTATGCCGGGGGGAATAATCTTCTGTTAAATGTGGTATCAAGTACACGTTGTGCCAGATGATAATAATACTATTGTCGATAATGTAGTAAGATCGCCCACTAAACAATTTAGATGCATTCTCTATCAATATTAAGTTAAAACGAACCATTAAAACTAAAGGGAAATTTCTCGGCAATAAATATAGTGTAAAGTACTCATCAAGCCAAACAGTATTGATCTTACATTAGGGATTCAGTATCTTTGTAAATTCTAAATAAGATTATTATTGTCTGTCAATAGAGATGGCCAATGGGCCGGTGGCACGGCACGGGCACGGCACGTGTCTGTACAGCACAGCACAACACGAGCACGTTTTGGTAGGGCATGTGTCACAGCATTGTACGCACGTGGCCCGTACCGAGCTTAAAATTTTAGGCACGTGAGCCTTAAAAGCACGGCATGGTTAGAGATGGGCTAAGCACGGCACGATAAAAAAGTCTGCAATAAGCACATTTTATTTTTTAATAAAAGTAAACTTAAAATTTTATGATTTTACAAATAACTTGAAATTGAATTTTTTAAATTCATTTAATTATTAGTTTTAAAAAATCTATAATTGATTTACATTTATAATTTATTAGATAAATAATTGATAACATGATTTTAATGAATAAAATTATAAATATCATGATTTTATAAATATGCATTACTAATATTATGAATTATGATTTATGACTTCATGTAAGTCCAAGTTAACAATTAACTTAACCCGTAAGAAAAATTTATTATTATTATTGTTGTTAAGTATTAAAAAATTCTAATACTATAAGGTCAAATTTAATAATTAATATTATATTTTCTTACTAATATTAGTTTATTATTATTAAATATAGACTTCAGTTTTGAATTTTTTATTATATTAAATTTAAATAAAAGCATAGACCTAAGAAATGTACATAAACTTGAAAAAAATATGCCACTTAGTTAGTATGTGCTCTTAAAAAATCTTTAAAAAAAAAAAAGCTTATTGGGTTTTTTTTCTTAGGCACTGCACGACACGTGTTGGCACGGCACGAATGGGCACAACACGTGTGATGGGCCAGACCTAAGAAAAAATTTAGGCACGGTAAGAAACACATAGTGGGCACGGCACGGGCACGAGCACGCATGGGCCCATTGGTCATCTCTATCTATCAACGAGGAGTCAAAAAAATCCACATAAATTAGAGAAAGAGTTAATAAACGTATCGCATACCCATGGACTATATTGAAGCTTCACCTTTAACTTAAGGTTGAAGCTAAATTAGCCACTCATATTGAACTAGGGGTAAAATAGTAATTTTATACTAAAAATGCAGAAAATACATGATGGAAAGAGAATTACAAAAAACGGAGTTCAAATTTGGATTTAAAGCTATCGAATTAGAAATGGGAGTCCTCTATTTATAGATACAATAGGTAAATCATGACCATTAGATGAAAACAACTCTAACACTTTGGATTGCGCCACGTGGCAAGCTCTAATTGGATGGAACAAGTCACCAAGGTTGTGATTAGGTGAACTGCATGTAACATACATGCATTTTTGGTCCAATAATATGTTGTCGCCTCATCGGTCAATGCAAAAGTCAACTAGCATTGATTCATTACATTGCATGCATCGTAAGTTTTTTCTTTGGTCTAATAGGATGCTATCACATCATCAATCAATGCAATAAAATGCTACCATGTCATTGGTTAATGCCAATTATGATTTTGCTCTCTATGCATTTCCTAAGGTTTTTAGCTATTCTGAGCTCAAAAATGCTAATATATGTTTTGTTATTTGATTTCTCATTAATTGTAAAATGACCTAAATACCTATAAAATACACAAAATACTCAAATTATAATAAAACACACATAATTAGAGTTTAAAGGATTTAAATACATAAAAGTAGCAATGTTAATGAGACTTGGAGTGTAAGCAAACAATTTTACCTTTTATAAATATATATTCTCCAGCACTCAATATATATATATATACAACACTTTATTTAAATTCCTAGCAAGTTTGTATACAATATCAATTGGGCAAAAAATAAAAACTCACCCTTAAAAAAATCCTTAATTTTTTTTCCTCTTCAACATCAAATTTTCTCTACATACAACTAAAACTACCCAACTGCCCTTTTAATTATTAGATAATTAGGCATATTTTACCAAACGAATTTCAAGAAGATATAAACAATGTCAAAAAGTAATATAAAACAACTTAAAAATAAAGGGCGGGAAAATAAAGATTGAAGAACATGTATAGTGATAAGAATCACATCGTGTTAATGCATACATAGTAAGAATCAAAACCATAATGTGATGCGGTGCATATGACAAGGATCAAGACCATCATGACGTACACTTATGACAATAATCAAGGCTGTTATATCATACACAAATAGAAAGCATCAAGATGATTATGCATGATTTCGAAGATGAATCCCTCGTTCAGAATATCTAATTCTTTTCCTTTTATGTTTTTGAAATTCTTATATAAAAAGGCCTTTGAGCCATCAAGAATTAATATGAGTGAAGTTTATTAGTTCTTAACATCTATCATATATCAAAGTTAGACTCGTATACGAGTGGGCTCACACTATCTTTCCACGTGACAACGACCAAGTCAAAACAACTGGTCTATCCCACATCGGCTAAGAATATTTACTAGACTAACAATATAAGCATGAGACAATCCTCAACTCATGAGCTAACTTTTAGTGTAAGTTAGGCTTATGAACTTCTATATAAATTGAAAAGAGAGAGAGAAAAAGGAGAGTAGGAATATGAGCCATATTTAATAGTTCACCAATCCTGCCTATGTCCACACCTTAAGTATGCTGCCTGAACACCAATGGTTATTTTGATACAAGAAATTAGCTCAAAACTTAATAATAACAATAACAAAGAAACTATCGAGTTTTAGGGAGAATGAGAGAAATGAAAGTAGAGTTTTCTTAAACTCAAGGCCAATAGATATGTTTAAGCTTAATATAAGGTGGTATTTACTGGTAAGGAAGGATATGACCATTGTAGATTACCAAAAATATGATATAGGTATATACCAGACTAAAGTGTACTAAAAATTGTGATTTTGGTCAATTATAATCAACTAGATGAAGGGCTTGGTCAACTAGAGTTCTTTCTTTAGGCTTTTATATATGGATTAGAGTTGTTTTCATTTAAGTTGAAGCAACTATTTTTGTCATTCTGATTCGAGCATGGACTTGCTGCATACTTATGGTTTGTGTTAAGATTTTGCTTGGTATTTCCTTTTCAAATAGAGTTTTTCTAATTTATAAAATGCACAAAACTCTATCTAGAATGACAACCCTCACTCTTTCAATATTCTATCACCTCATATCTCCTATTTTGGGTCTAAAGAGACTCTGTTTTACCGAATTAATTAGCGAGTTTTTTTAAGTGTAACCTTCGTAATTTATTCTTGCCTAAGTGTCTCTTTTTTTTTTAATACTATAATACAATTGATATTCAGATATTTACAATTGATATTACATTAGACAACTATTGATATTTACAATCAAACAACTACTGTCTTCTATTAGTTTACATTAAATCTTAAAGAGTACTACTTAGATTTTCTACTCTTACTAATATTTAAAGAATATCTACTGCACTCACATTTCGTAAAGGAGAAAGACTGTAAATTTTCTCCACTCAATCATTCTTTAATTGAGGGAGAAACTAAGTTCTCATATTTCAATAGATGTGAAAGCAGCAGTTCACTTACCTATTTGTCCTAAAATCCTTTATGGTAATATTGTTTAACATGAAATATGTATCGTGTGTGTGTGTATATATACACACAATTCCGGTGAGTATAGAATTATGATATCATTAAAAATTCTTCTGCATTTTCTTCTCACTTTTACGAATATTTTGATATCTCTCTCCCCTCCGAGCCGTATAGACGATTAATCCTTCGAAGGGTCCAACATAGATTCGAAGATGTTATAGTTATCAATATTTCTGCTACAAACAAGAAACAATCCTTCGTGCACGGTCCCGTAGCTCAGTTGGTTAGAGGGTTGGTCTTATGAGCCGAAGGTCGGAGGTTCGAGCCCCGCCGGGACCCGGCCATGTTTGCATTGAAGGTATACGTTGTTTTGCATATTCTGATGGAATCAACACCCATTAATTTGTTTAAAACTATCACATACTTTAATTATTTTTATTCATTTTTTAGTGATGATGACAGTTGATCGTCCAAAAGATTAAACAACAGCTTCAGTTTAGTTGAAAAGTCAGTTTGATCTTGCATATGGTGAAATGAAGCCATAATTACCCCATTACAAGCATATCACACACTCACTCTGTGACTTTTCTTGCAATCTACGACAATTTCTTATTACTACCACAAACACCCATCATTCATGCAATCTACAATCATTTTTCCCCAAACACTTGCCGCTGCCGAGAACATGTGCATCTTCTTTTCTTGTATGTTCATTTCTTTCAAATTTTTACTTGTCATTAGATCAAATATTCAAAGTATAGCGCTTATCTTGTATGAATGATTTGTTGAATTGGTATATGGTAATGTGCATTTTCTTTAGCAACATTGCTAGTTTCTATTCAACAATTGATGCATGGTGCAACTGATTCGAGACGCCTTTGCATTTAGTTCTTGTTTTTGCCTTTTGTTGATGCCACCTTTTTTCTTAATTCTTAGCTTATATCTAAAACGCAATCTAAATAATGTATCAGGTTTGTTCTAGTCTCTTCAGCAACTCAGTATAAATGGGTTCAGGGCACTGGTTTAGATCAATAATTTGCCTGAAAAAGGGGAAACAAGACAGATCCAAACAAGGAAAGGTAGATCTCCCGTATGTTTTAATTAATTCTGCACAGCTGGGAGTTCAATAATCATTTGATCTGGATGGAAACTGAAACAGGTGCAGTCAGCTACTGAAAAATCAAATGACTCCAATGAGTCTCCCAGCGAATCAAGTGGGAATGCCAATGCCAATGCCAATGGTGGTTCAGATCCACATATTAACCCTGGTTTTCTCAGAATTTCAGTGGAAGAAAGAGCTGCCACTCGGATTCAGAAAGCTTTCCGGGCTTACAGAGTACGTTCTGTCAAATTTTGGCATTTACGGGGCAGCATTCCAGAAAATATTCGGCACTGGATCTTCTTAATAATTAGTAACAATGTGAAGACACCAAAAGTAGTCTTTTGATCTTTTGGGTTATAGATTATGTTACCATCTTTTGTTTATGATTTTTGCAGGCAAGAAAATCAATCCGGCGTCTTAGGGGGACGGGGAGATTTAACATCTTGATTCAAGACCACTCTGTTCAGAAGCAAACATCAAGTGCAATTAACAATATACATTCATGGTGCAATATCCAGACACAAATTAGAAATCGCAGACTTTGCATGGTCACTGAAGGCCGGATTAAGCAGAAGAAACTGGAAAATCAGTTGAAACTAGAGGCCAAGCTTCATGATTTGGAGGTACTAACTAAATACTAATGCCTGTTAAAGCTTAAAACTTGTAAACCAACCCCATTCATAATTTCATCAATTACTCATCTATCGATCAAATGAGTTAGTTACACTAGAAGAATCTAATGCCCTTAACTTTTCCCAATAGGTTGAATGGCACAATGGTTCCGAAACTATGGAGGAAATTCTTTCGAGAATACAGCAGAGAGAAGAAGCAGCAATTAAGCGTGAACGAGCCATGGCATATGCATTCTCTCACCAGGTTTACCTGCTATTAATATCATTACCATCTTAATATCAAAAACTAGATCTAATACTTGTGTTTGTGTTAAGATTTATGCATCTGTAAAAATGTTTGCAGTGGAGGGCAAACTCGAGCCAGTATCTAGGCCAGGCTTATTACAGTATTTGCAAGGACAACTGGGGCTGGAGCTGGATGGAACGATGGATTGCTGCTCGGCCTTGGGAGGTTAGAGTTAATGCGAAGCCAACCAAGAAAATTAAAGGCAAGCAAGTGAGCAATGCTGATAAATTTGCAAATCAGCTTGAGTTAAAAGTCTCAGTTTCAGCTACACCAAATGGTAATAAAACTACAAAAGCGAAAAAATCACCCCCACATAGCATCAACTTGGCAGTTGAGTGACATGAATTTTTTACAGGCTGCATTCTGTATTTGTTGTTGTGATTTTGGTCTGTTGAGTTGGTGTGATCATGATATGAAGTGTGTAAAATAAGAGAAAACACACACACATGTATGTATGTATGAGAATGGATGTGTAATTTTTTATTGCCTTTGAAAACAAGGTTGCCATTTATGGATTGTTGTGCATGTCGTGAAGCCGATGAGGGAAAATGCTGAATCTCAATGATTTTGATTTTTTAATCAGGACAAAGTTGGCTGTACTTTCAACAAGGAGAATCCAAATAATAAAATGGGAATACATATACAATGGGTGACTCTAGGTCTATCGGAGCTATAAAGCAATTGAAATTTTATATATAGAAAAACTTATTCTGTGTCTACACTTGATTGAACAACATTCAACAAGGTTATCATACATAATTCTTCATGGTCTCTGCAATATTTTTCCTTTTTTTACTTTATGCAGAAAAGGGCATATTATCATAGCCAAAGGTCAATATTTTATGCTTTGCTCTCGCTGAAGATGCAATAAATATGGTGAGCAACTAACATGGGTCCTGTTGTTGCCAAAAAGTACTGTTTATTGCTCAATTTCCTCAGTTAATGAGCATTCATTTATTAAAAAAAAAGAGAGAGAAATCTCCTGCATAGTTTATGTAATCAGCAAGGCCATTGGAGTAACACCCATCAACCAACCATTAAGAAGTATCAACAACCATAAAGCAAACATCACTATCTGCAGTGTTTAAGCTCTGATTTTTTTTTTTCTCCCTATATCTTTTTTCTTCTTTTTTTCTCCTACAAAAATAAAAGTTTCCAGCTAGACATTGATAGATTTTTATTATGCACTGAGATTTACAGGGTAGGGGGACCATTTTACAGATGGCTAAAGTATCAAATTTTGGTGGTATCCATCTGTGTATTCTTTCTATTATTGAACTTCTTGTGCTCATCCCATTCCTCTTTCATGGTTCCTTCAGCGGATGTACTCTACGCAGCCCCACTTGGCATTACCTTCTAAATTTATCTAACTTGCTCATTGATTACCAGACCATGACCTAAGATTCCTCAGCAACCTGATATACTAAACTAAATTATAGGACATGCAAATGAAGTATATAATGTATTGTCTTTGCATCACAATTCTAAAAGCCTTGTACTTGAAATAGGACTAAACTTCTACTATTAGGCCCTATAAAACAATTCCGATTCTACAAAATTTGCTAGCTGGGCTTCTACCGAGATTGATATTATGTTACTGAAATTAACCGCTTGAAATTTTGATTGAAAGCATACCCAACATTCAACTTCGACAAATAAGGTAGATGCTAAAATTGCAGCAAGCAATAAATAGGTATATGATACAAGCAATCACATGACATGTAAAGCCTAATCCACTCCTTCAACTCTAACCTCTACTGTTCATAGAAAATGACTTCTCGGTTAATGCTCCCAAAACCAGAGGCATGATGGAGATGTTAAAGACCAGTATTCTTTCAATTCTTTTTGCAGGTTTAAGGAAGCTGTTGGGGCATGAGAGTGTTCAATTAGAAAGCAGTAAAGCAACAAAAACAATCGCAAACTGAAACTCTCTCTTTCACCCAGTAAGAAATGGACCATTTCTAAACAAAGAAAAGGAACCTAATCTGCTTCTATCAATTTGTAACCGTTACCGTAGAAAATAAATAACATAAGATTTGAGTCAAGTGACAATACCGTGAAATTTTCTATATTAGTTGATTAGTAGCAACTATATTCATGAGAATTTTGCAACGGTGCCAGACTCCTCGGATTGGGTTTGCTCTGATTGGGCAAAATATCAACTATCAAATCAACCCTAAAACAAACCAGAGTTCGCTTCTTAATTGTAAAATAGCAATAGCAGAAGAATATAAAATTACAAAGACAAACAGCAGTGATATTCAAAAGTCTGTTAACTTGAACACATAACAAAACCAACAGAAAATAAACAAAGTTGAGCTTCAAGAGCTCACTTCAAATCATGATGCAAACATAAACTTGATAGAAGTTAAAACAAACCAAGGATTGAAAAACTTGAAATCCATCCAGAATTTTTCTTCTTCCCACGGTTTTAGGCCATTGAATTTAAAATGCTCCAAATCTCCTCTCTTCACTTGCTCTTGATTGAGTTCCATCAAATCAGCTCCCATGTGACACAAAACAATCAACAAGTCCTGAAAGATGATTAAAATTAATGCACGAACAGAAAAAGTGAACAAATTTAACAAGTTGGCATTGAAAGTAGGACCTGTTAGAGAGGAAAACGATCTGATTTCAATGGCGAGAATCAGAGGAAGCAGAGGATGGCCTATTGTGAATGCCATGGTCATGTTCCTCATCTTCGCCTTGGATTCGTGCTGGAATGCAAAATCCAGAGAATTCACCAACAGGAGAGGCGAATCCAATGCCGGATATCACAGATTGATGGACTGCTGGCTGTTGTAGAATTTGATGATGGTGAAGGTGATGATGATGCTGTTGTCGATGGTCATTGGTAAGACCAATTGGTTGGTCTATCCAAGCACGAACCGAAGGCGTGTTACTGGACTGAAGGGGTCCCCTCTGTGTATGAAACAACTGGTTTTGGCCGAACAACGGCTGCACTGGCGGCGGCTGCTGCGAATTAAACACAAATCCACCACCACTTGCATTACCAGCTGAATCATCTGCAGCACCACCACCGCTATTCCAAGCCATCATTCTCTGGAATCTTGACATTTCTGCTGACTCAGACCAAGCTGAAGCAGCAGCAGAAGCTGTATCATAGCCACCAAGTGGTGTGGTTCCAGAGAACAAGACTTGAACTTGCTCATTCTGCTGCTGATGCTGATGAGAATGAGAATGAGCATGATGATGTGGGTGAGGTTGTTGGTGGTGCTGTAAAAGAATGCTATTTGGCTCCTGAAAGGACTGGAGAGAAAGCCTCAGATCTTGGCTGTGACTTGTAGTAGTTCTTGAAAGCAAATCCGGTGAGTAGTTTTGAAACTGAATTGATGAGGCTGTTGTATCAGTTGAAGCACCCATTGGAAAGAATGACTTGATTGTATCAGCAATAGAATCAGAGTCTAAAGCTGGCGGAAGAAAGCTTGAGCTTTGATTTTGATTCGGGGTTTCAACCATCGGAAGATTCTGAACATCATTTGAACTACCAGGATACGGAAAGTTTCTCTCTTCATTTGCTTCATTCTGCTGATGATGAGCATTCCTTGATTTTGCTGTAGAAGCTCTAGTATTGGTAACAGTTCCCGGGTTCCAAGGAGGCAACTCGGCGAGCTCATCAATGGCAGCTTTGGCTTTCTTGATGAGCCAATCTACTGCTTTACTGGGGCGGTCGTAGCCAAGGCGGTCTTGAACATCATAGAACTGAATGGCTGTGTGAGCTGAGAGGCGAACACGGCGGTCTCTTGGGCCTTTTGCAGTGCAAACTTTGCTGTGGCGATCTTTTCTTCCAGTTGAACGAACAATGTGACCTCCTTGGACCTCAACGATCTCCCCTCCAGTGTTTCTCATCCCCAGTCTTGACGATGTTGTTGCGTGATTGTGAGATTCCCCCATTTTTCTTGCATATTGGATTGAAGAACAAGACGATGATGTTGAAGAAGGAAAATAAGAGCGTTTCTTGAGTGGTTGTTGTTGATGAAGAAGTTGTGATTCTAAGCCTAATCTTGAATTGATGAAATGTTGGTCTCGTGGAAGATTATTATAATTTTCTTCTGCTTCTTCTTCTTCTACATGTCTTCGATACTGATGATGTTCTTCTTCTTGATGGTGGTGATGATGATGATGATGCTGATGATTCCTTTGAGGATCCAGAGTCAGGCTGTAGTGATTTTTCTGTTCCAGCTTTTAATGAAAAGCACTTTTGCTGCTGCTTAATCGTGGGTAGTTGTTGTTCTTGATAGTTCTTTACTACTAATCTCCTCTTGTTGCTTGTGCAGCTGCCACCACACTGAAAACTGCTTCTTCTGCTTCTGTTTCTGTTTCTTCTGATGATGCTGCTTCTCCCAAAAGGCCCTGCCATTCAATATTTCCACTTCCATCACCCCAACAACAACACCGTGAAATGGGGAAAAAATAAAAAAAAACACAAAAACAAAAACAAAAAACAAAAAACAAAAAAGACCTCCCCTAAAAAACTGAAAACCATGACAGAAACCCAAGAAGGCTAGCTGAAACAAGCTCTATTTTTAGACTAACCCATCTCTTTCCCTTCTCACTGAGTCTCTACACTCAGGTTTTGGTAATTGAGCCTCTTTATGTACTGTACAGTGACCAAAATAGTGAGATTGTGCTGACAGTAAATTCTAAATACCAACTTGACCAAAGATGAACAAAGAACAACTAGAAAAGAAAACAACCAATTTCAAGAAGAGTCTTCTTGGGAAATTTTCTGAATAATTCTCATTTTTTTCTTTTCCCCTTTCTTTCTTTATAGATGGATAAGAGAAAACAAAATGAAAGAGACAGAATCACAAAAGTCTAGTTAGAGAGGTGCTGGTGTAACAGTAAATATAAAGATGTGAAGGTCTATTGGGAAGAGGAATTCTTTCTTTAGCCTATAAGAGGCCTTGATGGTGCCTGTTTTAAGTGTTGCAGTGTTTGGTCAGAAAAGAGATTAAAGTACCTGTGATCTCATCACTGCCTCTTCTGCTATTCTTGTACTACTACTCACCCCCTTACAATATTAATTAAAAAAAAAAAAGAAAAAGAATACAAAAGGAATAAAAATTTCAACCTAACCCAATTATCTACCCTTTTATTTTCATTAATTATATGTTAATTTCATTAATTTAAAATTGCAACAAGGCTCTCTATACTCAATTATTAGATACACTTAAAATGACGTGATGGTAAGGGTCTTATTGCAATCTGCGTATAATGATAAATTTTTTTATTTATATATGTCATCTTTATTAGATGAAAATCATTTCCCGTCTAAAAATGAACACGTGTTCTTAATATAATATATATTATAATATAAATAATGTCACTTATTAAATTATTTATTTTAAAATATTAATAAAGTAGAAAGAGTTTAAATATAATTTTTGATATTTTCATTTTCCTCCAAAAGTCAAATAAAAAGATTGAAAATTAATTAGCGACGGAACATTTCTTGCCTTATATATTTGTCGCTATTGTTAATGTAATTTTGGTGTCTTTAGAATTTTACTACTAGTTAGGACTTAAAAATGTTAGAGGAACCCCTCGGTTATACAGTTGAAGAAATAGTCACAAGATGCTTTCGATAGATAGATAGAGATAGATCCTTTATATGCCACCATCACACCTTTTGACAATGACCCCATTTGCAGCTTTTTTCTCATTTTTTTTTCTTTTTTTTTTATTTTATTTTGCGTTCCTCCTTTTTATCTCTCTCTCTCTGCGCCTTTTTTTTATTGCTTCACTTAAAATAAACATCTTCTTTCCCCCAATTTCCTTCTTCCAACTCACCTTTTTCTTGTTTGTTGGATTACTGAACATGGCATCTACTAGACCTCTCTTTTTTCCACTTTCTGATTTTTCGCTCTTTGGAACATTACAATCTAGATGGGGTTTTCGGTATGTAATAAAATCATCAGGACAAAATCATAAATGAGAATAATCAACAATTTGAAAAATACATGTGCGCCCCTATACATATAATTTTTTTTAACAGATTCAAATTATGCTATTCAACATGCCTCCAAACTTTGGTGAATTATGACACACCTCCCCCATTTTATCAAAACTTTAGCTAAAGAGCAAAATTTTATGAAAAGGTCGAGGCATCCCCTAGTTTTAATTAACATTTTGTTGCGTTTGATAGAATTTGATGAACTAGCAAAGAATATGACAAAGACTAAAACACTTCCTTTAAAAAGTCCTAACCATATGTAAGCAAAGTTTACTTCATTATTTGGATCATTACCCAAGCATACACTTGCACATTTCACCTTCGTTTATGATCAAAGAGTCGAGTTTTTTATTAGACAAAAGAGGCTCGTAGGAGCTTGATTAAGTGATTTTAAAGCAACTTTACTTAGTTGGCACCCACTTGAGAGAAGTAAGGATTGAAAAATCAATTTGATATCTCACCACTGCCCTTTAAAAAAAATTGTCATATGAACAAACAAATTAAGATCATGAAATAATGGGGCCAAACATAACCACAAAATGGACTCTTTTTTTTTTTTTCTCATTGAGCAATGGTAAAAAAGAAACAAGCAAATATACTTCATAACATCTAAGCACAATCATATAATTAATAACTTCAATTATTTTCAATTTAAGCACATGTGGTGATAAATTAAAGCCAATATGACATACTAACAAGTTTGAATTTATGTAAAATGTCATATTCTATGTTTTTATCATACATTTTACATTAATGTGTGAGTTATGGAAGTATTGAGGAAACTAATATTACTACTTGTACTTAGAGGAAATACTTCATAAAATATAAAAAATAATATCACTTTTATTCAAACATTCAGTTCTTATTGAGAATGTGATTAATTTATAAAAAAAATATATGAAAGGGTAGTTTAACCTAATATTTACACATTTCTTAATATGAAAATTTTTATTTTTTAAATTATTTTCATTATAAGTTATCAAAATGCTTTTGATTCTATCAAACAATACAAACCGTGAGTTAACACTAGAATAAAAGAGGGATATGATATAGCATGCATGTTGAATCCTAATAGGTTACCATCTTAATGACGCTCTTACTTAATTAAACACACTTAATTATAGAATTTTATGAAAATTCAATGCATTAGTACTGACATATCAGCTTATTTATTTAATCTTATTTTCTTAAGAGAAATTTTAGCAAATTTCGAGGGAGGTATGTGATAATTCTCTAAAACTCCCGCAGCTTGATTTACCTAGACACATTCTTGTCAATCTTATCGTGACGTTATCACTTTTGGTATGAAATATCATTTTCGGTAGTACATAGCTTTTTACTGTATACCATTAAGTCAAGAATAAGAAAAGGTTTTGATGCTATCTCTCGTAGTCTTGTTACTTTCCACGATGAGAAGTTCAGGATTACTTTTTTTGTTGACGATTAAAAAAAAAAGTTCTTCATTTACTAATTCAGAAAATGAAAAGAAAAAATCATTTTGAAAAAGCAAAACCCATTTCCAAAAACTAATGAGAACTAAAAAATGAGTGATATTAGAAATGACACCTCCTATTGTCATTTTTATTATCACTTCTTGTTTTTTATTTTAAACAAAATATGGGCGACAAAGATGGCAGCATAATTAATGTGCAAATTTTTTGCCCTTTGTTGACATTATCTCCAATATCAATTTTCTTTAATAATTAATGTGCAAATTTTTTTTGTCAAAATTGTATATGTTTACCAACCAAACTTTTAACACGAGAAAGATAAAATATAGTTTTTACTCGGTACAATTTTTTTATATTCAAAATCCACTATAATAATGAGATTTCTGCATATATGCACAAATTTATCGATAAAATGAGAATTGGAGAAATCAACTAAGGTTCACTTATTGATGGGATGCTCTAATGCGTTACAATATCATACCTTCATCAATGACCCAATTAGATAAATAATTGGAACAATCGTATCGACCTTCTATTATAATAATAAAATTGTTGATTTCGAATCTTGTGTATTGTGTTTTCTTGATAAGAAAATGTCAAATTTATGATTTGTATCTAAAGAATCTATTTTTTAATTATTATACAAAATTGCTTTTAGATAAAAATATTAGATAGACCAGCTCATCTAATCTTCAAGGAGATCGTTATGTGTTACTATGTCAAATGAGATTTTACCTATATGTTAGGTGTTTGTCAAGTTTGCAATAACAACAGTAAAATCTTGATAAATTAATAGTATTGGGACCATGAAAATTTATTAATTTAACAAATATTAATATATCAATAAATTAATAATTAATGAGTAAGTTCCTTATTTTTTAAAAAGGCAAAGACTTGTTTAGTACCTATATTTTGAGTTAAGTACTGTTTAGTCCCGATATTTTAAAAAATATTTCAAGATACCCTTCTAATAATTATATTAAAATCACACTCTCAATTTTTTCTTTGCCTTTTCACAATCTCAATTTTTTCTTTGCCTTTTCACAATAATGCCCCTGCAACAATATTCTTGGAGATATTAGTGAAAGTAAAATAAAAAATAGTTGTTATTATTGTACTTTTAGGATTAATTTAGTAAATTAATTCTTACAAAAAATTGTTACAAATTGTTGCAAGGGTATTAAACATTGCTTTCAATTGACTAGTATTAATTTATTTATAAATAATAATTAGCAACATTCTTGCAAGGGTATGAAAAATACTAGTTGTTTCATAGTGATATTTATTTTTTAATTTGTGAATAAGTAATTATTCGTTAATTTGCTAATTAAATTTTTTATAGATTAAAAGATTAATGTCAAAATTATTGCTGCAATGGAATTATTGTAAAAGTAAAGAAAAAGTAGGGATAACAATATAATATATTTAATAGTAAGGTATTTTAAGGTATATTTCAAAATATGCAGACTAAATGAATATTAAATTAAAATAAAAAGCGTTAAATAAGTATTTATCCTTTTGAAAAATATGATCACGTTTATAGCATGTATTTACCTTGATTTAGTATTTATTATGTTTAATTTGAATAATTAGTTGTCTTTGGTAGTAGTTTTTTTTTTAAAAAAATATCTTACAAATTTATCAAATTATTAATTTACTATGTTAATCGCAAACCAGAACCAGTAAAAGATATTATTTAATTAAAATTATTAATTTATTGAATATTAATTTATTGAGGTTCTATTATAATTTAGTTATTTGGTTCTTTTATATTAAGCTTTTCTATTATAAATTTTTTAATAATATAGTCGCTCTTCCTATACATTCTTTAAAAAAAAAAAGGGATTACCAAATTTAATTATTTGTTTATCCCGAATCAAATCTTTGTGGAAGGGACAAAGCAAAAAGATTAAAAACAAAATAAAACGAATCATTTAAGAGATATCAATCAGTGCATTAATGTGCTTGGTCCATAAAAAAATAATTGATTCCAATTTTCATGATTTTCTATGTTGGTTGGCAAAAAGCTCCCTATTATTTATTTGCGATGATGAGAGTTGCTTTCGTTTTTGCAATGTAATGAAACTTGCCAGGTGTCCTTAATTTTCATAATTGAAGAAATAATTTGATTGGTGGGTATGTAATCACAGTCCTTGGTGGGTGACAACAATATTTTATTTTCAAATAAAATGAGGATTGTTTTATTTATTAGAAAAAAAATATGTTTCGGCCGTTTGGAAAGACAAAGAAAACGACTTAATGATGATAGAAACAAGTCTGCTCGACTTTTTGCTTTTTGTTTCTTGCTAACTTGACAAGATTTCACTAGTGACTAGTGAATCAACTAAATAATTTTAAATTTTAATTACTATACTTTTTCTAAGAAAATAATATTTATTTATCACTTCAAGATTGCTTCTTGGAATTGTTTTTCTAAAGGGTCACACAATCGCATTTGTGTCTTGCATTTGGGAGGCCAAATATGCTATTTCACATATCTCGTTTGTAGATTTTGTAGGCTTGTTTCCAGGTGTGCAAAAAGGGTTTAAACTCACAATTTTATAATAAGGGTCCGCCTAAGATACAGCTAACGCATCTTACAGGTGTTATGTAAAATTTCGTTGACCCCTTATTCTCTATATTATTTACAATTTATTCATAAGTATTATAAAACTTTCTACATCGCACAATTTCGTTGAGCCCCTTGTACTCTGTTGTATTTCATTGAAACCCTTAGAGTACCAATTTACCTCCTATAATTTTTAAATTTTCAAAATACCCTCTATTTTATAATTATTTTGTTGTAATTATAAATCCGCCTGCTCTCGATCCTGATTGATTGCTTTAGTCGATCTCTTTTCTTGACACTCCTCCTCTGCGCCGTGCCCTGGATAAAGTCCTCATATGCCGGATTAAGCTGAACTCCTAAAGTGTTCCTTAGATGATTATAAATTTTAAATGGATTATTATTATTATTAACAAGAATAAAAATTATTATAATTAATTAATCTATTAACAATAATTATTATTAATTACAATAACACAAATGCTGTTCAAAGCTTCCATTCTTTTTGGGTCAAAGGAAAATGAATTTTTTTTTCCAAGTTTTTGGTCATGCGTAGGGTGGTCCTTCATACCTAATTCTTTGACATAAATGAACATATCATGCATATAATATTTTGTCCAAAAAACAAAATAAAAAAAAACTCTTTTATTTGAATATATCATTTTGTTATGAATTTCTAACAATAAAAATTTTAATTATTGTGATTATTATTATTATTATTAAAAATTTAATTATTATTATTATTATTAATTTAACTAAAACTTATCATTAATCATTATTATTAGATTAATTAATTATAATACTTTTATTCTTGTTAATAATAATAATAATATTTCATTTAAAAATTATAATTACAAATGTAATTTGCATTTTTCTTATAAATTTACCAATAATTATTGATTTAAGTTAGATTATATTACATGTCATTTTAAAGTAAATCTACAATGATTTTAATAAATTAATATATAAGACATATTATTAATTACTAGTTAATCTCATGACATACCAAACACAACATAATATTATATATAATTAAATATTATCCAATCCAATCCTATCTTATCTAATCCGATCCAATCCAATGCGACATACCAAACGAGCCCTAAGGGTTTCAATGAAATAAAACAGAGTATAAGGGGCTCAACAAAAGTGTACAATTTAAAATTTTTTATAATACTTGTGAATAAAGTGTACATAATATAGCGTATAAGGGGCTCAAAGAAATCTTACATAGAAGCTGTAAGGTCCGTTAGCTGTATCTTAGGCGGACCCTTATAATAAATACTAATATCTCGTTTGTAGGTTTTGTAGGCTCGTTTACAGGTGTGCAAAAAGGGGCTAAACTGACAATTTTATAATAATACTGATAATAGGGATATTATCAAATACCCCTTCAATATTTTTGATATATTATTTCATCAATACGATTTTTTGATAATTATATTTTACCACTTAAATTTTTAATTGTTATTATTTTACCACTAACTATTTAACTCTCTTTAAAAGAAGACGACGTCGTAGGAGTATTTTAAGGTATTTCAATTTGATAAATTTAGATAGTAATAGTGATTTGACACAAAAGGAAAAAGGTATATGGTAATTTAAAATTTTTCCAATAAGTCAAATTGTAAATTGATAATTTTTAATAAAATAATACAATTATTTAGGATCATTCAATTAAGTATTATAATTTATATATACTTATTAAATTGATTTAATAGCCAAATACAAATGTTAAAAGAACAAGCAACTAAGATAAAATAATTTTCTTAAAATAACTATTTATTTTTATTAAATTTATTATTGTCATTGGTATGTATTCAACAAAATTGATAAAATTATAAAAGGGAAAAATTTTCTATTTTAGTGGACAAAATCAATTTTCTACACAATTAAATAGTTTAAGGGTTAAAATTATCTTTTAACAATACTTATATTAAATATTATGTTGCTTTTAATGATTTCGTGGTAAAATAATAAAAAATAAAACATTAAACGGACAAATATAATTGTCAAAAAATTTTGGTGGTAGAATAATATGTCAGAAATCATTTGGAAGGTATTGTATATTATCCCATAATAATAACGATAATAATAATGTGAAAAATTAGTTCATTCATCTATTATTTGACAAATTAGTTCATTCATCTACTAATTGACACTTCTTTATCTCATTCTTGAATTTAAAAGTTCAAGTCTCCCTATGTGACTATTTGAATAAAATTTTTCATAATTTAGGAATAGATTTCTCCATTGGAGAAGATTTTAAGCTATGTTATAAACGACATAATCAAGCTAATGGATTAGTGGTGAAATTTCATTATTTGGTATCTCATCTTTAGCTAAGTCAAATTTTAAATTATTCAAACTTGATTGTGTGATTAAAAACTTTTCCGCATAATATATTTTTATGCTTTGATTGCGATCCCACATAGTAGTGTTTATTTTTTCATATGAAATTTGAGTGGATTTTAAATTGACTAAAATCTAAATAGATTTGAAATTGATTAAAATTGAATAAATGTGAATGTATAAAATCTAAATAATATTTTTATTTTTAAATCTGAGTGAAAAATCTAAAAAATACTAGTAATGAACAAGGTTTTATTACAGTAAGATGTTGGGGTTTGTCATGGAAATAAATATCAAACACAATTAAGTGATAAGTAAATAATAAATATATTGAATTTTATTAAGACATCTGTAATAAGTTTCTAGTGTTAAAGTTAAAATTCAAACACAATTAAAATAATTGATAATGGAAACTTAATTTACGGCAACATTTTAATTCAAATAAATGCTCAGAAGAAGTCAAGAAGATCTACTTCCAAATATGTGAAAAAAAAAAAAACCAACTTAAATAATTAACAAAAGAAGTAGAACACTTCACCGAAGAGGTCACTTGATCATTTAGTGGTTTCCCGAAAAAGATAAGTTTTGCATAATTATGCAAAAATAAAACCCTTATTTTTATGGCAATGTAACGAACATGATGATGCCATTAAAAATGGGCAACAATGACACTAAATTTGCATAATTTATTTAAATTGTTTTGTTACATCGATCAAGATTAAACAAAATTTCAAAAATCCTATTTGCAAATCACCAGAAGCAGACCAAAGAAAAGTTAATAAAGCTGACTAGAGAGTTATAAACTATAATAGAATAATAGATTACGACACCTATTATGAGGATAAAAAATGTGTAAATTTCGGCAATGATTGGAGTCGAAAAATTATTTTGAATAAAGTAAAGATGTCATGATAGTTAATTTATAATTCACAAGTTGGTTTGGTATTTTAATTAGATTTATCAAATGAAAGTTAACAATTATGTCATGATTTTGGTTGTTATTAATCATTGAATACGCGCCAAATGAGAAAGAAAAAGGGGAAAAAAATAAAACTGATATAAAGAATATTTTTTTAAAAGATGTTCCATGAGTCTGCTTGGTAGTTTTTAAATAATTTTTTTAGTTGATTATTTAAGTTCTCTTTCTACTTAATTTTTTGAACCCTACTCTTTAAGATTCGAACTTCAGTAATTAATTAAATAAAGCCGTTTGCAAACCTATGGGCCAATCCTCTAAAGACATTTAATTTTAATAATATTTATGATTAATGTTTATTTCATTTTCATGGCATGTACAACCGTATTATGTCATGCTGTGATGTTAATGTCAATATCCTTTTCATACAATTTCTTGCCATTTTTGATTATGCTAAGCTGGAGATTAGAAATACAAATTAAAAAATAATAAAGGATGTTCTCATTACATATAAAAATAATTTTGTACAAAATGTTTTACCGTTTGTTTGTTCATTTTTCATTTTTTAAAATTTCTGTGACAGATGACTCTTATTACTCTGGTCTTAGCAAAATTTGTACGTACTTTGACTAAACATATATTTTAAAGAAACGTTTTTCATCTTCTTGAAGATTCTCAAAATAAGAATGCAGAAATTTTTCTGAAATAATTATTAAACGATGCCACATTTTGACAAATCTTTTAAATCCATTATTGCACTTGATGGTTAAGTCCTGGGATGAAACACGTGCTTGATTTAATTGTCCAAATAGCCGGGAGAACATATCGAAATCTTTGGTACTTTTCATTGTCTTTTAATTAGAAAATAATAATAGAAGCATGGATTAAATTGTAGTACAACTGTGGTACCGTGCCACAGTTGTACCCAACCGTTGAATTTTTACTTATTCAAGTGGATCCCACTCATTTGAGTGGATCCAACAGTTGGTGCAACTGTAGTACGATACCACAATTGCACTGTAGCCTGACCCAAACAGCATACAAAATTTATTTATAATATATGTTTCAATTAATTTTACAAGTAAAATAGTTCCTTACAATATTAATGATGGTGATTGAATATACATCAACAAACACAAAAAGACTGATAATTACTGGACAAAGGTGAGTTGTCTTCTCATATAATCTAAGGGATTTTTTTATAAGGGAAAATTTATTGGGATTCTCTTAATAAAAGAATTGGAAAACATAATTTTAAGTTATTTTTTTCAATTACTTTTTAGAAAATCCAAAACTTCTACTAATTAATTATGATAGATTTCTTACTTGATACAAAGTCTGGCAAAAGTTCACACGACTCACGTTCTATAACTTTTTTTTTTCTTCAATTGTGATATTATATAAATTCTATGGACTACTTCACTTGATGATGTTAAACATAAATATTATTACTATTTTTTTTGTTTGGTATTACCTTTTTAAAGAACTCTGTTTTGTAATTATTGTTTGTGTTTTAAAGTAAAAATTTATGATACTCATTTTAAATAGTTAATTTAAATTGCCAAAAAGAGTGGTTGAAATTAGTCAATTTGGGTAGAATAATAATGACAACGAATTAGCTTAAATTTTTATTTTTGACCTATTAAGTTAGGGGTAGATTTAAGTAAGTATAATATATCATACACTATAAAATATATGACATTAAACTGTTTAAACACGACCCACTGCTAAATGTGCATAAATCAAGAGACGTATAAAGCATCGTTTTTTTAAAAAATAAAAATCAACCATTTAAGTTTATTTTCAAATTTAGGAGTCGTATTTATTTATTAACTCCTTAGGTGGATGAGCAATACAGGTTTGTATATTTTAATTTAAATTGTAAGAAAGAATAAAGAAAATGAATTTTGAAACATAATCAACGTACCACATTAATGGATTGAGTTAATTTTAATATAATTCATTTCTTAACTCGGGCATAAAATCTACCTTGAGGCATGGCTTAGTTAGTCACTTGGTTGTACAATAAAGCCTGTTTATAGAGATACTATTGTTTTTGTCTGATTTTGGTTTAGGCTAAAAACATTATGAGAACTTCACTTTGAGAGGTGGTTTGGCGAATGATAGAGGATTTGTTGCTTTGGGGTAGTTTTCCAAGGGCTGTCAGAATGGGACGATCTTGAAAACAAAGAAAAAGAACTATTAGAGGCGACGCGTATGGTGATCAATGATGGCACTCTAACTGTCAAGTTAGGTGAAGACGGAGAAGTTGATGAGTTTTAGAGAAACCCTTAAATATGAAAAAGTTTGAGTGTTGTGGGAGCGAGAAGTCTTTCCTTACTTGAAGGACTGAGCTAACCTTATAAACTGAGTGCCTCTGAGGGCATTTTTGTGTCTTTTTAGACACATATGGAGCCGTCATAAGTTGTTCCGCTCCTTAGATAGGGTTTATGGAGCAATTTAACTATTTAACTTGAGCTCTTTGAGTTCTTTAGAATTAGACACCTGTCACCTATGAGACTATCTCTTCTGACAAAATGTCTCAACTTCTGATTGACTTATTTTCAAATGAGTCAATTGAGTTATGGGAGTTGCTAACTTCACTGATAATGGTTCAGATAACAGCTAAGCTAGTTCCCTCTTTTATTCTTGATGCATATAACTATTGGAGAGATATTTTGGGTTGGTCCTAGTGGAACCCATATTGTACTAATGTGTAACGATTTTGTCAAGGGGCTTTCACTATTGCAGTTGTCTTCTATTGACATATGGCAACTTTAAGGTATTTTAAGCAACATTTTTTTTCACTTTTCATGTTATTAGGGCGGCTCGTGTTCTCTTCTTAAAATTTTCCAATTTTACCTTTGCCCTCTCAATTTTCGTTTTGCATTTTGTGAGGACAAACTAGACATGAGGGCTATTGCACACATGTCTTACTCTAATTGCATGACCCTAATTTTATTCACTAACAACTGTATATAAAAATAACCTCCATATAGTCATAAAAAATATTGATCTTATTTGGAAAAATTATAAATAATAAACTTACATTGTAATAGATTATTATTTTTCTAGATCTCATCTTAAGAAATATACTTCCACATAATAATAATTATTTGTATATTGCAAAAAATATATGCAATGTTAAATTAAAAGTTTAAGATAGAATAAAATATTTTTTTAAAGTTGCTTAGGATAATAATTTATTCTTTTGAGTTGTTGCTAAATCATTCTTTAATATTTATATAAATTACATTGAGAGAAAAACAATGAAGAGAATGCAAATGTTTAATATGATCTTTGCATATTCTCAATTGTATAAGATTAATGTATTACATACTTTATCTCTTTATCTCTTGGAAAAAAAGATAGCAAGGTTAAACCAATAATTTTTGTAACTACACATCTATTAAGTTATAACCTCCTCATAATAATAAAAATAGTTGGTACCAATATTATGACTATAGAGAGGATTTATTGTGCATGGTATTTTGCACCAACGGTCACTTAAAGTAATAAATGTATATTCAAATAGTTTCATTTTTTTAAATGAATATATTGGAGAAATAGAATGAATTGAAGATCAAATTATAGACATAAATGGAAAGAATCAATTTCAAAAGAGATATTATTCCCAAACATCTAAAAAAAAATTATTGAAAGTGCAAGTGGACACCACAAGTTTGTGACAGAATCTTATAACCACCTTAAGTTTTAGTTTTACATCAACTAATTATTTTTTTGTTAACTCTATTACCCATTAAATAATCTAATATAAAAGGCCATCTTGCCTTAGGAGCCTTCCAAAATGTTGTTTTACCCTTTTCAATGAATTTAAGGGAAAAAATTCTTTTAACTTAAATTCTTTAACAATAACTAATAAAGTTAAAGAAAAAGTGACTGGTTGATAGAAAATTAAAATTTAAAGTGGATTTAAAATATTATTAGAAACTCACAGTAATTACTTACACTTTTGACATTTTTGAGGTAGTTGTGGGATAATTTCGTACTTAAAAGAATATAATCATCATAATGTAAAAGCCTCACCTTAGAATTGGATTTAATAGTTCAACTGCATTAATGATATTGCAGGTAATTTGATAGGTGCCACTCATGAGAGTCTACCCTGTAAATTATGGGATATATTAATAATTAATATTACTAATTACATCATAGCTCAAATAAAAAGTCTTCCATGCTTTCGGTGTATACTTTCATGTTAGTTGATTATGCATTGTTTTGTATTTTTATTATTACATAATTGAGTAAAAGGTACACCTAATTATTATATAAAGAAACAAATAAATATTTTGAGATAACCTCTACGTTATATTACTTACAACCAATAAAAATAATAAAAAATAGTGACATGCAAAGTCAATTATATGAGACCACTGCTATATTTTTGCTTTACTTCTGTTGCTTCTAAGTTATAAATGTAAATGAGGAAAACCATATTTCGGGTATACTCTGGGACTTTCTTTTGCCCGAAATTTGAGGCAGACATAATTTTAGTATTTGCAAGAATTAATGACAAAGAGATAACTGTTTTATGTCTAGTCTCTTTCGTTTATCGTCTGCCCATCATTTTTGTTTCTTTTTTTAATTTTAATTTTAATTTTTTTTTCGATTATATATTAGGATCTTTTGGGGGGGGGGGGGGCACCGTATTAGGATCATGTTAGAGACATATATTAAGTGTCTGTTTGGTATGTCTTATTTAAGAGGTATAAATACTTATTTAATCGTATAAGTACTTTTTAAAAATTTTTATGGTGTTTGGTTATTTTTTTAGTAGAGTTTTTTTAGTTTAAATAAGCTAATTTACCTCTACTAGCAAAAGAAAAAAATTTGAGCTTTTGGGAGTAGAGGTTATAGAGTTTTTCTAAAAATATATTATATAAAAAATATAACACAGTTTAATGGTTAAAAAGTATTTTTTTTATTGAAATCCAAACACCTAATGATTTTTTGTCCAAAAGCTCTATTGGTATAAGCTCTAGTACTATAATCTCTACTGGTATAAGCTCTATTTAATAAGCTGTACCAAACGGAGCCTAAGAATATATTAATATAAAAATTTGAAAATAAATGCAGATTTTCTATTGCATGAGCTTTTAGGATATTCTGAACTTTCAACTTCATGATTTGTCTTTAACGTTGGTCTTTTGAGTTTTGACTATTTGGTTTGATTTATTTGTTAGTTTAAAAACTAATTTAACTTTTTTCTTGTGCCATTTACTGCAACAAATGGTCTTCTTTTTTAGGGAAAAATAATGAATAAAAACTGTGCAAAATCCTTACCCTCTTGATTAATGTCAGTTTACATGAAAATTGGTTGCATTATTTGAATAAAAATTTAAAGTATTCATATTTTTAGAATAAATTGAAGATTATGATTCTAGGTAATTGAAGTTTACGTTAATAATGAATTAATGATAGCAAGAGGCAATGATCTCGTACGCTGTACGAAAATAAACTGTAAATAATAGTGATCGAGAAAGGCGATCACTATTAAAGGATATGTGACAGGTGTTTCCACGTGGGAGTTGATTAAGTGGGCTCATGACATTACGAGATCTGGGCCCATCGGCATGTGAGTCATGTCCCACTCAGAATTATCTTGGCCACCGTTCAGATATCCCGTCTCTGTTGGTCACGCTAGCCATGATTCAGATTGATAAAGAGTCTGATGATGAACACAATTTACGAAGTGTAAGAGTTGGTGTTGGCGGGTGATGAGACAAAAACAGTGAAGGGCGTGATCATCGTTATCGGGTGAAACTCCAATGTTTAAGTCAAAAATTATATTTGCTTTTGCAAACAAGGGAATTTAAAGCAATAATGAGAAGGGACGGCAAAGGATTCAAGATTTCGAGCTCTAAAGTACGTACTGAGTGATTATGATGAGGTGTGCGACTTCGTTCATTAGACAGGGACTCCTTAATTGGAGTCGATTTCTATCTAAATTTGCTTTTCCACACTTTTATTTGTGGACTTTCTTTTCTGGTGGTGATAACTAAAAATTAATTCGATTATCTTCTTTATCTTGTATGGGTAGATAATTCTAATCTTATTATGATAAGTCTTCTTTATCTTATAGGGATAGATAATTCTAATCCTATTATGATAAATCTTCATCAATTTTGAGTTGAGAGATGAAAAGATCACCTTAACCCTAGTTCTGAGATCATATGTTGGGTCTAGAGCCACCATGTTGATGAGAAGCTACATAGGCATGGTGGTGTGTTAGAGATAAGACATAATTTGTTCTTAAAACAAAAGTGCAAGAAGAACCAAGTTTTCGCACTCCAACTTGAGGGAATGATAGGAATAATTTAAAAAACATAAAAACTTATGAATTAAGCCTATTATGATACGCATTTATGACACAGATAAAATCGTTATGTGATACACATATATATAATGATCAAGATCATTATCAAATGCACATTGAAGGATTAAAACTATTAAGATGACATATACATACGGAAGAATCAAGAGTGTTATGTAATACATAAATGACTATTGTCACATAAAAATTGGCAAGAAGGTTGCCTTTGAACATTATGTCATTCACTTATGATAAGAATCATAACTGTTATGTGTAAATATATATAGAAATGAATCACAAAATATTTTATTGATTATTTACTTCTATTAAATTTTGACTTTTTTTTTTATATAAATTGGCTTATGGGCCACAACAAATAAATAAGACTGAATTTTATTTATTTCCTTAAAATCACGAACTTTGCAATGACATGTCAGTCAATGCGTATAAATAAATATGTGAAGTAGTATTAAAAGGAGTCAGAACTACGGTGGCTTTCATTCAATTTACAACTAACTTTGAGAGTTGTAAAACATACCAGGGCCAACTATTAATTACTTGAACGTGGAAGCAGAATATGTCATCATGGTTTCAATTAAAATTTAAGAAAGGAGATGAGATTGCCACTGTACTAGTGTATTCTTTTTTTTAAAAAATATTTCTAGATGTTGAAAATTTAAGCTGCATATATAATCTGCTCTTTATCTTTTTGAGCCTTCAAGATGGTGCAAGAAATGGTTGGTGAACCACAAATTCATTGGTAATAAGTGCCCTATAAGATTTTTAAAGCCATGTGAAATTATCAGCCTAACACTTCTTGTTGTGCACATTGACTTTTCTTAATTCATGTCATAGAAAAGGTCATATGATCTATTTGTGCACACGTTTGATTTTAATAACAAATAAAAATTTATAAATTTAATTTATATTAAAAAATTATATATTGTGTAATGTAAATTAAAATTCTCTCATAATTTAAACTTTTCTAAACAGAAATTCACGTGTTGATAGAGAGTCGAAAAAAAAAATATTCATATACTAATACTATATAATACATAAAATAAGATTTTTAATAATTCAGAAAACTCATAAAACAAGATGATTTAATTGATAATGTGTATAATATTTTCTCTCGGAGGATGTGAAATTATATGATTCAGATTCTGCAACGCAATTAATAGAGGACATCTCACACGTATAAGAAAGCTATTTATCAAAACTTAATATTTCAATAAAAAAAGTTATGAAAATTAACTTTTAGCTTTTGTCCCTTTCCCTATAGTCTAAACAAAAACGAATGAAATGTAACTCTCAAGTGTCAAAGCAAAAGCAAGTTGTGTAATGAGAGTAAAGCTGTAAAAGCTGATGAACTGTCCTTTCATTTCTTCTCCTTGCTCGCACCATCACCATGCATTTGCAGTTGCAGCAGAGAGGCTCGTGATCCAAGAAGATTAGTACGATATATCACACAAAATGATCACTTTGGGAAAAACCAAAAAGACACACGACGTCTCTCCCTCTCTCTCTCTCTCTCTCTTTTTAAATTATAAATAGCAGCGGCTAATCCTTAATTCGCGTGCAGCATGCCTCCACATAAATATGTATACTTGTATAAAGTTATCGGGTAATTTTTAAAAATCACCCCTAAGATTTGTCTTTGTTACACTTAAAAAGAATATATGTATATATTGACAATATTCTTCTAACTGTGTATAAGAGTTAGGCATCCGTTACGCAGCTGAGGACATGTTTAAAAATACCCTTCACAACACATTTCAAGGAATGACAAGATAATTTGATATTGTAGATGATCTTTACATTTGGCGCCAAATGGTTTAGAGTAATAGAAAGACTATTATACCCTTATGAATTTATTTTTTGACATTACACAATCATCTATAAAACAAAATTAAATTGAGTGTTAAAAAGACTGAAATGTCCTTTAAACCAAGTATTTTAATAGTAACAATTAAGTAATAACATCACTTGAACCTTGATCCCATTCGCATCCCTAATAGGGTGACCCCAGCAAACATTCCTAATATCAATCCACATATTGTGCAAACTATATTGCTCTGAAATAGCTAAACCAACTACAAATACTTCATCATCAATTATTGCCTCAATATCAAAGTACACTAAGCTGCACAAACATTAACATAAATATTTAGCTTAACTAGTTCAATAAATGCCATCTTTTATATGAACAATCTTAGATGTAGCAATACAAAATTAAATAAGCAATGGCACGAGCTCTAACATTGTAGATTATACATGAAGAAAGATTATCACTAAACCTGGAAATATATATTTTGGCTGTAAAATTTCAGTAAACATTCACAGATCATGGTCCAAAATCATCAAGAATTAATCTGTTTTCACAGTTTACATAATATATCCAATGATTATCAACTTAAAAATCAGTTCATTTTCGGTCATTGCTTCAATTTGTAAAAATCTTAATTAACTATATAAAAAAGTCAAGTATCTAACTAGTAACATTTCAACAAAATCCAAGAATATAATAAACCCAACTTTAGTTTTAAGCTTTCACATAAATACACAGCTGCTACGCTCTTCAATCACCGACTGTTCAAATACCGGTCGTCGTTGGAATTCAGATAGAAACATAGTTGATCTCATAGACTTGTTAGGTAAGTGTATCACAAAGTGCCTCTACTATTGCTAAATTCAGCGAGTGTTAAGTTATGTTTAGAAAAAAGAAGAAGAAGAAATGAAGATAAACATTGTCAGTGTGTTTGAAAATGGGTTCTTACCCCCTCGGGTTTCACTAGTTTCAAAGGCATGTCCATCCTCCAGCTACTCTTGTCTAATCAATTACTTTATATAAGCTTTTGTAAGATTTAAAAATAAAAAATAAGTCATTTATGTTGTTGCCCTCACTGCCTAACGGATGACTAACTCTTATACACGGCTATGGGGATGTTGTCAATATATGCATATATTCTCTTTAGGTGTAGCAAAGGCAAACTTTAGGGGTGGTTTTTAAAAATTACCCTAAAGTTATTATACAAAAAGAAATTTATTGACTTATTCAAGTAATGGATAAATTAAAAGAGAAGTAAAATATATATTTGTATGAAGTATTCTTTGTCCTATAATAAATTAGAGTTTTATTTATTTTTAATCTTTTGACTTATCTTCTATTTTAATAATTTAAAGAAGTATTTAATATACTGTATTATATTATGTGTATTACGTTATTTAATAAGAGTATACTATATAAAATTATATTGCATCAACATTGTATTATATTAATAATATATAATATTTAGTGTTACATCATATTGTATTATATATGAAAATAATATTATGTATATTTATTAATATTTAATATTGTTATTATATTACATTTACTGATTAAATTTACAAATAAAAATAAAATAAATCACTGACCACCACGAACCATATTATGTTTATGTTCTGTGTTATTTTTGGTATTATTGAAATCCTCATTGGTGGAGGATTGCAATTGTATATGTTTCGTCAGAAATGGAGCTTTGGTTCTTTGTAATATTATAATATATATTATATTATGTTAAATATTTTAATATAGTCTTATTAAATAATATAATATTATAATAAAAATTAAAAATTAAAAAAATATAATATAAATTTATTGTTATATATTATAATATAAAAAGTTAAAAATTAGATGTAGAATATTTTATAAATGCGTTTTTGTATTAATTATCAATAGCTTTTGTTATAAATATAGCAAATATATATAGAGAAGAGACCTGAGGTTTGTTTAACGTGCCAAAATCTATATTATGATGTGTTGTAATGGACCATAATGCAACTTTCAAAATTGCCAGACTTGAGTCAGTAATAAACTAATAAAAATAGTAATATAATACTATGTTGCGCGGACCGCAAATACACCAGAAGAAATCTCTTAATGAAAAATTATTATATATGTGTGTGTGTTTATAGAAAGATAGGGGGCTGGACGAGACCTTCTTGGGGAGATCATTTTTTTTTTTTCTTTTAGCTGCCTTCGCACGAAATCCGCATTTTATCATCCGCACTTAAAGAAACTTTGTGTGTGTGTGTGTAGGCGCATATGTACATATATACATACATATATGTATATACGCGCACACACACAATTTTATTATATTAGAGATTATTATTTTTACTTGTTAATATTAATATTTAAATTTATATTTTTTCTCTCTTAATAACATCATTATTTTGTTAAAAAAAACTGTACTCATTAGAAAATTAATATTATACACACACACAACACACACATACCAAATTTTCTTTAAATTCCGTAACCGAGCCAAAATTTATGATGTTCAGAGTTGCTTTTTATCTTCTGTACAATATTTTACAATATATATATGTTCGACATTTTTTATCTTTGAAAAGAGACTGATGATAAAGAGGGGTACAGGAAAGTGAAATTCAGTTTTTCAATTTGAATTCACAGAGGATGTTTTATTTGTCTTGTGTGAAAAATGTGGACATGATACTTGCCACTGTGTATGTTTCAGTTTTTACAAATGACAAACATATTTTTACTGCATTTTTTTTTTCTCTTCCCCCTCCCCCCTTTCAACGTTCATATTTAAAATTTTGTGGAAAAATTTTAATTTCAATGAAAATGACTAACATGTATAATTCATTTCTGTGACCCACGTGACATTAACTTCAGTCAAAATTCGTCATTTAAACCCCTCTAAATTCAGGTTTCTGTCGTTGTGGAAAGACTTTTGCTTTCACAAGCTAAAATTGCATAAGAATTTTTATTCTATTTACTTAGGGCTCGATTTTGGATTTAGGTGGTTGAAAAAAAAAGTTATTTTTATTGTGCAGATAAAATAAATTACTAATTAAAATAACAGTTCAGTATTTAGTAAAATGTGTAATTAAGGTTGTAATGAATCTAAATAACAAAATACATACATTTAGTAAATTTTATTACGATTATATTGTCTCATTATAAAATAACCAAATAGAGATAATTTTAAATTTATCTTTTATTTATATATCAAGATCTATGGAAAAGTAAGATCTGATTATTCTTTTGTTAAAAAGCAACTTTGATGTAGGACATTATTTTACAATTCTATAATTTTTTTTATATAGGGTTTTTATATTTTAATTAGATTCAATTATGTTACGTGTCTTAATCTTTATTTCTATTATAATTATAATTTAGTTTCCCTTTTTAAGTTAACTTAGGAAAGTAGGTTTCCTCTAATATAAATAAAAAGGTCTTGTTATTGTTTTCATAACTTCAGATTCAATAATTCAATAAAATCCCCTTTTATAATTCCTTCTTTAGATTATCTATCAAAATCTCTCTTGTAAAGTTGTTTGAGTTAGAGTGTCATTTTTTTCTCACTTTAAGCGCTAGAAAAAATCTCAATGATCGTTTGGGTTAAAACGAGATCTTATCACACTTCGATTAGAGCGTAAGCTAACCGAGTTGGCTTGATCCAATATTAGAATGATATCTAATTTTATCTACCCTATCAATTCCATTTCTGTTACCCCGCTTAATTAGCGAAAATGAAACTGATAGGATAGATAATATCATTCTAGTATCGGACCAAGCCAACACGATTAGCTTAAACTCTAATCGAAGCGTGATTAGATCTTGTTCTAACCTAAATGACTCAATGAGATTTTAATAATGCTTAAAGTGAGATTAAATAATACTCTAATTCAAACAACTCTACAAGAGAGATTTTGATAAATAATACTAGAAGGAATTATAAAAGGGGGATTTTATTGAATTATTGAAGTTGAAGTTATGAAAACAATAACAAGACATCTTTATTTATAATAGAGGAAACATACTGACTTAAATTAACTTAAAAAGGAATTAGATTATAATTATAATAGAAATAAAAGAGTAAAACACCTATCATAATTGACTCTGATTAAAATAGAAAATTCTAAAATAATAAAAATTCTAGAATCCTAAAATAATGTCGTAGATCATTCTCCCCATCTCAAAAGAAACTTGTCCTTGAGTTTGTATACAGTCTTGAGGATGAAACTTGTAGTGTAAGACCAAATCATCTTGTAATTCCAACTTATGGTATTTCTCATCAATCTTTCTCAAAATTTTGAAGAATCTGTACTTCATCAATTTCCTTTGCTTATACATTCTTTGACGTGATGAATACTTTTAAGAATGAACAACGATCAAATAACTCTTGCCCTTCCCTGATTGTCGCTCTATACGCTCTCTAATGAATTTCACCTTTTCAATTAAATCTTCTTTAAGCACAATCTTCTTGTCTTTAATGTGAATAGGTAGAACCATTTCAATTATTTCATCTTCTTCAACTTGATATTACTGCACAATAGATTGTATTATTAGACTCAATGCTCAAATCAAGAGTAGGTTGTTTGTCTTCTTTAGAAAACTCAAATAGATCAATAACCTCATTATTCTCAACACTCGTCTTGTCCTCTAAGGTAAATCATGCACATTCTCACAAAAATTGTCAAACTGAAGCTTTAAATCAATAATAAATTGCGTCTCAAATAAGTCTTCTTCCACAATAATAGGTGAACTAGGCATCTTAAGTGAGTCTTCTTCCTTGACAATAGGTGAGCTCATTGGTACATTTTTAGGCACTTTCATAGAGTTGAGCAATTGCTTGATTAAATCTTTATCGATTCTTTTAATCGCATCATCTAAGCTTCTTTGACTTTGCAACTCGAATTACATGGCTAAATGAAATGCATGTTGTAAAGTGTAGTGTAGATAGTGTACGTAGGCATGTTTTGTTGAATTTGTAAACTAAGCCTCCTAAAAAAATCTCGTAATTGCATTCATAAAATTGCTCAAACTTAGAAACATAATCTGAAACTGATCTGGTACCTTGTTATACCAAACAATATCAAAGAGGAATAAATCTCGACCTCAAGATTTGCTTCATACGAGTCCATGAAGTAATTTTGAAAACATAATCTACGCTCACTACTATTTCATCATTCTAAAGCACTCCCTGTTAATAAAATCGACTATAAATAATACTTGATTATACATGGGCAATCTAATGATATATGTGTAATCCACCTTATCCAATCATGAAAGAAAATGTTCAGGACTGTAATTTCCATCAAGCTTCTAAATCATGATGCCCTTTGAATAATTCAATTATGAATAAAACGCTGATGGCAAAACTGTAAATAAGGGTGAACTTTCGGGTTTGGTGTGGCTGGCAGTTGGTGGCCATGAATTGGTGTGGTGACGGTCGGATCTAGAAGATATAGTGGTGAGGAGCACAATGGTGGCTGAGTATTAACTGGATTCGAGGTAATTTGGTTGAAAAACTGACTTGAAATAGTGGCGGCTTATAGTGGTTTATGGTAGTTTATGGCCGGCATTTGGTGACGATTGGTGATTGGTTTTGGATGTGTGGCGGCCGATGGTAAAGGGCAATGGTTTCGTAGCTGCAAGTGGCTGGAGAGCTGCTGGGTTTTGGGTGATTCACGGCAGCTGCACAGTTAGTTCATGCGGAGCTGGTCGAGTTTTGAACAATGGAGGTTGGCGAATTTGGTGGTGGTGTTGGCTAACGGCGGTGGATTTAGTGGTGGAGCCACAGGTTTAGGTGCTTTCGTGTGGTGGGAATCCTGTTTGATAGTTGGGATTTGGATGCTAGAAGAAGGTGATTCAGCTAGTTGCAGCAGCAGGTGTCGTCGATTGATAGTTGGGATTTGGGTGATTCTTGAAGCTTTGGGTTGATGGATTTGGATATATGGATATGGTGGCTAGGGAAGTTGTGCAAATTGCACATATCTCTCTGACATCAACTGACGTAGGAGGGTAGTGGAAACATGAACGATTGGGTAAATAAAATTAGATATCATTTTACTACCCAATCAAGCCAACTCGATTATTTTACACTATAATCAAAGCGTGATTAAATTTTATTCTAATCTAAATGATTCAATGAAATTTTGGTAAATAATTTCAAAAGGACTAGTAATAGATGAAACATACTTCGGTAAGTTAACTTAAAAACGGAAACTAAATCATAATTACAATAAAAATAAAAAAGTCAAATACATATCATAATTGACTCTATTTAAAATAAAAAATAATAAAAATTTTAAAATTCTAAAATAATGTTCTATATCAAACTTCCTGTCTATTTTTAAAAGCCATTTTTAAAATGAAGAATTTTTAAAAAAGTAATTTTTTTTTAAAATTACCAAATATAATTTTTGTTAAAAATTATGAAATTAGTTATTATGTCATTTCAACTCCAATCCAAATGGAGCCATAAGCTATTTCATTAAATATTAAAATGAAAAAATTAGTTTCATAAAATATATGATCAGACGATTTGAATTTAATATTGAAATGAATTTTTTAATTTATTGTGATTGGTAGCTACTTGTTCATAAATAATGCGCATTTGTTCTTAATCATACACGGATTATAAATGCATGTATGAAAAAGATTAGTAATACAAAATTTAGCTGTGAATCTAAATTCATGATCATGGGCTAAGCATGAGAGTTTTGATCAGACATGTGCTGTCGCACAAAACTTCTTGAACTCTATTGTCCAAACTACATTAATTGTTTTGTTAAAAAAAAAAAAAGAATAATAATAACTACATTAATTGTCGCCATTTTGATATTGTAAATCAAGTCACTCTCTGGGGAACAGTCAGCGAAAGCAAACATTCAAAGCTTAGCTTTGCCGCGATTCTCTTGATCTATTCAGACATAATAGAGAATAATCATCTTAAGGACAAAGTGTAAATTTCTCAATTTGAATTTTCAAGCAAATAATTCTTCACGCGTTTAAATGATGTTGATGGTGGAATCAATGCAGTCATTTTCCACTGGGATTGAACAGTTGTTGTAGCGTGCAAATGGAGCTACTTTATCTCAAAATTTTTCAACTTTAATTCATTTGTTGTGGCCATGTTATTTTCTCTGGGTTTACATTTATTGTATTATTGAAAAACAGGTGTCCTATTTTTCTGTATTGTTTTATGGACAAAACTACGTTACAGATTCTGTAAGGTACAGACTGCAGCATCAGCCGTTGGATGTGGTTGGATGTGGAGTGAGAAACTAAACAAAAGAAAATCGGATGGTGGGATGACGGGAGATGTTTGTTACAGAATCTGTAACATAGACAGGTCCTTGTTTTATTAAGACTGTTTGATGGAGAAATATTCACTTGTAATAAACGACAAAGAAAATGGTAATGTTTGTTCGGTTAAAAGTGCTTATGTTTTTGCAGAATTTGGTAATAACTTGTGTTAAATCAATCAGCGGCATGGGAATTAGGGGTGACCATTGATTAAAGCATATTTGTGTACTGCAAATCACATCGGTCCCATTTGTTTAGACTGTATATTGGAGTTCGAAGTGCTTTTGGATGGGTAATTAATGTCCTTGTCTTCTATGTTTTGATATTTGATTGATACCATAAAAGTACTTTAAATGATTTTCATTTTCATTTCATATGTGATTAATGTACTTGCCTCTTTAAATGATTTTCTTTGACATAATATCATAGAGAATAATTCTTGGAAAAAGTACATAATCTTATGTAATCATTCTTAAGGTTGGACTTAATTCTTTACATTGTTGTAAAAAATTTATACACTTCTATACAACTCATTTACAACTCGATAAATGACTACAATTTATAAAGTGTAGCATCTGCACTTAAGAGGAGCTTTAACTTTAACCATAAACTTACTAGTTCACTTTTGAGGATGAATTAGATAGGTTTCTATATGATATTGAAGTATGCATGATGTCCATATAATCTTCTCGCTTGACAAGATCAAACAAAAAAACTAATTTGCACATAACAGGGATGTTAAGAAAATAATTATATTTACCGAAAATAATTTTTAGATTAACTATATAGTTAATTATGATAACTCTCAACTCATGAACTACCTTTTTAGAAGCTAACCATATAAAACTTTCCTTATAATAATGATCACACATTATAATCGTATTATCAATCAAGATGTATAGATATAGACGAAACAAAGACCATTATAATATGTATATATATGACAAGAATCATTTTCATTATGACATGTCCATTATAGTAGATAAATATATGTAAGAAATTCTCAAATTATGGTGATTGGCTATGTTCATTTTTTATTTTATTCATATTCTGATTTAAATTATATTTTTGATGTGTAATAAATTGATAAAAGTGAAATTTTAACTTTCTCATTATGCTTTTTTTTTTAATATCTTCGCTTCCACAGTAGTAATAGATTTGAAATACTATTTTTCCCAGATTGAGGTGAAGATATTAGCATCACGTTATTACCCTTTTTTTCTTTTCACCAAATCGACCATTACGAGCCAAATTCAAGACGATTATATCTTGTATTTTGATAAGAATTTGCCATTATGAATTTATGATGCTTAAATATGACAAGTATCATGACCAAAATTATAGTGATTGATTATGTTCCCTTTATCCATCTATATTATTGTATCAATTGGGCCGTTGAGCCATGATGAATCAATAAGAATAAAATTGCTACTTAGGCTTATAGCCCAATGGTACTTACGCCCTAACATAGGTTGAGCGCATGAATTCAAGTTTCGTAAGATTTAATTCCTTTTGAATGAGGATAGATTTCTCTGAACATATTAGTGGAAAGGGACTTTTTGGCTGTACCATACAAATGCCTGTATAGTATATGTGTGGTAGGAATACATATTATGATGTGGGGTTAATTTAGACACATGGTTGGTATATGCGAGGTAGGAATATATTTAGTCAGAAAGAAATGCTAGAATAATGCAACTTTCTGGCCATAGCTGTGCGTGGCTTGTTCAAGAAAAGAAGAATGTGAGTAATACTCATTGATTTGCCGTGCTGTGTGGGACATTGAATTGATGCAAACACCCAACGCCCCTTTACGCTCGTTTTTGGCCTGATAAGTGATATACTGTTTCTTTCAATCTTTTGCCTTTCAACTTTGATGTCCGACAACTCACATGCACATGCCCGCACGCGCCGCACACAGGTGAGATGAGATTTTTGCAATATGAAACCTAAATCTTTTAAACCTATAACAAGAAATCTATTAAATAATACTACACATTTTAAATATATATAAAATAATATGATATTCATTTATTAAATAATACAATAATAAAATTAAGGAAAAATATCTACCGTCTACCTGATTTTGTCCACTTTTTAAAAAATACACAAATCCTAATTTTTTTAGCTGCGCTCCACCCGAACTTATAATTTTTTTCACATTTCCACCTCTGTCTGCAAATCTTCAAGACGTTGCTGACATCATAAGGCTAAAATGATAATTTCACTTGGGCTTAAAAAACGACGTCGTTTAAGATCTGTAATAAGCAAAAAAAAAAAAAAAGGAAAAGGAGGCATAGTGGTCCACCAGTACAGCAAGCAACGAAAACAGCCATAGTTTATTCCCCACCACATGCACGAAGAAGCAACAAAATCCCGCCGTTTTTCCTATAGTTTCCATGCATTTTCATCAACGAACCACGCTTAAGTTTCAAATATTTTGTTAAATCGAAGATTCAGAGGCATTGATAAAAGTGGTGAGTTGTTACGAAGTCGCGACGTTGTGCTTTTTTAAGGGTTTGAAGCTACAATCAAGTAAGTTTTGTTTTATTTACTTATTTTCAGTTAATTTTTGACATGCAACAATGTTTTTGAAACAATGTATGGTGATTGTTGTTAACACATTCATTCGTTGTTACTGGAAACCGTAGAATATAGATTAGTTTGATTTGTAACATATTTGTTGGGGGTAATGATAAATTGGGGAGTAATATGGTGTTTTCGGCTATTGTGATGCAAATTTATGAAAGATTATGCTACTATAGTTGAATGCATGTTTATCCCTTGCCTAGTTATGTATCTTTGTCTATGGTTTACATATAAAATTTGGGGGTTTTGAAAATTTTTGGTTGGTGATGTATGGGTCATGGTTTTTTGAAATATTTGAACCCCTGGCTATATATGTATGCATATCCCTCAGCCCCCCGAGAAAGATTTGGTTGTTGCATGTAAAATTAGAATGTTTAAAAAGCTAGCTACATGCATCCATATCTAGCTAGATGTTTGTTTACATGCATTTTCTTTAAGTTTCTAACCTGCAATATTAATAATACATTAATAGGAAGATAGTAGAGTTACCAACAAAACTCAAGAACTGTAAACTAGTGCTGAATGTTTAATTTTTTATTTTTTTGGGCATTCAGGATGCGACAAGTAGAGTTAGTGATATCCTTTCAAGGCATGAAAAAGAATTTAGGGTTACTTCAACCTGATTGTACAGTTGCAAAGATTAAGGATACTGTTGTAAGCATTATGAGTCCATATGGGTTAGATTGTGCTTCAAAAGTCATGTTAGACGTTACAAATCCAGAGATTCAAGCTAAGATTGCACTAGATTCAGAGTTTGGGCTAGACGTTTTGCTTAAAATTCATCAGGTTTTGGGTGTGAAGACTCTCACAGTTGAAGTTGCACCAACACTATACCCTCAGTTTCAAGATTCTGCCTTACTACATGCATTATTGACTAACCTAGAAGTTGTGTTGCCTGATGAACTGATTAATTAGTTGAATGATTCTGTCGGCTAAAATGCCTCTGTTGGGGGACAAGCTACTGTTAGAAAGGATGATGTTGTTGAGGGACAAGTTATTGTTGGGGGTGGTGAATCTGACGAAGATGCATTACTATCTGACTACTTGGACAGAAATGATTGCAGCGATGATGACGTTAATGCACAAGTCATGCAAGCTGAAGTTGATGGTGTTGCAGTTGATGGTGCTGCTATAGGTACTCTTGTTGATGTGGACAGTAAAGGCACAATTGAAATTGACGTTGATTCTGATTCAGATGGTAGTTTATCTAGTGATAATAAGGAGGTAAAAGGGGTCATTGATTCTTCTGATGATGATATTGAGCTTGGGACTGTCAAGTTGACCAATTACATACAACAACATGAGTATAAATTGGGTGTTGATCGGAAAAATAGGCTAAAATTAGGACATGTGTTTAAAGATGTTGCTCATTTTAGAGAGATTTTTCATGAAGTGATGATTAGGAAATGGTTTGCCATTAAAACAGTTTACAGTGAGCCAAGAAGATTTATGGGTACTTGTAAAGAGGTTGGCTGTCCATGGTATGTGGCTGATGCAAAACTAAACGATGGAACTAGTTTTATATTGCGACAGTACAATAAGAAGCATGAGTGCAAACTTACCAGCAAGACAGTGAAAATGTCTTCTTATTGGGTAGCCAGCAAAATAAAAAGTCAGGTTGCCATTGACCTGAATGTGAAAATTGATCTTTTAAAGAATTTTATGCAAGAGACGTATGGTTTGAAGATTGAAAATTGGACACTGTATCAGGCTAGAGCAAAGGCAAGAACGGAGGTTTTTGGGGATCATTCGAAGGGATATCAGAAATTGTTTGAGTATGCTGCAGCTATTCACAAAGCTGATCCGGGAGCAATATGTAAGGTGTGAAATATGAATGTGCAACCCAAGAGGGGCGGTGAATTGGAATTTTAAAAATTAATCGAACAAATCCACACAACAAGCAATCTAATGTCTTAATAAAAAATGAAAGCAATAAGTTCAATATAAGCACAATAATTAAAGAGTAAGGGAGAAGAAAAACAAACACACGAATTTTTACGTGGTTCGGCAATCCCTGCCTACGTCCACGCCTCCAAGCGATCCAAGCTCGAGGATTTCACTATCCAAGCCTTTCCAAGGCTTCAACAAATACAATTGACTTCGAGGTGTCAATAAACCTTTACAACGAAGAGATTATCTCCCAATCTCTTCACCCAAGTGTCTCACACACTCAAGTTCTTACAAATGAAGTGAAGAAATGAAGATTACAATAAAACTCACTCAATGAGTAGATAATTAAAGATGAAGAATAAAGAATGATTCAATGATTTGTGTTTTACAAGTTGAAGACCCAAGATATCATGTGTGCTTGTTGTTCTTGCTTGTTGGAGAGTGTTGGAGAGCTTCAAAATGAGTTGGATTTGAGTTTTTATAGTTTGAGCTCGAAAACTAGCCGTTACTCACATTCTGGGCATATCCGGCTTGCCGTTTAGCTATCCGGCATGCCGTTTATATGTTACCGTTATGGCAAAATTTTGAATTTCAAATTATCCGGCTCGCCGCTTACGAATCCGGTATGCCGTTTATGCTCCAGAAGCTCACTGGTCGATAACCGGTCTGCCGTTTAAGCTATCCATTATGCCGGCTACAGTAACCTGCTACAATGATATTTTCTGAATTTTCAATTTTGACCCCAAAACTTTATAAAACTGTAGTATGGCCCAAATCATTTTAAAAGTTTGCAAATAGGTCCAATTTCAGAATTTTAGAATAATGCTTTGTCAATCCCACAACTTTCTGAAATTATGATTTTGCCCAAACTTTGTGAAATTATATAATGGCCCAAAAATATTTAAATAGTTTCACATAAGTCCAAATCCGAAATTTTAGAAAACATTATCAAAGTTTTTAAAATACTTTCATTTTAGTTCAAAATACTTTAATTCTATAACATCATCTTCTTATTTTAAAAGCACAATTCACAAACCTTTACTTGATAAAAACATGTGGTTTGTTATCATCAAAATCAATATTTATAGCCATATAGGCTAACAATCTCCCCCTTTTTGATGATGACAAAGCACATTAAAAATATAATATAGTTATGAAAAACTCCCCCTCAATTAATGCAAGTTAAAAGATGATTTGAAAATTATTTAACAAAAACTCCCCCTGCATACATGCATACTCCCCCTAGATACATGCATGTTTTCATACTGATTAAATCATAACACATATTAAATCATTCTCCCTCTTCATCATCAAAAAGAATAAAAACTCCCCCTATCAATCATCAAAATCACAACATAAGCGCATTAGTAAAATATATCCATAAGCATAAGAAAATCCATATAATCCATAATAATCAATCAAAACAAATCCATAAAATCCAACATAAATAGTCACAACAAATCCATATCATCCGAAAACAAATACATAAACCGAAAAACACAATAACCATTCATAAAATCAAAAATAAAAAGAACACACAATGTAGTAAATGAAATGTAGATGTGTCCAAGTACAAGCATAAAATACTACTCAGGTGGTGATGATGGAGGAGATGGAGGCGGAAACGGATATGGAATGCCGAAGTGCTCAAAGAGGAGGCGCTGACCATGGATGAGCTGCTGCTGCTGCTGTTGAAACTCAGTCTGCCGCACAGAGAGTGTCCGCACTTCATCCATAAGCTGGTGAAGAGTGACCTCGTCAGAGGTAGGAGGATGTGGAAGAGATGAAGCGGATGCAGAAGCACTAGGAGCTGAACCAGCCGTGAGAGTATCTCGGCGTCTACGATGCCCTCGAAATACGAGTGAGAAAACTGGAAGCTGATCAGCTGGAATCACAGCATTAAGTGGCCGATCATCACTGGGGGCAAGAAAAGTAAGTTGGTTATCGCTGTATTTAACCCAAGTGCCATCCTTCCACTCAAATCCTAACCCAATAATAACCTCATCTCCAATGCCCTTAGACGGCCTACAAGATGGTGCGAGAATCGGCACATCAAAAAATTTAAGGATTCGAGTAATGAAGTGACCATAAGGAAGAGAACGGGTAATCAAGGAGGGTATGGTCAATATGGTGCGGATGATGGTATAGCTCAGGTTAACCGGACGACATCTAAGAATACAGTCAATCAAGGCAACGTTCATATGAGAAACCTCATCTAGATGACCTGATCTAGGAAGTACAATGCATTGTATAATACGAAGCAAAACACGAGTTTGAAGACAAAGACACTGAGTACGGAAATGAATGGTACAATCTTCAACAGAAATGTCATTACGTCGACAAATATTACGAACGGCGTCAACATGAACATAACTATCAAGTTTCGGAGATTTCCTAGGTGAAAAGATTTCTTAGCCAAAATCGGATGATCCTAGAATAGAATTCAATACGGAAACATCAAAATCAATCTTAACTCCTCCAACATTGGTGATTACTCGAGTCTTATTTTTCTCGGAAACTTCCATGTTCGAGTAAAATACTTTCACCAAGTCGGGATGCACATTCTCCTCAATCAACAAAGCATTAATCCAACCAACATCTCCCAGCGATTGAAATATATTTCTATAGCTAATCTTGAGAGTATGCATAACATCCGGTAAAACATAGAAAGTATTGAGTACCTCACGAGACCGGAAGTTTTGTTGAAACCGTTTGATTAAGTGTTGCTTGTTTTGGAAATGAATGGACTCAAAAGAGGATTGATTTGAGGTGCCCCTTGCTTTCCGTGGCCTAGTGATTGATTGAACCGGTTCTTTGCCTTTTCTTCGAACCGGCCGAGAGCTTGACATTTTGAGTTTGATGGATTTGAGGATAAAAACACCAAAGAGGATGAAGATGATGAAGATTGAAAGTGATTTGGAGAAACAAATTTGATCAAAAATGACTTGAGAGTGATAAATCTAGAGAGAGAAAAAATCGGCTCAAAGCTAGGTTGAAATCCGGATCTAGAGTTTTGGATGTTGAAAATGGAGTTTAAAGATGGTTTTGAGTGAATGAAGTGATGGGAAATGATTCTCTTGACTCAATTTGATGTGAAAATGGAAGAAAAAGATGGATTTTAGAGTGAAATCAAGAGAGGAGAAAACGGGTTGTAGAGAGAGACATGAAACGGCTTGCCGAATGGAGGAGGAAGAAGATGAACAGCATGGTTAAGCCGCGAATCCGGCATGCCGGATGTGCTAACCGGCTTGACGCTTAATGGGCAGTAAGTCACCAAGACTTAAACGGCTTGCCGGTTCACTTGGGGAGCAAAAAATCTGGTTTGCCGGATGTGAGCCCGAGAACCAAAAACACGAAAACGGCTTGCCGGTTGTGAATAACCGGTAGGCCGGTTGTGAGGCAGAGAGATAGCTCAGCAAATCCGATTTTCCGGATTAAAAATCCGGTTGTCCGAAATTTGTCCGACGAGAGATCAATAAGGAGAAATGTTTTTCCGGAAGAATGGAAAGATAATTTTTGCTAGCTTTTATACTTGTACGACACACCATTTTATTTCTGGCTTTAAAAATTGATTAATTTTAAATCATTTTAAGATTTAAAACTTTTCAATGAGCCATTTAATGCATGCAACACAAAATCATAAAATCTTAAAATCACAAGCATATCAAGCCATCTATCATATATCCATACAATAACAAACAAGTGAAGCTATTTAGTAAAACATGAATTAAGAATCAATATTCATCATTCCAAGCTCATGTCTTATCTTTATAAAATGCTCTTCGCTAAGAGGTTTTGTAAAGATATCCGCAAGTTGATTTTCAGTAGAAACAAATTTAATCACGACATCTCCTTTTTGAACATGATCTCTAAGAAAATGATGTCTAATTTCGATATGCTTAGTCCTAGAATGTTGAATGGGATTCTTAGAAAGATTTATAGCACTAGTATTGTCACATAAGATAGGAATTTGATCAAGTTTAATGCCATAGTCTCTAAGGGTTTGTTTCATCCATAAAATTTGCGCACAACAACTACCTGCGGCAATATATTCTGCCTCGGTGGTTGAAAGCGCAACCGAGTTTTGTTTCTTACTAAACCAAGAGACAAGAGAATGACCTAGGAAGTGACATGTTCCACTAGTACTTTTTCTATCAACCTTATAACCAGCAAAATCGGCATCCGAATAACAAGTTAAATCAATATGAGTTCCTCTAGGATACCAAAGGCCAAGATTAATAGTGCCAATTAAATATCGAAAAATACGTTTGACAGCAAGCATGTGAGACTCTTTAGGACAAGACTGAAATCTAGCACACAAGCAAACACTAAACATAATATCAGGCCTACTAGCAGTCAAGTAGAGTAAGGATCCGATCATACCTCGATATGTCTTGATGTCAACTTCCTTACCTTTCTCATCTTTGTCCAGCTTGATGGTGATGCTCATAGGAGTGCTTTTTGCCGTTCCATTATCATAGCCAAATCTTTTGAGTAGATCTCTCACGTACTTGGCTTGGTTTATGAAAATTCATTCCTCGTTTTGTTTGATTTGAAGTCCAAGGAAGTACTTCAACTCTCCCATCATACTCATCTCAAACTCTTGACTCATACATGATGAAAAATCTTTACACAACAACTCATTAGTAGAACCAAAAATAATATCATCAACATATATTTGAACAATAAGTATGTCTTGATTCTTATGCTTAACAAAAAGAGTTGTGTCCACTTTTCCCATTGAAAAATCATTATCCAACAAAAAATTTTTAAGCCTATCATACCAAGCTCTAGGTGCTTGTTTTAAACCATACAAAGCCTTGGATAACTTATACACATGATCTGGAAATTTTTCATTTTCAAAACCAGGAGGTTGTTTCACATAAACTTCCTCCATAATGTATCCATTTAAGAAAGCACTCTTGACATCCATTTGATACAAAATAAAATCCTTATGACATGCATATGCTAACAACATCCTAATGGATTCCAATCTTGCTACAGGTGCAAAGGTTTCATCAAAATCAATTCCTTCTTCTTGGTTGTAACCTTGAGCCACTAATCTAGCTTTATTTCTTACAACCACACCGGATTCATCCATTTTGTTTCTAAATACCCATTTAGTACCTATAATGGATTGATGTTTCGGATTAGGAACTAACTCCCACATATTATTTCTCTCAAATTGATTCAACTCCTCTTGCATTGCCATAATCCAAGATTCATCATTTTCCGCATCCGCAAAGGATTTTGGTTCAATTTGAGAAATAAATGCAGCATGCTCACATGTGTTCCTAAGAGATGATCTAGTGGTAACGCCTCGTGAGGGATCTCCTAAAATTACATCTTTAGGGTGAGAAGATACATACCTCCACTCCTTGGGGAGTGTTTGTGAAGTACCTTCATTTTACTCTGCATTTGTTTCTTCATGATGTTCTTCTTGAATTCCATGTGGCGCGTCTTCTTGGTTGTCATTTGATGCTTCTTCTTGTTGTTCTTCTTCTGCATTATCATCAACAACAACTTTCTCCGTAGAGGAGGGGTTAGACTCATCAAATGTAACATGCATAGATTTCTCCACAACTAAAGTTCTTTTATTATAAACTCTATAAGCTTTGCTTGAATTTGAATAACCAAGAAAAATACCAACATCAGATTTTGGATCAAATTTACCAAGATTATCTTTTGTATTCAAAACAAAGCCTTTGCATCCAAAAACTTTAAAATATCCAATGTTAGGTTTTCTATCTTTCCAAAGCTCATATGAAGTTTTATTGAGATTAGGTCTAATCAACACCTGGTTTAAAACATAACAAGCGGTGTTGACGGCTTCGGCCCAAAAATACTTAGGCAAAGAATTTTCATTCAACATGGTCCTAACCATTTCTTGAATAGACCTATTCTTTCTCTCTACTACTCCATTTTGTTGTGGAGTCCTAGGTGATGAAAATTGATGTTCAATGCCAAAGTCATTACAAAATTTTCAAATGCATGATTCTCAAATTCTCCACCATGATCATTTCTAATACAAGTGATAGAGTAACCTTTTTCATTTTGAATTTTTTTATAGAAAATTCGAAATGCATAAATGGCATCATCCTTATTGGCTAAGAACAATACCCATGTGTATCTAGAATAATCATCAACTATTACAAATGCATAAAATTTGCCACTTAAACTAGCATATCTAGAAGGTCCAAATAAATCTATATGAAGCAATTGAAGTAGTTTTGAGGTCGAAACATGATTCTTGCTTTTGAAAGAAGTTTTGATTTGTTTTCCAAATTGGCATGCTTCACAAGTTTTATCTTTTTGAAAATTGATTTTTGGAAGACCTTTTACTAAATCATTTTTCACGATTTTTGAAATCAAATCCATGCTTGCATGACCTAATCTTCTATGCCACAACCAACCATCATCATGCAATGCGGAGAGACATTTTTCATTTGATGATGCATAATCTATATTAATGGTATAGACATTTACATGTCTATTTCCTACAAATAAGACTTTCCCATCACATGCATTCTCAATAACACACTGTGATTCATCAAAGATAACTCTATATCCTTTATCACATAATTGACTAATACTAAGCAAATTGTGTTTCAAGTTCTCAACCAAACACACATTCTCAATGAGGGTAGAGGATACATTACCGACATTTCCAATTCCAATGATTTTTCCTTTTGAATTATCCCCAAACGAAACATCTCCACCATTTTCGATCTTGGTAAAGCTTGAAAACCAAGAGTAATTCCCTGTCATGTGTCTTGAACAGCCGCTGTCTAAGTACCACTTATTCTTCTTCTTCTTTGATCCCTGAAAGAGAAATCTTAAGTTTTAGGTACCCAAACCTTTTTGGGTCCTTGAGAGTTAGCAATGGTTCCTTTCGGAACCCAAATACATTTCATACCATAATAAGCATTTCTCTTTACAGCACATCTATTTTTCATATGGCCATCTTGATTGCAATAATAGCATACAATTTTATTGTTAATAGATGTATTCTTCACAAAATAGCTCTTGTAAAATTTTTGTTTCAAATTCGGTTTATAACCTAGGCCACTTTTGTCAAAAACACATTTTTGTGAGTTAAGCAAATTGTCCAACATCTTTTGCCCATTTGTAAATCTTAACACAATTTCATTTAGCTCATTACTCTTCTTTCTAAGCATTTCATTCTCATTTTTCAAGTCATTCATGTGTGACTCTAAGTTCTCATGTGAAGTGCTAGAATTCTTGAGTAATGCAATACTATCATGCAATGTCTTATTTTCTAATTCTAAGCATGTAATCTTTGCACTAAATGAATCATTTTCATTCTTAAGCTCTATCATCTTCTTTTTAAGACTTATATTCTTTTTACCAATCTTCATTAGCGCATCATGCAAATCATTAAAGGCATCATGCAATTCATCATATGTAGGAAGAATACTTACCTCATCAAGTTCATCACATGATTCTTCCCCAATAGCCATGAGAGCCAAATTTGTCATTTCTTGTTGCTCATAATCATCACTTGTTTCCTTCTTCGCTATCATCCCATGTGGCCACCATAGCCTTCTTCTTGAGTTTGTTGAGAAGAGGACACTCCGGTCGTATGTGTCCGGGCTTTTTGCATTCATAACAAGTGATGGGCTCCTTCTTCTCCTTTTTATTCTTGTAGCCTCTGAATTTTCTCTGCTCATTGTTCTTTTTGTAAAATTTTCTGAATCTTCTAGCCAACATAGCCAGCTCCTCATCATCCATTTCGCTTTCCTCATCACTCTCACATTTTGAAGCCTTGAGAGCAATGTTCTTCTTTTTTTCCTCATGCCTTTTTTCTGCTGCCAAATCTTCCTCATATGAAATAAGAGAGCCAATTAAATCGTCAATAGGTAAAACACTTAAATCCTTGGCTTCTTCAATGGCAGTCCTTTTTGGTCTCCACTCCTTAGGTAGAGACCTAATGATTTTCTTGACTTTTTCGCTATTTGAAAAAGTCTTTCCTAGGGCTCCTAGAGTGTTCACTATGTCTGTGAATCTAGTATACATAGAGTACACATTTTCATTTTGTTCCATTTAGAACAATTCGTATTGTCGAGTGTACCTACTTATTTTAGATTCTTTCACTTGGTTCGTGCCTTCATAGACAACCTCAAGTTTGTGCCAAATCTCATTAGCACTTTCGCAACTAGACACTCTATGAAACTCTTTCTTATCTAGTGCACAGAACAAGGCATTCATGGCCTTGGAATTCAGAGAAGCTTTTCTCTTATCGAATTCATTCCAATCCCGTGAAGGTTTTGGAATATCTTCTCCTACTTCATTTTTAGTCAAGGGCATGAAAGGACCATCATTAACAATTTCCCAAATCTCGTAATCTAAGGCTTGCAAGTAAATTCTCATCCTAGTTTTCCAATATGGGTAATCGTTACCATCAAAGTAAGGAGGTCTAGTGGTGGACTGTCCTTCCCTAAATGTGGAATCATTTTGAGTTGCCATTGATGTTTGGCTCTAGATGGTTAAATCTAAATAAGAGAACCTTACTCTGATACCAAATGAAATATGAATGTGCAACTCAAGAGGGGGGGTGAATTGGAATTTTAAAAATTAATCGAACAAATCCACACAACAAGCAATCTAATGTCTTAATAAAAAATGAAAGCAATAAGTTCAATATAAGCACAATAATTAAAGAGTAAGGGAGAAGAAAAACAAACACACGAATTTTTACGTGGTTCGGCAATCCCTGCCTACGTCCACGCCTCCAAGCGATCCAAGCTCGAGGATTTCACTATCCAAGCCTTTCCAAGGATTCAACAAATACAATTGACTTCGAGGTGTCAATAAACCTTTACAACGAAGAGATTATCTCCCAATCTCTTCACCCAAGTGTCTCACACACTCAAGTTCTTACAAATGAAGTGAAGAAATGAAGATTACAATAAAACTCACTCAATGAGTATATAATTAAAGATGAAGAATAAAGAATGATTCAATGATTTGTGTTTTACAAGTTGAAGACCCAAGATATCACGTGTGCTTGTTGTTCTTGCTTGTTGGAGAGTGTTGGAGAGCTTCAAATGAGTTGGATTGAGTTTTTTATAGTTTGAGCTCGAAAACTAGCCGTTACTCACATTCTGGGCATATCCGGCTGCCGTTTTAGCTATCCGGCATGCCGTTTATATGTTACCGTTATGGTAAAATTTTGAATTTCAAATTATCCGGCTCGCCGCTTACGAATCTGGTATGCCGTTTATGCTCCAGAAGCTCACTGGTCGACAACCGGTCTGCCGTTTAAGCTATCCGGTATGCCGTTTTCAAAATGGTAACATTCTGCCCCGTAACCGGCTTGCCAGTTATCAGTATCCGGTAAGCCGGATGCTACAGTAACCTGATACAGTGATATTTTTCGAATTTTCAATTTTGACCCCAAAACTTTATAAAACTGTAGTATGGCCCAAATCATTTTAAAAGTTTGCAGATAGGTCCAATTTCAGAATTTTAAAATAATGCTTTGTCAATCCACAACTTCTGAAATTATGATTTTGCCCAAACTTTGTGAAATTATAGAATGGCCCAAAAATATTTAAATAGTTTCAATAAGTCCAAATCCGAAATTTTAGAAAACATTATCAAAGCTTTTAAAATACTTTCATTTTAGTTCAAAATATTTTAATTCTATAACATCATTTTCTTATTTTAAAAGCACAATTCACAAACCTTTACTTGATAAAAACATGTGGTTTGTTATCATCAAAATCAATATTTATAGCCATATAGGCTAACAAGGTGTTGTGTGATGGTGTTTCTATACCCGATAAGGTATTATTCCAAAGATTTTTTGTTTCATTTCCAGCACAAAGAAATGCATTTCTTAATGGTTGTAGGCCTTTTATCGGGGTAGATGGATATCACTTAAAGGGTAAATATGGGGGAGTACTGTTAACTGCTGTTGGCATGGATGGTAATAATGAGATTGTCCCATTGGCAATATGTGCTTGTGAGATTGAGAATACAGAGACATGGAGATGGTTTATGGAGCACTTGCATAGTTATCTAGAGGATGAGAGGCAGGTGACTTTTGTTAATGAAAAACAAAAAGGGCTGATTAATGCAATTTCAAACACATGGCCTACTGCTTGTCATAGGGCATGTTCTAGGCATGTGTATGCTAATTTTTCTAAGTCATTTGTTGGTGCACAATTGAAACAATTGTTTTGGAAAGCTACTAAGAGCTGTAACAAGCATGACTTTGATGAGGCAATGGCAGAGATAAAAGCTGTAAAAGAGACTGCTTTTGAATGGATGGAAAGAGAGCTAACTGGTTATAGTTGGTCGATGCACACATATGATAAAATTGCATGGTAGACTGGACTGACAACAATGCGTCAGAGTGCTTCAACAGCTGGATATTACCTTACCGAGACAGGCCTTGCTTGACAATGCTTGAAGAAATCAGATGTCAGCTTATGAAACGGTTTACAAATAGGAGACACGAGGCAGCCACTTGGAAGGGACAGCTGACACCTAAAGTTGTAAGAGAGTTGGACAAAAAAAGAAAGCTTGCACAGAAAATGATTGTACAAGCTTCTGGTGAGCTGAATTTTCAAGTCATGGCTGCAACCTATAGTCCACCTAGAAGGTTTGTGGTGAACTTGGAGTCCAGAACATGTGATTACGGTTATTGGAAAATTGCCGGCCTACCTTGTCAACATGCGATGGCTGCCATTGGATATGCAAGGCATGCAATTGAGGAGTATGTTCCAGCATGGTTTGCTACACATACTTACCTCAACACATATTCAGTGATGTTCAGCCCTTTTCCGAATCAATGTATGTGGGAGCGTACAGGAAGACCATTGATTGATCCACCAATTGTGTAGAAAAAGGTTGGAAGACCTAAAAAATCCATGAAAAGAGCACAAAATGAGCCTAATAAAGAGAAAAGAAAATTCTTTGTTATTTGCTCATTCTGTGGTGGCTCCAACCATAATCTGAGGTCCTATCCATTAAGACCATCTGTTGCAAGGGCAAATACTAAAAATCATAACTCTCAGGTACGGACAATATACTATTATTAATTTTTAATAGTTTATTATTATACATCATATGTAACTGTTATTATTTATTATATGCAGCCTCTATATACTGTCATTAAATAACAAACATCATGTTTTGTAGGCATCAACTACCTCAATTTAGCCGTTAAATGCTTCACAACAAGTAGCAAGAAGAAGAAAACAAGTGCTGACATGTTTTATTTTATTTTTTTGTGGCTGTCCAATTTGTTTTATGCGTAACATAAGATTCATTTATGCTTGAACATAGGCATCACAACCAACAACAGTAGCAAAATCAATTGATTCAAAAGTTGCTACATCACAGACAACAAGAAAGGTGTTTTTTTTTTCTGTTTAAGTTCTTTTTGGTTTTTTTTCTTGTTTAAGGTCTTAAACTAACGTACAATATATTTAGATACCAAGTAGTTCAGGACAAAGTTCCAATACTAGAGGGAGGAAAAGAAGGGCTCACGTTGGCTTTGGAGATGCTGGAACAAGAGGTGAACAATCAAGTCAGGGACTGTCACAATCTGAAAATCCATCTCAAGCTTTAAATGTGACAGGTTCTTTGTAATGATGAATGCGAGAACAAACTAAAAATGTTTAAACTTGCTATATTTGTTGTTATTTTGGAATATCGCTGGTTTTTTTGGAATATTGCTGACTATTTTGGAATATTGCTGGTTATTTCAGAATATTGCTGGTTATGGAAGTTAACTGTTACTTGGCTGTATTTTCATGACATGTTTAATTGTTATTTCTGCTATTTTTTTGATAATTAGATATGGTTGTATTTAAGCTCATTTTACTTGGGCTGTATTTTTTATTTATTATGGTTGAAGTTATTTTATTTACAATGTATTTAAGTTGACTGGCTCTAGGACAAATAGAACATAATTAATCTCATTTTATTCATGCATATTTTGTAGGATATATTACATTTTAGTAAACACAATAGCACAGACAAATACTAGCATAATTATTATACATTTAAGCCTCCCTTCAATGACCTTTAGCCTTTTCTTTATCTTTGCTACATCATCAGCTCAAAAGTGGACTGCATCTAGCTCTAAATTTTGATTATCTGTTGTCTGGTCACTATTGCTAGGGTATATGAGAGTTTCGGCTGTAAACCATTGCCAAAACTTGCATTTATTGAACCTGCATGACCAAAACATTGCATTGTGATTCTGTGGTGTAGTGGAAACCATAGCACATGCTTGCACACCACACCAGCAGTGAATTGGAGTGCATTTAACTTTTCTATGTTGCTGTCCATTGGCTGCAGAACTTGAATTATAACATGATGCCATTTTTTAATTGATTGTGTGGATGATGTGTTTGAAAGAATGGTTAAGCAAGTGATATTTGGCGATGGTTGAGCAGTTGTCTTTGACTGAATAAAATTTGAGTGGTTATGATGTTTAAATGTGTAGATAATGAGTTTCAATGAATGGGACAATTGTTGGCTTGAATGTGTAGATGATGGGTTGTGTATGAGTAGGTTTATTTGAACAAATGATTGTCAGCTGTGGCTGGTTTGTGAGCAGCTGTGTATTTGCTTGAATGTGTAGATGATGAGTTGTGTATGAGTAGGTTTATTTGAACAAATGATTCTCAGTTGTGGTTGGTTTGTGAGCAGCTGTATATTTGCTTGAATGGTAGAGCTTTCATGCATTGCATATGTAATGGTTCATGGGTTTAAATACCCAAAATTGTAACCGTTGGGAGGCATCGGCTACAATACTCACCAAGCTAATATTTTGGCGTTTATTTAGGGTAAATATGTAATTTTCTATTTTCAGAGTTAAAAAGTAATTTGGACAAAATTCCGTTAGTTTTATTGACGGTTTACAGACGGAGGTGGAAATGTGAAAAAAATTATAAGTTTAGGTGGAGCGCAGCTAAAAACATTATGATTTGTGTATTTTTGGAAAAGTGGATAAAATCAGGTGGATGGTGGATATTTTTCCTAAAATTAATTTATTTAGATTTTATATAAAATTATTAATTATTATATAAATGATATATCACATGTTTCGAGAAAGTAACGGTGCTGCAAAAATGATGACTAACGTGGGTTCTAAAGTGGATGATTTTATCTCGCGGGATGCTGCTCCTGTTGAGATTTTATATTTTCTTTATAGAGATGCTCATGGCCTTCAATCCTACTGGTTTTATTAAGCGACGTTTTTGTCAGATTTTGCATTTGTTGTTGTTGCGCATTGATCTTTTGTTTTGTTTGTTTTTTTTTCTTCGTTTTTTTTTTGATAATTTTGGTTAGGTTCTTTATACCCCGTAAGTTATAAAATCTTTTAATTATGATTAATAATATTTTTCTTGCTTCAAGAAGGTTAACAAAATAATAATAATAATAATAATAATAATAATAATAATAATAATAATAATAATAATAATAATAACACATCACATACTAGATGCCATATCATTTAGTATGAAATTTGAGATATATAAAAGTTACTCAAACCTAAAATATAGTGTTTCGATCTTGATTTTGGTTCAGCTAAAAAATATTATAGAGCTTTTTTTTTTGTGCGGTGACTTTGTGAATATTAGATATTGATTCACCTGAGAATAATTTTTTGGGAAGAATAAAAATGAGACAGCTATAAAAATAAGAAAAAATGATTGTTAGAGGTGACGCCAGTGATGGCAGGCAACGACACTCTGACAGTCCAGTCGAGTAAGTGTTGGAAAGAGGATGAGTATAAAAAAAAACCCTAAAATAAGTGAAAATTTGAGAGTTATGGGAAATGAACTTAACCTGACTTGCTGAGAGTAACTTGACCTTTTATAGGGAGCGCACCTAAGGACATATTATCATCTTGTTGGACATAAGGTAAGTTGTAATAACCTGTTCCCCTTCTCAGGTAGGGGTTGTTGAGTAATTTGACTATTCAACTTGAGCCCTTTAGCATCGTCAGCATTGGACATGTGTCAACAGTGAGTTGTCCTAGTGACAACATATCCTAATATTTGGTTGGCTATTTCAAATGAGCCAATTGGGTTGAAAAAGCTACTGATTTTATTGAGGTTGGCCAAGATAATAGCTGAGCTGGTTCCCTTCTCACTTTTGGTGCATGTTGTTGTGCAAATTTTAATGTACTCGCAAGCGCACGAATCTATTGTACTATAGACTAATGGTGACGAGTGTCGATCCCACGAGGAGGTGGATTTTAATTGTGTATAGAATTAATTTTGTAAATGGGTGGTTGGAATTGTGGTGGAAGTGATTTAGATTATCCTAAAATTGGAATTGAAATGACGATAATAAACTCTAAAATTGGAATTGAAATGGCGAAAATAAATTGAAGAGAAATCTATTGAAATGATGTACTTGGGTATCTGGATCCGTATCAACATGCATCATGGGCTAAAAATAAGATATTATTTGAAAAGATATTATTTGAAATCAATTTAAAAATAAGATAAGGTTTAAGATCCACTCTCTGTATTCAAACTATAATTTTAATACTCTCTCATTTATATTTGGCCTCACTTTTACCAATTAATTATTATATCATTTAATTCTATGTGTGTGGATAAATATAGAATAAAGTACCTAATGTGCCACACTATATTAATGTGTCGACATTATGTCAAAATACCATAAAATCCAATGAGATTTATAAATTAACATGATATAAAAATAATTAGAAAAGAATTAAATAAACTAAGAAACTCAATTGAGAAAATAATAATAATTAATAGTTTGAAACATTGAGCTTCACCATTCACCTCAGTTTAATAAAATTAGCTACTCATGTTTAAAGAAAATACAACACTCTTTTTATTTGATAAACTTTTTGAAATATATTACAAAGATATTTGATACAAATGGAAACAAGAAAAGAAAAGAAAGAAAGATAGAATTTCTTCAGTCTCGGCTTCAGCTCTCCAAAAATTGCTCTCAAATTGGCTCCCCAAAAATTGGCTTTTAGAAAAGGTCCCCCGGCTTTTATAGGCAACAATTGCCTCCTTTTCATTCTTTTTATTCTTATTTAATTTATTATTATATTATTAATTTATTTTTTATAATTTAAATGAATGTTGAGAAGTGTGATGGCTAGGAAGCCTGATGGCCTTCTGACCATCACAGGCAACCAAAACATGGTTGCCTTTTACTCTTTCGTCTTTTTGTTCATTTTTTTGTTTTTATTATTAGATCTCCTCAATTGTGTTCCAGTAGTTCTTTTTTGTTCCCGCTTTCAATTCCAATTTCATCTTTATTCTTGAAAATATTTACAAGATAAAAATTAACAAATTACGAATTAATTGAACATAAAATATATTTGGGGAGTATTAAAAGAATTTAGAAATAATGAACGCATTAATCGACATAATAAGTGAAAAACTAATAATTTATCCTTATTAAATGTACACTTTCTAGTGTCAATCAGGTATCGACTTCATGGGACCCTTTTCCCTTTCTTTTGGCCATTAATACATATTGGTTACTGTTGACTATGTATCAAAATGGGTAGAAACAATTCCATGTAGAACCAATAATCATAAGACGGTGATCGAATTTTTGAAAAATAATATTGTTTCGCGCTTTGCATTCCCTCGAGCATTAATCAGTGATGGTGGTACCTATTTTTGCAATAAATCATTCAAAACTCTTTTGATAAAGTATTCTATCACTCACAAAGTGGCGACCCCATATCATCTGCAAACTAGTGGCCAAGTTGAGATCTCCAATCGAGAAATAAAGCATATATTAGAAACGGTAGTGAGGGCAGACAGAAAAGATTTGTCATTAAGACTCGATGATGGATTATGGGCATATAAAATGACTTTCAAGACCCCGATTGGGATGTCACCCTACAGACTGGTATATAGAAAGGCTTGCTACCTATATGTGGAACTCGAGCATCAGCGAATGAAAGTCTTTCATGACAAGCAAATTATGAGAAAATCTTTCACTCTAGATTAGAAAGTGCTTTTATTCAATTCTCGCTTGCACCTATTTCCAAGTAAGTTACGCTCTCGATTGTCTGGCCCCTTTATTGTTCACACTGTTTTTTCATATAGGGCAATTGAAATAAAGGACCCAAAGAACAGTGTTACTTTTAAAGTTAATGGTCAAATAGTAAAGCCATATATAGAGTACCAACCACATGGAAAGGACACCGAAATAAATTTGAGTGACCCACCATATTTGAATTAAGATTTTTCTTTTTTTTTTTTCAGTAATTTGATTTTTTTTCTTTCTTTTTATTATTCTTTTGCTAATTGAAATTATTTTTGCATAAGTGTGTTTGTTTAATCATTACGTTTTCTCTTATCATTGTTAATCATGAGTGCCTCAGCTAAACAGCTCCTCCTGAACATTCTTAGACAACTTCAATGTGTAAAATCTCATCTCAAAAGGCAGATTCGATTTTGTAAAACATATCATATTTGTGATCTATAACCTCCAGAGTTAGTATCCCATGTTGAAGATTTAGAAAGTCAACTCAGAGACATTGAGGGAGGTGTCTACAATATCCAGTTGGAACTTGAGGTAAATTCAATAAGAGGACGATTGTAATTTTCTTTGTGTCTTTTAGTTTGTTTTTTTGTTTGTGTGCTTTAGTTTGTTACCCGGTGAAGTGACGGATAACGGTACTCCGTGACAATCAAGTCGGTTATTTCAATTTCCCATAATAACTTATCTTTTGAGGTGAAGATATGGACAGAAACGATATTCTAGCAAAGCTTTATAATTGATTCCCTTCACTTTTTCAGAATTTCCTCCTTATAATCTATAAAGTTCGATCCGAACGCATGCGATTGCTTATGAGGAATAACATACCTACTGAAATCTGATGGTTAATTGAGGCTAAAGTACAATTGACAGGTGAGTTACCTCCTAAATTTATTACATACATGTCTGGTTGTGGTAAAGGAAATTATGCAAAAAAACGACGAGCTCGAAGAATTTCTATTGCTTGTCTTAAGTGTGCCAGAATGAGATGCGATAAAAAACCAATATTTAGGAATGGTGTCTGGTAACAGGGAAGATAAGATTAAATTTATTATGGATGACTTAAATAAGGAGTCATTGGATGATATCATTTTTTCTCTTGAAACGCAACCCAGTGGATATGTACAAGGAGCGATTCTCCAGTTATGACCATTATTTCATAAAGAGCATGCACGATATAGTCTCAGGAATCTGACTATAAACGACCCTATTTGCCAGTTTATAAGAAAAATGGATGGGAAGCCTATCCTTAACCTATAGAGGGTGTTGAAGCCGTTTCTGAACATAAAACCATAGGAAGATGTGAGCCACAGTCGCAACTACCTGTAAATATCCTTTTATTTCACTGTTGTTTTATCATTTGCATTATTCTCTTTAATAATTTTATTTTGTCATTTTTTCTTTTTACTGTTTGCTTTTTGACTTTTGAGCCATGTGCTTTACGCGTTAATTGATATTGACATGCTACCTTATACACAACTGTGACCCAATGTCACCAAGATTCTTAAATATGATTTTTTGTTAAGCACTCACAAATTGTTTTTGAGAAGTATCCCAATGGCAGCTACTCCCAATAAATAATTCAAGAACATTTGTGTGCTTTCTGGATTTAATTATGACCAACATAAAGAGTTCATTGAGACAGCCATAGATCTTGGTCGAAGTATAGCATAGAGAAAATTACACTTGGTGTATGAAGAAGGTAATCGAGGGTTATCAAAATTGGTCTCATAAGCTATTTTTATCAGAGGAAGCCAAGTGTTAGGCATCATCCTAAGAGCCCTAAAACGTTTGGACAGTTTGTATGACTCACCGACTGGAGAAGAATTAGTTGTCTCAGGTATGCAAGAAAGAATAACTGAAATACTTAATCATGCTAATGCTTTTATTTTCTTATCAGAAGATCTTGCAACTCTAAAGGCACTTATCACATTAGCATCTTAGGCCCATCTGCACATTTACTAGAAACCTATCGGTTTGTTAAATGTCAATAACTTTTATGATGATTTTATCACATTTATTAACCATACAATAAAAAACTATTTCATTCTTTTCACTGTAAAAAAAACTTTTTATTTGTGCTCACACTGCTAATGAGCTACTTGATATGTTACAAGCTTATAAACCAGAGCCAGACCCTAAGACATTTGTATTGGAGTCTCCAAATAATGATGGTAATAGTAGCAACAGTAATAAGTACAAATTATATTTAACTCTCTGCTTGTAAATATTTTCTTCTATGTTACACCACCCAGGTGATGTCTTTTAAACTCTACTTATTTCCTTTAAAACATTGAGAATAATATTTCGTTCTGGTTGGGGGGAAGGAATAATTGACAATTGTGGAATCTTGGTTAAGTTTTTACTAATTTTTTATTGTAGAGACTAACCGTGGCTAACTTTTTGTGTTGAAGATGACTGAATATGGAGTGTAATGACTCTAGAAACGCATCTTCTTGGTTTAAAAAAAAAAAAAAACTTTTCTTTCTAATTTCTCCTTTATAAATATACACTTTCAAATTTTTTAGTCGAAAATGGTTGAATATGGAGTATAGTGACTCTAGAAACGCATTTTCTTACTTTAAAAAAATATTTTCTTTTTCTATCATTTTAAGTATAATTTTTCTAATTAGTTTTTCTACATCATTTTCACTTTTCTGCATGCATATTTTCTTTTCAAGTTTAAAATATGTTGGGGGGTAGAATGTTGTTTAAAAAAAAAAGTTGTGTGATTTTTTTGAAGCATTAGATGACATGATGACTTTCGAATATTTTCTTTTCAAGTTTAGGCCACCGTGGTTGAACTTCTATAATTTTTTCTCGTTTCTATTGTTCATCTTATTCATCTTTGAGCTTGTTGTTAAGTGTTAGAAAATGTATATTTATAAAGGAGAAAATCGTCATTTTACATTTTAAGTCTTACTAACACTTCTATTTTTATGTATTTTAGTCTCTTGTAATTTAATTATGTGTGTTTTATTTTAATTAAGTATTTTATGAATTTTAGGGGTATCATGGTCATTTCACAATAAACGAGACATCACACAGCAAAACGAACATCACTTTTGAACTCAGGACAATCGAAGACTTTAGGAGAAACATAAAAGAAAAAATGGCACTGTTCACATGTACGGTACTATTACATGTACGGTAGTATCTACATTATTGTTTACGACCCTGTTCACATATTTGGAACGGTGATGTGAGACCGATGATTTATCACTGACTGATGAGGTGTCACAATTTTATTGGACTAAAATTCTTATGCACTATTGATCGGTGACGTGTCAGCATGTTAGTGGACCAAAAATCGTGATTACGGTACACGCATATACACGTGATTATTTACAACCAAACCGCATCACTATTCAAACCGCGTGGTCAAATTGTGTACTGTTTAAACCGCATTGTCAAATCGTGTACTGTTCAAACCGTGTGGTCAAATCGCGTACTGTTGACTGATGATGTGGCGCAATCCTGAGCGTCCGAAATATTTTTGATTCGATAACTATGATTTACCTAATGTATCAATAAAAAATGGGCTCTCCCCCCTATTTTGGCATCCCTGAATTCATTTTTTAGTTCAATTTTTTATAATTCCTTCTACATCTTGTATTTTCTACATATTTTAATAAATTCTCATTTTGCCCATATTTAAGTTATAAGTAGCTAATTTTCTTTTAAGATTGGGTTGAAGGTGAAGTCTCAACATGTGCCATGCGCTTTATTTAGTAAATTTATTTTCTCTTCCCTCTAATTATTGTGGATGTTTTGACATTTCGTTGACAAATAGTAATAATCTTGTCTAGATACCGCTCTAATTTCACCAGCTCCCTAGCATAATGTTATTATTATTTGACACGATAAGCCCTTAGTACCATATTGATTAGAGTGTGGCTCATGAGGAGTGAAAATCCCCCCTCATGATTCAATTGGCATTAATAAGAAATATTTAGCCCATAGTGCATGTTGATGCAGATCCGGATACCTAAGTGCTTCATTTCAATAGAATTCATTTTAATTTATTCCCGCCATTCTAATTTAAATTCAGAATTTTTCAAATTATTTCCACCACAAATCAAACTACCTCATAAAAATTAATTCTACACATAATTAAAATCCACCTCGTCGTGGGATGGATACTCGTCAATGTTAATTTATTCTACAATAGATTTGTGCACTTTCGAGTTCAATAAAATTTGCACAACACTTGTCAATTCTATTATTTTAGATCGTATAGTGATTGTTAATTCATTAGTGTGTGGTAATTATTTTTGTGGTTCAATATAAGACAAATTCTGATTAGATTGTAACAAACTAATTTCACACCAATAGATTTTCGACCTCTGTAAGATGTGACAACTCTAAATTATCATTTTCCAATTGATCTAATTTCTTCATTTAGGCTTTTTGCTAAATTTTCCACTATGACAACTTCAAATGTGTAGGGATTACAATATGTAAAAAAAATTAAAATGATCCATAAAGACAAGACTGCGAATCCTCATTCGGGATTTATCCATTTAGGGGTGTTCTTCGACAGTGAGAGGGGCTGATTGGGGCTTGTGCCTTTCCTTAGCCACTTTTGGCCAAGTGAGAAAATTGTCCGTGACTAGCTATCCTTATTCTCCTCCCAAGGATGGTTAGGAATTTAGTTATAGGGAAAGTTTCACTGACCTAACAGCCAATAAACTACGGCTGGAATCGAGTTATCCTACTTGTCGGAGCAAAGCAATAAAACTACGCTATTTCCCTACGCTTTTGAAGTCCGTTTGCCAATGCATGAACTTCTTTTATTTAGCTTAGCTTATAATCCATGTCTCATTTCTTTTAAGAAGGAGGTCTGAGGTTCAGGATATGAAATAGAGCTTAAAGATTGGGATGAGTCGATGTCGGTAGATGGTGTGAAAACACTTCCTAATGTCGAATTCCTCATATTCAAAAGCCCTATTACAAGACTTATTTTATTAAGGACTTTTTTTTCAAAAGAGTCCTAATCCAAGCAGGGCGTTGTTCTTGCTTTATTATCGGAAAACTTCCTACGAGCAGAAGTGGCAGCCATATAACTCGCTATCCGAAGTGAATTGCATTCATCCTCCTCTCCCCCCGTCGATCTTTCCGCTAGTCTTCCTGGTCAGTAATGGAAGCAATCGTCCCTACCGTCGTAAAATAAGAGCACCTGGCTCTGCCCATTTACAAGGACCATTTTCATTTATGAATAAAAAGAGGTAGACTGGAGCTACAAAGCTTCCTAGACTCAACAAATCGCTTCGCTTACGTCGACCCTCCTTTTTTATTTGTCTTACCCAGAGCTAGTACTCAATGTTCTTTCAGAAGCTCCGAAGTCGACAACTCAAACTCAACAACTCTACTCCTCACCTTCGATTAAATTTGTTGCACGTTTCCACTTTGATTATGATGACAGGGTAGGCGGGGCAAGGATCGATCGATCTCGCTTTCGTTTTGGAACTGGACTTGATCTGCCATCGCAAGTCTCTATGTTGCCACAGTGGGCTCGTATAGCACATACGCTTACGTGAAGCTAACTCAACGCTTACTACATTAGATGGTTACTTGATTCATCTTTTCTTTCTTCAAGTTCATCAAAATAAACTAGAATAGCTATTATTGTTGCCTAAATTGCTTTCAGTCTAATTCCTTGTATTCTTTTCGTCAAATATAATATATTTACTGGTCATAATAATTTAAATTCTCTAAAAGTTTCATTAGTGCCATGAAAAACACATTGATGCCCTTGTTCTTAAAACTTATTCCCCTTTTCATTTGGAACATGTACATAAGTGATGTAGTGAAAGATTCTGAAATTATATATGGCTAGTTTGTGTCTACTCCAAGCTTTTTTCGATGTCATATTTTTAATTAAAAAGGTTGCACTTCAATTTAGCATCTGAACACTCTAATTTACAGATTTTGTGCACAAACTCTTTGAAATATTCCTCTGCACTAGCAAGCTTCTTGCTATGTTGAGGATTGTTCTTACTTTTTACTGTCTGAGACACTATTTTATCAATGTTTAAAAGAGGTTATAAGTTGCCTTTAATGCCTAGATATTCACAAAAACCTTCATATTCTTTTGAACAGTACTCTCCACCACAATTTATATGAAGAGTTTTGATGGTTTTGCCCACTTTATTTTCAAAATGTGCCTTAATGTTTTTTAATGCACTGAAAGCTTCTTGCTTTTTCAAAAAAAAAAACCTAGTGATTACTCTATGAAATGAGAGTTATCATGACACTTTTAAACTTAAATAATTATTATTTAGAGAGTAAATGATGTGTGTTCATTGTATTTTTGTTATATTTTGCATATTTATTCATCTTAGTTTATTATTCATAAATTTTGTTTAATTTAGAATAAATTGTGTGCTTAAATCATATGCATAATTGTAGGTGATTGAAAGCTCAAATTTCAAGGAAAGAATGCTAATGCAATAGGCCTGCAAAAGATGAAAAGAACGTAGTTGTAGAAGAATTGAAACAAATCTGGAACTGTACAGTTGCTGTAGTCACTGCTTGTAGCAATTATTACTGTAGCAACTATGCCATTGTTGTAGCAATCTTAGAACAATGACAAAGAAGATTTTGTAGAATATCGCGATCTGCAGTTTCCTAATCTAGAAAACACGCGACCTAAGCTTTTGTTTACCCTAGTTTTCAACTATAAAAGGAGCACATATTATAGGAAAATGGGGCCGTCAATCAGAATTGAAAGAAAAATAAGAAAGAAACCAAGAAGTAGATTGAAGAGAAGGACGCAAGTCTGCACCTATAACAAAATCTATAGAATATTTGGGATTCAATTTTTCTCATTCAACTCTTATTCTTCTTTATTCTTTGGTTAAAAATATGTATTTGATGGTTGGAACTTTGTCGTTTGTTTTTCTTTTACAAGTTATGAACTAAATTTGATTATAGTTGAGTAATAAATAATCTAGATGAGTTCTTGACTGTTCTTATGAGTTGTTGCACGTCTACTGTAGATTTTTGCTTTAATAAATCTTATTACATTCATTATTTCGGTTGACCTCCCATTTAATAATATCAGTTAAGAGAGAGCCACAAAAGGGCTTGTCTTAGTGTAACTTATTAGAGCAATACTTGATCTTAAGTTGAGTTTCCTAAATTAAGTTTAACTTGAATCCCAAAAGGGCCACACTTGATTGAGATTTGTGATGAACTAGATATAATGTTTCACCTTGTAGGGTAGAGAGAATACATGCTTGTAATGTTGTATCTTATGTTAGACATAACCACTGGTCATTGTTATGTTGTATAAGGGTATGAGAAGTCCAATATGCGATAGTTGAGTATGCAAGGTAATTCCGCCCAGTGCTATAACAAATAATGTAGCAATTGGTGCTAAGTTGACAAGACAGTCACCCCATCGAGAAAGTTTGATCATTCAACTACTTACTCATATTGAATTCTCTTTGTGTTGAACATACAATTTAATTGATAATTGCATTTTTATTTTATTAAATTTTTAGTTTTATTAGTTGGTCAATTTTATTATTTTTATTACGTTAAGATAGAAGAGAGTTTGCACTGTTGTGATTACTATAGCATTTTGAGTAGTATCAGTCCACGTGAAGACGATTTTGAACACTCATCACTTTATTACTTGTTGTGTACATTTGCACATTGACACCAATAGCAATTGAGCTTAAATTATACAAAAAAAATTTGGCACCGTTGTCGGGGATTGATTGTTTATTTTTAAATTGTGAAATTAATTTCAACAGTGCCAAACTTTGATTTAATTTGTCCATTTTTATTGACAGATTAAGCTTGCATGCGCAAATACAGACTCGTTGATTTTCAATTTGATCCAAAGATTGAAGAACAACGATGAGATTGAGAAAAGAGCAAAGAAATTCGAAAACTGCAGCAGAAATTGCTAATTTGCAAGATTTTGGAAACTTGCATCCTCACTGGACCATTACAACATGTAAATGTTCAAGAAGATCAAAATAGGTAAATTAATCAAAGACAACCAGGGAACAACAACATTATTTACATGGTAGACGACAAAGACCAAGCCATAAGAGATTATGCTGTATTAACTCCTCAAGTTGTACACTCTGGAAAAGTCAGACCTGAAGTGGAAGATGCCAACTTTGAACTCAAACAAGTAATGTTTCAGATTTTGCAAACAGTAGGGCAATTTAATGGATTGCCATCTGAAGGTTCTCATCTTCACCTTAAGTTATTCTTGGAGGCGAATGATTCTTTTAAAATTACTGGAGCACCACATGATGCATTGAGACTTAGACTTTTCCCTTACTCCCTAAGAGATCGAGTAAGAGCATGGTTGAATTCTTTACCATATGATTCCATCACTATATGGAATGACTTGGCTGACAAATTCTTAATGAAATACTTCCCACCAACCAAGAATGCAAAATTGCGGAATGAAATCACCTATTTTCATCAACTTGAAGATGGAATTTTGTATGAAGCTTGGGAAATATTTAAAGAGTTGTGCAGAAGATGTCCTCATCATGATATTCCCCGTTGCATACAGTTAGAAATTTTTTACAATAAGTTGAATCCAAACACTAAATTAATGGTTGATGCTTCAGCAAATAGAGCTCTATTATCTAAATCTTACACTGAAGTCTATAAAATTTTGGAGAGAATTGCTAATAACAACTATCAGTGGTCATCAACTAGACAAACTACAGCAAGAGGAGCAGCAGGGTACATAATATAGATGTAATCACGACATTATCAGCCCAAGGACCATCATTGACTAACATGGTAAAACTATGACCACTGTTCCAACAGTAATAAAGTAAGTCACTGAGCTATCTTGTGTGTATTGTGGAGAGGAGCATTTATTTGACAACTATCCAGGAAATCTAGCATTAGTAAATTATATGGGCAACTTCAACCGACAGAACCAGAATAACCCATATTCCAATACTTACAACCTTAGACGGAAGCAACACCCAAATTTTTCATGGAGTAACCAGAATCAACATGCTCGAGCACTTAGTGGACAGAACAAACATGCTCAACCACCTGATTTTCATCAGCAAAGTCAAGGACAGACACACCAATAATGATCAATTTAGTTATTTAGAAACACTTCTTAAGGAATACATCGTGAATAATGAAGTAATTGTGCAGAATCAAACTGTATCTTTGTGAAATCTTGAAAACCAAATTGGACAGCTTACCAAAGTAATGAGTAACAGACCTCAAGGAAGTTTACCCAACAACATAGAAGATCCAATAAGAGATGGTAAGGAGTATTGCAAAGTGATCAACTAAAGATCTGGAAAGAATGTTTATATTTCTGTTGATGTGGCCAAAAAAAGGTTGGAACCTACTTCCTTACAAGAAGAGCTTCAAGTTGAAAAAGAGTTACAATAAACCAATTGTAAAGATACTGGTGATAGTAGTCAACATCGGTTGAAGTAGATATTACAACACCAGTAGTAACAACTCATAATAAATCAAAGGAGTAGCAATTTGTACCCTCTGCAGTTGTAAAATAATTTAGGCATCCACTTTCTTTTCCACAAAGATTTCAGAAAAAAAACAAGACAAACAGTTCAGCAAATTCTTGGAAGTCCTGAAGTAATTACACATCAACATACCTTTTGTGGAAGCCTTAGAACAAATGCTTAACTATGTAAAAATCTTAAAAGATATCTTGTTAAGAAAGACAAGGTTGGGAGAATTTGAAACTGTCGCATTAACACAAGAATGCAGTCACATGCTTCAAAGTAAGATTCCTAAAAAACTGAATGATCTAGGAAGTTTCACTATACCATGTTCAATTGGAACTAGATACAATCGCAGAGCACTCTATAACTTGGGAGCCAATATTAATCTAATGTCATTATCTGTATTTAAGCAATTGGGAGTAGGAGAATGCAAACCAACAATAGTCATTTTACAACTAGCTGACAGATCTCATGCATATCCTGAAGGAAATATTGAAGATGTACTGGTGAAAGTAGACAAATTCATATTTCCAGTGGATTTCATTGTACTAGATTTTGAGGTCGATAAAGAGGTACCAATTATACTTGGAAGACCTTTCCTAACAATAAGGAAAACTCTAATTGATGTGCAGAAATGAGAGCTAACTATGAGGATGAATAACCAACAAGTCGCCTTTAATGTATTGGAAACTATGAAGAGTCCTGATGATGTAGAAGATTGCAATTTCATGAGTGTGTTAGATATTACTGTAATAGAAAGAATTAATAGATGCTGCAGTACAGAAGTCATCAGCGCTGTCACTTTTGAAAGCCTTGAGGAATGAAGAGGTTGCAACAGCCCAGATAGCATGGCCGGGAGAAAGTAATATGACAAACATAACAAATACTTTGAATCTCTAGAGCTCTCAAACAGGGAAGTAAAAATAATTGTGCCATCTATTGAATCACATCCTACTCTTGAATTAAAACTTTTACCTTCACATTTAAAATATGATTACCTTGGTAAAAATTATACACTCCCTATGATCATTTCCTTTTCTCTGAATGCAAATCAAGAAAAGAGCTAGTAGAGGTGCTTGGGAAATACAAAAAGACTATCGGATGGACTATGACAGACATTAAAGAAATCAACCCATCCCTATGCATGCACAAAATTATGTTGGAAGACTACTACAACAATTCAATAGAGCAACAGAGATGACTAAACCCCATCATGAAGGAAGTTGTGAAAAAAAAATCATCAAATGGTTAGATGTTAGAATCATATTCCCAAATCAGACAAATTGTAGGTAAGCCCAATACAATGTATCTCAAAGAAAAGAGGTATAACTATTGTAGTAAATGAAAAGAATGAACTCATTCCTACAAGAACATTAACATGATATAGGGTATGTATGGATTACACAAAACTCAACAAAGCCATAAGGAAGGATCACTTCCCACTATTATTTATAGATCAAATGTTGGACAGACTTGCTGGCAAACACTACTATTGTTTCCTCGATTAGTATTTAGACTATAACCAAATTGTTATAGCACTAGAGGATTAGGAAAAGACTGCATTCACCTACCCTTAGGAACCTTTGCTTTCAGACGAGTGCCCTTTCGTTTATGCAATGCTCCAACAACCTTACAGAGATGTATTATGCTTATTTTCTCAGATATGGTCGAGCAAATATTGGAAGTTTTCATGGATGATTTTTTAGTCTTTGGAGAAACATATATTGATTGTTTACAAAATTTGGAAGAAGTGCTTAAAAGGTGTGAGACAACTAACTTGGTGCTCAATTGGGAAAAATGTCATTTCATGGTATAATAGGGCATAATGTTGGGTCATAAAGTATCCAAAAATGTAATAGAGTTAGATAAGGTAAAAATAGAAGTGATAGATAAACTGCAACCTCCCACTTCAGTCAAGGGTATTAGAAACTTCTTGCGACATACTGGATTCTATAGAAGATTCATTAAAGACTTTTCCAAAATAGTTAAACCATTATGCTCACTGCTGGAACATGACAAGCCTTTTAATCTTGATGAAGATTGCCTCAAAGCTTTTAGAGAGTTAAAGAAGGCTTTGGTAGCAGCACCAGTTGTTATAGTGACCATTCTATTGGAGTAGTGTTAGGCAGAGAAAGAATAAAATTTTTCACTCCATCTACTATGCTAGTAAAACTCTTACTCATACTCAAATTAATTACACCACTACAGAAAAAGAGCTGCTAGTAATGGTATTTGCTTTTGATAAATTCAGAGTTCACCTAGTGGGCACCAAAGTAACAGTCTACAGATCATGCTGCAATAAGGTACTTAATTTCCAAAAAAGATGCCAAACAAAGATTTGATAAGATGGATCCTATTGTTACAAGAATTTGATTTAAAAATCAAAGACCGAAAAGGGATTGAAAACCAGGTAGCAGATCATCTATTATATTTGAAAGCAGACGCCAGCACATTAACTAAACCTGACATTACTGAAACTTTTCCTGATGAACAACTGCTTATGTTACAACATGCGCCAAAGTGGTAGCAATATGGACTTCCATGGTATGCCGACCTTGCCAATTATTTAGTAAGTGGATTGCTGCCACCTAAGTTGAATTATCAGCAGAGAAAAATATTTCTTTATGATGTTAGAAGCTACTAGTGGGATGAACCTTATATATACAAGTTATGCTCAAACCGTGTCTCAAATAAAGAAATTCCACACATACTGCATTCCTGCCATGCTACAGCATATAGAGGACATTTTGGTGGCCATAAAATAGCTGCTAAAGTTCTGCAATTAGGTTACTACTAGCCTATTAGTTTTAAAGATGCTTATGAGTTTGCTAAATGTTGTGACAAGTGTCAAAGAACAAGAAACATATCTAAAAAACATAAGATACCATTGACAAATATTTTGGAAGTAGAGATCTTTGATGTATGGGGGATAGACTACATGAGCCCATTTTCACCATCTTGTGGGAACCTATATATACTAGTTGTTGTAGAATTACGTGTCTAAATGGGTGCAGGCTACAACATTACCAAAAAATGATGTTAAGGTAGTGGTGAGTTTTATTTAAAAAAAATCTTCTCAAGGTTTGGAACTCCACGAGCAATCATTAGTGATGAGGGTACTCATTTCTGCAATAAAATATTTGCCGCGGCAATGGCCAAATATGGAATCAAGCATAAAATTGCTACAACATATCACTCACAATCCATTGGTTAGGCCGAAGTGTTCAACAGGGAGATTAAAAAGATTATGGAGAAAGTGGTTAACCCCAGCAGAAAGGATTGGTCATTGCGCTTACATGACTCCTTATAGGCTTATAGAACAGCATATAAGACACCACTTGGCATGTCTCCCTACCGAATTGTATATGGGAAAGCTTGCCACTTGCCACTCGAGCTAGAGCACAAAGCATACTAGGCACTGAAGTATTTAAACTGGGACATACATGTTGCAACAGATCAGAGGAAGATTCAATTATGTGAGCTTGATGAACTACGATTGTTCTCCTATGAAAATGCAAGGATCTATAAGTAGAAAACAAAACAATAGCATGACAAACACATCCAGCAAAGAGCTTAATGTCGGGCCAATTAGTATTACTTTTCAATTCCAAATTAAAAACTCTTTCCAAGAAAATTGAAATCTAGATGGTTTGGTCCTTTCAAGTTAATCAGAATTTATCCACATGGGGTTGTTGACCTTCGGGATGAGAGAACAGGCTAAAAATTCAAAGTCAATGGGCAATGAGTAAAACATTACATGAATTTTGTTATAGACCATACAAAAGAGGTTTTACTCCCTAAAGACCCAACATTGCCAGCCAATAAAATACGGTCAGGCTGAAGGATAAAAAATCAAGAGCTATTGGGAGGCAACCTAACAATTAGGGAAGTTACCAAAAATCAAGTTCTTTATTTTCCTTACATGCATTTAAAAATAAAACAATTTTGGGAAGTTTGGTTCAACTTTGACAAATCTTGCTGTAGTGTTAATAGATTACCAGGACAAGCCACTTGACAGTAGCCACCTAAGGAGATTTAATGCAGAATGCTAGAGCACCAGATTTATTGCAAAGATTAGATTCCATAATTAAGTCTCTGTAACAGTAAAATTTGTTGCTACAGTAATGAATTTTACTGTTACAGAGACTTAATTATGGAATCTAATCTTTTACCGTTGGACATAACGTGTGACAGCTAGTTCGGTGAATCCGGATAAAGATTGGCCACACTCCTAACATACCACAATCTATTCTTCTTGCTTCACTCTTGGACATATCACCACATTCATCCCACTGCTGCAATAATGCTAAGGTATAAAAAGCCAGCCAACTGATCAAATGATCCCTTTCGATTTCAAAGTTACCATACAGATGGGAAGTATGAAGAATTTATTGAACCAAGGTAAAATCTTAAAAGAAAAAGGGTTTCAGTTCCCACCTCAACCCTCAGGCATTATGCAATCACAGTACGCTGCTGCAACGGATGGCGGGAGTTTTGTAACCATCCGCGAGACCCCTTATTGTCACTGGTAAAAGAATTGTACGCCAACCTACTAAGCCACAACCAGCACAATATTTGGGTATGAAACTCTCTTGTACCATTAGATTCTCGAGTTATTAATACTTTCTATAATTTACCTGCTGAAGTGGATTGCAAGTATGCCAAATTACTTGGCAACATAACCCCCACAAAAATAGAATAAGATCTTCAAAACACTTACTGTAGAGGGTGCATCTTGGGGTAATGAAGAAGGGTGTGTGATTAATAGGATAGACTTGAAACTCATTGCTAAGGTGTGGGTGAAATTTTTAAAATCCAGATTAATACCAACCATACACACCGTCGCTTTTTCACAAGAGAGGTTAGTACTTTTATATGTCATTGTTAGAGGGTTGCTCATAGATGTGGGAATTATTAAAAAAAAAGAAATTTAGGAGTGTGTTATGAAAAAACACAAAACGACAGCTTTGCTATTTCATTCCCTTATCACTAGCATATGTGTAGTATGAAGAGTCCACCTTGATACACAAGATGACTGTATTAAGAATGATGGTGCTCTCATTACACACACCATCGAGCGAATTACTGGTGAAACTACTACAACCCCACTAGAACCAGCTGTTATAGCAGAGGCAAGAAGAGTTGTTGGTTTGGAAAGAAGAATCCAAGAACTGAGCACTAGTATCACTCAATGTGCTGAAGCCCAGCAGAGGGAAATCAATCAATTTTGGAGCTATTTGCATTACTTGGAGAACCACCTCCATCAATTTACTGTATACATGAAAAGTACCCATAGAAATTTCCCTGATTCATTGCTGCAGTAGTTTGACTTTGGTACCTCCACTACAGATGCTCTAGCAGAAGTCAGTGAAGATACTACTGATGCATATGAACCTCAAGAAGAAGCTGCAGTAGAACCGCAAGCAAAGGCCGATTCAAATACTGACGATCAATCAGACCAGCATGAAGAAGAGGGTGTTAAGTCTACAACCGACAGTTCCCCGACAGAGGCAAATGAAGACCCAAAAAAAGAACTCGAGGAACCCCCAAAAAAGACATCTTCTAAGTCCAGGAAGAAGCACATCATAAGAGAGGAGGAATATGAACTTGCAGAGGAGCCTCTCATTCCAGTCCTCTCTCGAAAGATCCAAGAAAAAGTTATCAGCCCTTCTGCATCTGAAGACTAAGCAGAAGACATTGATGTAGAGCTGGAAGTTGCAGCAACCAGGGTTACTCGCACACCCACAGAAACAAAGCACTTACTCGATTTCATTGCCATAATCACGGGCGAAGGGTCTGCAGCCGAAAAAACGGCTCCAGCTACCTCGCAACAAACGCCCAATAAATCCATTCTGACGAGTCCTAAAGGACCCAGCAAGAGAAAAAATGGCACTTCTGGAGGTATTACTACCTCAGACACACCAGAGCAGAAGAGGACAAGATCTATTCCGCCTCGGGAGGCTACACCCACTGCAACCCCCCCACCAGCCCATTACTGAGAAAGAAAAAAAGTTGTTGTCTGCTACCTCACCGTAAGGATCTCTTAAGGACCGTCTGTGAAGCTCCTCCAAAAAATGGTGAAGCTGTTGCTTTATGTTACAGCAATGATTCCATAAACAGGGAGTACCTCATACCTGCTAGTTTATTTTACTTCTTTCTGAAAAACTTCTCTTTCGTTTATTTTTAATTTTTTGATTCATTATGTCGGTTCTTTTATTTCGTGTATGCATGTGTGGTTTGTGTTGTTTTATTTTGTGTGCTTGTGAGGACACAACACCTCTCAAGTTTGGGGGGGTTTGTTTTGTGTTTGTGTTATGGTGTGAAACTTGTTATCTAGTATTTGTGTATAGATTTGAAATCTTAATGTAGATAAATTGAGTGTTATTCAGTATATATGAGAATGCCAAATAGAGATAGTTAGATATGGAGGTTGATATTCTATCCCAACACTTAGACTTTGGCTGAATTTTATGAGAATGTTGTAGTAGAGCCAAGAAAACTGAAAGGAGTAGAAAATATCTCAAGTTTGGGGGGAAAGTTTTGTGTACTGTGCTTGTTATTAAATAAATTTTGCTCCAATGGATTAAGTTGCTGAGTAACCAAGGCTGAGTATGCACCCCTATATGCAGACTTAAGTCTAAAGGCAACAAGAGTTATGAGCATTGCTATAGTAATAAAAAAAAAATTGAGGTCCTCTATCTAGAATATTGAGTAGCCAGGTCTGTTCATGAGCCCAATGTTCAGTTTTAAGTTAAAGATATCTTTAGATAAGACTATGTTATGAGGATTGTTACAGCAACTCTGAGTTGTGCATTGGTTAAGTAATTGGATGTCATCACTATAAGTGATCAATATTCACATGAAAAATTAATGATACATTAAAGAAGTTGAAGTGAAAAAAAAATTGTTGTAGCACAGTTTGAGTTTATTTATGAATTCTGCTCACCCATATGTGAATATATTTGTGTTCTACCTTTAAATTATATACAATATCTGTGTAATGTTGTAGCACCTCTAAAACTTGATCAAAGTGTCACACACACACACACTTTGGACAGAATGAGGGCTAAGTCTAACACTTGAACTGCTATGGCAATTTTGTATGCTTAAGAGTGTGATATGAGGGTTGAAGAATTCTTGCAAATTTGATGACAGAGCTAAGTTAATTGTTGAATGATTGTTTGAATAAAGTGCTAGTGTTGTTGTCATTACTTGAGGACAAGTAATGGTTTAAGTTTGAGGGTGCGATAACTCTATGGAATGAGAGTTATCATGGCACTTTTAGACTTAAATTATTACTATTTTAGAGAGTAAATGATGTGTTTTTATAGCATTTTTGTTATATTTTGCATAATTATTCATCTTAGTTTATTCTTTATAAATTTTGTTTAATTTAGAATAAGTTGTGTGCTTAAATCATATGCATAATTGTAGGTAACCGTAAGCTTAAATTTCAAGGAACGAATGCTAATACAATAGGCATGCAAAAGACTGAAAAAGAACGTGGTTGTAGAAGAATTAAAATAAATCTGGAACTGTGTAGTTGTTGTAGTCACTGCTATAGCAACCATGCCATTGCTATACCAATCCTATAACAACAACAAAGAAGATTTTGCAGAATATCGCGATCTGCAGTTTCCTAATCTAGAAGATACGTGACCTAGGCTTCCATTTACCCTAGTTTTCAACTACAAAAGAAGCACACATCATAGGAAAATAAGGGCCGTCAATCAGAATTGAAAGAAAAACAATAAAGAAACAAAGAAGAAGATTGAAGAGAAAGAAGCAAGTCTGCACTTATAACAAAATCTGCAGATTATTTGGGATTCAACTTTTCTCATTCAACTCTTGTTCTTCTTCTTTATTCTTTGGTTGAAAATATGTACTTGATGGCTGGAACTTTGTCGTTTGTTTTTCTTTTACAAGTTATGAACTAAATTTGATTGTAGTTGAATGACAAATAATTTATATGGGTTATTGACTGTTCTTATAAGTTGCTGCACATATGTTATAGCTCTTTGCTTTAATAAATCTTATTACATTCATTATTTCGGTGGACCTCCCATTTAATGATACCAGTAAAGAGAAAGCCACAAAAAAGCATGTCTTAGTGAAACGTATTAGAGCAATACTTGATCTTTAGTTGAGTTTAACTTGAATCCCAAAAAGGCCACACTTGATTTGAGATTTGTGATAAACTAGAGATAAAGATTCACCTTGTAGGGTATAGAGAGTACATGCTTGTAATGTCGTCTCCTGTGTTGACACAACAACTGGTCATTATTAGGTTGCATAAGGGTATGAGAAGTCCAACATGCGACAGTTGAGGATGCAAGGTAATTCTGCCCAGTGATATAACAAATGTTGTAGCAACTAGTGCTAAGTTGACAAGATAGTCACCCTATCAAGAGAGTTTGATCATTCAACTACTTATTTCTAATGGATTCTCTTTTTGTTGAACATGTTGGCCTAAAGGGCTACATAATGTAATTTTGATGATAACAAACATGTGTATTAAGTTATTTAATAAATATTGTATTTTACATTTTCACTAGTTTTTTAAGGATAATATTTATGCAAGTGAATCAAGTGAAATCAAGTTTCAAACATTCAACGGACAATGGTGAAATCAAGAATAATGTTTAGAGCTCAACAAATTCATTATTACGACAAATTTTTATAAAGTCGATATGATTTAATTGATGCATGATTTAGCATTTGAGAAGCTCGAGAGTTTATTTAAATAATTACTTTTCATAAACTAAAAGGTTTTATATTTATAAGATAAAGTATTTTGTGGATTTGAGTAATTTGGACTAAAATAAAAAGTTTTGCAATCTTTAAATTTAACAAGTATTATTTTAAATTCTGCAGTTGGACCTATTTGCAAATAATTGAAATATTTTTAACCATATTATAATTTATAAAAGTTTAAGGATTCAAATGTAATCCAAACATTTGAAATTTAAAAGTTGAAGAGAGTGTGAGCCGGGAAAATCTCATATTTTCAAATTTTAGACTAAAGTGAAAAGTTTTGAGAACTTTGAAAAATATGGGTATTATGCTAAATTTTAAAAATAACCTCTTAGAAAAATACCATTATATTTGGGGGCATATCATAATTTTAGAAAGTCTTGGAAATGACAAGTATTATTTAGAAATTATAAAATTGGACTTGTTTGCAAGGTTTTATGACGTTTTGGGCCATATTGTAGGTACAGAAAGTTTTGGGCAAAATGTAATTTTGTGAACAGTATTACTGTAACAAAATTCAAATTTAGCAGTAACATCACTATTTTGAGCGACTAGCCGGATAAATCAAGCGGCTAACCGCTTGGTTGCGGGAATTTGCCTATAACGACTAGTTTTTGGGTTTTAATTATAAAAACTCAACTCCAACTTCATTTTAGAGACTAATGCAAGTATAAACAACATCATATAACACATATTGAGTTTCCATTTCGCAAATTATCATTTGTTGAATCATTATTGTGCTATTATTTGCATAGCCACTCTTAAAGAGAGTTTTTGTTGTAATTTTCATTTATTATCAAATTGTGAGTGTACAAGTTTAAGAAACACTTGGGATGAAGAGATTGGGAAGATGATCTCTTGATTGTAAAGGTTTATTGACACCTTGGAAGTCAATTGTAAGAACTTAAAGCCTTGGGAGGCTTGGATAGTGAAATTCTCGAGTTTGATTGGCTTGAAGGTGTGGACATAGGCGGGGATTGCCGAACCACGTAAAAATTCTTGTGTTTGTTTTCTCTTCCCTTACTTTTTTATTATTGTACTAAATTGAATTTATTGTTTTTATATTTGATTAAGGCAATAAATTAAATTGTTGTGCGAATTATTTAGTATAAAATTTAAAATCTCAATTCACTCCCTCTTTGGTTGCATAACTTGCATTTCAGAACATACAATTTAATTGATAATTGCATTTTTATTTTATTAAATTGTTAGTTTTATTAGTTGGTCAATCTTATTAATTTTATTGCGTTAAGATAGAAGAGTGTTTGCACTGTTGTGATTGCTGTAACATTTTGAATAGCATCAGTCCTTGTGGAGACAATATTGAACATTCATCACTTCATTACTTGTTGTGTACACTTGCACATTGACAAGAATAGCAATTGAGCCTAAATTATATAACACCTAGGTTTTCCGACAGTACTCATCAACAAACGTAATTAAGTATTTTTTTTCTACAATAGAAACGAGTTTAGGGGGGCCTCAATTATCAGAGTGAAGCTGCTCTAAAACTTTTTTCACCCACCATTATTTTCCTTGCGAAAATGGATTATGGTATTGTTATCTAACCAAACAGTTGTCACAAAACTTGAGTAGCTACTATAATCTGAGAAAGTCCTTTTAGTTTGATATATTCTCCCCTTTCATTAGAGTAAATAGATGTGATGGATGTTTTAAAGAATTTTTCAAAAAGTACTTTAAATTTAAGATATATAAAAACATCATATTTAATACGCAATAGATATAACCATACATATTTGGTAAAATAATCTACAAAGATAATGTAAAAACGATACCGATCAATAGACTCAATTGGTGTTGGATTTTGAACATCTGTGTAAACTAGATCCAAAGAACCTTTGTTAGATAAAGTTGACACCCCAATAGAGGCTTAAGGCTTTTATTATAAGAATAGGAAACACATGAATTTAAAGGACAACTAATTGATGTAGGTAGAAGAGACTACATTAAGAAGAAATTAAAGGACTTAAGATGAAAGATGGCTAAAATGATGATGTCAATCATAAGCTGAAAGCTGAACACCCATGAAAGCCACTAATTTATTATTTGATATGCCATGCAAAATCATCAGCCACTCATAGGAATCACCTTTATTCGGACCTTGTAGACGAGTCGCCTCTGTGCTCAGATTTGTCATAAAAAAATGATTAGGTGATAATTTAATAGAAGTATTATTGGTCTTACAGAATTGAGAGACAAAATTCGGTTCTGTTTTATAAAAAGAACACAGAAAACATTGTTTAAAGAGAATAAATGCAAGGGTGAAGAGAGTTAGGTGGTCCCAACATATGTGATTGGTAAGCCAGAACCATCTCCTAAAACAACATCATCAGGAGCCTCATATTCTAAATGCAAGGAAAGGTTTTACAAGTCGGCAGTAATGTAATGAGAACTATCGGTATCAAGTATCCAATTTGTAGCTTCACTAGTGTTGGAGGAAGATGTCCAATTGGCAGTAGGTTCGGCTTTCGAAGCAAGCTTAAGTTTTGGACATTGCTTTGTGTATGCCCCATTTGATCACAAAATTGGCATTTGACTCTAGAATAGATAGGTTTTGCCATTGTAATTCCTTTACAAGAATTGTTACAATGTTGTGGTTGTTTATAATTGCCATGATACTACTGCTAATCACTGTTCTTAAAGTTTTTACCAATTTTGGGACCTTTGTTGTGATTCTAGTTGGCTGTCATAGGGGAGGAGTTATTAGCTACAGACTTTTATCTCAAATAGTCCTCAAACTCCATAAGCTTATTATAGAGACCTTAAAAGAAATAGATTGTTCACACACAAATAGATAATGAGATTTCCTTAAAGTCAGTACTAAGACCATTTAAGTAGTGGAGAACAATATCATTTTCTTCACGTGGAGCACTAATTAATGCAAATTGTTCAGCAATGCTTTTGATGGTTTGAAGAAATTTAGACAGCTTTGGTACCTTGATAAGACAAAAAGAGTTTTCTTTCAAAGACATGATGTTGGATCTTGACCTATTGGTATAAAGGCGGCCAAGATTATGTCGAACGTCTCCGGCACTTGAGGAAGAAGCAATATATGGCATGATATATTTAAAAGAGAGGCAAAAAAGCATGAAAAACAAGTTGATCTTGTCAAATCCAATAAAGTTAATTAAGACTTGTGGATGTTGGGCAAGGTGTTATGCCATCTGAATACCATATCAAGTTATAGCTAAGGAGAAGGCGTTGAACTGAGTCCAAGAGGGACAATTTGTGGAGTTAATTTCAAGGGAAGTTGGGCTACGACATTGATGGAGATTAAAGGGTAAGCTTCATTGGTGGTAATGGGTGGAGAGGTGGTTTGGGTACTTTTAATAATTTCATCAGCAGTGGGAACAGATTGTGGTTTCTCTTAAGAGAAATAAGCGCTTTAACACCATAAAAGAATTATGCAATGTGGCTATTATGTGTTTCAGAGCTTGAATTATTTCATTGATTTATTTATTAATTTATACAATACTACAATGGATAGCTAATCGACTAATAATAACATAAAACTAAAGGGCATATATATAATTTACAGCTGAAAATTGACCATGAATATTACGATTGATTCTTACTGGAAATAAAAGATTTGTGCTAATTCAAAGGTGGCTAACTGTGGACTTCCATGATTCTTAGTTTATTGAATGGAAATAGATAAACCTTTCTTATCATTATTTTCGTTTTAATAATTTGGTGTAACATTCAAAATGGTAATGGCCAAATTTGTCACATTGGTAGAACTTTATTTTGGATTTTTCAAATTGTTGATCACGAATTGCCCGCTAGCCTATTTGATTGATCATTGTGGCTGTTAGTTTTGAGATTTTGTCTATCACCATCTCCGTTAATACAACCTCCATTTTTCTTTACCTTTACCTCTATTATTGCCTTTGTAATTTAAAGATTTAGCAAATGTTGATTCCTTTAAAGCTTGTTCATTTGTGATTGTGCCACGATTTATAATATGATCATGAACTACTAACGAACCTTAATGTTTCTTTATCTTTATTGCATCACATATCTACCCTACATCTCTTTGGAGACTTCTTTGCAAAGATTTGTCTTGATAATAAAGCGATTGATTGCTTGAAATTAATAGTTCTTTGCCTTCAACTCCTTAAACTTTAATCCTTCTATTTATGACTTTTGTACGTTTGTGATACAGATTAAGAATCCTTGTCATATATAGATCAGTTTCCTTATTGTCTAAAGTTTAATGTAGTGTAAAACTTAGTTTTTCCCATTTTCTTTTTTGATTTAGGGGAAGTTCTAGTAGTATAAATAGCCCTATCTTGTAGCATTTGAAGGCATATTTATGCTCAATAGTATTTTCAACTTTCAATGCTTTGTGTGACTTTTTAAGCTTAGTTTATTCTCGATATTATGTTAAATCAATGAGTCTTAAGCACACTAGATTCATGATATTCTTTCGAATCAACGAGAATTTAAACAGTTCATTTATTACAGTATTCTCAACAATCAAAAGAATATTAAAACATTAAACTTCTACTACATTAGTTTAGTACTAAAGATAAAAGTCTGGTTCTTAACTATTCCCAACACCTACCCTTTTTTTTTTCCTTAAACCAAAAATCAAATTAAAAAAAAAAGCCAAACAATTGTATAGCACCGTACTAGCCACTGTTTACAATAGCCGGTAAAGATTTTCCATTGCTAATCTGTCCATATCCACCACCATATGAATCAGAAACAGTCGCCAACCACATCTCATTTATTAAACACTCCTTTTTGCCAGTGCAATTGCCAGAAATTGACCAAAATAGGCATAATCATTACTGCTTTTAGTCATCACTTTCCCCCACCCATTGGCCAGCACACCACCATTAATCAACTCCTTTCTACCAGCACAACCTTCCTAACTATTCACCACTACTGATTGACGCACCTATCACCAATAATTAAAACCAACACAAAACCGTCGCCGTTATTCCATTTTTAGGTCAAAATACCACTTTTTTGGATAAACTGCCACCATCATTATAGTTGCCAACCCTTAATCATTTAGATCCACCAATTCTTGCTTGATTTCTGATCACCGTTGTTGAGTACTAGAGAATGCATATTTATAAAAGGTAAAATTATTATTTTATGCTTCAAATCTCACTAACATTTCCACTTTTACATGTTTAAATCCTCTAAGTTTTTATTATGTGTGTTTTATTATAATTTAAGTATTTTATGTATTTCAAGATATTTTGGCTATTTCATGACTAACGAGAAGTCGAACAGCAAAATGGACGGCATTTTTGAACTCAAAACTGGTTGAAACCTTAAAGGAGTATAAAGGAGTATATGGTACTATTCACATATACAGTATTATCCACAAGTATGGCACTATTCACATATACAACATGATGACACGGCATTGATGGATGACATGACATTAACCGATGACGTGGTAGCATCCTATTAGACTAATGATATGGCATTAACCAACGATGTCACAGAATGATATTGGATCGAAATATTGATGTAGCATTGACAATTAATGTGGCAGCATCTTATTGAACTCAAATGTTGATGTAGTGTTGATTGATAATGTATTCCACCCAATCAAAGCTTGCCACGTGGTGCAATTCTGAATGTCTAAATTTTTTTATTTGATGACAATGATTTATTTATTGTATCTATAATTAGAAGTCTTCCCCCCTTATTTGAGACCCCTAAATCTATTTTTGAGTTTTATTTTCTGTAATTCTCTCTTCATTTTGTATTTTGTATGTACTTTAGTAAAATTATCATTTTACCCATAGTTCAATTATAAATAAATAGTTTAGTTTCAAATTTTGGTTGAAAGGGAAGACTTAGCATAATTCATGGGCTTAATTAGGTAAGTTTATTTTCTGATTTATGTGGTTGTTTTGACTCATTATCGACATACAGTGTATCTTATCTAGATTTTGCACGGTATACAGGCTTTCTAGTAAAAGATCATTACTATTTGGCACAATAAGCACTTAGCACCATATTTATCAGAGAGAAATTCTTTTCTAGTAACTTGTGGATTGTATTGACTTAGTTTTTATAGAGAGTGCATCGTAAATTATTTAGTGGACGGTCTTGACTACGTCGTCGACAGGAGGATTATTATTGTCTGCCACAGCGTGTTCTTGACACCATACTTAGTGGAAGATCATTACCCTCTAGCACACTGAGCGCTTGATACCATATTTATTAGAGTGAGAATTATGAGAAGTGGAGATACCCCCCTCATGAATTAATTGGAACTAAAAGGAAAAATTAAGCCCATGGTGAAGCGTTAAGTGTGAATATAGAGACTCAAACGTTTCATTTGCATTATTTTCATCTTTAATTTATTCTCGCCATTTTATTTTAAATCTTAAGATTAAAAAAAATCACTTCCAACCAACTCACATAAACACTTAGAAAATTAACCTTACGTATAATTAAATCTACTTTATTGTGGGATCGACACTCGTTACCGTAAATTTATACTGTAATAGATTCATATGCTTATGAGTATAATAAAATTTGCACAACAACTGTCATCAGTAACTATTTTTTTGGTTAATTATCGTTTTACTTTGAAATTCTACTCAGTTTTCAGTTTAACCTTAGTTCTTTTACAACCAACATCTTTTACAAAATTCAATTAACTGTACCATTTTGATATCATGCCTCCAAGAAAAGCCTATGGGCATTATGCCCCTCATGCAGCAACTTAAGATCATGATGATATTCCTATGAAGCCATAGCCTGCATGACAGCCAAGATTAATACGTTAGCCTCCCAAACGGCAAAATTACTCGCCAAATACCATCGTACATTAGAACACAAAGGCAAATCAAATGAAAACTTTGCTAACCCATTCTTCAGGCATTGATATAGAATTGAGTCAACTGAAGATAAAAGATAAGAATCTAGGTTGAGAATTGATATTCTTAAATTCCAAGGAAGTGGCCAAATAGAGGAATTACTAGATTTGATTAAAGCCATTGAGAAGGTTTTTGAATACAAGTTTCTGATAATAAACTAACCTCGCTTAATGGCAACAAACAAAACTTATAAAGATGAGGTAGGGCAAAAAGAAGATTGGCTCCTGGAAAATTTTGAAGAAACACTTGCGTGGTGCATTCTTACCTCACAATTATGCTAAACTGTTTCATCAACAGTTACAAAATTTAAGATAAAATCATCAATCAATTAATGTACCACAAAATTTCATTGGCCGGTAGCATGCAGTGACTTAATATAGACAGAAAAACAACAAGTTTCTTACTATGTTGGAGGACCTACGATCACAATCTCAAGACTAGTTGAATTTACTTGATCCATACTCTATCTCTGAAGCACACCAACAATCTTTACAGTTGGAGAAGTAATTTAGTCAGCATACTAATGATTCAAACTTTTGGAATCTTGAACTATTGTTTGTAATAATTCCCTAACTACCCAATTATGCAATTTCACTCCTCAAAATCTTCTAAATAAAACTTGTAAATCTAGTGAAAGTGGTCAAAGCAGCAACATTCAATCCTTGAGTTCAAGGTTACACTATTTCAATTATAGGTAAAATGGATACTAAATGACAGAGTATAAAAAGGAAGAAAGTACAATAAAGGCTTATTCATAGGCACTGAGAAAAGAGAAGTGCACCAAGAAGAAGAAATTGAAGAGTTTGCTAAATAGCTAATTTTTTATACCAGTGGCAATACATAATCTGTTGAAGAACGTGGTGATATTAGGGCAATGTTGGTAGTAGATCAACCATACTTCGCTCCTAAATGATCAGACAAAGACAAGTGGTTATGTCAAAATATTTTTCAAACTACTTGAACAATTAGAGAAAAAGCATGTTGTGTGGTCATAGACTCAAACAACTATAAGAATGTAGTTTAGAGGAAGCTATAACTAACTTAAACTTAAAGATGGAACCTCATCAATCTGTATACAAACTCACATGCCTGAAGAAATGAAATCAAGTAACGGTAAACAAACACTACTTAGTTTCTTTATCTATTAGATCCATCTATAAAAAGCAAATTTTGTGTGACATTGTGGCTATAGATGCTTATCATCTATTATTAGGTAGACGTTGGTAGTATGATTGAAACATAGCCCATGATGTGGAAAGAAATATCTACATGTTTATGTTTAACAACACTGAGATTATTCTTTTAAAACAAGGAGATCTTTCTCAATTATGACTTAGGTAATTCTTTATTAAATAAGAAACAATTTATAAATGTTGTGAACAAGGTAAGAACGATCTTTGTTGTATTGGGAAAGGAGAGCCATAGTAATTCGAGGGTACCAAAAGCTGTGACACCTATACTAAGAAATAACAAGATCATAACTCAACCAAAAGTTTATTTAAGAAAATAATCAATAACGAATAATCACTTGAATTTCGGAAGTACTTATCACTCACATACAAATGGCAAAATAAAGTTGTCAACCGCTCTTTAAGAAACCATCTATGTAGTCTAGCTGGCTATAACCTGAAGACATGGGATTAAAAGTTATACCAAATCAAGTTTGTTTATAATCATTTTGTTAAGCGTAGCACTAGTTTAAGTCATTTTTAGGTAAATTATGAATATAATCCACAAGCACTCACTAATTTAGCCCTAGTTCCAGATTTAGTTCCCAAAAGTAGCAAGACAAAAGACTTTATTGAGCAACTTCAAAAGAATTTATACAGCTACACAGGATTCTCTAAAGAAGACCAATGGAAGTTATAAAATTAAGGCAAATAAAAAGGTCAAGCTTCAGAATTTCAAGTGGAAGATCTTGTTTGGGCTACCCTTACCAAGGATAGGTTTTCAGTTAGAGAGTACAACAAGCTTTAGCTAAGAAAATTATACCTTTGGTGATTATAGAGAAGATAAATCATAATGCCTACAAACTAAACCCTAGTTATATCCGCACCGTAAATGTCTTTAGTGTCAAGCATCTTATTCCTTTTAGAGGTGATCACAATGAAGATGCTATTAATGACAATCCCAATTCGAGGTTGAATTCTTCCCATCTTGGGGGCAATGATGCAAATTAAGAATCCTTATCATACTTGGATTATTTTCCTTGTTGTCTAAAGTTTATTGGTTTTTTTTTCTTTCTAATGTAGGACTTTGTTTTCCTTTTTCTTTATGGTTTATGATAATTCTAAATAGCTCTCTCTAATAGTATTTGAAGGCATATTTGAGTTCAATAGTATTTTCAATTTTCAAAGCTCTGTGTGAGTTTTTGAACTTAGTTAATTTTTCATATTCTGTGGAATTAACGAGTCTTAACACCTTTAGATTCATGGTATTATTTCGAATCAACGTAAACTTAGACAATTCCTTTATTTTGGTATTTTCAAGAATTAACGAAATATTAGAATATTAAACTTCTGCTGCATCAATTTGTTAAGATAACACCAACTCGCTCTAGTACTTCAGTTTCAATCACCTGTCAATACTCCTTAGACCTTAAGAAATTCTCTATTAGCATGCTCCAATGGTCACAATGACCATCGAAGCAAGGAATTGTTGCCTGCATAAAGTTTTCAATGGCCATATATGCTATTGTTTGCTATAAGACAAAGAAGAAATGTGAAATAATAACTAAAGCTAATGCTACTAGACTCTTTTATCTCACTTCTCTGTTTTAAATTTTCTTACTCTGGCTCTCATAGCTTTGATGCGGCTCCACTGTTTTAATACTTCAATCTTCAACAAGGCAAAGAACAAAAGAGTTAAAGTGAAAAAGTAAAGAGTAAAATTGAAGGAATATAATTGCTCTGCACATTTGTTTAAAAATAAATCAAGCCTATTATATAGATAGTACATTAACTAAAAACACACTAAAAAATTAGTAGCTCTTATCCGTAAATTGTTGGAAATTTGATGTATCTAACTTCAGCAATAAAAAATGACTTATAAATACAATTTGTTTTTCTCCCTCATTTACAATTCATTATAAAATAATTTGATCATTAAGAGTATATAAGTCATTTTTATTGATTTTTATTATCAATATATTTAAATTTAATTAATAACATTAAGATTAGGGATAGAATAGTAAAATGATATATAAAGTTAATACTATTATAATTTTAGGGGGAGGGTGTCGTTCAATTTCTCTAAACAATAAGGGGTAATTCTCATTTTCCCTTAACAATATCTATAATAAATTGAATGTTATGCTGTCATTGACTAGAAGACTACTAATAACACAAGATCAAATATGTTACTTGCAATAATTTAATATTGTAGCAAAAATATATTAAACAAAGTATGCAATATTTAGTTAATTTATCAAAAAATTTTATGAAGTAATTTGCGTTAGAGATTCTTTGCGGGTATGATCCAAATATCAAATATATGATACATTATATCTACCTTATACCATTAATATCAGTCACTAGTACTATTAATATTGAAAATAACAATATTGCATGAGTAGCTTTGATATTTGGTAGTATGAATAATAATAATTATTTGAAATCTTTTTCATGCCATATTAACGCACAAGTTCGAAGTCAACCTGCAAGTGAATTATGTGGCTGATATTTTTTTGTTTTTTGTTTTTTTGTTTTTGGTATATTCATAAACAAATGAAGAAAACATAAATAAAAAATTTAGGTTGTGTCTATGATCCATATCCGGCTCAGAACACATCTTTACCCTCTACCTAAAACTTTGAACAAGAGTGAAGAAACCATAAAATACCAGACAAAATTTTCCCGCCAGCACAAACAAATGCTCTGTTTTTCTCTGTTTCATACTTCACTCCTTCTACCCCGCTGTACTCAATGCAAGCTCCAAGCTTCAGCTTTCAAACATACCCATTTCCCTTATCTTCGTTTCTCACCAAACTCAACTTTTTTAATTAAAGAATTTTCTGGGCTTCGGTCAAAATTTTCAAGTTTCTTATTTCCGATTCGAGGGTTTCTTATTCAGTGAATGATGATTTTGATATCGAATTAGGCCGCCTTTTGGCGCTGCTGCCAGAGGAAATGCGAATAAGAGTTAGCGAGCACCCGGAGCTCTATGAATTGATTGAAGTGGTTATGGATTTGGGTCGAAAGCCGTTGGCTAGATTTCCATCTGGAGATTTTAGTCTATCGGATTGTCCAATCACAGTCCAGGATATTGAACATGCCACCTCTCAGGTAAAATTTTGGTTCTGTAATTTTTGCTTGTTATGTTTTGATTACAATAATGTTGACTACACGATTTGTTGGGATGTTGGTGTTTTGTCCATGTGTCGTCGAGTTATGATCAATGATTTCTTAATATTCGTTCTCGCATTTAATTTTATAGTTTCCTTCTGTAATGAAAATTTTGAGCTCTTTAAACAAACTTGAGGAGTCGTTAACGTAATAAGTTATATGGTATCCAAAAAGCAGTTCCAATAATAGTAAGTTTTAGTGATGGTTTATTTGGAATGGACGTAAGCATAAGTCAAAAAAGGGTGCTTTGTTTTTTTTTTCCCCCTACCTTTTAATTTTGTCGAAGAGAAAAAATCTTTCATTTTGACTTTAATTGTTTATCTCTACATCTTTCCGGGATTTCTCTAGTACAGGGCGAAGAATTTGAAGGTATGGTTTGAGCCTTTTAAAGTAAATCTCCAAAACTAAGGTTCAAAATGTGGTCCAAACGTATATGAGTTTAGAATTCTCTGACTATTTTTGTGGCTTTTTGAACATTTGAAAGAGGTCAGGATAGTATGCTTATTGTTTCATTCATAAATGCCTGAATGTGAAATTAGCGTTATTGTTCACTGTAACTGCTTCATTTTTCAAAAAGTTTTAATAATTATAACTTGATGAATCATAATAGATAAAATCATGCCTTTTGACTTATCAGAACTGTGTATTGCAGGTGGGTGATTTTGCTGTTGACAATCGAGCAGGCATCGGCCGGACATTACATCGCATTAGCGCCATCAGGAATCGAAAGGGTGCAATTATTGGTCTAACTTGTCGTGTTGGTCGAGCAGTATCAGGCAGTGCTAATTTGCTGCAAGATTTGGTTCAAGATGGGGCTTCTTTGTTGTTCATTGGGCCTCCTGGGGTGGGAAAAACTACAATTATTAGGTTGGTCATTCCTTTCATGTACTTATTATGAATGCATGATTGGCACTTTCTATTCATTTATTTATTTGATTTTTTGGTTGTCTCCTCACTGATTTTTGTTAAACTAAAACATTTGAACATTTCCTAAGATTATCAGGTTACCACATTCCCTCGTAATGCCAGCCTCTTAATTCTTTTGTCATTGTTTACTAAATGAGATGTATATAGGCTGATTGTGGCTGGTCCAGTGGCTTTTAATACCTACAGACCAATTTTTCCGAGATGGAAAGTTCTTATTGAAAAACCTACCATCCCATCCTTGTCGAATGGGTATGGATTGAGCTTTTGTAAATAAATTAACTTGTATCATTGTTAAATGTTCTCAAGAGTTCCCAGTAGGGGTTTAGCATATCAGATGCTCATCTTTTGAGATGTCTCAGTTAATTGAGGATTACCTATCAATGTAACGCCAGAATATAATATTTTCCTGACAGTGGGAAATGGAACCCTGCAAAGTTTAATTTGTATGTCCTTGTTAAGTTTGAAATGTAAGCCCCTGCAAATATGAATTTTAGCTTTGAAGCTTGCAAAATGGGATACTAGATTGCATTACATAACCTAGAATTGTGTTAAATCTTTTCTTATATTTGAAGGTAAATATACTTTTTAATCCTTTATGACAAAGTTTCTCTCGTGACCTTGCTGTTTACTTTTTGGTCAGAGTTACAAGTTCCATTTTTCCAATTTTTGTTTGCATCTACTTAAATATACTTTTTAATCCTTTATGACAAACTTGTTCCCTTGAAGTTGCTGTTCACTGTTTGAAGCTAATTTTTTGTTTACATTTACATACACATACGTTTTAATCCTTTATAGAAAAGTTTCTCTCTTGAGCTTTCCGTTCACTTTTGGTCAGAGTTACGAGTTCCAGTTTTCCAATTTTGTTGTTTGCGCCTTTGGCGTTGCTAGGACTGCATTTGTTGCCTTCCATTTCTTGCAATTTTCAATGTGAAAGCCTAATGCAAAATCTTCTACAGCTTTTGATCCTACAGGGATCCGGTGATTTTGTGAGAGTATTAGAGAAAGCTCCTTCAGATATTGCCCATTTATTAGGTGTACAAAACAAGGTCTTCAAGAGTTAGACCTCGAGGTTGCATTTGTGTCTTGAGTACTAGAGTATTTTCTGTGTCTTCAGTCTCAGTGCCAACATTCAGCATTTTTTATAATGGAACTAGGTTTCCATTCAGCATTCTCAATCTCATTATTCTTTATGGAGTAGCAGAAAGGGAGTTTAGCACAAGCTGAACAACCTTCTGGAATAAGACAGTTGTAAAGAGAACACATACCCTTTGAAAAGAAAGTGAGATACTAAATAAAGGAGAAGTTTGTAGTGATAAAATACAGTTGACTAATCATTTCAAACCATCAGAGATCACATTGCAGTGAAGATTGCAGTTTGCTACCTCAATGAAGCCTGTTTGCTGGATAACCTTAGAAATTTTATATTTCCAGGGAAATAGCTCGAATTCTTGCAAATGATTACAAGCAACGCGTGATGATTGTTGACACTTCCAATGAGATAGGTGGCGATGGTGATATACCTCATCCAGGAATTGGTAATGCTCGTCGGATGCAAGTCCCAAACTCTGAAATGCAACATAAGGTATGAGCCAGAAGTGTATCATTTCAGCTGTCCCTTTGGGTTTCATCTTGTATTTTTATCTATATTGATAATGAAGTTTTTGTCTACTAAAGATTTGATTGGTTGAAAATCCTCAACGATGAAGAATTCTGGAAAATTTGTGAAATATAGGAAAATTATTTTGTCAAAGTGGCCTTAACTCTTCCAATGACATTCATGAAGAATGTACATAGAAAAAGAAAAAGAAAAAAAATCTATTGTTCTTTTATTTGGTTTTCTCATCAAATGCGTGGTGTGAGCCTTTTTACTTAGCCAATGCGTAAATGAATGATCACTTTATTGAGTGTGATGTAACTAATACCCGTTATTTTGTGGACTTACTTAGAAAGTACTGTATATTATCATTATTTGAATAAGTGGATGGTTAAGACTACAGTCTACCTGTTTCTCTTCCTTCCCACTGGATGATATCACAGTTCAAATGGCACATTAGCGTGGTCTGAGCATGGTGGTCTCATGAATTGTAACTTGTTATGTTATTTATTTAATTTTATTTGCATTTTCCTCATTCTTTGTTGCCTAAAAATGGACACAGTATGTTTAAGTTTATCTTTAACTAAGTGAACATTTGCCGGTGGTTTCCAAATTTATAAATTTATATGCGTCAGGTTTTGATTGAAGCTGTTGAAAATCACATGCCGCAAGTCATTGTGATTGATGAAATTGGCACAAAACTTGAAGCAATGGCTGCAAGCACGATTGCACAACGTGGAATTCAGCTAGTTGCCACAGCTCATGGAGTAACAATAGAGAATTTGATAATGAATCCTTCATTGGAGATGCTCGTGGGAGGAGTGCAGGTGAGGGATGGTAATACCGCTGTATGATTAATTTATCAGGTTTAGTACATTTGCAGGGATCTACAATTTATTATTTACTGTAATCAGAAAGAGGTTTTGGATGGGTTTTTTGTGCTTAAATGAAATGAGGTTTTGACTATGAGAATCTCAAAACAAAATGTAATACACTCTGGTTTGCTTCTTAAGTGATGCTTGGTTCACGGACATTGGTTTAACTTTACGGCAATAAATTTTCAGAATGTAACACTTGGCGATGAAGAAGCACACCGGAGGGGTGTCCAGAAAACAGTGTTGGAGAGGAAAGGTCCTTCAACATTTAGTTGTGCCGTGGAGATAGTTTCGAAGACTGAATTGCGTGTTCATCATAGCCTTGAAGCAACAGTGGATGCTATTCTGTCAGGTATTTCTTCATCTTATTGAAGATAAAACAAATGCTTGATGTTTCATGTTCCATTTACATTTCCATTGGTAAAGTGAGTGATGGTAAACTTCTCTTTTTGTTTGGCTCGTTATTGATCTTGTATTGGCAAAGGTCGTATCCCAAATGTTGAAATTCGCAGGATGCAGCATGATGGTTCAAAAGAGACAGTGGAAAAGGAAATTTTCGCTGAAACCTCTTCTGATGAGGAAGATGAAATGACGGTTGAAGATGCTATGGAAGTGACAGAAGAAAGAACTGGCAAGATTCAGTTCATATCTGAGTTTCCTCCGAACATTGGAGAGGATTGCTGGGAAGATGGATTGCTTATTCACCTGTACGTCTATGGTGTAAGACATCCTCACCTTGGTTGTTTTGAACAGATTATTTTCCTTATGGAGTTAATTTTATTTGTTGTACGAAGCTACAAGTTAGCATATTTGCACTCTTTTATTTGGTTTATAGGTTATGAAATATGTATGAGTTGGGAGTTGGGAGTTAATGTCTGGGAAAGTGTTATGTACTTGTGTGTTTGACATGCACAATTTAGTTATTTTAATTATATTTGTGACTTGGGCAAAATATATATGGCTCTATATATGTATGTATGTATGTATGTATGTATATATGTATGTGTGTGTGTGTGTGTGTGTGTACGTACGTTGTAGTAGCAGTAGTAATAATAATAATAATTCTTATTTTATAGTAGTAATAATATATACGTATGTATGTATGGCTATATATGTATTTATATACATACATATGTTGTAATAATTCTCTACCGAGGGCATCATAATTTTAAAAAAGTGATGGTGCTATTAACAGACAAAAAAATATGTATTTCAATGTACTAGCCGACAAAAGAACACAATATCCAATGTGTTGAAATATGTTATTTTGTATTTTAGTGGCATACTTACTTTGTTAAAATAAGAATGTCCTCGTTAAAAAAACTCTATGTATATAATGATAGTTTCTTAATCCGTGAATCTGGGATTGTATTAAAATGCAGGACGAACTTATAAAGTGGTAAAAGTCTACTTGCAATGTTGTAAACGGACTTTTACAACATTATAAAACAGTGAAAAAGATAGCTTACAACATTGTAAACTCGTCCCAAATTTTAATAAAGTCTGGGATTCTCGGATTGGAAGCTGACATATATAGACTGTGACCTAGAAAACTCCTTTGGACAATTGTGACATGATGGTATTTTTATATTAGCTAGTACATTAGATTTCTTAAGTATGCGTCAAAATAAATTGTTAGTTGTGACCAAAAATATAAAAGCAACAAAGTGAGGAAATTTTATTTGCTCTGGTGATTTTTTTTTTTTTAAATAAATTTGTTGGTAATTGACTAAAGCCTTTTTTGTTGTGTAGTGACATTGTATCTTATATTCTACTTCACATCTGCAGCTTAATTAACTCAGAGATTTGGCACTTACTGTTGTAATGCATGTTACATGATGAGATAGTGTTTGTTTTTTACAATAACAGAATAATCAGTTATTGTAGATCCTGGAGGCCACTGTAGTACAAGTGATTAAACAGTTGCAAATGGATGAGGCAGTTCAATTAATCGATAATATCAGTGAAGCAGATGCACTACTTGCCTTGCATTCTAAGCTCAAGAAGAATTCCGGCATTCAAGCTGCTGCTAAATCTCATGACATACCCATTTATGTGACAAAGGTTAGTGAAAACTATTTTCATAGCCTTATCAGCAGCCTTTTGTTAATTGTCATCAATGTCTTCATGACAGTATTTTCTGGTTTTCCTTTTAGACAAGCTCACTGGTGCAGATAACAAAGGCCGTACGAGCATTAATAGATGATCATACAGGTGAATTCAAGGATTTTAGATCAGAAGATAAGATCAATTTGTCAGAGAAGATTGATGCCCTGGAGGTAACAATGGATTTGTCCATATGAGTGGTGATTGGTTCTTGGACAAAAATAAAAATAGTTGTGATATCATAATGCCATCTGACTTATTTTTTGAAAGCACAATTTGGTTTCCCATGATATTTACCCAAACAACTCCCTCAATTTAATTATAGTTGCTTTCATAAAAAAACAGATAGAATTCAGTGATCCAAGAAGTAAACTATCTGTTCAAATTTGATTGAATTATTATCTTCTAATACTGATAATAATAATAAATGTATCTGAAATATGGTGATTTGCAAGAAATTTTATTTTTGCAAAATGGTTTCCTTATATTCTTTTTGTCAACAACTACATATTATCCTAAATTGCAAGCGTGAATATGTACATAAACTTACATGAAATGCCAATCTTGAATTCTTGAATTCTGCTTTTCTGTTACCTTGTCTCTGTTTTCACTTGATAAAAGCTGAAAAAAGAAAAAAAGAAACAATATTGAAAGAGTTTCAGTTTCTCGCTAATTGGTTAAAGTAAAGAGTTTATGATACATTGTCGCCTCGTCATGCAGCATATTGATGTTTGGCTAATGCGTACTTCACCCGAATTGTTACTGTATGACCTTTAACACAACTATTTTCTGTCTTATAGGAGGCAAGAGTAGCTATTGAGCAGGCCTGTGATACCAAAAGGAGAATCCGTGGAGCTCCTGCCAAGGCCATCGTATATTTTGTCCATTCAGATAGACCTCATTCGAAAATACCAACTACATTACCAGCGAATTGGTAAAGAGCCAGATGCACGTCTCCGCATTCTTCCATTTCAAACTAGGCGGGATGAACCCAGAAACAGTGGTGAAACATTTGATGAAGACATTGAATTCGATGAGTTTCTTGGCCCCAGCAGCAACTCAAATGGAACTCCATACACTGTTGACAGGTTACCTTTCTTGCCTGACCTTTAGGATGTTTTATGTAGTGCATTGTTTAGAAATCTTTTACATGAGATTTGTTGTGAATTTCTTAATATGATTCGTTTGAACAATATTTTATGCATTTCAAAACATTCAAATCAGATTCAATTTCATTGTTGAAAAAACAAATTTACAGGATTATATATTATCTGAGGTTATCATCTATAGAGATGTGAATCACTAGATTGTTATCATTAGCCAAAAAATCTAACGGCTGAAAACTAATATAAACACAAGATAATAGAAATAAATCATGTGGATGTGTGATGTAATCATTCAACCAATATTATCATGTCAAATCATTTGTACAAAGCATTTGTAGTTCGATTTTTATTTATTTATTTAAACAGCAAATTTTATTGAACAAGAATCTGTAGGGAATAGGGACTGAGCCCAATTACATGCTAAGATTATCCCAATCCATACTTAGGCAATCTTGCTACAAATTAACAATCATCATGCAAACCCTTATGAATACTGCCAAGCTGCTCATCGCACAAGGTTAACACTGAAAAATCCATAATCATACCATGAGTTGCCTTTGCGATAAATATGATTACAATGGAAGTGAATTTAATAAGCGTCATAAAATTCAGTCATACATCTAGGAGACTAAAATGAAGATTAAAGAGTTTCTGAGCTATGAAAGAGCTACATCAAGGAGACTAAAACTGAAGATTGAAGAGTTTCTGAGCTATGAAAGAGCTACTGGCCTATTGTGGAGTCACTTTCTAGTCACAGTGGCAGTAGGAGGAGGAACCACGTTTGTAGAGATGCCCAACGGACGGTCAACAGGCCAACAGGCATGGCCCGACTCCGTACGAGCAGGTAGCAGCCCAGCTTGTGTCCGTACACTACAGTGGCATGGGCCCTGCTGCCCAAAACTCTTCGGCATTCTTTAGGCGATGGCTTGGGTCTAGGCACTAGACAGCACCTGTGGCACGCATGAAGGGCCCATCTGTGGCACCTACGGGCTCATACTAATTTTTTGAATATTTTTTATTCCTTTTTTTAGATATAGAAAAGTGAACTACAAATTTAAAATTAAATTTGAAGTATCACTTTAAACTTCTAACTTCACATTCATTTCTTTTAAATTAGTGACTAAATTTCTAACTTCAAGTTCATTTCTTTTAAATTAGTGACATTCTCACAATTACGGTGATAAATGTATGAAGTGAGATTATTTGAATTTAATTAAATGATTTGAATAATATTTGTTGGACCAAAAATAGAACAGATTTAACTAAAGCCTAAAGAAATATGGTCCCTACAAAGTCCATGAAGAGATTGACAAAAATTCTTAGGATAACTAATTAAGATAAACCACATAAGTTCTTAGGCTCTGAAATTCCTAACCTCCTAGGGTCCTATAACAAACCATCTAGGATAAAACCTTCTAGGTTTGAGGTTCATATCCTTCAAGTTTTATAGGACAAACTACCTTAGATAAAACCTCCTAATTTTAGAGGTTTTAAGCCTCTAAGGTTTTTAAGGCAAATGACTTAAGATAAAAACTCCTATGTTCTAAGGTTCCTAACCTCCAAGATTTCTAAGTTCCAAGGTTCTTAGAGAAATCACCTACAATAAAACCTCCTATATTCGAAGGTTCCTAGCCTTCGAGGTTATAAGTTTCCTAAGACAAACCAAATAGGATAAACTTCCTAAGTTTCAAGGTTTCTAAGACATACTATCTAGGATAAAATCTCTAGTTTTCGAGGTTTATAGGTTCCAAGATTTCTAGTACAAACTACCTAAGATAAAACCTTCTAGGTTTTGAGGTTCCTAGCATTGGAGATTCCTAAATTAGAAGGTTCTTAGAGCAAACCACCTAGGATAAAACCTCCGAGGTTTCGAGTCAAAAGTTCATGGACAACTCTCTTAGGTTCCAAGGTTTCGAGGTTCCTTGCCTCCAAGTGTGAGGTACAATTTTCTGAATTAAATATAATAGAATTTACTTTAAACTAATAAGCTCCCTAAAGTATTAAAATAATAATAATAATATAAAATATTTAATTATACATAATGATAACATAAGTAATGACATAAGTGATTATGTAAGAGAAATTTGTAGATGTTAGTTAAGAATTATAGAATTTAATAAGATATTTATGAAGGATAATCTTAATCATTGATCAAGATTTATGGTGGCAAAATCCTAGCCATCCATTAGCCTTAAGAAATCCTATAAATACACCCCTACACCTTTTCATTTTCAATCCAACCTAGAAATTTCACCTACCTTCTATTTTAAGTTATAACATCAAGAGTTAAGAAATCATCAATTTAGAAGGGTCTAAAAAAGTCAAGGTCAAAAGATAAGTAATACTTTAACTGCAATGTAGGGACAAAATTCTTTTTATACTTAACTTTAACTTTAATCAATTCTTAATCTTGTGATGACTTTTATGATGTGAATGGTTATGATCTAAATTTTTACAGAGACGGTTATGTCGCCTATATTATAGTAAATTCTTATTTGTCCTTATATGGTTGGCTATACTACCTAATCTATTATACTTAATTATGTTATGGTTGGATATGCCGCCTAATGTATGATATTTAATTATGTTATAATCGGCTTTGCTGCCTATACTATAATTCATTTTGTTTGATCTCTGTATAAATGGCACTACCACCTATATTAAAAATTGTTGTCCTTAAATAGTGTTGTGTATTGGTTTTGTGTGCATCTAAGAACTTCAAATATTATGACATAAGTTGCATCTGCATTGGACATATGCATATCATGGATTACTTTATGAAAAAGACGTTTAAAAAAATGAATTTATGAAAAATAAGTGGTTGTACTACTAGATGACAAAGTTTATAAGGAGAGCAAACCCTCCAAGCTAAGAAAAAATAAATCTTTTAGGGACGACGATACATAATGCCCAAAAGATCAATTAATCGGGCCCATGGACATATTGTTTAAAGAGTAAAAGTGTTAGGCTTATAGTACAACATATCTAGGGTCCTAATAAAGTTGTTTTGTATTTTTTAAGTTCTTTTAAAAACTTAATATGATCATTCATATGCATAATAATTTATACATGTATCGATGTGTTATCTTATTGGGTATTAGATCATAAAGTCCTTACATTGTAGGTAATGATGAGTAGGGCAAGCTAGCGCCAAGTTCTAACTGAGACAAAGTGCATAGGGCATAACAAATCTTGGGTTTTATGATGGGCTCAGTTTTGTTTCCATAAAAAATTAGTATCTTAGCTTTATGTAAAAATAAAAGTTTTGAAATATACTAAAGAATCTTTGTATGACTCTTAATTTTTGTAAGAAAGTTTTGTTTGTTGTGTATAACTACTTTTAGAATTCGTATTTGTATTAAAAGTACAGTGTTTTTAAACATTTTTTTAAAATAAAGTACAGAAAAATTAGCCAACATTGCGTTTCACTCACCCTTATTAGAAAAGATTAAGGAAGGGCAGGAAAACGATTCATACTTAAAGACCTTAAATATAAAGGCCAACTCAAAGGAGATGTCGTTTAAGAAGTCAGAGAGGGAAATCATCTTGTTCAATGACAGGATATGTGTACTAGATAATGAAGATATAAATAAAGAAATTCTACTTGAAGCTCACACAACCCCATATTCACTTCATTCTAGCACAACAAAGATGTATAAGACTTAAAGAAGGATTATTGGTGGCCTAAAATGAAGAATGATATAATTGAGTTTGTGGCAAAATGTCCCACTTGTCAACAAATTAAAGTGAAGCACCAGAGACTAGTAAGACTTTTGGAATCTAATCAAGTTCCTCAACTGGAAGTGGAAAGAAATACAACGGACTTCAGTCATTAGTCTTCCAAGGACTTCAAAAATGCATGATGCTATTTGGGTGATCGTCGATTGACTCACAAAGTCTGCTCACTTCTTACTTATTCGAATCATGTACAGCATGGACCAACTTGTAGAAATATACATAAAAAAGATAGTAAGACTACCTGATGTACACATTTCTATTATTTCTGACTGAGATGTAAGGTTTACTTCGACATTCTGGGAAAAGTTACATAGTGCTGTGGGAACAAAATTAAAATTTAGTACAATATTTCACCCTCAAATAGACGACCAGTCAAAAAGAACAATTTAGACGCTCGAAGATATGTTGCGAGAATGTACTATTGATTTTCAAGGATTATGGAGTAAGTATTTACCATCGGTTGAATTTGCCTAAAAAAATAGTTACCAAGCAACAATCGGCATGGCACTCTACGAAACTATATATACTAGAAAATGTAGATCACTTATTCATTGGGATAAGATGGGTGAGCAAAAATATATTGGACCTAACTTAATTACTATCTCATTTAAAGCGATCGAGGAAATACATCAAAGAATACAGGCAGCTCAAAGTCGACAGAAAAGTTGTGCGGATATAAGATGCGAAGGCTTTTGAAATTTCAAGTTGGTGACAAAGTATTTCTAAAAGTTGCCCCAATAAAGGGATCAATGAGATTTAGGAAAAATAAAAAATAAAGTCTGAGGTTTATTGGCCCATTTGAAATACTCGAATGTGTCGGGAATGTTTCCTACCGACTTGCCCTCCCACCATCGTTATCAAGAATATACATGTCTTTCATATGTCTATATTAAATAAATATGTTCCAAACTCCTCTCATGTGCTAGATTATAAGCCTCTTCAACTAGAAAAAGACTTAACCAATGAAGAACGTCCAATTCAATTTTTGATAAAAGGATAAAGGAGTTAAGGAATAAGAGGATCTGTTTAGTTAAAATATTATGGCGAAATAGCTCAATGGAGGAAGCAACATGGGAACATGAGGAAGAGATGAAGAATAAGTATCATGAGCTATTCAGTAAATAAATTTTAAGGACGAAATTTTCTTAAAGGGGGGAAGAAATTATGAGGTACAATTTTTTGACTTAAATATAATAGAATTTACTTTAAGCTAATAAGTTTCCTTAAATATAAAAATAATAATAATATAATAATATAAATATTTAATTCTAAATAATGATGACATAAGTAATGATATAAGTGATGATGTAAGAAAACTTTGTAGAGATAGTTAAGAATTTTAGAATTTAATAAGATATTTATGAAGGATAATCTCAACCATTGATCAAGAGTTATGGTGGCAAAATTCTAGTCATTCATTAGTCTTAAAAAATCCTATAAATACCTCCTAATCCTTTTCATTTTCAATCCAACCTAGAAATTCCACCCTCTTCTATTCTAAGTCATAACATCACGAGTAGAAAAATCCTCAAGTTCGAAAGATCTACAAAAGTCAAGGTTAAAATGTAAGTAACACTTCAACTGTAATGTAAGGACAAAATTCTTTTTATACTTAACTTCAAGTTTAATTAATTCTTAATCTTATGATGACTATTATGATGTGAATTGTTATGATCTAAATTTTTATATGGACGACTATATAGCCTATATTATAATAAATTCTTACTTATCTTTATATGGTCGGTTATGTCGCCTATACTATAATTCCACTTTGTTTAACCTATGTATGGATGACACTGCTGCCTATATTAAAGATTGTTGTTCTGAAATAGTGTTATGTGTTGATTCTGTTGTTCATCTAAGAACGTCAAATATTATGACATAAATTGTATTAGACACATGCATATCATGTATTACTTTATGAAAAAGACATTTCAACAAATGAATTTATGAAAAATAGGTGGTTGTACTACTAAGTGGTAAAGTTTCTAAGGAGGGCAATCCCTTGAAACTAAGAAAAAAGAAATTTTTTCAGGACGACGATACGTAACACCTAAAAAATCAACTAATCAGGCCTAAGGACATATTATTTAAAGAGTTAAAAGTGTCAGCCTTGTAGTGCAACATACCTAGGGCCCTAATAAAGTTGTTTTGTATTTTTTAATTTCTTTAAAAAACTTGATATAATCATCCATATGCATAATAATTTATACATGTATCGACGTGTTATCTTATTGGGCATTAGCTCATAAAGTCCTTACATTATAGGCAACGATGAGTAGGGCAAGCTAACGCCAAGTCATAATTGAGACAAAGTGCATAGGGCATAACAAACCTTAGGTTTTATGATGGGCTCAGCTTTGTTTCAATAAAAAATTAGTAGCTCAGTTTTATATAATAATAAAAGTTTTGAAATATTCTAAGGAATCTCTATATGACTCTTACTTTTTGTAAGAAAGTTTTGTTTGTTGTGTATAACTACTTTTAAAATTTGTATTTATATTAAAAGTACAAGTGTTTTTAAAATTTTTTTAAATAAATATTTTAGTGGAGTGTTACACCAAGATTCCAAAGTTCTTAGGTTTTAAAGTTCTTAGCATCTGAGGTTCCTAGGTTTTGAGGTTTCTACCTCCAAGGTTTTTAGGATAAACTAATTAGGATAAAATCTCTTGGTTTTCATGATTCCTAACCTTGAAGATTCCTAGGTTCAAAGGTTTCTAGGACAAATAACCTTGGTTAAACCTCCTAGGTTCCTAAAGTTCCCAAATCCTCAAAACAATCACGTAGGATAAACCTCTTAAGTTGTAAGGTTCTAAGATTCTTACGATCCTAAAATCCTAGGAAAAATCCCCAATGGTTCCAAGGTTCCAAAATCCTAGGACAAACCCTTTAGGCTCTGAGAACAAACTACCCAGGATAAACTTCATAGGTTCCAAAGTTCTTAATCTCAAGATACTAGAAAAAACAACCTAAGATTAAAACACTTCCTCCATTGATCTAAAGACAAGGTTGCATGTCCACATGTCACTCAGCATGAGCATAAAAAGATACTTCGTTAGATGTCACAAGAACAACAACACTTATCATTATAGCAACTAGGACTCAAGTTAAATCAATTTTTCATATATACATGCTCTCTTTTCTCACTTAAAGGTAAGTAAAACTCACAAAAAGAGGGTCATTTCATCATTAGTTGGAATTACAACCTAATAAGTTGGGACAAAATTCATATTTTCTCTGTCTAAATTTCTTAACTCTAAATTTATATTTTAAAAAATATGGTAATTAACTTGACCATCAGAGAATTTACGCCGACAAAACCAGTCATATGATCTTTTTCTTGTGTTCATCGAACATCATTTAATAAAGTCATTCCCATCGCCTAAGGAAGCAAACTCCTAGGAGAAATTCAAAGGCTTATTAAGACTAGCCCAAATAAAAAATTCATCATCATTTGATCCAACAAGAAGAAAACCCAATCCTAAGAGGATCATCATTAGTTACAATTACCACCTAATAAGTTGGGACAAAATTGACAACAACAATATTAGTAGCTTTAAATCTAATAACAATTGGTAAATTACAATTGAAATTTCATTTGTATAACTAATTAGTGTTTTATATTTTTAAAATTATAAATTATGCTATCAAATTAGCATTAAATTTGTATTACTAATGAATTATATTTTGTTTACTACTCTTATTAAGGTTATGGTATGTTTTTGTTTTTATGTGTTATATTGAAAGCAAATAATATGTTTTAAATTAAAGAATTGATTAAAAGCACAATTTAGTTTAGTTTTTATATATTGTTGTTACGATTACTTGACTATTAAATTTGTGTAGCAAATTGACATGTGCAATTAGCTTACATATGTGGTGGCATTGTTTAAGATTTAACAAAAGCACAATAAAGATTAATATTTATACACACACACTTACAAGAGGAAAGTGAGGCCCAAAGGTCGGCCTTGCGTTAAACATGTGGCATGATGGGCCGACACGGCCCACGACTCTCATGTACCATGTCCATAGGTCAAGTTTTATATATTGTTGTCGTGCTGAGCATAGTAGGACCCACAAAATTAATGGCCCGTGCTGCGCCAACCTATGAGTATAGTTAGGCCTCTCTTTAATGAGTCGACTTGTACTGGGTAATCCGTTGATAGGGATGACAGATATCCCACATGGATGGGGACTCTTGGGGATATTTCTTATTTGAAAAGGGTATGTAGATAATTTTATGCACAATTTCTTATTCGAAAAAGAGATGTAGATGATTTTTTACTCAGCTTTTTATTCGAGGAAGTGATGGAGATGCGTGGAATACATATCCCCTCCCCATTTCCCCATTTTGATTTTATTTTTTAAAATTATTAGTAAACATATAATAAAATTTTAATGGCAAAATAGTAAATATTGGTATAGATAACAAATATCAAAATGTTTATATTATTAAGCTTTTGGGCCTACTTAACTAGTTATGGCCTTAAATTAGGGATGACAGAAATCCCAACCAATAGGGATGGGGACCCTCGAGAATTTTCCTGATTCGGAGAGGGTACATGGATAAGTTTTTCCTTAGTTTCTTTTTGAAGAAGGGATAGGAATGCAGCGGAATCCCCATCCCCTCCCCATTTTCTGATTTTATTTTATTTTTTATAATTATTTGTAAATAAATAACAAAATATTAAATATTAGTATAAATAATAAATATCAAAATAATTGTGTTATTAAACTTTTAGGCCTAATTGACTATATTAATATTTGGATGAGAAAGTAATGCCACGGATGAAAGATTTTAATAGTTTGTGTTGGTGGAAAACAAATTCTTGTAGGTATCCCATATTTGCACGAATTGCTAGAGATGTTTTGGCAATTCCAATTACAATTGTTGCTTCTGAATCAACTTTTAACACCAGTGGTAGAGTATCGTAACACGCTTCATTCAAGCACATTGGAGACTTTAATGTGTTGTCAAAGTTGGCTACAAGCTTACAATGGCAATATGAGTTTATTTTACATTGTAATTATATTATATAATTATTAATATTTTCACTTAGAAGTTACATTACTTATATTATTTTTATTGTTTTAAATTTGAAATCTGAGGCTATCTCTCAATTTGTCACATTCCTCGAGAAAGAACAAGAGGAGCAAGAGACGTAAGAGGTAAATACTTTTATTGGAAATATTGATTAAGTATCTATATTCATTTTATTTATCTCATTGTTGATATAAAAGTAATTTTTTTTTAATATTGTAGGATTATGAAGATTGACAAAGATAATTATTATGGTGATTTGTACTTTGTAATGTGATTTTTGTAATGAATTAATGTTAATGTAAGATATATTGTCAAACTTTATTTTATTTAAAATTTTATTTTAATATGATTAAATTAAAATTGAAAACTAAAAACGTATTAGTTTTTTGGGAATCGAGAACTCTCGAGGATCTCTATTGTTATTCAGGGAGAGGAGGAGGATTCTCTAAAGTAATTTTGTTGGGGATGGAGAGGGGAAATAGATATATGCAGAATATCTAGAATGAGTACGGAGAGGTCGGTCTCCTCTCCTTTCCTCTCCATTGCCATACCTATCTTAAATATTTATTTAGGACATTAAAAAAGTCGAATAGAATCCTGTTGGCCGGTCTCCTCCCCTTCCCTCTCCATTGTCATCCCTATCTTAAATATCTATTCAGGACATTAAAAAAGCCGAATAAGATCTTGTTGGCCCAAATTTTTTTTAATATAATATTCATTAAATATTTCAAACTTTTATTTAATAAAACAAAAGTTAAAACAAAATCGTAAAACCTAATTTCTAATTTTCTACAGCAGCTAGCAGCCGCCTTAACTCTACTTTTATTTAAAATTTTATTTTAATATAATTAAATTAAAATTAAAAACTAAAAATGTATCAGTTAATTGGGAATCGATGACCCCTAGAAATCTCATGCTATTACTCAAGAAGGCAATGAAGGTTCTCTCAAGCAATTTTGATGAGGATAGGGACATATATAAAATATTGGGAATGGATACGAAGATATCGGTTTCCTTCCCTACTCTCCCCATTGTCATCCCTATCCGTTGAGCATTTCTATCCATTTGTGCCTAGATTGTCTTTTGAATCTTCAATTTTCTGATTTTTTTTAAAATAAGATAAAAGTAAAAAGTTTTCAAGCAGCTCCTAAGATAAAAAGTAAAAGTTTTCAAGCAGCTCCTAACTTACTTTTTGAAAAAATTTTAAAAAGTAAGGTGAAAGATAATTAGTTTTGAAAAGGTAGGCAAAATCTTATTTTTCATCGTCATAATTTTTAACGTGAACTTCAAATTTTACTTAATAAATTATTCCCTAACCCAAAATTCTAATTTTCGATATATTTCACTACCATCCAAATTAAAATTCTGATTCCGCCATTGAGTCACAGCCATTGCCAACTGCTTTGTGCCGCTAGACACACAATAAATAAACTTTTTAAATAAAATAATTGTTGTAATAATTTTTTAGTAAGCTTATTGCTGTACCTTTGGTAAAATGGCTGCCGCAACGTGTTTCATGAACTTCAAGTAGCTATCTTAGAAATCGATTGCTAGTACGATTATAGGAAGTTTGACATCGACAAATTAATTAAATAGATGGAGAATAATTTAAATTGGAAAATGACTATTGACAAAGGCCGATTCTAACAAAAGACAGATTCAAAATAAAACAAAACAAATTGAAAGTGTGATATCTTTAATGTCATTATATTCCTAACGAAAAAGTGATTTTTTTTTATCACAATATAAGAGCATTTCAAGGCCACTAATTAAATCCAACATTAATGGAGATAATAAAGCAAGATTAGTGGCCCTAAACCACGCTTAATTACTGTTGATCCGACCATTAATTCTTTAATTAAATCAGTAAAAGCGAATTTAAGAAGTGTGTCAAAGTGCTTGTCATTAAAAGTATGGTACAACTTTTTAAATAAAGCATATTTAGGTAAAGTTTTTTAAAAAATATTTTAGTTATTTAATTGTTATTGAGAATTTTTATTACAAATTTTCAATTTATTTTAATAGTTAAATTTCTTAAAAGTATGTCATGAAATAAATGGAATAAAATTGTCAAATAAATAAAACAGTATTTTAAATATTTTAATATTTTAATAAACTTTTTAATATTCACTCTTAAAAATTTAAAATTTTATTAATATAGATAAAATAATTTATTTAATTTTTAAAAATTTATTATAAAAATTATTAAAAAATTTAAAATATTAAATAAATATTTATAATTATAAATTAAATCATACGAAACAATATTTGATAATTAAATTATAAACTGTGGCGGTGGCTGGGGTCAACTGCATGCAGCAGTCCCACAGAGATTCAGCCACGTATCAAAATGGCTGAGTTTCGTTGCTGTGATGTGACGACCCGTCAACGAAAAGTATGGTCAATTGTGGATTTTTGGGTGGACATTGTCTCTTGCTTGGGCGGGCAATAGGTTAGTCCATAGTCCATTCATTAACCTCATTGATATGAATTGACGCATTTAAAATTCACCTCTCTCGCTCACCCACAAGAAGTGGATGCAGTAAGCAAATGGTCTCAAACTTCAAATATTCTGCATTTAATTATTAATGTTAAATTTTCTTTAAAAAGAAATTAATGTTAAGTTCTCATATATATATACACATATATACATTCTTAAGTGCATCCTTTAAACTATAAGTTCACTTTATAAACTATATGGTAAATAAAGTGTATCTGCTTTATAATATATACAAGGATCTGCACTAGATAAAAATTGTATGAGTATATATGAGCGTTACTCAATTATATAATGTTGCAACTTATAATAAACCAAGAGTTGAATCCAATAATTCGAAAGTATTTAACAACTAAACTACACTTAACTTGATTGTTACAACTTTTAGGTTGTTGTAAGTTACAACACTTGTTGTAACTCAGCCATACTTATATGTATAATATTTTAATCATTTAGTATATAATCAAACCTTTATAATTTAATATTTGATAAATCAATAACCTTCATTATATAATAATTTTTTGTGGTCCTGACTTGGGCCAAAGAGCTAAATTAATAAATTAGTCAAAGAATATTTTCTTTGAAAATCTTTATACAACTCTGTGGATTCATTCACATCATAAATTAATAATTTGATAAATTTAAAAATATAATTATTGTGGTAATTATTAAATATTTTTTCTTAAAATTTAAATATAATTGAATCTCATCTCTAATTTTTTTATGTTCCTAGAAGTGCTGGGGTTGAATTTAAAATTGTAAAAATTTTATTTAGTGAATTAATTCAATTTTAATTTATTAGATTGGTAAAACACAATAAGTTATTAGTTGAATAGAATTCATTGAATTGTATATTAACTTTCTAAATTAATAAATTATTAATTTACCAATTAATTGATACCTCTTTAAATTAATAGATTTTTTAGAATTTGAACATTATTAAATTTATAAAGATTTTACTGTAATAACAAAGTTAACTTTTGTTTTTAGCTAGATTTATTTAATATATATCTATGCTTTTTTTACTACCACTAAATTTCCTTATAACTTAATTTTTGTTTTCGTTTGTGTACATTTTTATTGGTAGTGTCATTATCCCTTGTTTTCAACTGATTGAATATTTAACCACTTGGCTCAGCCCGAGTGGCCAGGGCTGCTGCCCTCCAACTTGGAGGGCAGCAGTTCGAACCCCCACAAAAGCATTGTGGGGGTATTTCATTTCTCAATTAATTTGAGTGAAAGTAGTCTTCTCCCTTATTCATGAGTGAGGAGTAAACGTCTCTCGAATATTTGTGAGGGTTAAAATCTGGGCAGAGCTCCATTAGCATTGATGTAAGTTGGTCCCAGTAATAGTCTGATTTATAAATATCAGTTATAGTCTCATGTAATATGAGTTGTAATCTGAGCAATAGTCTCATGTAATAAAAAAAAAAACTGATTGAATATTTTTCTTTCAACTTCCACTCTTGAGATCTCTTCTTTCCTCAACCCAAAAACCCACATTAATTTGCAAGCTACATCCTAAATGAAGAGCTGGAGGATGGTTAAAGTGGAGCTTGATTTGCTATTAGGGAAAATCGTGGGCCTAGTGCATAATATCTAAAAATTAATTCGCTCATAAATTTAGGGTCCCCCCATTAGCTCAAGAATTATTCCCATTCCCTATGGGATATTTCCCTTACACCTTCTATCACATTTAGATGGGTATTTTTGATCGGTCAATGTCATATGAAATGTAGTGTGAACCCGTTTATACATGGCACTATATGTAGAAATCTACAAGCCTAACCAATGCTTAAAAACTAACTCAAGAGTTTAGGTTTGTCTAAATCTATATAATGCGCTTGAAAATTGTAGGTGCCGTATTTTAGAGGCACCAAATTACGCCACATTGACACGACTTAAAAATGTTTGATTTTCCCTAGTTATAATATATCTCGGTGAGTCTGAAGTCGATCTACAGAGAAAATATTTATGTTGTTTACTTAAGTTTATCCAAATAAAAATAAAATTTATAAATATGTAATTTAATTAAGAAAAAGTATAAAATTGAATTAGTTAGGGTTATGGATCCACTCTTAGTAATAAATACAATTTAATAAATTCTTTTTATTTTATTTTATTTGTCAAAAGATTAATTGTATAAATTAAAATTGTTTCCCATTTATTTTATTGTGCATTAAGAATTTAATATGCCAAAACTTAATTTTGTCTACACTAAATCAAAATTCCATTTTTCCATATTTTATACTAAGATATTAAGAATTCATTGTGCTAAATTCCTATTTTTGTCTACAATAAATCAAAATTTCAAAATAAAAAATATAGATAAAATTAAATAGAAAACAATTTAATTTATAAAATTAAAAATAGAATTTGATTAAATCATATTTTTACTAAGAGTTTCACCTTCCCCTAACTACTAATATTTAGATAAACATATTTAAAATAAAAGGAATTTTCTCTAAAAACAAAAAAGACATAATTAAAAAATGCTTGAAAATTGAAAATAAAACTAATTTTATTTATTGAAAATATATTACAAGGAGAGATGAAAAGAAGAATTTCGGGGAAAAGAAGAGAAGAGAATGTGTGGAGAGGTGTGTTCATCCCCTCTATTTATACTAATACATGGTAAATCCACACCATACAAATAAAAAATTCTAATCACATCTTAAAATTGCTTTTTGACCCACTAATAATCCCACTAATAAAACATAAACCTAACTTCTCCACTCAAGTATATCCAACACATTCCACTAACAATTACTATACGTAACATGATAAAAATTTATAATTTTACAATTACCACATTTACCGTGGTAAAAACGTAAAAATATACGACAAAAGTCTTAGATCCTCCTCGACAATGAAATAATTTCTCGGACTTCCGGAATCTAAATTTGACATTCATACATTTGTTCGGAGCCTCAAATTGCATGAAATTATTATTTTTACCTAATAAACACACAAAAATGCACAAAATCAAATATTTAGAAAAATAATTAGAAATTCACAATATGTTACACAATTACAAATATAAATTACATTAATAAAACAAATAACATTTTTATCCCTTAATAAACATACATTTTTTAACACTAATCACACATGTCCATTCAACAAAGAAAGAAAGAAACTATCCCGGAAAAATAAATAAATGAATAAATAATATCCAATCTACTTCGATAAAGTAACACTCATAATAAAATTTTCTAGGAACTTATGAAAATAACTAGAAGCAGAAAATTCATTCTAGTTTCGGATTCCGGGGTCTGAGGGGGCCACGCCCAAGATCATAAGAATATGGAAGCACATATGTACGGAATCAATGACGTACGTATGGAATAAATATGTTTATTTTCCTACGATTAAATTCACATCCATGTGTGCAATAATGGTGGCAGACACGTGTCATTTGAGAAAGATCCTTAGGCAAAACTCTAAACTTATGTCACCCATCATCTATAAATAGGACCCGTTGGCAAAAAGAAGGGATTCATTCAAAAAAAAAAAACTAGTCTTATTTATTGTTCGTCATCCCTTAAATCTCAATCAAACACTAACTTAGGCGTCGGAGTGCCTTTTTTCAAGTACCCACCTCACGATTCAAAATTAGTAAACATCATAAGTTCTCCATAAATCAAAAATATGTGTGAAGGTAAATTTCAGCCCCTTCAAAAAACCTATTCTCTCAATGTATCCCTATCACGTTATATAAAAGTTTATAAGTTTAATTCATACATGCACATAACATATGAATTTAACTGTGTATGTTGGAGATAATCAAAGATATATATATATATATATATATATAATTAGTTTGATGATCATTATTTGTTGTGCTATATATATTATATATAACGAAATGAGATTAAGTTTCATTATTTATTTATTTATTTTAAGTATTGCATATCATGGAAGTCCATTTGCATGAAAGAAAGAAGGGGCAAAAAATGGCCCTATAAAATTATTAACGATAGGTTCTGGAACCACTAAGAGTTGGAGTGATAATATAAATTAAAGTCAATTCATATGCTCAACTCAAGTTTTGGCACTTCTTGGTGGTAATTTTGGAATATTTGAAAATGACAAACCAGTGCTTAACTGGCGGCACTACCAAAACCTTAACAAATCATGCTCTAAAGTCTAAAGTACACCTCATTTAGCAAAATAATCACTAGAGGAAAAGCACTTATGAGTTTGGCTTTCGGTATATCCTTATTAGGATAATCATCCACCGAATAGAATCCAAAAATGGATAATCACCTTAGCTTTTCAACCAGTGGCCGTCAATCATCTAGATTAATCTTATCATTACAGCTGTTTATATGTATACAGCTATAGAGATATATGTATCTCTTTGGTGCTTAATTGATTGTTGACTGATAATGACACCACCATACTTATCCATAACGTGTTTTCGTGGCGTTCCAATTTCAATTTAAAGGGAAAATACTTGCAATTATTGAGGGTACAATGAATCGGAAAACTGGACCAAACTTGAATCATTCCATCCAATTTGGTATATATGAATATTCGATTCTATTTTTTTAGTTGTTGTCATGGGATTTTCACTTTGCCACGTATCCTATGTGGATTGGCTGGATGATTTTCACTTTAATATGGCCTGGTCCGAAAATCTTGTATTAAAACTTTGACTGGTTTTGACTTGTGGATCATAAATTGAGTATAATAATGGATGCTACAAATCTCAAATATTAAGTTTTGGTACTATATATCACTTATTCATCAGATAATGAATGTAAACTTACTTATTATTCTATTTTATCATTCAATTAAATGTAATTTACTTATTATTCTATTCTACCTTCTAATGGATGAATATTACATTAGTTAAGATTTAATATTAGGATCCTAACATTATTCAATTATAAATAGTGATGTGGAAGCATATTCTACTAGTAAATAACAGAGCCAAGGGCATGAGAACCGCCCTGAAGTTTGGGACAGTATAGGGCCATATTACTTATACAACAAATTAGGCCGATAGAATGGAACCCTAATTGTAGCAATTAGGACCTTTATGGGTTATTTACGTGACTGGTTTGTGGATAGGACATGTTATGATGTGTGGAGAGAAAGATACTGCAGTGTGGATATGTTAGGGCTTAAGGTACTGGAACTAGGGTGTTGGGGAATTCATCAAGAACAGAAGGTTGTTTCTTGTTTTGGGGGGAAGGACAATGGTGAGAGGCACACATGGACAAGCGATATTCTTAAAGATTTCCAGTAAGGGTCGTGACTAGCGCATTATTAGTGACCTTACGCCACACATGAACATTGGTTTTGGATCTATATGGATTTATGAACCTTCTAAACTGATTATTACTCCATTAATAATATTTATTTTACAAGACATTCCCGTTTGAACTAAGGTCTTCTAAGTAAGCTTAGCCAAGATTTTAATGCAAATTAGTCAATAAAAAATTGAAACATTATCCCAAGTAACATGCTACCATCCATTTGGTGCAATGTGATAAGTTTTATTTGTCATCTCGTCCGTGATCTGTTAATTGTTAACACTAATCATTAAATAATACATGAAATGTCTCATCAACTCACAATACAAATTTTATATGTTAATTTTTTAAACAAACTAGTATTCTTTTAAACACTAAAGCTTAATTTGGTAATGTTATAACTTTTAAAATAATTATTGTTAATTGTACTATAAAAATAATAAGTTAAAAATCAATTAAAAACTTTAAAAAAATTTATTTTTAAAAGTATTGTGTGTTTTGAAAGTAGTAGTATACATTTGAAAATCCTATTGTATAAATGTTTGAAATAGATATAATGTTGAATAAAATTTTCTTATACATTAATAAACATGTATATAAAATATCTTTTATTGTGTATATATAATAATTGATGACTAATAAATATATTTATATTGTTAATTTATTTTTATTTGTTATCTCAATATAATTGGAAATAAAAATAATATCTATAAATTTAATATTTTATTTCTTAATTAATAACAGTAATTTTGAATTTTTTAATATATGTGAGGATATTTTTGAAATTTTATTAAATATAATTAAATTGATTTCTAAAATCATATTTTGAAAAGTTATTCTTTCTCATCTTTTCAAAATCTATTGTAAGATAGAGTGATTTTGATTGTAGGTGCCATATTCCAAAAGGTATTAATTAAATCATGCCATGTGTCCATTCTGTCATATAAAAGAAGCTATTCCAAGAAAATAACACCCAAGATATTATGAGAAAATAATGCCCAAGTCCCAAGGAAAAATTCCTCCGGAGCTCATAAAGATGGCAAGAAGAGGGAATTAGTTCCGTAATCCATTAGTCTAAGGAATCACGCCCAAAAGTCATAACGACATGGAAATATGAACGTGCAAAATAATTTCTTATGATTAAATTCATCTCCAGGTGTACAGAAATGATGGGTGACACATGTCATTAGGTTGAGGGCTCAAAGCTAAACGTTAGATCCACATAACTCATCATCTATAAATAGATATCCCATCTCTACAGAAGAGGGTCTTTGGCCTCCAAAAGTACTGTTCATACTTAAAGAGGGAAAAAAATCTTTTTCATCTTTCTTTCTTTAATCTTGATTAATTAAACACTAATTTGGGTGTCGGAATACATTTTTCAAGTACACACCCCTCCGGATTTGAGGCCAACGATCATGACAAATTCTCCACAAACAACAAATACGTGTGAAGGTAAAAAAATCAACACCTTCATTGATAAAATTAATTTTTTTAAAAATTTATCAAATATTAAAATTAACTTTTATCTTTTCAAATCACTTTTTAATCTCTCAAAAACCATCATAAAGGAGCATAAATGTAATTTTTACTTTTTTTTTCGTTGTCGAAAATAAACTTCCCATTAGTTCCCTTCTTTTCTTCGGTCAAATAAATTTAGTCAGCCGCATCATTGGACATCATTTTCATTTTGACAGAGAGTATAAATAAAGTCAAAATATCACATTATAAATTCATTGTAAATATTGGATTCACTTGTGATTGATAAGCCTCTCTTCGCCACCTTAAACAAAATCCACATAAAAAGAAAAAAAAAAGATAATTAAAATTTTTAGTAAAAGGGATTGTTAGTCAATGTATAGATAAATCTTAGTTGACATTGTTAATTAATTATATTATATAAATGTGGATGTAAGAAAATGCAAACATTTATGCTACATAAAGCCGACCGACTAGCCTAGCAATAAGCCAATAACTGTCGCTTCATGATGATGATGCCTGGGGGCGGCTCCACTAGTTAATAGTGCTATGCAGTTGAATGTAAAAACTTTCAACGTTTCATAAACAAATACCCTTATCCACTTATCCTTATCCTTTAACTACGTAAAGGAAATGGAGTTTAAGGCTTCAAAATGATCACCACGATCATTTTGTGACGTATATGCATAATGCATCAATATATATTTCTCGTGATCTTTTTTTTTTTTTTTTGAGGATTAATTTCTGTGTCTCAAGTGCTTGAGAAATGAAAGTTATTAATTTGATTTGTTGAATTTGGGGGTGAGGTACCTGTTTCTTGTTTGTTGAATCCCGAGCAAACAACTTTCTCATTAGTCAAAATCATTTTAAACAATAAAAAAGCAAAACTGGGGGCTTACTTTATAAAAGCCGAATAGACATATTATTTTACAAAAGCTAAATAGACATATATATTATATAGATTTATTTTTAAATTAAGTAATTATTAATTTATGTGGATGCTATGGAAAAAGCTGGCACTATTTGTACTCTAAAAATTATTTTGACCATTCTATTACTCTGTACACTTATATGTTAAATTTAAAAAATTTTATTTTATTTTCTACATTCTTTAAAATGCAAAAAAGAATCTTAATTAAACTAATTAAACAAGTTTACTCCAAAACACTAATCTAACTATTTAGTACATCCAAAATAAATTAATAGCAATTTAATATATACAACAATGGAATTAACTTATGCTCTAAACAAATTCTTTAACATAAATTTTAGTTATTAACTTTTGTCCATTAAAGAATATGTTCAATATTAATTTTTACACCCCAGTTTTTAACCAGAAAATTGAAAAAAAAAAAAAAAGGCCGTCTAGCTAAGAAAAAAAAATGAAAGAAGAAGAAGTAGACAAAGAAAAAGAAGAAGACTAAAAAACAGAAGGAAGAAGAAGGAGAAGATTACAATTTTTTTTTTTGAAAATCGTAAAGCAAAAATATGTTCAAAACATATTAAAATATTGATTTGCTCCTTATTTAACTAAATATTTTTTAAGAAATTGAAAATAATGTTTTTGCGTTTTAGGATAAGAGAATTATATGTTGAATAGTGAGTGTTTAGAGTAATTATATTATGTTAGTTTATAAGAAAGAGTCCTTATCAGTAATTAGTATGATGAATTTTTTTCATAAAATAATTTATTAAAATAAGAGTGTTTAGAGTAATTTTAATAGTGCAAATAACCTTGCCCTATGGAAAATATGAATTTTAAAAAAATTTACTATCTTATAAATTTATCAAATTATTAATTTATCACCTTAGTCCTAAGTTAGATTAGTAAAAATTATTATTTAATTGAAGTTATCAATTTATCAAAATGTTATTATACTTATGAATTCATGCAGTAGTACAAGTTCAAGAATAAGTCTAGTTAAGATTTTAGACAAGATAAAGAGTGCTTATCCTTGGTCGTTATATGATGCTGGGATTAAAAACCACAACACCAATAGTGGAATTTTTTTGGACTACTGGATTTTATTCGATGGTCCACAATAATTAAATAAAATAAATAAAATATTAAAGATTATATTTAAGTAGATCTTTACCATTTAAACAACTTGAATCTGAGTTAAATTGCATTACACATTTTATATTTTACAAAAATCATATTATGAGTTATTAATGTGTTTTTAAATAATCCATCTAATTTAAAGTCTTATGACATAAATTTATAATGATTTTTGTTTACCATACACTCATTAAACTGACATATAATTAAAGCGTACAAATAAATTTTGTATTTTCCACTCTTTTATCTTTTACACTGATAGAAATATTTATTTATTATTATCATAAACAAAAATTATTTGTAACAGTGGGATATAAGTTAGATTTAAATTATATTAGAAATTAATTTAAATTGAGCAATTACCTGTAACTTGGGTAGCCGCTAGCTATCCATTAAAAATATATTAAGAATAGGGATGTTTCATTTCAAATCAAATAACCCATAATAATCCCACTATGACAGCATAATTTTTTTCCCAATGTTATAGAAAAATCCGATATCCCTAAGGTTTGTAATTCTCTTTTATATTAACAAACTTTTCATTCAAAATTTGTTCTTTTATTTAAGTCTTTGTAGGATTTTCTTGCTCATTGATATATTGTTTATAATATGTCACATTAGGATAAGTTGTTACATATGGGGTGACGAAACAAAAACGTTTAGGTCCAAAGATTAAGAAACGAAAATTTCTAACTAATTAAGTTTATTGAATAAGTCTAAATTAACAAAATTAGGTCTTTGACCTCTTTATAAAATAACCTAAATAACGTAAATTTATCAAAATAGGAAAATTATTCTCTTAATCAAAATAAAAAATCTAAAACAAACAGAGTCGAAATTTGACTTCTTAAAAAAAAGATAAAAATCCTAAAAAAAAAGGAAATATCTTAAAACCAAAGACCAGAAAAAATAAAATTTTTGCTCGACCATGTGGCGCCGCTCTGGCTTTGGTTCATCTAATCGCAAGTTTCGAAACAATATATTACACATCGAAAGCGGACAATCATAGCCTAAGTTTTGTCCTCCAAAATGTACTCGACTCATAATGCACAGCCATCCTACATCAGTCCCCCTCACTTAGAAAAGAACTCATTCTCGAGTTAGGCTCGCACAACTCCTCATAATCTGGATGATATTCAGATAGATCAACCAAGTTGAAGATGTGAGAGATATTCCAATCATCTGGTAGCTGGAGCAAATAAGTGTTATCATTAATCTTCCATGCCATTTGAAATGGACCACACTTCTACTTCTCCAACTTGGCATGAATACAAGGAAAAAGATTATACTGCAAATGCACCATCACTAAATCACCCTCCTAAAACACATTTATGTGTTGGCGATTGTCTAGCTTAGCCTTGTACTTGCCATTGGCAGCCTCCAAATGAGCTTGAACCTCAACATGAACCTGCAGAGCCTTTTCGACCACATTATCCCTACTTTACTTTTTTCAGTCGCTAATGGCATTATAGCTATATAAAAAACATGGTATGGGAAACAAGTGTAGACAACCTTAAAAGGGATCATGCTAGTAGATTGATTGACCATGCTATTGTAAGCAAACTCGACTTGAGGTAAGGTAGCTTCCCAATTCTGTTACTTGTCACCTCAAACACAATGCAATATATTGCCTAAAGTGTGATTGCCTACCTTCGTTTGACTATCTGTCTACAAATAAACACTACTAAGCTGCAATTACATACCAAAATTATCATAGAGATCACACCAAAATTTGCTGATAAATTTCACATCTCTATCAGAAGTAATGGTCTTTGGAATGCCATGCAAATGTATCACCTCTCGAAAGAACAAATGTACAATTGAGGCAGTACCTTCAGTCTTCTTACATGCAATAAAATACGCCATCTTTGAAAACTTATCGACAACAAGTATAGAATCGCACCCAGTCCTTGTGTAAGTTAGTCTAACATAAAATCTATAGACAAATTGAACTAAATATTCTCTGGAACAGGTAATGGCAGGTAAAAACTTGTATTCTGCACATGCCTCTTGCCTTCTTGACAAATTCGACAACCCTGCACAATCTTACGTACATCTTTATTCAACTGCGACCAATAATATCACTATTCCACAATTGCTTTGGTCTTATCTTGATCAGTATGACCACCCAATCCTTTTTCATACAACTCACGAATAATCTACTCCCTTAAATTGTGGCATGCACAATTGACTAGCCTTGAGTATATACCCATCTTGAATGAGGAATCCTCTTCATTCTAATTGTTGAAACAACAATCCCAAATTTGCGCAATGTCTTAATGCTCTGCATATAAATCCTTTAAGTGTTCAAAATCAGTAACTTTATTAACTAAAGTTAATAGCTCGAATGCCATCAGTACCAATTATAATCCCCAAGAACTCCACATTACTCTGCAAAATGCTACACTTATTTAGATTAATATAAAGATGAGAAAATATACTACTGTCCACCCGTTTTTTACAACTTTTTTAAAAATACACAATTCCTTCTTTTTTTTGCTGACATCCACCTAAAGTTACATTTTGTTTCACTTTTCCACTTCTGTTTGGAATCCGTTAAGAAAACTAACCGAAACTTAAAAAATGACAATTTTACCCCCAAAACGAAAATTACAATTTCACCCTAAAAAATATCAAAAATAATCAGATTTAATGATAAATATCATTATTGGTACGTTAATGAAGTACAAAAAAATCTTAACTACTAGAGATTATAACTCAATGCATAATAAAACTCTACTTATCTTAAATTCAATCAATGGTTTGCGAGATTGGGTTATTTTTAATACTACTGTTATAATTTAGCATTCTAATTACAGACATATTTAAAAAAAAACCTGCATTTGATGGTTGTGGAATTAATTTCTTTATTGACCGATGGGGAAAATAATTAGATTTAATCTGATTATTTTTGTCAATTTTTAAGGTGAAATTGTAATTTTCGTTTTGAGGGGTAAAATGGTTATTTTTTTAAGTTTCAATTAGTTTTCTTAACGGATTCCAAACAGAAGTGGAAAAGTAAAACAAAATGTAATTTTAGGTGGATTCCAGCAAAAAAAAAAGGAATTGTGTATTTTTGAAAAAGTTAAAAAAAACAGGTGGACGGTAGATATTTTCCCTATAAAGATTATTCTCTGTAACATCTCTATAACCATCCTTAAATGTTGTAGATGCATCACCACATTTGATGGAATAAACCAAAATATTGTCAAAATACACTATAATAAATTTACAGGAGAAATGCTTAATAACATAATTCATTAAGCGCATAAAAGTGCTTGGTACATTAGACAACCCGAATGACATTAAAAACTACTCATACAACCCTTCTTGTTCTTGAACATTGTCTTTCATTCATGACTAGGCGGAATTCTAATTTGATGATATCTACTAGGCAAGTTTATCTTCGAGAAAACTCAAGCACCATCCGATTGGTCTAACAAATCATGAAAGGTTGGAATGGGAAATTAATACTTCACCATAATCTAGTTAATCCACCTACTATCTATACACATATGCTAACTCCCATCCTTCTTTGGCAACAATAAAGTTGGTACAACATATGGGCTCATTCTCTTAGGAATGAACTCATTCCGCAATAATTCATAAACTTATCCTTGTAAGACCGCATGCTCGTGAGGGTTTATGCGATAGTGAGGCAGGTTAGGTAAACTCACTTCAAGAACTAAGTCTATATGATGATGTATATAACATAATAGTAGCAACCCATCTAGCATCTCTATTGGTCTAATATAAGCGAACTCAGCTATTAATGGTTGCACTTTTTTAGCAAGAGTTTCACCTCGAATTCATTTTCTTTCTACAGGTTTTTGCAACCATCACAATCTTCCTCTAAATGATCCTTCATAATAGTCTTTCTAAAGGGAAGAACCTTTAGCCTTAGAATTCGTCTTCTTGTTCGTTAAAGGCACATAATACATTCCTCTGTGGATTGTATTAACATAAAACTGCCAAAGTCGACCCAATAACAGATGGCACACATCCATATTCACCATACAGCACACCACATTGCTCTTATAAATTTTTCAAATAAAGAAAGGAACTCGATATACCTCTATTACTCGTGTTTCTGTCCCTTACTTTATCTATCCTACCCTATAAGGTGCTGGATGTTTTTCTGCAGAAAGTCCCATCACACCAACCAATGCCTTCAAAACTATGTTTTATCAACTATTGTTATCAATTATCACATTGCACACCTTATTATTGATGGTGCAATGTGTTTTGAAAACCTTTTTGTGTGGATTATCCACTTCAAATTTTTAGCGCTAATAAGATTTTCTCCACAATATAATTCAACATTTCTCCTTGATCTGCCTTTAACTACAAAGCATCTTCATTATCTTTATCCTCAAAGTCATTTACCTTTATATCACCGACTTCAGCCTCAATCAAATTTAATTTTTTAGGTCGATAGTCACTCCAATCATGACCTAGTGTTGTAGGTTTTCTAATGCTATGGATGTCAATGTGCAAGTGTACATAACAAATAATATAATGAAAGTATTTAAAATCCTCTGTATAGGGATTTTTATTATGGTAATTGCTACATCAATTTTATCAATGTAATTTTTATTCTAAATTAGAATTAATACAAATTATTAAACTAATGAACTATTTAAAATAAAAATGTAATAAAGTAAAATATCACGACAAATACAAAGATGTAATCAAGGGGAATGGAATAGTTAAGTGATTAAATTCACTTAATGGTTTTTTACTATTTTTCTAGTTTTTTGGATCGGTTGCTATAACATCTGCTACAGTATTGGACAAAATCCTTATATATCCTCAGCTGTCACATGTTGGGTGTCATATATTTAAATGCAACTTAACAGTGATCAATTGTTATGCTAACATCATATATAGCATTACACGTTTTGGATTATAATTACCCTACGAGGTGAATTCCTATATCTAGTTCATCACTAATTTTAGATTAAGCATGGCTTTTTCTAAATCAAGTTAAACCCAACTCAGGAAACCCAATCTAAAACCAAGTATTGCTTTAACATGTTCCACTAAAACATGCCTTTTTTAGGCTATTTCTTAACTAGTATTACTAAAAGGGTGGTCAGTCAAAATAGTAAATTGAAATAAGTATTATCAAAACAACGTGCTATAAAAAATATGCAGTAACACAGAATATTAGTCAATTAACCATCAAGTTTGTTTATCACTCAACTATAAGTAAACTTAGTTCATAAATTGTGATAAAATAACAAGCAATATAGTTTCAGCCATCAAACAATTCATCATAACGAGATAAAAACAAGAGAATAAGAAATAAGAGTGAGATTCGCTTGATATTCTTTTAGAATTCTTTGTTGAGGTTCTTAATTCTCTCTCTTGATCTTTGTTTTCTCTTGTTTTATTTCTCTATTCTTTTTCTCTCATACCGACTTTCTCTTTCATTGTGTTTGTGCTCCTTTTATATCTTAGAATTAGGGCAGTCAAAAATCTAGGATGTGCATCTTTCAATTTAGGAAACTCCAAATCGCAATCTTCAAAGTATCTAAAGCGAAATCTTTTATGTCAATGCTCTAGGATTGCTACAACAACAGTGCTACATGAACATTGCTACAGCCACAACTTCAACATCTGTATTGTTTCATACTTTTGTTAATTCTTCTCTAACCAAGTTCTTTCTTTATCTTTATAAGCCTATTGCAGCCGCATTCCTTCCTTGAAATTTGAGCTTTCAATCACCTATAATTATGCATATGATCTAAGAACATAATTTATTCTAAATTAAAAAAAACTTATTAAGAGTAAACTAAAATGGATGGTTATGTAAAACATTACTAAAATGCAATAAAAACATGTCATTTACTCTCTAAGTAATCATGATTTAAGTTTAAAAGTGTCATGATAACTCTATGAGAGTTATGACTTGGCTCCTTATACTTCAGACACTTATTCAACATAGGCTTTGCATATGGATTATTTTATTGCTGCATAGGTGGCTACTGCTGCCTAAGTGGCTGTTGCCTTAACTGTTGTTGTGGTAATTGTTGTGTTTGATTACTTCTAGCCCATGTTTTTCGCTTATTCTCAAGCCCAACACCCCTTAGTCTATTCTGCAGTCTAGTGACTTGTCGTTGCTACGTTTTAGAAATAGCTCACCACCTTCGTTCCCCCAACTTGCTAACTCTAATGACCGCTAAACCTAAATCCCAAATCGTGTCCACCATCGCATCTTGTATCTCTTGTTTCAATCTTCTACTATATTTTATAACTGTCCAAAATTTTAGCACATCGATATTGTTTCTCATGTGAATACAATAAAACTCTTTTGTGTGTTCATCCACACTATATTTTCCCCATCTACAATTCTAATATTAAAAAAAATTACCATTGCTAGTAATGTACTGGCAGGAAATACTCTTTCATCTTCTTCTGCATTCTAGGCCACGATTTGATAAATCGTATATCCAAAACTTTCGCTTGGTTCTGCATGTGTTGCCACCATGTAGAAGCTGCGTCTTTCAATTTAAATGCCACAAGTTTAATCTGCTTCTTTGAGGAAATCTCTATGTACTTAAGAAATTATCCATCATTGATATCCAATCTAAAAATTCATCGACATGCATCCCACTATAAAAATTAGAAAAATCAACATTTATCTTATAATATAAACTCTTCTCGTGCCTTCTGTCTCCTTTCATGTGCACGCACTGGCAAATTCTAAGGTAGTATTTCATGATTGATGCCTTGAGGTTCTATTTCACGATTGATCCCCTAAGGTATCTCTATGTGGTTGAAATCTTCAAGTTGTTCACCATGATTGACACCGTGAAATTCTTCCTTGCGATTAACTTTTTCCTATTAACGTCTCTCTCTGTTTTCATCCATGGAAAGTCTAAGACTCTTGATTGCCTACTCTATTGCAACCAATCTCGAGTTATAGACATTCTCCATTGCCTACAAGGTTGCTTTTACGATCACATGTCTGATAGCATCCGCAGTCTGTGCTTGAATCCCTTGATCATCATCTTCAGGATGGTTGCTTCTTTGTTTGTGTGGTCATACTATGATAACAAGCGAACTTGTTATGATATCAACTGACAAAACAAAAATGTTTAAGGTTCAAAAATAAAAAAGTGAAAGTTTCTTAATATTAAACAAGTCTAAATTAACTAAGCTAGGGTTTTAGACCCCATTATGTAATAACCCTACAAATAAGAAATCTACCAAAATAGGAAAATCAAAATAAGAAATCCAAAAAAAATAGAGTCCAAATCCGACTTCTAGGAAAAAAAAAGATAAAAAATCTTTAAAAAAAGGAAAAATAGGAAAATATCTTAAAATTGAAGAATGACTAGGAAAGAAGCAAAATTTCTAGCTCAACACAGGGCAAAATGATGCAAGCCATTTGTAGTTTAGTTCGCCTCATTGCAAACTTTGAAATGGCATATTATACACTAAAAAAGGACATATGTAGCCTAAGATATGCCCTCCGGAAGGTACCTGACTCGTAATACACAACCATCCTACGACTTACACATGGGGTAAATATTTGTTTAGTTCTTAATTTTTTAATTAAGTGCCCATTTAGTCCTATTTTTAAAAAATAACCAAAGATATCCCCACTATTAACTATATACATATGACACTCCAGACTTTATTTCTTCTTAATTTTTATAATAATACACTTGTAATAATTTGCTGACATAAATGAAAAAAGAAGAAGTTAATTTATTAAATTGTCACAAAGTAAAATAAAGATTAATGTAAATGTTTTTGTTATTATCTTACTTTTAAGGTTAATTTGTTATTGTTCCTTGATCTTCTTCCTTAATTAAAGGCAATGTTTTTTTTAAACTAAAAAAATATTTTTTCTTATTATCCCCCACTCATTGATGTGGTAGCTAATCTAATACACAAGTTTTACTTTTGAGGCCTCTCAAACTTGCTATGATGCCATGTAAATATTTAAAGAATAACATATTGTACGACTTTAATTAATTAATAAGTTTAGAACTATGAAAAATCTATTAATTTAGTGAATATTGATATATTGATAAATTAATAAACTATTAATTTATAAAGATATTTCTTACTTTGAAATATATGATGACATTAATATATTGATTTTATCTTGATTTTGTGTTTGTTATATTTTATTTGGATAGTAATTTGGGCCAATTTGTTAATGTTATGGCTTTTAAAATAATTGATATTAGTTGTGCGGTAAAAACAATCAACTGTGGAGAGAATCAATTACATGTTTGCTAAAAGTTAATTTTAAAAGTGTTGTAACTTTTAAAAATAGTCATATATATTTAGTAAATCATATTGTTAAATTGTTGTAAGAATGCAAATGATGAAATAGATATAATATGAAAAAAATTTATTTACACCTTTATAAACATGTATATATAGTATAATCTCGTTAAATTAATACTCAATAATTTGATAATCTCAATTAAATAATAGTTTTTTGGGTCTCAACTTGAGGCTAAGGTGGTAAATTAATAATTCAATAAATTAATTAGTAATAGATTTTTTAAAATAAGATTCTTATCATGCTATAAGACCCAATTAATATATAAATTATTAATTAATTAATGTGAAACTGAGTACATATGATATGTGGTGTGTGCAATCTCTAATGTTATGGGTGTCAATGTGCAAATGTACCCAACAAGTAATATATTGATGAGTATTCAGATCGTCAATACAGGGATTGATGTTATCAGAATTGCTACAGCAATCTTGACAATGCAATTTTGTTCAAATGAAATTAAGACAATTTTTGAAACTAAAAACTAATTAAAATAAAAATGCAATAAAGTAAATTCTCACGTCAAACATAAGAATGCAACCAATGGGAATGGAGTAGTTGAATGAATAAACTCACTTAATGGCATTGACTATTTTTCAATTACAGTACCATTGCTGCAACATCTACTATAGCATTGAGCAGAATCCCTCATGCATCCTTAGTTGTTGCATGTCGAATATCTTATATCTAATGTAACCTAACAGTGAGTAATTGTTACGCCAACATTAAATACATCATTAAACGATCTAGGGTCTATTTGCCCTACAAGGTGAATTCAAATGTATAGTTTATCATTAATTTTAGATCAAGTATGACCCTATTCAAATTGACATTTTACTCAATTTGGGAAACCCAATATAGAAGCAAGTATTGTCTTAATGAGATCCACTAAGTTAGATGTTTTTTAAGCTCTTTCTTAACTAGTATCCTTAAATGGGTGGTCAGCCGAAATAGAGGATAAAATAAATACAATTAAGACAAAATGTTATAGCAAACACAGAGCAACGTGCATATATCAATTAAACGTCCATTAAAATCGTTTATTACTCAACCACAATCAAATTCAATTCATTATTTGTGAAAGAAAAATAAATAAAAGAGTTTTAACCATCAAATACATCCCCATAATGAAATAGAAAACAAAAAAATTGAATTTTCTTTTATTTATGCAATTTCTCCTTTATCATCCTTCAATCTCTCTCTTGAATTATGTTTTCTTATTGATTTTTTGTTGTTTTTCTCCTTGGTTGATGGTTCTCTATTTTCCTTTGCGTGTGTGCCCTTTTTTAGTTTAGAATTAGGGCAACTGAAAGTCTAGATTGCATATTTTCTAGATTTGGAAACTCCAAATCGTAATCTTCTAAGTATCTCGAGTGAAATCTTTTTTGTCAATACTCCAAGATTGCTACAGTAACGGTGCTACATCAATGGTGCTGCAACAACGGCACTATTCCAGACTTGTTTCAATTCTTTTATAACCAAGTTCTTTTCATATCTTTGTAAGCCTATTGCAACATCACTCCTTTGTTGAAATTTGAGCTTCCGGTCACCTACAATTATACACATAATCTAAGCACACAAATTATTCTAAGTCAAACAAAATTTATTAAAACTCAACTAAAATTAATGTTAATGCAAATATAATTAAAATGCAATAAGAACATATATTACTCTCTAAGTACTGTTGATTCAAGTCTAAAAGTGTTATGATAACTCTTATTTCATAAAGTTATCAATATGTTCATGATTTTCTTTGTTGTTCTGGCATAATGTTTTATACATTTCAATTGTCATTATTGCTTTCTTTATACCTTTCAGATGAGGAGCCAATGTAGTATTCTATGTGCTATGTTAAGTGAAATAAGAGAGAGATTGACTTAATATATTGCCTTCAAAAAGTCTTCTCTCATGTGTTAACATATAATCGTGATCTAGGTAAAGGATTTTCAAGTAATTGATTCACTCAATTAAGATTTAATCATAATTGTATTATATGACTCCATAGAATCACTACATTCGTTGATTTTACTTCCTCTATACTTCATAAAAATTACTATCATGAACATGATATTATTTGCATAAATTAATAATTTATTAATTTATGGATAAATTAATATTTGCTAAATTAATATATTTTTATTGTCCTAAAGCTATTAATTTATTGAGATTCTACTTTTTTTATTGTATGGATAATATTTGATAACTAAAACAAGTATTTTTAATTTTTATTTGAATATAATTGGTAATAAAATAATCTCTTTAATTTTAGTGATTTTGTTTCCTAATTGAAGTAAGGATAATTCTCTATTTTTTTAAAAAAAAATGTGAGGATATACATGAAATTATATTAAGTATAAAAATGATTCTTAAACAGTGGGGCTATTTGAATCCACCAAAGTACTCACTAAACTCATATGCTCAATAAACATATTCTTAAAATTTAAAATAAAAAAATTTACTACATAAACCCTTTTTAATACCTAAAATTGCCTTGCTAAGCTAAATTATAATTACTTCTTTTATCCTTTGTTTTCATGGCTTTTTCATTATTTACTCCTATTATTCCTTTCTTCTTTATTTATATACTATTATTCATCATAGTTTCATGCCGGAATCCTGCAATCACAATTTCATGCGCAAATCCTTCAATTTTATGGTTTATTTTCAGTTGTTTTTTCACTCTTAATCTTCATTCATTTCCTAATAATCTACTAAACTGACCTTAGTTTCACCCTTAATCTTCATTCAATTTTATACCTTTAAAATTTAAAGAAGCAACCGATAATATATTACATTTACATTTATACTTAATTAAAAAATTAGGAAATTAACAGTTCTTGCCTGCACTTATATTTTCGTATATACACTGCAGCAAATTACGGGGAGAATTCGTTGTCCAATTCAAAGTTGGAAAGAAAGAAACTATTGGTGGACGTCAAGAAGAATTTTACCAATGATAAACTGTTAGCCAAAAATTTAATAAATTTGGTGAGTCTTCGTTCCTTTAACAAAATCATTAATGAGGAAAAATAAATTCATCAAAAAAAAATGTCATTGAATAATGAAGATGAGAGTAAATATGTAAATTTTTTTCTTAGATTACATAATGCTGTCTATAATGGTAATTTTTAATATGGGTATTTTATTGATAAAATTTTTTATTAAAAATTAGATTTCGTGACTGCTATTCTTAAAATCAGATTTAAATAGCCAAAATTTTAATAAATTTGGCGAGTCTTCGTTCCTTTAACAAAATCGTAGATGAGGAAAAATAAATTCAATAAAAAAATGTCATTGAACAATGAAGATGAGAGTAAATAAGTAAATTTTTTTCTTTGATTACATAATGGTGTCTATAATGGTAATTTTTAATATGGGTATTTTATTAATAAAAAATTTATTAAAATTGAGTTTAGTGAGTATTTTAGTGGGTTTAAATAGCCCATCATTCTTAAAATCATATTTAAATGGCCAAAATTTTAATGAATTTGATAAGTCTTCGTTCCTTTAACAAAATCGTAGATGAGGAAAAATATATTCAATAAAAAAAGAATGTCATTAAATAATGAAGATGAGAGTAAATAAGTAAAAAAAAATTCTTTAATTACATAATGTTGTCCATAATGGTAATTTTTTAATATGGGTATTTTATTAACAAAATTTTTATTAAAAATTAGGTTTAGTGATTATTTTAGTTGGTTTAAATAGCCCCACCATTCTTAAATCATATTTGAAAAGTTATTGTTTTCTTACTTTTCAAAATCTGCTCTACGATAGATTGATTTTACCAAAATTGGTTTCTCAAAAATTTTACCAAACAACAAAATTAGTTTTTAACTTTTCAAAATTACTCGTTGGTCTCTAAAAAATAATTCCAAATGAGCCTTTAATCGTTTTATAATCATAGTAATAAGATTATTATGGAGTTTTTATTTTTTTTCTTTTTAAAGATGATAGTTTACTATAGAGTCTCATTTAATACCTATATTTTAAAAAGTACTTCAAAACACCCTTATAATTAAAGAAGCTACCTTATTACCCTTACTTTTTTTAAATAATATCCTTGACATTGAATAAATTATCTTTAAAAAGGTTAATTTTAACAAATTAATCAATAATTATTTATTACCAAATTAACTAATAAATAGCAGCATGAAAAAACTAGTATTTCTTGTACCTATGCAACAATATTGCTAATAATTATCTACAACAAAAAAGATACCTACACCCATAAGTTTGGAGAAATGGTCATACAGACTTTCATATTTTTAGAAAAGGACACCAAGACCTCCTTTTGAATAAAATACCCTCCAAAATTTGGCTTCAATATTTTATAATAAATAGAAGTATAATATTAAAATAAATGTGACAATCTATACATTTTAAAATAATTTCCATATTTAAAAAATATTTTAATACTTTATAATCTTGTATTATATTAAACTAAATTTTATAATATATAGAAACATAATATTAAAATAAATACATAAAATTTAAATTATTATCAATATTATATAAAATAATTTTAATATTACTAATACATGAGATATATTTTGTTAATCAAAATATCTATTTAATCCATAGATTTATTTAAAAAATTTATAATTAATACAAATATATTATTAATATAAATATTATAATTTAAATTTTAAAAATTATTTTATATATTAAAAACTTCTAATATTACTACTCTATTAGAAAAATAACTATTTAAATTATACTTATATTTATTAAAAAATGTTAAAGTCATTTTTCTTAGTTACTATCTACTAAGAGTATTATATTCAAAAGGAGGTCTTGGTATCCTTGTTGAAAACTTGAAGTTTTACATGATCATTTTTCTAAACTTTGGTGGTGTAGGTGACCTTTTTCCTATTTATAAATAAATTAGTGTCAACCAATTTAAAGCACTGTAATATCCTTGCAACAATCTTACTAATGATTATTTAATAAAAAAACTAATTTACCAAATTAATCCTAAAAATAAAATAGTAATATAAAAATTTGAGTAAATTTTGATGTTACTTGTAAGGGTAATTTGATAAATGATCATTTTTTTTCCACTAACATTACCAAAATTATTTTTGCAAGGATATTATTTTGAAAGAAAAGAAAGTAAGGCTATGAGTCTAATATATGTAACAGCAAGCGATGTCTTGAGGTATTTTTTTAAAATATAATAGCTAAATGGACCTTAAGTAAAAACATAGCAATTAAATAAGCATTTATCCTATTTTCACATTACAAGAAGTTAGAGATGAGATTTAAGTCAAAATCAATTTCAATAAGAAACAAGTAACAATGAGAACATATTTTACAAAAATTATATTAGACATCTTATATGGATTTAGTCTCAAATTAGATAATTATTGATTAACGTAGTACATGGGTCCTATAGAAATATATAAATTTGTAAAATAAAAAAATATTATTTCATAAATTGATCGAATTATTAATTTACTGCATTGGTCTTAAGTAATGACTGATAAAAACTATTATTTAGTTAAGGTTATTAATTTATTGAGATTTCGTCCTAAACAAGATAAACTTCAATTTTATTATTCAAGAGCACAAAGGCTTAATTTATACAAAGATTAAAAATATGAAAAAAGAAATGTTACAATTGTGATAATTTGAAATTTGAATGATTAAATCAGTCCATCTTAATGTTGATTGACATTTAATCATTGAATTCAATGTGAAAGATTGAGCCACTTACTCTAAATGTCAAAGAAGATTGGTCAAAAGATAAGAAATTTGATTGAGAGGGCGACTGCACACGGGGGGAGTTTTCATTAGGGAGCTGTGGTATGGGGTCGACAATTAAACTAATGAAAGCTCACTATGTATAAAGCCGCCCAATAGATCGGGCTCCGCAAGTTAAATTGATGTTTATACATAGGATGAAAGTGATGCTATTAAAAATTCAACTAACGACGCCTCAATAGTTGGAAGAAAGTTGTGGCATAGTAAATTTAAATTCCGAATACAATGCTAGACAAAATTGGAGAGTCCTGGCATTGAATAATGCTCCATGACCTAGCTAAGCAAATGAAAATTTCTCTTGGTTTTGACACAAGACACGCTATATCACAAAAAGATGAACGTGTAATAAAGAATTAAAATGTAGATGAGTTAAGTTTACCGATAAAGACAAATTTGAAAGTAAATTGACGATAAAGTTAAAGCTTTGTTAAAGCATAAAAGCAAGCAACTTGCAAAACCATTCACATACATGAAATTAATTAGTAATAAAATTATATAATAAAAATTTCTTCCATGTATACTATGACACTTTTTGATTTATAAAACACCGAATCATCCTTCGCTGTAGCGAGCGGGAACGGCGGAATTCAAATAGAAATTTAAAAGAATACATGACGGTGATGATAAATGTTCAAATAACAATATTCTATAATGAGATAATACAATGTTTTTCAGTGAGATTTGTTAACACTCTAATCCAAACAACTTTACAATAAATCCAAACAACTCTACAATAAAGATTTAGATAAATAATTCTAAAAAATTATAAAAGATGGATTTTTTTTTTAAAAGAAAGTTTGGCAATTATACAAATTACATGATCACTCTAATTATAACAGAAAAAATCCACTAGCCTAATGAAATTAAAATACGGAATAGAATTTATTAGGAAATATTTTTCCTTTTTTAATGAGGATTTGTAAATCCTAAACTAGGATATTTCATAGGCTTTTTTTTCTTATTTAGTAGTTATTTTATTCAAGAGGATTTCTATTTAAGGAATAAATAATTTTCCCATTGAGACTTAACTTATTCCAGAAGGAATATAATTTATATAAGAAAAGCAATACTTCTCCTATAAAAAAACAATCTCTATATATAGAAATATTGGGTTCACTTGTCTGTATTTTCTAATGTGAGAACAACAATAGGTCTATTTAGAGATGATGTGTCATGGACGAGGGTAAGGAAAAGACTCAAGTGATTGTAATAATTTTTCATATAGTAGATTTTTCTCTTGTCGTCCTTGCCAGTCGTGATTTTTCTCCTATATATAAGCTTTTCCACGAAATCTCTTGTGTTATATGATTGGTTTTATTCTTCATCTTTTTCTATCTATTGTTCTTTTGGTATTTTTTCTTGCAAGATCTTATATGAGATTAAAATTTCCTAACAAGTGGTATCAAAATTAAGGCTGCAACATAGAGCAAATATATTAGAATGAGATATTCAAAACATGTGAAGATAGAAATAAGAAGTTTTAAGGGAACAATCAATTTGGCTTAAAGCAAATCAAAGTCAAGGATATTTGTCCAATCTGGTTACACAAAAAAGTAAGGGCGATGTGAACTCTGTTCCCATTAGCAAAAATTCCCTGGAGGTGTGTAGACAATCAAGGCATCTTAAAGAAGATTGTCAGAATAAAGAAAGTTTGGCAAATAGCTCTAAATCAGTAGATAGAGATACTGATAATATCAACTAGTGGTGTGTTCTTTTTCTGCATGAGAGACTGATTTATCTTTTTTGGTGTGCCTTGGAAGAGGATTTTTTTACTGTTAATGAGTCTACAAGATTTTCACACAAGGTACAATTTGGCATTTATGCTAGATGTGTGGTGGAATTTTTATGTCATGGCTGAGGAATCTTAAGGAGGCCAAACATGAGAGTGGGTATTTTTAGCAAGGTGATAAAAAATGTGTCAAACATATGTACTCTAGATAAGATAGAGTATAATAATTCTTGGTATAGAGAACTATAGCTACTAGATAGAGGACAAGATTTTACCGATGGTGGAGTGATTCTCATTAAGTCCCTATGTGAGTGTAGTTTTGGTGGAATAAAGAAGGTGGAGACGACATGGTTGTATGGATGCATGGTGAATCATATTTTGTCGCTTAATTGAAAACTCATCAAGGTGGAGATTGTTGGAAAATATGTCTATATTTTCAATGAGGATTTGTAATTCTAAATATTTCTTAGGCTTTTTTATTTTAATTTATGTAGTAGTTTCCTTATTCAAGAGGATTCCTATTTAAGGATAAGTAATTTTTCCTTTAGTACTTTAACTTATTCTAGGAGGAATACAACTTATATAAAGGAATACTTCTCCTATAAGAAATAATTACTATATATAGGGATGTTGGTTTTACTTATTAACATAATACAACAATTAGTTTTTCTGTAAGTAGATAGTTTCTAATGTGAGAAAAACACTAGGTTTATTGAAAGATTGTGTGTTATTAGAGTTTTGAGTGTAAGTAAAATACTAGAGTAATTGTAATAATTTTTTACATATTGAATTTTTCTCTTGTCATATTTGGCAGCTGTGGTTTTTCTCTAGATATAAGAGCTTTTCACATAAACTCTTATATTGTGTGATTAATTTTATTCTTCGTCTATTTTATGTTTATTATTTGTTTAATATTTTCACTTGCAAGATCTTTTGTAAGATTAAAATTTCCTCACAAAATCCTAACTAGATAATAATGGAAAGACTTTGATAACATACTAAAATATAACTCTAATAAAATCTAATTAATGAAAATTAAAATAATTGCTGAAATTAGTAAACTTAAAATAATTGTCCTAACAAAAAAAATGTTGAAATATCTGGCATTGTAAAAGGCTTTTGAATCTATATTCTAAAAAGGTGTAAATATCCACACCTTATGACAATTAAAAATACCTAAAAAATGAAAATTGATCAAAGAAATTGAAGTATATCTAGCAAGTTCTGTTGAGATTATAAGAGTGAATTCTCTTTAGTCTGTACGGTTGGACCAATTGCCTATCTTTTTATTTTTTAAAAATTACTTAAAATATCTCTATGAAAATATTTTTGAAGAGAAAAATATTTTATTTAATATAGCTGATTATTCAAATAAATTTGATATCCAACAAGTGAGAAGTAAATATAAGTAAATAGATTTTGTTGAAAACAGAGACAGATTTGACTTAGTAATTGACTTACACTCTATGAAAGCATTTATGTAACCGATTATAATCGTTCCGTACAATTCCGTTAAAGAGAACGTCTACACGTTAATAGGACAAAGATTATTAAGTATATATTCTTTTCTTTAACGTTTATGTGAACACAAAGATGAACAGCAATTGTTGGGTCGTGTAATCTTGCGTTTGAAAAGTTAGACTGGCGGCTGAAATATGACATGTGGCGCTTTATATATGTACACGCTAAATAGCCTTTTTCGGCTGTGACCTACTCGGTTTCTATTTTCATACTTTATGGCTAAAGATATTAAAAAAAAAAAAAAACTGAGTAGAAACCATTATCGGGTTAAAAAATGTGAAGGAATGCCATTACACATATATAGAACTAGCTAGCACTAAGTTAATTTCATCACCAAATTTAAGTTTATCCTTTCAGAGAAGTTGCATCTCCATTTGACCCTCCTTCAATTCTTTATTATCAATTACGCTCTATATAAATCCAACAACCCCATCACAGAAATTCTACACTTACAAGTTTTGAGACTTCAAGTAATCAGTCCATATTAAAATGGCTAGCTTGAAGTTTTTGCTATGCTTCCCTCTTGTTTTGCTTTGTTTTTCGAGTTGCGAAACTCGTGTTCTTGATCCATCATTTTCAGATAGCAAAAGCCATAGTGATAGAGCATTTACTACGAGTAGTAGTCTGACAGAAGTGTCGAAAATAAGTAAGAAGAAACAGGAGATAATTGAGAAACATTTTGAGTCGAAGAAGTTTCCGAATGATGAGAATGGTGCATTGACGGAGAGCGCAAAAGAAATGTTCAAGCAAAGTGTAAAAAGACAAGAGATTATTGGCAAGTTTTTTGAGGCCAAGCGAGTCAGCCCTGGAGGTCCTGATCCTCATCATCATTAATAACTTATTGAATAACTTGAAAGTCCAAACTTATTGTATAACTTTCATTATTTCGACTTTTGAGTTTCTGAATGCATGTATGCTTAATTTAGATCATCTGGTTAATTTACAATTGAGATGTAACTTTCGAATGGTAGTAGGTAATGCATGTTTTTATATGATACTTTTCTTCACAATGATGATGAGACGGCTTGTTTCTTGAATTCCATATCTTTACGAACTTTATCCCATTATAATTTGTAAAGCAGATTAATTATAATGTATATCCAAAGAAACATCCCATTATATGAGTGGTGCTCCATTGAGACGATTATGGATCCCCAAGATAGCGTGTGCGCTATTGTGTTTTTCCCTTACACCGCATTATATATAGAGATATGGTGGAGCTTTCTCGTTCCCATTAGAGTGCTATCTTGAATCATCAAAAGAGAGATAGTAGCTCATCACAAAGATTCCAATCGCTTTTGATACTTGCATCCTTCCAATTTTGTTAACGATTGTAATGTATGATGATATTACAAGTTCCATTTAGTTTCAATCTGAAACTCGAAAATTTGATGAACTTTCTTAACCGTGGTAGTCCCATGCATTTTTGTTAAATTAAAAATTAAAAGAAAAAAAAAAGATGGATGAATAAGTACTACCGGATTAAGTAATCAATGTCAATTCTATTCGAGCTTGATTAGTTATAATTTAATGATTACTTATTTGCCTTCCACTCATTTGAGTGAGGTCTAAATACCAGAGCTCTTATTTTCATTTAAGAGATTTGACTAATTGAATCAGTTAGCATTCACAAAATAAAGTCAAGTCATTGAAACATGAAGTACTTAAATTCAACCACTACTAACCCTTTTAATTCCATAATATATAAAACCCTAAAATATATGTACATATTGGTTCCAAAGTAATATTAAAATTAATCAAACCTGGAATGTAATTAAAGTTCTCAAATGGGTCTTTTTCATTACGAAAAGATGGAGCCATATAAAGAATTGATGAAATTTACTCTTTGAAGTTCTCTCAATTGATTTTTTTTTTTTATAACTACCAAGAAGGTGAGGTTTAGGCTGGGCTTCTGCTTAAAATATAAATTAAATAATGAGAAAAATATAAAGAGGGACACATAAACCAAAACTTCCCAACAAAAGCTAAAATTATTCCGTCAATTGAACTTATATAATTCATTTTAGAATATGAAAGTGGCATTCGTATATATTACTGTCCCATTTTGCTTTTTAAAGAAGACCTTACGTGGATCCTACTTCAAAGTTTAGAGTCCAGCAAATTAAAAGTCGGCTTCACTTAATTAGTCAACCGACCGAAACAAACATGCCTATGCACTTTTTCTTTTAATTTAATATTTTGATCATTGATACTGGATTACGAAAATTAAGGGATATAAATCATTGAGTAGTTGGTTCATTTAATTATAATTTTTTTAAATTAATATATGTTAATTTGATGTAGGGCTGTTCTATAGTACTAATAAAAAAATATGGTATCAATAGTGGAAAAAAGTGAATTAATCAAGATTAAATTAAATTTTAAATTTGACTACCTTTTTACATGTTAAGAATTAAGATAAAGAGCCAAAAGTAATATTAATTTTTTTTTTCACATGGTAGTAATCTACCAAAACACAACTCTTTTAATTGAGATTGAAAAAGCAGTACAAATATGATGTTAATTTATAAGAATAAATCTAATTAGTTATACTTTGTATTGCAAAATTATATGCCAAGGAGACATATATTCATTCTTATTTATCATTGCATTACGGGTAAATGTTAGATTATCCTCCTATAAATTGACTATATTCAAAATGATCTTTTACTTTTGAAAAGGGAGATTGTCAATTTCCCCCTACTTGTAATCAATATATACAATTTGCCCATTACTATTTTTATAATAGTCAATATGACTTAATAATCATCTTAGTAGTATAAGTTTACAGTATTACTCTTATTTTCAAATACACTCTTATTCATATTTATTATAGATTAAATAAATTACATGAATGAAAATTAAAATAAAATAATTAAATATTAAAAATAAGAAATATATGTTTTGATGTGAAAAAAATTAATAATAAAATATTTTTCTTTACTCTTTTATTTTATAAACATTTTCTTATAATAAATATATAAGAAAATTATTATAAAATGATAAAAGAAATTATTATAAGAAAACTTGAATGATAAATAATAAATTATTATAAAATAAATAATAAATATTTTTCTTGTACTTTTTACATTTAATTTTAAAATATTATAAAATTTTTGTTAGAAGAAAATGTTTACAAAATAAAAAAGTACAAGAAAAAAATTTATTATTAATTTTTTTGTTCACATCAAAACATATATTTCTTATTTTTAATACTTATTTTTTCATTCAATTTTATTCATATGATTTATTTAATTTATAATAAATATAAATAAAAGTATATGTGAAAATAGGGGTTATATTACAAACCAATGTTGTGAGGAGGGTTATCGGCTATTATAAAAATAGTAAGAGGATAAATGGTATATATTAATTATACTCAGGGGAAAATTGGTAATATCTCCTTTTAAAAACCTCAAATTATCCCTTTTTTGTTCAAGAGATGGGTTGATCATTTTTCTTTTAATCTTCTTAACAAAAATGGAGAAAAATTAAAGATTTCAAAAGTAAAAGGGGTGATTTGAGCTATATAAACTTAAGGTTTTAGAAAAAAAAAAAAAATTGTCGCTAAGAGATAATCCAGAAGCAACTCATATCAATTATTATTATTTTTTGTTTTATGTTCTTAAAAGATAGGGATGTGACCAAATTAATTTTTAGCTACCTTCCTTCTTTACCAATCAAATTCGTGTTACCAACTAAATGATGCTAATTGAAATCCACTCGATCAAATCTTGATGCACTCATATTCATTACTTGCAATTAAACTTACATTTATTTCTTGACCGGATCTTACCTACCAAACCTTCATAATTCTTCGGGATTCCAGTTAATATATTTTCTTTAATCATCGTTAGCTAAAAAGTTATTTTTTTTGGCTTGAAGGTAGTGTATCAAGCTTTCCGCCTTATTAGAATTAGTAATGCGCCACACGTAAACTAAACTTGATGATTTTTCTTTTTGTTGGAGAATTCTTAAAATAACCTCTCTTTATCAGTTGTAAAGATACAAAAATCGAAGGTGCTTGTAATAACATCATTGCTGAATCTTGATACTCTGTATAAGATCCACATTGTTGGCGCTTTGTCCTCTCGATGCCACAACCAAAATTTTCATCATCTACGTACTCTTACACTTTATACAAAGTGAAATGCCGCCCTCGTTTACAATTATCGAAATTCAAGGTAAAGGTTTCAGGAGATTTTATGGACCCACTTAAGCATGTTCAGACAATAACTTGTACATGTAGTTAAAAAGAAAAAAAAAGAGTTTTGGGTTTCACACCTGTTGGATCCGGAGGAAGGGAGACTATACCATTAGGTGAATTTCGCGATCGTCTTTATATTTTAAGAAGATCATAAATTTTGGGTATCTATTTATTAATATAATAATAATTATTATTATTTTAAGATTTTAATTTTTTTAATTATGTATATATTGTAGGAAAACTTAATTTTTAAGCATTTCCTTATTATTATTCTCATTCATAATTATCACTATATTTAATAATCTTCACCTTAAAAGTAATATTTATTTATAAAATATGATTTTTTACTGTAAACTAATAATTTTAACCCTTTATAATTTTTTTTAACAATTACAAGTAAAAAAATTCAGTACTTTCTATTTCCAAAAAATAATTACTCTATTAATGCTGTATTTACTTGTCAGCAATCGAAATAGGCTGCAATGTGAATGAGATAAAATGGAAATAAGGAATGAGAATAAAAATAAGTTATTTATTTGACTTACAGGAATCGTAATCGAAACGGGTTGGAATCTCATTGATGTTGTTTATTTATCTTGGAATTTGAATCAGAATAAGTTGAGTTATTTCAAGTTACTAAAATGCCCTTAATTAATTATAATAAAAACCATTATTATTATTAAAATTAAAATAATATTATTATAATAATGATAATAATAATATATTATTATTATATTAATAATATTAAATTATAGGATAAAATTAGAATTATCAAAGTTCATGGGGGCAATTTCGTCTCTTCAGTGTAAGGGGTTCTGAATCCCAACCCCCCACAGGAATCATAACCCCATGTTTCATTCCCAATTTTTTGTGGACCTATTATTCTCATTCTGATTTGTGATCTTATTTTAAAAAGTAAACATGGTAATAAAACACATTCCGATTCATTGATTTGCATTCATGGGAAGTAAGCACATACATAAAATGCTTAATTTAGATTTTAAAACTTTTATTATTCTATTAATTCTATTTTAAATTTCAAAACTAATAGATATTGAATCAAGATACTCAGCTAAAAGAATTTTTCCTCTTGTATCTACAAAGAAAATTCTTATGATCATCTCTATAAAGTTCATTACCATCATTTAAACAAGTAATTTTTTATGTGCTATCATTCTAATTATTTAATTTAAAATATAATTAATCTTCTTTCTTAATTTTCTTGCATTTTTTTATTTTTTGTATTGATATATGGCTTGAATTAGCTATGACGTTTGTGAGTTAAGTAGCCTAGGTGTTGATAATTGAATCAAATTTAATAAACATGATGAACTTAGTTAGTGTTTATTTAAAAATAAATAGATATCTTTTTATTATTCTTTATTTTTTGGGATCTTGTTGATAATTGTTGAAATTCAAGATATTATTAAATATAATTAAATTTTGAGCTATTTAGTATTTCTTTGAGATTTATGTTGTTTAATGTAGAAAAGCCTCCAAGAAAAGTTCGCCTAAGACTTACAAATTGTTAGGCCATGTTCGGTTGCTCGAAAATAAAAGCACTTGAAATTTGATTAAGTATTTTTTATTATGTTTTTACATTTTTATATTGTAGAATGCCTTTAAAATTTGAAGATGTTATAGTCATATTTTAAAATTTGGCTAAGTATTTTTTATTATTTCATTTGAGCATTTGAAATTTATTATTTTTGTAGTAATATTATGGGTTATTTTCAAAATAATATTAATGTTTTTTTATTTTAAAAAAAATACATTTGATGAAAGCACTTGGATAATAATTGGTAAAAGCACTTTTAATAAAAGAGAATGAAACATTAACCTTGAGGCTACTTTTAAAGTAATTAAAATATTTGTAGTTTTTAAATTAATTTAATAATAAATATTAAAAATATAATACAAGGGTAAATTTGTTCAAATCAAAAATTATAAAATTTCTTTCCTTTGCTAATTTTATCTTAAATCGAACAAAGGAAATTAAATTCCCCTCCCCTTTCTTCTCATTTCCTTTCTCCTTCTCTCTTTTCCTCTCCTCTCCTCTCTCCTCTTTTCTGACAACTGAACATGACCTCAGAGTCAACCTTGGTTGAATCTATAACACCACCATAGTTAACGTCAAATTAATGGGTACAATGTTCAAAATGATCCTTATGTTATGGGACAAAACTACGTTACAGATTCTGTAAGGTACAGACTGCAGCATCAGCCGTTGGATGTGGTTGGATGTGGAGTGAGAATATTTACTGACATAGGATATGGGTACAAACAACAGTCTTGCAAACAGTCTCATCTCATCAAATCTCGTTTTCACCTCACCAAACACCTTCCAATCTTCAACCATTGCCAGAGATTTTGACCACTTTCGTCTTGATTTTAGCAACATCAAGCGAAAGCTTATTCAGTTAATAGACAATGTAATGATACCATTCTTCGACCTCTAACTATAAACCAAAAAAAAACTCTAGTGGCAAATTCCCTCAATTATTTTATACTATAAATCGATTGTAAAGTGCCAAATAAATCTAACCTCGATCATATCAAGGCCCTTTGTTTTGTACAAATTGTGGGGTGGGTCTTGTGGCCTAAATTTTTTTATAGGTGATCAATGGTGGTCATCCAATAGCAATATAGTCTCATTATGTTTTTGCTTTTCCAAAAGTTGCTTAAAATGCACTAGGAAATTTACAAATTTTCATTTCAGCAAATGCATTGTGAGTAATCAATTTATATTTTAAAATCTTCCCACCTCATCAACCCAAGTCCAAATCATAGTGTAGTATCTCCTCATAGATTGATAATATGGTTCTTTACCCTCTTTACCAATTTTTTTTTCAAAATTTGCTTTGACTCGACTTTGTGTGAGCAACTAAAAAAAAATTAAGTTTGCATAATTATAGACAAATATATACACCAAGTTACATACTTTGGCAACACTTACAGTAGGTCTAAATTTTTCTAGTAGCTTTGAATATTGTATAGTCTTAGAGACAATTTATTTTTGTTAGGGTGGCATACTTTAATGTAATTCCTCCAATTGCTTATGAGATATAGGCTTGCATAGGGAAGAAAAACTAATACATTATATTATATTTACATATAGTTACTTTATATTTATATTTTATGTGCTTACACACCGTAACAAAAACTAGAGAAATTGTAAGCCTCATGTTATTGTAGATCGCTCCATTTTATTAAAATTTTCAGCTTTGCTATTTGATACTCAGTTCACTTGATCATAAACAATATTCCACAAATATAATCCCTAAGAAAAATTACTAAAACATTCCCAAATTCATGATGACATAAAATATAAAATTATTGATTGATTCCGTAAAGAATAACAAGGCAATTCTAAATAAATCATTGTCATTGATTTTATTAAAATTGAGAAGCTTCAAACCTTTTGTCTAATTCTTCAAGGAGAAAGTCATCATTTCCACCAAAAATTGCCTATTTTTCTTCCATCTTCTAATTCAACACACTTAAGTCTTGTAGCAAGACACCATTCCCGAATCAAGAAAGGTACCAACTTGTTGCCAAGATGAAACTTCATTTGGTATTCATCAACTTCTTGCATGACTTGTCTAAGCGATAAGTTGTGCAGGAGGATCCCACTAAATCTGATATTCTCAATAGTTAAAAGAAAGGCCCAAATATTTACTTCTTGAACAACTTTCATTATTTATCAGTCAACTTTCCCCATATAATGCTAATCCTTTTTTTTCATTTTGGTCAAATTTGTAAAGACGCCTGGGAAGTAATCCACAATAGATATCTTTACTGTCCAAGGGCACATTTCATTATAGGACACATTTGAAACATAAATATGATAGATATTAGAATAATATTTAAAAAAAAAAAAACACATTTGGGATAATTCCTTCGCCTCATGAGCATGGGCGATGGATCCCATTGCCTCGATTATCAGGTTAATTATATCTTTTTCTCGTAGTGTTAGTAGGTGCTATTGGTACTAAGAAGTACATAATTATAGGCATGCTCGACAAACTTAATAACATAATAGAAAAAATCTTCTTAGAGCATTTTAACAAGCATCTAATTGCCATATTTCACAAAATGTTATTTTTTTAAAAATTCAAATTTTCATGTCCAACACATATTCTAATTCCTTATATGTCATATTAATCGATCGAACAAATAATTTAAAGAGCAATTAAATAATAAATCGGATCAAAATCATGAAGTAAATTGTGCATGAGCAAAACAATACCTTGAAGTGATGCTAAGCAAAATTGGTTCTTCAAATTCGATCAAAACTGTGATGGAAGCCACCGCTGTAGAAGGAAGTCTATCCGTCAAAGAACGTCACTGGCAATGTGGGTGATGCATAACTATATAATAGATGGAAGCAATGTGGGCGATGCCAAATAGATGCGGGCAATGTGGACGATGTTTTTTATTTTTTTTCTCGTAGATTTAGTTTTGGTTGGTTTGTTTTAAACATGATTTGGTCTAAATTGGGCTTATATAGTTATTATGATAACAATTTGTTATATACTTAGTGTTGATAATGAATTTATAAAAGTGGCTAGATAGGTAAATTAAAAAAAAACTATAAATATGATACTTCATGTGTGCAGATATCCATCGCACCAATGAAACCACATGCATGTAACCATATACCAGCATGCAACCCTAGAATTTAAATCCTCCTACAAACTTATCATTTCCCCACTATCTACCTTTTAAATCTCTTTTTATGTGTTGTGATTATGTGATGGGTATTTCAAGACACCAAATCCTACATTGGAAATATATAAACTTCTGGGGTGGTTTATAATGAGAAATTCATTTTTTGTAACAAGTCAAGCATGTGGACTTTTGCGCATACAAATTGAACAAGCCAATTTTTGGGCTTAGTGGTAGTAAACAACGATTTAAGTTTGAATTAACTCGAATACTTGGAATTTTAAATTATAAATTAATATTAACATTGAAGAAGTAGTTAAAGTTAGTTAACTACAAACTTTAAAATTAATTAGTTGATATTTCACGTTGGAAAGAGTTGTGGCTAGTTTGGGATTGCGGAGGCTGATGAAATAAGTTGCTTGTGTTGTGCAGATAAAATAAGCTGCTGATTAAAAAAATAGTTTGACATTTGGTAAATTGTTCCGTTGCAGTTGCTGTGAGTTTAAAAAATAGAGTATTTTATTACGAAAGTGTTGTTTTATTATATAATGACCAAAATAAACATAAGTTTTAATTACTTTTTATTTTTAGAATATGTTTAATAAAATTATTTAGACATATCTTTTTTCTTGAATATGTAAAATTACATTAAAAAATCAATTAAAAAATTAAAGAACTTTATAATCTGTTACATAAAATATGATAAAGTTAAATGTATGATTTATATATTAGGGTTTATGGATAAATAAGATATAATTATTTTTTTATTAAAATATATGGTTATAATAGGAATTTTAAAAAGGTATAGTAGTTTATTAAATAAGTTGCTTATGAAAAGCAACCCCCTATCTCCTTTTAAAAGATGCTGATAAAATGGAGAAAATTATGAAATAAGTTGCTTTTACAAAATTTACCAAACACTATTTTTATCGAAAATTATAAAATAAACAGTTTATTGAATTTCAACCGCAATCCCAAACGAGCTCTTGGAATTGGTTAAAGGATGTTAAAGTGATTAAGAAATTTAACGCAAGTGACTATTTGAAAGTGTTTGAAATAGCCACCATTCGTTTATAAATAGGGGGAATTAGAATTTTGTCATTTCATTCAGTTCGGTCTCTACTTCTTGTTCAACTATACTCTTCCATGTATTAATTACTACTACAATAAACAACGTTATTTTGCCCCCGTTTGAGATTGAGATTAAATTTCAATAAACTGCTTATTTCATAATTGTTTATAAAAATAGTATTTGGTAAACTTTGTAAAAGCTGCTTATTTTATAATTTTTTTCATTTTGACAACAGCTTTTAAAAGTAGGTAGAGAGTTTCTTTTCATAAGCAACTTATTTAATAAGTCACTACTACTTTTTAAAATTTCTATTATAACCTTAATACTTTAACAAAAAGATAATTATATCTTATTTTTCCATACACCTAATATATAAGGCATTAGATATCATATTACCAAAATAATCAAATTACCCTTACAATTATAAAATTTTGACCAGTAAATTTATATTTTTCATATTTTGCTTTTATGTTCTATTATAAGATTTAATAAGACTTACATATGATTACGTAAATTTTCTTTAAACTATGAACAATTTCACATGAAATTTAACCATAACTTTTAAAATCAATTTCATAACTATTGATTTTTAACATTCAAACATATTTTTTTCCATATATAAGATGTTTATTGCAACAAGTTTAATATGAATGAAATACATATTACTTTTTTATTTCTATTTGGATTATATATTGATATGAATTTTTATCATATTTTATGTATCAGATTATGAAGTTCATTGATTTTATATAATTAAGTTTTTTCCCTTTATGTAATTTTATGTATTTTAGAAAGAAAAATGCATCTCTAAACATTATTAAACATACTTTAAAAAATAAAAGGTAATTTAAAATTATGTTTATTTTAGTCATTACATAATAAAACAATACTTTTGTAATAAAATTTGTCAAATTGTGCACACTACTTTTTAAACTCACACGGCAATCATTACAACACAATTTATCAAACACCAATTGTTTTTAATTAGTAGCTTATTTCATCTGCACTACATAAATATCTTATTTAATCAGCCACCGTAATTCCAAATTGGCCCTTTATTCCCTATTATTCTAAATTGTTGTATTGAGTATGCATTCTTATAAGTTAAGTCATTGTATCTTGGAGATTATTTATCAACAACCTATTCACACCAATATATGTTTAATTAAGTTGGATCAGCCCCATAGTGGAGCACTGATAATGACTGCACGATCATAGAAGTAAATATTAAATATATACTTATTATTATGGTCTGACGGTTATTATCAGTGTTCCACCATGCAGCTGATCCAACATAATCATTGCCCACACACACAGACACACACATTGATATGTATATTACAATTAGAAATTTACTGATATATACAATATATCAATTAGGAATCTACTAGGACTTCTCTAATTCAAGCTTAAATCAAGTCTATTATAACATAACTTAAATTTCTATCCTCACTTAATATTATAGAGTTATCATGCTCTGCTTATATTAGTAGGGAAAATATCTACTCATACCGAATTAAATTGTAAGGGAATCGGTGTTGCCAATGGGATATTGCTTATAATTAATTAAATTAGAAGCTTTTCTATATCATTCATACACTTGAAAAAAGTATGAGAAACATGAAAATGAGAACGAAATTAAAAAATAAAAATTCTTTTATTGCTTTGTTAACAAAAGGGTTGTTTGTTTTATTGACTTAGTGACTTAATGACTTAATTTTAATCAATTAAGTCATTAAGATTGCTTGTTTTTTCATCTTAATGAAAATTTTATTTATTAAGGTCTTGTTTGGAATTGAGGTGCTATACCTTTTAAACTACAGGTGCTGAAAAAAAAGCTGTAATTATGAAAAAAATTAATAACATGTAGTAAATATAAATTTTAAATAATAATTTTGAGAAAATTATTAAAGATATAATAGATTTTCTATTACACAAGTGAAAAATCATATCAACGTAGTTTTTAATAGACTTTTTACAATAGCTAGTGTTTAATAAATATTTTAGTATTGTAACTTTTAAACTATAACTGGCCATCCTCAATTACCCTAAGTCATTCATTTAGCTTTTTGCTTAATTTAAAAAGTTTGATTGATATCATTAAAAGATATTATTCAAAATATCCTTATCTAATTAATAAATTGTCATCCTTATCTTAGTGAATTTTAATAATTAGTATTATTATCCATCTTTATAACTTGTGATAATCTAGTGGCAAACTATTATTATTTTTGTCATTTTGTTTTCTTCAAATTTACATTATTTATCTTCATAATGTTTTATGAATATTTTTCTCATAAAAATGTCATAAACTACAATAAAATTTATTAACATATACTAATTTAGAATATTAAGGAGTTGTATTTAATTGAATACGATTTATGTTATAATGATATACTATCTTATTTACATTTCTTGAGATGTTTATTTTTTAAAATATTTATAATTTGTAAAAGTACAGATATAAAAATACAAGTTTTCATATTTTTTAAGTTAAAAAAACAACTTAATATTTTTTTAGCAATTCAGACAAAAAAAAAAGATATCATTCACATTCAAACGTTCAATTCAAACTAATTCAAATCTATTTAGATTTCAGAGAAAAAATAAACACCAACAAAACCTACGAGTGGCTAAACCTCGAGGCAACTTAGGCAATTGTTAGGGCTCCACTTTAAATTAAGGCTTGTGTTTATGTTAAAACTAGGAAATAGAACTGCGCTTCGTGCGGCTTTAAAAAAAAAATTAGTATTATCATTTTTTCTTACTTTGCACTTGATGAAACTGATAAAAAATATGATTTTTTTTTTAAAGATGAGACAACCTTATAAAACTAATGTTATTTATGAAAGTTAATTATTTTTTGTTAACTTTGAAAATATATATTAATGTGTATAGTGTAAGTGTACAGACCTTATATCTTTTGTAGTTATTGATAAGTTCCAAATTATATTCAAATTGCTACTCTGTTAGAACTTTTATATCTCTTTTTTTCCAACCAGCTCCAATGATCTCAATATTACCCACACCACATAAACTTCTGACAACATTTGTAATATTATAGAAAAATAACATAAACATGTTAAAACATAAGGATCAATAATTTCTAATATACACTTAAAGATTAACAAACATTAATAATTAAAAAAATACCTGAGAGGATTGTGTTATCATTTACACGTATATCAATCAAATTTGAAGATATGAATTAAAATTCATTGATCGGAATCTTAACAATTACTTCTTTGAACCTCTTAAGGGAAGTTATAACTAAAAAAATAATCGTATACTGATTTGAAAGTGGTCTGTACTCGCTTGTAGTTGAAAAAACTTTCAAATTCTTGATATTGTACAAAGAACCATCACTCAACATGTGCCTAAACCTTGTCACTAAATTTTTCCTAATTGTTGCATGCATTAGATTTTCCTACGAAAAAGAAAAACATGCTACATTAAGTGTAAAACAATTGGGAAAAAATAGGAGAATGAATTAGAGAAAACAATAGGAGAATGAATTTTTTATACAACATTTTCATCAATAAAAATTATATTCACACTAATCAATTCTTCATTCTTCTTGGTATTAACAGATTCTCATATCCTAAAAAGTCTAACCTTTATCATCCAACTATGTTTATCATTATTCAACTCATGAAGAAAATAGTACATCATGAAGCACACAATACTAAAAATTCAAATAAGTCAAAAAATAAAAACACAAGAATATTTCTAAAGAGGATGTTGGTTAAAAAAAAATACTCAAACATAACAAATCTTAAATACTTAATGTTTATAGAGTTTGAAGAAATCAAAAGACACTAAACAAAAGGTTGCATAATTAAATATGAGATTATGACATTAAAATTAGACCCTAGTGGCATTGGTGAGGCAAAATGAATGAACATTTCTTCTTATATCAATTAATTGATGTATTTTAAGTCATTAAGTTTAGTTGTTGGCTTAATAAAATAAATTGAATGTTTCAAGACTTATAATTAATTATTATTAATGGTTACCTTTTGTTGAATTTAAATAGAAAGAGGAAGAGACATGTAATCTTTTGTAATCTAATAATTATTTTCTATTTATTTTCTATTTTTAATATTTTGTAATGTAATTGTTTTTTAATCTCAACCAATATATTAGATAATAGAGAATATAAAAAGATGAGAAATAATGATGCCACAAATCTTAAATATTTAATGTTTATAGAGTTTGAAGAAGCCAAAAAAAAGGTTGTATAATTAAATATGAGATTATGATATTAAAATTAGGCTCTAATGGCATTGTTGAGAGAAGATGAAGGAACCTTCATTCCTATATTAATTAATTGATGTATTTTAAGTCATTAAAATTTAATTGTTGGCATAATAAAATAAATGAATGTTTTAAGATTTATAATTAATAGGTAGTATAGGGCTCAAATAGTGAGAGAGACCTAATTGCTTTCAACAAAAATAGTTATGCACCTCACTAGAAAAATTATGTCCCTTCACTATAATCTCCCATCCATATTTCATCTTGATATAATTATTGGGGGGGTCCCCGGGAGGGGGGGGGGGAGGGGAGGTTTATGACGACCCTATGGGTATCCTTTTAATTAGAAAGAAAATGGATGCTCTCTCCTTATCTTTTTCTCATTCGGATAAGATCTATGATTAGATCTACTTCCAATATCAAATTAAAGCTCTTAAGGTTAAGAAAATTTCAACACATTCTAGTCTAGTTGTTATTAATTTCAAAACTGAAATGATGATTTTTGACCTTCATATACTTATGCACCATCATGCTCAATCTCTATCTATTTAAGGGGTTTAGGTGGCCATTTCCCCTTACTAAAATAAATAAAACAAACAAAACTTTGTTGGATATACAGAAGGCCAAATCAAGAAACAGCCAAGGGGCAGGCATATTAAACAATTTCCGTATTTCATGCTCAATGACAATTCTCAAAATCTCTTTTGTCGGCAAGACCATTTTCTTCGCATCAAATCCCTATTTAATTGGTGAAGAGGTCATCATGTATGTGCTGGCTAATTTACATAACTTACATCAACCCATTACTCGACCTAATGATTCAAGAATGTTTAACAATTAAACTACAAATAGTTTATATAATATATATTATAGATTAAATTTTAATTTATCTATTATTTAAAATAATAATTTTTAATTTATTTTCTAAAAGTGTGAATATATCAACTGTTAAGAACATATTAAAAAAAAAAGTCACCAACGCGCTCCCCTTTTACCATCATCTTCTTATAGAAAATGGAGTATAAATTGAATATTTTCATTTTATCTGAGGAGATTATCTTATAGTCATTATCTAATAAGAAGTTTCTCAAATTATCAAAATAAAGAATCAATTAAAAAGTAAACAAAATACACTCTAATGCAAATCACACAATTTAAAAAATCTCTCATTAAAAAAAATTTGTGAGTGTGTGTGTATATATGTATAATTCAAGATTCAATAGATAAAAGGCAAAGCATATATGGAGGTTTATTGATCGATTAAAGGTTTATGCTTTTTGCTGAACCTTGGTACAATTTAAATTCAATGATGGACACTAGAGACAAAACAGTGACTAGATTTCGTTGACTTAAAAAACACTATTTGGGTTGCATGAGAGAGAAATTAAAGAATGGAGCTAGCCAGCCACCAATTTTGATACGCAAATAACGATATAAAAACATTTGTGGATTTAGTTGATGTGATTTAATTAAGGTAATGGAGATGACTCAAAAAAGCAGATATTAAAATGTTTTTGAGACAAGACAAGCCTCAAAGTTATCTGCTTATACGACCTTCCAATATGGGTGTGTCTTGTATTGAGCCAAATCTTTTCAAAAACAATGTCCTTTGGTCAACCCTCTCTCAATGCAATTTTGTTTCTTTGTTGTGTATAAAAGGAGAGCTCTTCTTGCATTCTAAGCTACTTGATTTAATTTCCTTGGGCTTGCTAGTTAGCTACTTAGTTATATTGCTTCTCACTGTGTCATGTGCTATGGCTAATTTATCAAACAAACAAGTCTCGCTAGTGTCATTGGTCATGTTATTGGTGATTGTAGCAAGCTCAGAGGCGCGGTCGTCTCACGGATTGTCAATGTTTTCAAAAGAGGTCGATAGCAACCTTATTACTTTTCACAAATTGGGTTATGATGTATCGAGGTTCGAAAACTACAGGAGGATGCTTGATTCAAATCCTGTGAGAGTCTCACCAGGAGGTCCAGATCCACATCATAATTAACTAGGAACCATCAGCATTGATGTCTCATTAACATATTAATCCTGACACATCATATAGTTACGTGCAGAGAATATCTGCGTACAGAAAGGGAAAAATCTTTATAATTTTGTCTCTTCGGAGACATTGCAGAAGAGGTGTCTCTTCAAATTTGCAATTAGTAAGATTATATTTTTCATAAACAAACTTAGGCTCATAGTTCATGAGCCTAAGTTCATGAGGTATTTCTTTACATGGCCTTGTCTGACATTTCTCTATCTGTTTCTTGTTCCAAATTCAGATTCTTATCTGACTCCTTTTGTACAAGAATATTTTCAGGAATAAAATGCCTATTTTTATCTACTGTTAGGGACTTGTAGGATGAAAGTCTTTGGTCCCTTCTTTTGCTTTCGTTGCTGCTGTTCTATTGTCACATTTGTTACCGAATATATAGACTAAACAATTGGTTGAGTCTCAATTAGGTTCACTAATATTGAATGTCACTGATATTTTCATCACGTTTGTTGTTTTCTGATAAATGGTTTCTGTCTGTCACCTAGCATTTTCTTTTCCAATGCAGAATCATTTTATATTCATCGTTCCCTAATTAAAAAATGCTCATGCTATGCATTTGTTGGTCCCCCCCCCCCCCCCCCCCCCATATCATAGCCAAGTAAGGACTCCTTGAAATTGCACTAGCAAAATGTAGTATTCGTTATATATCATTTCATACAATTTTAGGTGGATATCATGCAATTTTTATATGTCTAGACTTACTCAGTGCATCACTCTAAACTAACTTATAATCGATTACAAAGAAATACTTTATTAGCTCAAAAAAGTGAACCACGATAATGAATGCAGAAACTTTGAATCATATAATTTTATTGGATGGTCCAAAAATGACTGTACCACCTAAGTTTTTCTCTTTCATCTTAAGTACACTAAATATTTTTACTGTGGCAAAACAAGTATACAAATTATTTTTTTTCCTAGCTTTTATGTAAATCAAATTACCATCAAACTTTAGTAGCATATCTAATTTAATATAGGATTAGAGAGTAATTTCTAACAATCTACAGGGAAGGGATACTAACAATATATAGGGTTCTTCATACAGAGGAAGACCTCTCATAAGCCAAAGCCATTTTAGTTGCAGTGAACATGGAAAGAGCATATTCCTTGCAGACCAAGCCTTTCCTCTGCAACATTTTAGGAACATCTCTTATCACCAGCTCCAATGCCTCAACAAAGGACTTCACATTTGGTGAAAATGTGAATCCTAATTCTTCATTCACAACAACTGTCCTAACAATGCTTGGATAATTCAGAGTCAAAACTGTTCTGCCACAATGCATTGCTTCAATCAGAGTAAGATCAAGCCCTTGAGGCCTCAACGTTGGATTCACAAACACATCAAGCGCATTGTAGAATTCAGACAGCTGGTGAGCCTCCAATGCGCCTAAGACCTTCACATTTTGGCCTAATTCAGCATACCTTCTTCCCCAAGGACCTTGTTGGACCAAAATGAAACAAATAAAAAAGGTTAATGAAACGACAGGAAGCTTGGTGTTTTGGCTCTGCAAATAACAGAGCAAAACGACACAATCATCAGTGTTTCTTGCTACCTTTTAGTATCTTCACAAAACGACCGAGAATTCTATCGTTTTGGTCATTAGAATCACAAGCAACGCACGTGACATTTTAAATGACGTGTGAAGGCTATTAAAAGTCGTTATGGTCATCTACTGCTCACGTGCCTAGCTGGGACTGCTTTTGGGTCGTTATAAACTCAGAGGCTAGAGTTAATTCTGGTACAACAAACTGAGAGGATTTTAGAGGATTCAGGAGAGAGAGTGCTTGTGTAAAAGGAGCGTTCTTGTTCCTTGATTAGGGCTCTGTAAATCTGGTTGTAAAAGAGACTTTGTTCTGTCAATAAAGCTGATCTATTTGTTCCTCCGTGGATGTAAGTCAATGGGAATTGACTGAACCACGTAACTTGCTGTGTTTAAGTTAGTTCTTGAGTTTCTTTTAGATTCTTTGATTGCTTAATGTTAGTTCAATCTACTATTGGGTTGTTTCCTATCATTGTTACTTTCGAATCCTCTTTTGGTTAATCTTGGAATTCTAGTCTGGGGATCCTGGGAGAGGTTGCTCAAGTTGGTTATACAAGCTTGTTAATCTCTACAATTGGTATCAGAGCTAGATTTCTTGATCAGATACAAGTATGACAGCTCCGAAAGTTGATCTTGAAAAGTTTAATGGGAAGAATGACTTTAATATGTGGAAGGTAAAAATGGAGGCATTGTTAATAACACAAAGCCTAGGAGAAGCATTAGAACCAACAACCAAGAAAGAAGGGTATGAGGGGTCTTCATCAAAATCTCCAGAAATAGCTGCTGAGATCGACAAGAAAGCAAGAAGCACAATTATTCTGAGTCTGAGTGACTCAGTTATCAGAGAAGTGGCTAAGGAGAGAACAGTGGCAGAGCTATGGACTAAGCTTGAAAATCTGTACATGACAAAGTCACTGGCAAATAGGCTCTATATCAAGAAGAGGATGTTTTCATTAAAAATGTCTGAGGGATCCTCTCTTGAGGAACATATCGATGAGTTCAACAGAGTATGTGACACTTTGGAGACCATTGATGAGGGTCTGAATGATGAAGGTAAAGCTCTACTTCTAATAAGCTTATTACCACAGTCATACTCCAACCTTGTGGATGCCTTGATGTATGGCAGACAGACCTTGTCTCTGGATGAAGTTAAGTCTGCATTGGATACCAGAGGTCTACAAGAAAAGCAAGTTAACATGGAGAGTGGAGAGGGTTTGACTGTGAAAGGCAGAAATGACAAGAATGTGGGAAAGAAAAAGAAGCAAGGAAAGGGAAAGGATAAAAACAAGAATCTGAAGTGTTTACAGTACCACAATGAATGACACTTCAAGAAACACTGCCCTGAAAAGAAGCTAAAGAAGAAATATCATAATGGAGATGCAGCAATTGTTGAAGATGAGGGATATGAATTAGCTGGAGTGTGTGTGGCAACTAATGTAGTGCAGAAAGGTAAGTGGATCCTCGATTCTGGTTGTACCTTTCATATGAGTCCAGAAAAGAGTTATTTTTCTGATTATCATGAATATGATGGGGGAAGGGTAATAATGAGAAACAATGCAATGTGTAAGGTTACTGGGATGGGAAACATACATCTAAAACTACATGATGGGACTGTAAGAGTGATAAAACAGGTCAGGCATGTACCAGACCTTAAGAGAAATTTAATCTCTCTAGGGATGCTTGATCAGATTGGATGTAGTATAAAATTAAAGTGTGGTGAACTAAAAATCCTAAATGGCTCAACACTAATTATGAAATGCAAAAGGAAGAATGGGGTTTATGTCTTGGATGGGGAAGTAGTAACAGGTGAATCTAGTGTATCTGTGAAGGCTAATGCTGATATCACCAGACTTTGGCATCTGAGGTTAGGACACATAAGCTTAAAGGGTCTTAAAGAACTAGAAAAACAGGAAGTTTTGGGAGCTGACAAGATTGAGGAACTAGACTTCTGTGAGGATTGTGTTCTAGGGAAATCCACTCGAGCTAGCTTTAAGAAATCTGTCCATAAGACCAAAAGTATCCTGGACTATGTGCATTCAGATCTGTGGGGACCTTCACAGGTTCCATATTTGGGTGGGAATAGGTTTTTCATGTCAATAATAGATGATTACTCTAGGAAGGTTTGGGTGTATGTACTCAGGACTAAAGATCAGGTGTTTGGGAAGTTTAAAGAATGGAAAGCACTTGTTGAAAACCAAACAGGGAAAAAGCTGAAGGTTCTTAGAACTGACAATGGACTAGAGTACTATAACAAGATGTTTGATGAATTTTGCTCAAAAGAGGGCATTGCTAGACACAGAACAGTGAGACTAACACCACAACAGAATGACTTGGCTGAAATAATGAACAGGACTTTGATGGAGAAGGTCAGATGCATGATGATACAATCTGAGCTACCTAATGGGCTATGGGCAGAGACACTACTAACAGCTTGTGTGCTGGTTAATTTAAGCCCTTCCTCAGCCTTAGACTTCAAAACACCATATGAAAAATGGTGTGGTAAACCAGCAAACTACAGCAAGCTGAAAGTATTTGGCTGCACTGCCTATGCACATGCAAACCAAGGAAAGTTAGCACTAAGAGCTCTAAAGGGGATATTTATAGGATATCTAGAAGGAGTAAAAGGCTATAAAATCTAGTGTATAGACTTATCACCTCCAAAATGTATAGTCAGCCGAGATGTGGTGTTCAATGAGCAGATGGGGCACAGTGAGGAAAAACCTGTTGAGAATGCTGGACCTTAGAATAAAACTGATGGTGTTATACAGTTTGAGGTGGAGTATCCAGAAATGAAAATGTCTGGAGAAGCTTCAAATTCAGATGAAGAAGTTATTGGTAACAGGGATACAAGATTAGAACATCAAAGAACCCATACAGAAGATTATCATCTAGCTAAAGACAGAGAAAGGAGAATAATAAGACCCCCAAAGAGATTTGGCTATGCTGATCTCAGTGCATATGCACTTGCCACTTCACGAGAGATTGATGAAGAAGAACCAAGGAGCTACAAAGAAGCAATGCAAAGCTCATACAAAATTGAATGGCAGCAGGCAATGAATGAAGAAATGTCATCACTCTATAAAAACAACACCTGGGAGCTAGTAATGAAACCTGAAAAAAGAAAACTCATTGGTTGTAAATGGATCTACAGAATAAAGGATGGTCTGACAGCTTCAGAACCTAGGAGATTTAAAGCTAGGTTAGTGGCTAAGGGCTACACTTAAAAGGAAGGGGTTGACTTTAAAGAAGTTTTTTCACCAGTAGTTAGACATACTTCAATCAGAGTATTACTAGATATGACTGCAGTTTATGACATAGAACTTGATCAACTTGATGTCAAAACTGCATTCCTTCATGAAATATTACAAGAAGCAATTCTAATGGTTCAGCCAGAGGGGTATGTGGATCCAGAGAAACCAGCACATGTGTGTCTACTTAAGAAATTATTGTATGGCTTAAAATAGTCCCCAAGGCAGTGGTACCTCAGGTTTGATGAGTTCATCACTTCAAATGGATTCAAAAGATGCAGTTTCGATTGTTGTGTATATTACAAGCTACTTAAGACACATCATTACATATACTTGTTGCTATATGTAGATGATATGTTAATTGCTTGTAAAATAAAAGATGAGATTGAAGTATTGAAAGAGCTGCTGAGTTCAGAATTTGATATGAAGGATTTAGGACATGCCAAGAAGATCTTAGGCATGGATATAAAGAGGAACATGAAGGAAGGAAATAATGAAGACTTTTGGTATGTCAACCTGTAAGTCTGTAATGACACCACTAGCCTTTCATTTCAAGCTCTCCAATCTACAATGTGCTAAGACAAATGATGAGAGAAGTGAAATGGAAAAATTCCCATATGTCAATGCTGTAGGGTGTATGATGTATGCTATGGTCTTAACAAGACCTGATATTTCCTATGCTTTAAGCATAGTCAGCAGATATATGGCAACACCTGGGAAAGAGCACTGGCAAGTAGTCAAATGGATACTGAGGTATCTAAATGGCACTGACATAATTGGACTGCTGTATGGAAGATCAGAAGGAAGATGTGGTGGTCTGTGGGGTTATGTAGACTCGGATTTTGCTGGAGACAATGACAGAAGGAGATCATTAACAGGGTATTTGTTTATGCTAAATGGATGCGTCATCAGTTGGAAGGCAAGTCTCCAACATGTGGTTGCCTTGTCAACCACAAAGGCTGAATACACAGCAGCCACAAAGGCTGTCAAAGAAGCTCTATGGCTCAAAGGGATGATTGAAGAATTGGGGGTGAGCCAGAAAACAGTTGAAGTCCACTGTGATAGCTCAAGTGCCATTTACCTAAGTAAAAATCCAGCTCACTATGAAAGAACCAAGCATATTGATGTCAAGCTACACTTTATAAGAAATGAAGTGTCCAAAGGAGTAATTAAGATGGTAAAGGTTCACACAAATGATAATCCAGCAGATATACTTACTAAAGTTGTTCCTACAGCCAAATTCAAAGCTTGCTTGAACATGGCTGGTGTTGAAAGCCTCTGATGAAACAGAAGGATGAGGAGAAAATTGATCAGGGTTGATTTGCTTCAAGGTGGAGTTATGTTGGACCAAAATGAAACAAATCAAAAAGGTTAATGAAACGACAGGAAGCTTGGTGTTTTGGCTCTGCAAACAACAGAGCAAAACGACACAATCATCAGCGTTTCTTGCTACCTTTGAGTATCTTCACAAAACGACCGAGAATTCTATCGTTTTGGTTATTAGAATCACGAGCAACGCACGTGACATTTTAAATGACGTGTGAAGGCTGTTAAAAGCCGTTATGGTCATTTGCTGCTCACGTGCCTAGCTGGGACTGCTTCTGGGTCGTTATAAACTCAGAGGCTAGAGCTGATTCTGGTACAACAAACTGAGAGGATTTCAGAGGATTTAGGAGAGAGTGCTTGTGTAAAAGGAGCGTTCTTGTTCCTTGATTAGGGCTCTGTAAATCTGGTTGTAAAAGAGACTTTGTTCTGTCAATAAAGCTGATCTATTTGTTCCTCCGTGGATGTAAGTCAATGGGAATTGACTGAACCACGTAACTTGTTGTGTTTGAGTTAGTTCTTGAGTTTCTTTTAGATTCTTTGATTGCTTAATGTTGGTTCAATTTACTATTGGGTTGTTTTCTATCATTGTAACTTTCGAATCCTCTTTTGGTTAATCTTGGAATTCTGGTCTGGGGATCCTGGGAGAGGTTGCTCAAGTTGGTTATACAAGCTTGTTAATCTCTACAGACCTGTTCCTGCTACAAGTAAATAAACACCAGGATGGTGCCTTGTTATCGAAGAAAATGCTTCATAGAGTAGAGGATGCCCTTGTCCCTGACCAAACGCCCTGCAACTCCCATCACAAGGCTCACATTTGCAGGGACACCAAGCTTTTCGGGAGACCTTACTCCTGCTTCTGGATCATGGACAAATTTTGTTTCATCAACTCCATTAAGAATAACATGGACATTTCTTTGAGGGAGTTGGTAGATTTTAACTAGCACCTCAGCTGCGCTATTGCTTATGCATATGTGTTGATTATAGCTTGAAAAGAATCTGATCTCATCGACAAGTCTTGGCATTGCTTCTTGAAGTTCTGTCATGAAGCCAGGCAAAACCCCATTTTGGTTCGAGAAACGCTCTCCAAATGGCTTTAAGTGCATAACCTCATACCAAATTCCATTCCAAGTGACAGCCACATTAGGCACCATTTTTGCACGCCAGTGAGGCAAAGAAACACTCTCAGTATGCACATAATCAAACGCTCCATCATTATTTACTTTGTTGAAAATCTCAAATGCTAAAGAACAATTGACAGAACCATGATCATTGGCTGCAAAATGTACATGAAGGTTTCCTTGATGAACATCATTATGAGGCTTTCTATCTGATGGTGCTGTAAAGACATGAATTTCATGCCCTCTTGCAGCCAAAGCATGGTATAAAGTTGAGGCATGGCGTTCCATGCCACCGGGGGCAGCACCAATTGGCCATGTCTTTGAGAAAACAGCAAGCTTCAGCTTTTCAAATGTTGGCCCAAAACAAAGCTTGTTCCATGAAAATTTAGCATCTCTAAGGTCCCCAATAAATCTCTTTCCCTCCCCTTTCAAAAAAACTGGTTCCGGGACATGGCGTAACGGCGAAATGAAGAGATAAAATGAAGTAAAGAAGAGGGCTGAAATGAGAACCGTTGAGTATCTGAGAGAGAGGGGGCTAAAAGAAGAGTTTCTGCAAGACTGATGTTTCAGACCCATTACTGGAAGTGGTATATGTGAAACGGATGCGGAATTTTTCATTAGGCTGTGTGTATTGACTTCATTTTCAGCACCTTTGGTTTGTTTAATAGTTTACATATTGTAGATGTGGTCTTAGTGATGATATTAATGTCTCGTAGCATTGATGCCGGATCTCCTCGTGCATCCATGCAAAGTTTATGGAGCTGCACATGGCTTGCCTTGAGATGTTGTAACTCCTTTACTTTTTCTTCAAACCTGTAGACTAGAATATATTTGATTAATTTAACAAATTTATAGTATTGCCATTCGGGTTGAATGACAATGGGGAAGGCATCCCTTCGAGTTTCTGTAATAGCTTTTACTCTTCGCAAGTAGCGGCGATACGTAATTTAAAATATTAAATTAGAATTTTATAAGAAAAAAATATGAATAAATGAATAATAAAATACCCAATTCTCGAGTAAATACTCGATCGGACTATCACACTACTAAACGTTGACTATTTAATTAATCCTGCTAATAAGTATTAGAAAGCAGATTAAAATTTCATCATCAATATCATAATTAAACATAAATTATGTAAATAAAATATAAGATTTGTAAATTTAATATAAAATTTATAAATTAACATTAAACGTAAAATAAATATAGATTATGTAAATAGAATATAAAACTTGTAAATTAAAGGTAAAACAAGTAAATTAATATAGGAGGGATGAATTAATATATTATTGGTGAACAAAACAAAAACTTACAAATATGACATAATGCTTGTAGATCAATATTAAAATTAAGTAAATAAAACATTAGTCTTGTAAATACAAAGAAAATTAAGTAAATAAAACATTAGGCTTGTAAATAGAAAGAAAACAAGTAAATTAATATAGGAGTGGTAAATTAGTCTTTAGAATTGTTAAAAATCGAAACCTTAGAAAAATAACATAAAATATGTAAATCAACATTATGTGTAAAATAAAACATAAAGTTTATAACTCACTCATAAGAATAGTAAATAGAAGATGAAATAACTAAATTAATATAAAAATGGTAAATTGGTCTTTAAAATTGAAAAAAAATTAAGAAATAAAAATATGTAGATCAACATTATGTGTGAAATAAAGCATAAATTAAGCAAATGGAATATAAGACTAATAAATAGAAGGCAAAACAAGTACATTAATATAAGAGTAGTAAATTGATGTATTACTAGTAATCTAGAAAAATAAAATAAAACTTGTATATTAATGTTATGTGTGAAATAAAACATAAATTAAGTAAATGGAGTATAAGATTTATAAATAGAAAGTAAAACAAGTAAATTAATATAAGGGTGGTAAATTGATGTGTTATTAGTTAAGAAGATGAAAACTTATAAATACAACATATAATTTGTAAATAAACATTAAGTGTAAAATAAAATATAATTAAATTAAGTAAATAGAACATAAGACTTGAAAATGGAAGATAAAACAAGTAATTTAATGTAAATTATTATTAATAAACAAAACAAAAACTTACAATATAATATAAAATTTGTAAATCAATAATAATAGTAAAAAAAATATTAATTTTGTAAATTACACCTAAAACTTATAAATATATGTAAAATAAGTAAACTAATATAAAAAGTTATTGAAAAAAGAAATAAAAACTTACAAATTATCATGATATTGATTACCTCAATTATATATGTTTTTTATTTTGTTTCTAAATTGAATAATTTTAGTTTTGGACTTTTGTAATGCATATGATAATATATATGAAATTTTATTAAAGATAAAACTAATTCTAAAAATTAGATTTTGCAAAAAAAAATTCTCTAATATTTTTCAAAGTTGCTGTAAGATGAGTTGATTTCGCATTCTTCTAAACCTCCTCAATAGCAACTCCCTAATGATCTCTAATTACAAGTAAGGAGAAAAGTTTAAAATTAAACGAAATATGCATAAGATTCACAATTAGATCCAATTAATTGTAATGATATAACATATATATCTAGTAATCGAAATACTAGTTGTGCAACCCAAGAGATGGATGAATTAGGTTTCTAAAAATTATGGAGTGTTTTAAATAAAAAAATTAATGCAAAGATAAAGCAAATAACAAATAAATAACAATAATTAAAATGAAAAGTGAGAAAAGAAAGAGAATCGAACACAAGATTTTTACGTGGCTCGGCAAATTCTGCCTACATCCACACCTCTAAGCTCATCGAGCTTGAAGATTCCACTATTCAAGCCTTACACCCCAAGGTTTCAAAATCTTTACAATTGACTTCCAAGATATCAATCAACCTTTACAACCTAAGGTTATCCCAAACCTCTTAACCCAAGTGTTTGCCACACTTATAATCATTTAATTTTGATATAGAAATAAAAGTTTACAAAGATTGCACTTTCACAAGTGTATGTTTACAAATGGTAGCTCAATAATGAATCGATGTATGTAGATAAGCAAGATGAAATCTCAAGGTAAGTTGTATGAACTGATTTTTGCTTGAAAAACTTGTTAGATTTGATTTTAATTTGAATTTATATAGTTTGGACAAGTAAACTGGCCGCTATTGACTTCCTGGAGACTTGCCGGATCACCGCTAGAATGTGGCGGTTAGCTGTTATGATGTGGTAAGTTACTATTATAAAATCAAATTTGAAATTTTGCCCAAGCGGTTCACCACTAGATTTAGCCAGCTAGCCGCTATGTTTCTAGACCTTAGGCGGTTAGGTGCAACAAATTAAGCGGTTAGCCGCTACATTTCCAAAATTTATAGTTTGCCTCAAACTTTTATAAATTATATTATGACCCAAAATGTTTTAAATTTTTGTAAATAGGTCCACTTTCATAATTTAAACAAAACTTTATTGATATCAAAGTTTTTAAAATCTTTCATTTTAGTCCATTATTTTGAAAAACAATCAATTTCATAAATTTACTTGTCTTATAATTATAAAGCCTTTAGTTTATAAACATTTCAACAAAATCTTGAGCTTTTAAAATGTTAAATCATGCATACACTAAATCATATCAGCTTTATAAGATTTATAGCAATAGAGATCATTTTGAGCTAGTCCTCTTAATATTCGTCTTTGATCGTGCCGTTGTCCATTGCATGTCTTGAACTTGATATTGGTTGAATGAATTTTGTCTTTCAAGAACTAGTGAGATTGTGAAATATACAATTACCAATTTACCATTAATACGTGGTTTGTTATCATCAAAATTACAGTTCATATAACTCTTTTGGCTAACAGTAATATAAGAATTTTTTAAATTTTGTTTTGGCTTGATCTACAACAAGATAAATAATTTCGTTTAACTAATGATGTAAGACGTTATTTTAGGATTTTAGAATTTTGTTATTATAGATAATTTTAATATTTTCTGTTTTTATTTTGAGTCCATTATATATAGTATATGTTTTAATCTTTTATTCTATTATAATTGTGAATTAGTTTCCATTTTTAAATTAACTTAGGGAAGTAGGTTTATTTTATTATAAATAGAAAGCTTTTGTTATTGTTTTTATAACTTTGACTTCAAATATTTAATAAATCCCTTATTTTATAATTTATTTTAGGATTATCTATCAAAATCTCTCTTGTAATGTCATCTAATGTTACTTAATGCATTATTAAAATCTCATTGAGTCATTTGAGAATGAGATCTAATCATGTTTTGAGAGCATAATGTAATTGTGTTGGCTTGGTTCGTTACGACAACAATGTCTAATGTTTTTTTGCTCTATCAATTCCACTACCTTGCTCCATCATAATAAATGGGCAATAAAATTACAACATGTTCGAACATATTGAATTAAAGACCAACTTCAACTTGCTTGAATTTCTAGTCCAAAAGATTTCAGTCTTACTATCCTTCCTATTTAATGAGAGATCCACCATTTTTGTTGAGTTTGATTCATTGAACATTGGCACACACTCTGCCTGTTGAGCTGTTTGAGTATTAGTTTCAAAATTTCAGCCTCCATACATGCTATGTTTCCTTGGTAAAGAGCCCTTTCAACTACTACAGCTTTAACCTTGCCATTACAGTCTCTAATCACTCCCTAAAAACTTGCCTTTTGATATGAAATATTGATAACAACATCCATATTCACTTTGTACCAACTATTTGGAGGTGGAGTCGATATTTGTTAATTACTTTATGATGCCTTAAAATAGCTTGATCAGTTGGAACTTTAATTTTTCTAAAAGACTCCACAATGGTCTTTGCTCTTGCAATTGATAATTGAGAATCTTCTTGCTTTCCTTCGAAGAAAAAAAGGTTCCTCAAATACCAAATGGCCTAGCTAATTGCAATTATTAGTTCCAATCCTTTTTATTCCTATTCATTGCTAATTCTTAGAGCACACTCAACATACCTTGATGAGTCAACAACTTAACATGATCATAAAACTATGTCAATTTCCAAACCTTTTGAGTCGTCTTGCAGTCCATCAAGGCATAAAAAACATCTTCACTTTTGCACTAGCATCTGTGGCAAATAGAATCCTTCATTAACTTTTCTCTTCCAAAGATTACTAATTGTTGGTAAAACGTTATGGAAACCCTCCACATAAACACTTTCACCTTTTTTGGGATTTCATTTTATCCAATAACCTCCCAGTGTGTCTTGGTGCTATTTGAGCAATTTGGATCATCTAGAAACTTGAACTTTAAAGCCATTTGATACCCACTTCAAACAATTAAAAATATACCTTCTTCTATAGATATTTAACAAAAAATAAAATAAAATCATCCATCGATTAAAGAAAAAATATACTAAAAAAAATTGAAATAAGTTTTGTTAAATTGGTTTAAACGTAAATTCTATATTCATTCGAGGACATTTATAACTTTTTATTTCATTTTCTATCATAGTATTTGCTTGCTATAAAAGCTAATTGATGAACCGGGGTAGAGGAAGTAGAATTGATAGGGTAAGAAAACATTAAATATCATTCTAATAACAGACCAAGTTAATACGATTAGGTTATCTTTCATCAAAGCGTGATTAGATCTCATTCTAATCCAAATTACTCAATAAGATTTTACTAACGCGATAAGCGAGATTATATAATACTCTAATTCAATTGACTCTATAAGAGGGATATATATAGATAATCCCAAAGGAAATTATAAAAGAGGGGTTTTATTCACTATTTAAAGTTGAAGTTATGGAAACAATAACAAGATGTTTCTATTTATAATGCAATAAATTTATTTCCCTAAGTTAACTTAAAAAGGAAACTAAAGCACAATTATAATAGAAATAAAAAAAAACTAGAATACAATTATAATGTACTCAAATTAAAAATAGAAAATATTAAAGTACCTAAAGTAACAAAATTCTAAAATCCTAAAATAACATTCTACATTAGTCTCTCCCTCTTAAAAGGAAACTAGTCCTTGAGTTTATATGAAGAATAGGACCTGTAGTGGAGCAACAATGCATCTTAGAGCTTAAACTTGTAGCCTTGCCCATTAATCATACTTGAAACTTGAAATTTTCCATGCTTAATCTTTATCTTATGCTTATGAATAACTCTTTGAGGTTATTAAATCTTGTACGAATGAATCACTTTCAAGTCTTTTAATTTGTTTGCCAAATCTTGATCAACATTTTGGCCAATTAACTTTATTTTTGCTGCTAATCTTCAAGAATAATCTTCTTATCTTCAACATGGATAGGCATAAAATACTGCCAATCATTACTAGGAACTTGAATTTGCTATGCAAATTCGATCATACTATTAGGCTCAATGCTTAAATCCAAAGTAAGTTGTACTTCTACATTAAAAGTCTCAAATAGATCAATGATGTTATCATCTTCTACTTTTGTCGATGTAAAAAGAGATGATTCGACATCATAACAATGAATAAAATTGTCTTTCATAAACTGTCTCATATCAAATCATTCTTTGATTTCTTTTTACTCTTGTCAAATCTTTGATTCTTGTAGTTGTTCTGATCGATATAAAGCATCGCCTATCAACTTAAATGATACATGAGACACAACAAATTTTGATAAGATAGTTTGAAGAAAATCATCTATCATGTGCATATCTAGTCATAAATATCATTCGGATTACCATTAAAATCTAGAATATCTTCAAATTCAAGAAGACAATATGAACTTCGGTTTCTATTTTTATCATTTTCTCTCTAATTAAAAATACAACTAATGACAAAACTATAAATAAGGCTAAACTCTTAGGTTTAGTGTGGCCAACGACAGGTGATTGTGATTGGGACTAGAGGCAATCAAGTTTGGAAGATACGGCAGCTAGGAGCAAGCTGATGTCGGTAACAATAATAAACTCATAACAGTAGTGATGGATCAAAACACTAAAATCGGGCAGCAGATTTGGTTTGGTTGTGACAATTTCTATAATTAATCAAACCGGTGGTGGCTAAGATTTGATTAGTGAGACTTGGTGGTGATCAATTCAACAATGATGAAGCTAAACATGGCAGTAGGTTAAATGGTCAAGCTTCTAGGTTTGTGTTGTTTGTGCGATGGTTGTACAGCTATTCAAGTGCAAAGGATGGTTGGGTTTTGGTCAATGATGGGTGGTGAGTTTGATGGTTGCAACGGCTGGTGGTGAGAGCGGCCAGATTGTGATGGTGATAGCTTCCCTAAGTTAACTTAAAAAAGAAAGCTAAATTACAATTACAATAAAAACAAAAGATTAAAACACATACCATAACGGATCTAAATTAAAAATAGAAAATATTAAAGTACCTAAAATAACAAAATTCTAAAATTCTAAAATAATGTCCTACATCACTTTGACTAAATTAGCTTTAGAGTCTGAAAATCTTGTTATATGGCTGGAAACTTTTCCAGTACAAATTATATTGTTATTCTCTAAATTTATCCAATAAAAAGTATACTTTTTCTTTTTAAAAAAAGAGCTAAATTGAGTCGTCTCCTTATATTTAACTTTGTGATATGTGTCAAAGTTTAAGTTAACTAAGGCTAGGGTTAGCTATACCCCAAAGAACACCTAAGGGCAAAATAAGAGAATTAGAGAATGTATGCACACCAAAAATCTGGTATCTACCATGAATTTGAATAAACTTCTGTTAATTTTGGTTGAACTCAAGTATTGGAGACAAAATATTTAAAGTTGAATAACTAGAGATTTCAAATTGTACTTTAATTTCTTTTAAGAATTTTCTTTTAAGTTTTGTGAGTTTTAGTAACTTTATGATTTTTTTCATCTAATTAATGCATTGAGCAGTTATTTTTGCATGTATCAATGGAAAAATCATATATTAGATAGTCTATTATTCTAAATGATGAACTAAGCTTTGATCATTGGTTGGATTTTCTTTTTTCTTTTTTTTTCTGTCGATAATTTTTTAAAAATTAAAGAATAACAATGTAACTACTACTTTTTTTTTTGTAAAAATCATTACGTGAAAAATTAATATTACTATGCATAACTATCTTTGTCACATTAATATGAATTTGAAGTTTCCTTCATAACTCCCTAAATTTATTTGAAGTGACCCACTCCATGCCTCATTTAACGGGGAATCCCAAAATGATTATATTTCAATTTATTTCATATGTATCCCAGTTCCATTCATTCAGTATTCTTTAGTGTCATTGATATAAGAATTGACATAAGATATGTCATTTCTAATCTATCCTTTTCTATTTCTATAAATAGAAAGTTGAAAAATCATCATATATAGCTTGGGGCCGACTATGTTGCCCTATTATTCATTTTTTATTTACAAATATTTATAAGTATTATGGTACTTTTTGCTCAAATACACTATCAAAATTTAATTTAACACCTTACATTCTTCTTTCTACTTTTATTTTAAATAATATTAATGTATTTTTTGTTCACATCCTAGACACATCAATCACGTAACACACAAATATCATCAAAAGACAAAAATACACTTAAATTTGTAAATACAAAAGGATACATTTTTTTTCCTCTTTGCTCTCATCTTCATCTTCCTTAAGGAATCACAAAAGGTTTTTCTCTTCCCTCTCACCCTCATCTTCCTCAAGAAATCACAACAGTTCGTCTTCCATTCACACATCATCAAAACTCCCAAGAATAAGACCAATTATCATCTTCTTTACAATATTGCATCATAATAATAATTGCTTTTATTATTTGTTCCTAAGGGTAAATTGAGCATAGTCGCAAGCAGCTTCCCCCCCCCCCCCCCCAAGAAAACAAGGAGATGGTTAAGTCAAAGAATCACACAAAGGATAATCAATCCTACAAAACTCACAAGGATGATATCAAGAAACTAAAGAAGTACCGACACCACACTTCCACCAAAGCAGGCCCGGCTCAACTATATTTGGGACCTTAGGCAAATGGTTTTAATTAAGTTTTCTTAAAATTTAGGATTATATATATATAGTTATAGTTATATATTATTTATCAAAAATTAATTCTTTAAACACTCTAAAATGTACTATTGCTAATCCATGAAATTTTAATTCAATTATAACATTTCCACTTTTTTAAAAACTCAAATTACATCTTTTTTACTACTCATTTTCTAGATTAAACTAATTTTTCTATTATTTTATTCTCTAAAGTTTTTCGATATAGTTTTATTTCAAAATAGATAAAACAAGCACACACAAAAAAGTAGATGAATAAAAAAATATTAAAAAGAAATAAGAACAAATAAATAACACAACTAATTAAGAGAATAATAAAAAGATAAAATCTGAAATTTAAGATTAAATCATAAATTTACTTATGTTGATATTAATTGTTTTGAGGATTTGAGTAATGACCAATAAGCATAGAGAATAGAGAAAACTATTAGATTTTTTTCTTTTTCTTTTTATTCTTGAGTGGAAAGTAGAGGGAAGTAGAAACATTTTCCCTCGCTCTCTTTCTTTCTCTCAAACACCAAGAACATATCATGTCTTGATTGTTAGAAGAAAAATTTAAAGGATAAGTACTAAAATGTGGGGCTTTTATAGAGGTTTAAAATGAATATAAAACTTTTGAAATATAACATATTAATTCTAACAGTGAAATAGATAATTTGTAGGATTGAAACTATTAATTTATCGATTTTGTAGAAATTAAAACTACTAAATTCTACATTAAATAAACTTCATAGGAATTTGATAGTTTATTTAGGAAAAGATAATTACAAAATAATAATGAATTAAATGAATAATAATGACTTTTAAATTCATTTTCCCCTTTTATATACAAAATAATCATCTCGTGAGGCCGTCATGTAAAGCGGGGCCCTAGGCAACCGCCTAAGTTGCCTAGAGGTTGAACTGCTACTGCACCAAAGGGATGAACCTAAAGTTTTTAAGGAAAAAATAAACCATAGGTATGTCAGAAAGCATAACAAGGAGGTGAATGATCAGCTGTGTGCTAAAGAGTAGATGTTGTTATGGGATTTTAATTACTTAGTTATTGATGTTAATTTATTTTCTTCAGTAGGTATTTATTGATGTTATTGTAGTGACTTGATAATACTCTAGCTAGTTTCATTGCAATTTCAAGATCATATTCTTTTTGCTTCCAATCATATGGTTTACATAAAAAATTCAAGCTTTATGAAGTGAACAAAAACAAATAAGAAGAAGTTATCTAAGTTTGATGATGGAGATAGAGAGAGAGAGAGGATAAGGAGAAACAGAAAAAAAGTTGGAACTTTTAGAATTTTGTTATTCCTTTTGCTAGCTAAAGAATAATTTTATCTTTTTAAGATTTATAAATAAATTACAAATAAAAATGAGTGTAAGGTGTTAAATAAAATTTGATACTAATTGTTAACTTAAATATTTCTTTATTGATTTTGATGATAACAAACGTGATTAAGATCTATTAATCTTTTAAAGAGCTCAAAATAGCTTTCATATATTTTTCATCATTTTTATTTTATAAAGGCATTATATTTTGATTATTCTCATTTTAATGGTTTCAAATTGAAAAAGCTTTATGATTTTTAATGATAATAAGTATTGCTTGAAATCCTGAGAAAAGACCTAATTGACAAGTTTTTATAAAGTTTTTGGGCCATAGTATAAAGTTACAAAGTTTTAGGGTCAAACAGAAATTTTACAAAAACAGAACACTGTAGCAGTTACTATAGAAAACGGCTCGCCAACATCTTGTTAACGGTTCGCCGACAACGAACAGAATTGAAGATCAGTCTTTGGATACTAAAGGCGATCCGACATCTGGTTTACGATTCGCCGACAACGAACAAAATTTTAGATCAGTCTCTGGACACTAACGGCGATCCGACATCTGGTTAACGGCTCGCCGACATCGAACAGAATTGAAAATTAGTCTCTGGACACTAACGGCGATCCGACATTAGTTAACGGCGATCCGACAGTGAGCAAAAAGTGAATAACGGCTAGTTTTTCAGCTCTTTCTATAAATAAGCTCATTCAAATTCAAACTAGAGTTTATCACAACACGACTACTGAGCTTATACTTGAGAATACAATCTTCATTGAGCTTTAAATACATTCTTACTTCATCTATTCCCATGTTGGGTATCATTTTGTAATCTTAAATATTGTGAGAGGCAAAACAAATTTATAATCTTTTATGTGTGAGTGATTGTAAGTGTTAGGATACACTTGGGTTAAGGGATTGGGATAATCTCCTGTTGTAAATGTTATTGACACCTTGAAAGTCAAATGTAAGCATTTGAAGCCTTGGAGGCTTGCTTAGTGGAATCTTCAAGCTTGGAAAGCTTGGAGGCGTGGACGTAGGCGAAGTTGGCCGAACCACGTAAAAATCTCAGTGTTTGAATCTCTCTTCCCTTATCCTTTTTATTGTGGTTAACTTATTTGTTATTACTTTGAATTTGTTTTATATTTGCATTGAGTTTTTATTTACAAACTGAATAATTTTTAAAATTCCAATTCACCCCCCTCTTGGGTTGCATAACTAGAATTTCATTTGGTATCAGAGCCTTATTCTCTTGTTAAGACTTAATCGTCTAGAGTAAAAGATCTATGGCAACCCTAATTGACTCAACCTTTAAAGAAGAGCAATCCACAACTAGACCACCTGTTCTTTGACGGTATCCATATTGGAAAACTAGAATGAGAATCTATTTGGTATCAGAGTCTTGTTCTCTTGTTAAGACTTAATCGTCTAGAGTAAAAGATCTATGACAACCCTAATTGACTTAACCTTTAGAGAAAGGCAATCCACAACTAGACCACCGTTCTTTGACGGTAATGACTATGCTTATTGAAAAACTAGAATGAGAATATATTTGCAAGCCTTATATTATGAAATTTGGGAAGTTGTTTGTGATGGTCCATTCATGTCTATGTTTAATGATGAAGTAGGAGATGATATCCTTAAACCATCAAGTCAATGGAGTGAGTTAGAAAAGAGAAAAATGTCCCTAAACTCCAAGGCAATGAATGCTTTGTTTTGTGCTCTTGATAAGAAAGAATTCCATAGAGTATCTAGTTGTGAAAGTGCACAAGAAATATGGAATAAACTTGAAGTTGTCTATAAAGAAACAAATCAAGTTAAAGAGACTAAAATTCGTAGATCCACTATTCAATATAAGTTGTTCTAAATGGAGCAAAATGAAAATGTGTATTCTATGTATACTAGATTCACGAACATAGTGAATACGCTAGGTGTCTTAGGGAAGACCTTCTCAAATAGCGAGAAAGTTAAAAAAATCATTAGGTCACTTCAAAAGAATGGAGACCTAAAAAAACCACCATTGAAGAGGCCAAAAATTTAAATACTTTACCTCTTGATGATTTAATTGGTTCTCTCATCTCATATGAAGAAGACTTAGCAGCAGAAAAAGGGGATGAGGAGAAGAAGAAAAGCATTGCTCTCAAAGCTTCAAAATATGATAGTGGTGGAGATAATTAACCAGATGATGAAGAGTTAGCCATGCTAGCAAGGAGGTTCAGAAAGTTTTTCAAGAAAACTAGAGAGCGAAGAAAATTCAGAAACTTCAAGAACCAAATGGAGGAGAAAGAGGTGATCACATGCTATGAGTGCAAGAAGCCTAGCCATATAGGATTTGAGTGCCCACTTATCAACAAACTCAAGAAGAAAGCCATGATTGCAACTTGGGATGATAGCGAGGAAGATTCAAGTGATGAAGAAGGATCGTAAGAAGTATCAAACCTAGCACATATGGCAATAGGAGGGGATGATGATCTCAATGAAGTAAGTGATCCTACCTATGATCAATTATATGATGCTTTTAAAGAATTGTCTAATAAGTTGATGAAGATTGGTAAAAAGAATGTATGTCTTAAAAAGGATATGGCAAAGCTTAAAAATGAAAATGAATCTCTAAATGCGAAAATTACATGTCTAGAAGTAGAAAACAAAGCATTGCATGATGAAATTGCATTATCAAATGAGAAACCTAACATCTCACATGAGCATTTAGAATCACATATAGATGAATTGAAAAATGAAAATGAAATGCTTAAGAAAAAGACTAATGAGTTGAATGAGATTGTTTTGAAATTTACAAATGGACAAAAGATGTTGGATAACATGCTTAATTCACAAAAATGTGTGTTTGATAAAGGAAGAATTGGTTATAAACCAAACTTGAAACAAAAATATTATAAAAACTACTTTGTGAAGAGTACATCTAGTAACAATTAAATGGTATGTCATTTTTGTAATCAAAATGGTCATATGAAAAGTAGATGTCTAGTAAAAAGAAATGCATATTATGGTGTGAAATGCATTTGGGTTCCAAAAGGAATCACTACTAACTCTCAAGACCAAAAAACTTTGGGTACCTAAAACTTGAGATTTTTCTTTGTAGGGCTTGAAGAAGAAGAAAAATAAATGGTACTTGGACAGTGGTTGTTCAAGGCACATGACTGGAAATTATGAATGGTTCTCAAGCTTCACCAAAATTGAAAATGGTGGAGACGTATCTTTTGGAGACAACTCAAAAGGAAAAAATTTGGAATTGGAAATGTTGGTAAAGTCTCTTCAACTCTAATTGAGAATGTATGTTTGGTTGAGAACTTGAAACACAATTTAATTAGTATTAGTCAATTATGTGATAAAGGTTATAAAGTTATCTTTGATAAATTTAGTTGTGCTATTGAGAACTCATGTGATGGCAAGATCTTGTTTGTTGGTAATAGATGTGGTAATGTTTATATCATTGACATAAAATGTGCATCTACTCTTGATAAATATTTTTCCGCATTACATGATGATAGTTAGTTATGGCATAGAAGGTTAGGTCATACAAGTATGGATTTGATTTCGAAAATTTCGAAAAATGATTTAGTTAAAGGTCTTCCGAAAATTGGTTTTCAAAAGATAAGATTTGTGAAGCTTGTCAATTTGGAAAACAAATAAAAACTTCTTTCAAGAATAAAAACCATATTTCTACTTCAAAACCACTTCAACTTCTTCACATAAATCTATTTGGGCCATCCAGATATGCTAGTCTAAATGGAAAATATTATGCATTTGTGATAGTGGATGATTATTCTAAATATACGTGGGTATTATTCTTAGCCAATAAGGATGATGCTCTTGATGCCTTTAAAATGTTTTGTAAGAAATTACACAATGAAAAAGGGCATGGTATTGCATGCATTAGGAGTGATCATGGAGGAGAATTTGAAAATCATGCATTGAGATTTTTTGTAATAATCTTGGCATTGAGCATTAATTTTCATCACCTAGGACTCCACAACAAAATAGAGTTGTTGAGAGAAAGAATAGGTCTCTTCAAGAAATGACTAGGACCATGTTAAGTGAAAATGCATTACCAAAATATTTTTGGGTCGAAGCTGTCAACACTGCATGTTATGTTTTAAATCGGGTGTTGATTAGACCTTATCTCAATAAAACTCCCTATGAGCTTTGGAAAGATAGAAAACCCAACATTGGTTATTTCAAAGTGTTTAGATGCAAATGTTTTATTTTAAACACTAAAGATAATCTTGGTAAATTTGATCCAAAATCTGATGTTGGCATCTTTCTCGGGTATTCAAACTTAAGCAAAACTTATAGAGTTTATAATAAAAGAACTTTAGTTGTGGAAGAATCCATGCATGTTACGTTTGATGAATCTAACCCTTCCTCTGTGGAGAAAGGAGTTGCTAATGATGATGCAGATAGAGAGTTACAAGAAGAATCATCAAAAGAGAATCAGGAGAATGCACCACAAGAAAATCAAGAGGATAGACAAGAAGAACAAATGAATATGGAGCTGGAGCAACAAGAAGGTACTTCTCAAACACTCCCCAAGGAGTGGAGGTATGTTTCTTCTCACCCTAAGGATGTAATTTTAGGTGATCCCTCACAAGGTGTTACAACTAGATCATCACTTAAAAATACTTGTGAGCATAATGCATTTATTTCTCAAATTGAACCAAAATCCTTTGCGGATGCGGAAAATGATGAATCTTAGATTATGGCAATGTAAGAGGAGTTAAATCAATTTGAAAGAAATAATGTGTGGGAATTAGTTCCTAAACCGAAACATCAATTCGCCATAGGTACCCAATGGGTATTTAGAAATAAGATGGATGAATCCGGTATGGTTGTAAGAAATAAAACTAGATTAGTGGGTCAAGGTTACAACCAAGAAGAAAGAATTGATTTTGATGAAACTTTTGCACCCGTAGCTAGACTAGAATTAATTAGAATGTTGTTGGCATTTGCTTGTCATAAAGATTTCATTTTATTTCAAATGGATGTGAAAAGTGTTTTCTTAAATGGTTATATTATGGAAGAAGTATATGTAAAACAACCCCCTGATTTTGAAAATGAAAAATTTCCAAATCATATTTATAAGTTGTTTAAAGCTTTGTATGGATTAAAATAAGCACCTAGAGCATGGTATGATAGACTTAAGAATTTCTTGTTAGAAAATGATTTTTCCATGGGTAAAGTGGATACTACTCTCTTTGTTAAATATAAGAACAAAGACATGCTTGTTGTTCAAATTTATATTGATGATATTATTTTTTGTTCTACTAATGAATTGTTGTGTAAAGAGTTTTCATCTTGTATGAGCAATGAATTTGAAATGAGTATGATGGGAGAGCTAAAGTACTTCCTTGGGATGCAAATAAAACAAAATGAGAAATGAATATTCATAAATCAAGCCAAGTATGTAAGAGATCTACTCAAACGATTCGGCATTAATGACTCAAAGACCAAAAATACACCAATGAGCACAACAACCAAGCTCGACAAAGATGAAAAAGGCAAAGAAGTGGATAGCAAAATGTATCGAAGTATGATCGGATCTTTACTTTATTTAACTGCAAGTAGACCCGATATCATGTTTAGTGTATGTTTGTGTGCAAGATTTCAATCATGTCCCAAGGAATCCCATTTGCTTGCTGTTAAAAAAATTTTTCGTTATTTGAGTGGAACCATAGATATTGGCCTTTGGTATCCTAGAGGAACTCATATAGATTTAACATGCTATTCGGATGCGGACTTTGCTGGTTCTAAAGTTGATAGGAAAAGCACTAGTAGAACTTGCCATATCTTAGGTCACTCACTTGTTTCATGGTTTAGTAAGAAACAAAATTCTGTTGCACTCTTAACTACCGAGGCTGAATATATAGCTGCAGGAAGCTGTTGTGAACAAGCTCTTTGGATGAAACAAACACTTAGAGACTATGATATTAACCTAGAACAAATTCCTATTAAGTGTGATAATACTAGTGCTATAAATTTTTTAAAAAATCTCATTCAACACTCTCGAACCAAGCATATAGAAATAAGACATTATTTCTTGAAAGATCATGTTCAAAAGAGAGATATTGCATTAGAGTTTATTTCTACGGAAAAACAATTTGCCGATATTTTTACAAAACCACTTTGCGAAGAACAATTTTCAAAAATTCGGCATGAACTTGGGATGATGAAATTTTCACATTAACATCTTTATTCATGTTATTGAGTCTATTAAAATTAATTGATTTATGATTTGATGATTTAATAACTATGGAATGCTCAATCATAATATACATGTGGAGTGTGTGTATTTTTTAATATGTATGATTAAGTGTTGAAATATATGTTCATGAATTATGCATTAAACTGGCACTTAAAACAATTTGGATCAATGAAATGTTCTTGAAATTTTTAATTGTTGGCCAAATACTAAAATAAATGTGCGAAATCATAAGTTGTAGAAAATGAATTGTCGTTATTTCAATAAACGGTTAACCGTTTTCGGGCAGAAACTATGGCTAGTATTCTCGACACTGTCGGCTAGCCAATAACTATTTAACGGCTTGCCGATTTCATGAAAATCTTGGGAACTCTCTGGACGCTGTTGGCTTGCCGATATCTCCATAACGGCTCACCGTTATCACGTGTTAATTGAACAGTCCTTCGTCTTCATTTCGTTTTCTCTCTCTCTCTCTCTCTAACCCACGACTGCACCAGTTCTCCCCTCTCAAATCCATCACTTTTCTTGTCATTTTTCACCAAATTGGAGTATTACAAACCATCCTTATCATCTCTAGCACCTTTCTAACCGATTAAAATCTTTCTTTTTCTTCAAAATTTGAAAAATCCCAACTTGAAACCCTAGAACCAGCCGCACCTTCTTTGTTTAATTTGACCCAAATTTCTTCCTCTTTTCGATCACATTTTAACTTTCAATCACTCTCTCATCTCTCAAACTTCATTTCATCGATCTAATTTTTCTCCAAAATCATCAATGGCTTCACGACCACGGTGTACCTGAACCAAGCAAGCTGCTCCAAGCAATCCCAGTTCCTCCAGGCCTCTCTCTCAAGACTTTGACAGCCTGCATTTTCCAAATGGTCAACTGATTCAACGGTTTCACGAGAAATTCATGGGAAAAGCGGTAACTCCCTTATTCCATATGGATATTGATGATTTCTCTGATATAACTATATGTGGTAGAACTTTGCCTCAAATGCTAAGACAATGAGATGAAACTTTAGGCATTGAAGAACGAGTTTTTAAAAATTTAGTGAGGGTGTTTTACTGTAATATGGAGATTTCTGTAAATCGAAAGGATAAAGTCGTAACACATGTTGGAGGTGTTAGGATTGAATTTGACACATTTGAACTTGATCTTATTCTTAGAATATCCTGTGAAGGGCTAAACTTGTATATTGCTAGGAAAGAGCTTCACTTTAATCAATTTAGACACATTGAGGGTGTTAGGAATATCTGTAGACGTCGTGATCTCTCTGATGAGGTCTGCTCATTGCCCTTTCGATCTCAATTGTTACCTTTCCAAGTTCGTTTTCTTCATAGTATTCTCCAGCACATGATTACACCTAGGCATGGACATGCTGACGAGCTGACTAGATTGGATGTTGGTTTACTTGACTCTCTCATCTGAGGAAGGCAAGTGCATCTCTCATTCACGATTGTGCGTCACATGCTTTCTACTACTGTTGTGTCTAACAGATCTCTTCCTTATGGAAGTATTATTAGTAAGATTCTACGATACTTTCATGTTTCTTTGACCGAACCCGTATTTGTTGAGACTAAAAAGCTGGGTATGGAAATAATCTCGGGGATTGGTTTCCATTTGAAGCAAGACAAGTGGGTCAAGGTTTCCTCCTCTAAGAATGAGGATACTTTGGTAGCTCCAGATGATAACCACATGCTTAATGATGTTTATTCCGAGGATGAATTGCCAGACTTCCGTCTTGGCACTCGACCACGTGCCCCTCGCCGAGCAGCAGCCGCTTCAGCAGCAGCAGCATCCTCTCAGGATGACAAGCCAGTTGATCCTGCTATGCCTCCTGCAGCATCGGCTATTCCTGAGGATTGTTTTCAGCAGCTTCTCGACATAGTGGATGTTCTGTCCCAACAGCAGCAGCAGCTTCAATCTGACTTTGCGACCTTTCGGCAGCAAATTTCAGATTAGCAGATGGAGTTACTTGCTGGCCAGCGTCGTATTCTTGATTATTTTGGCTATGACCCTGGCAGTTCTTCTTCACAGCCTCCGTCTTAGTTTTCTGTTCCTTTGGTTTTCGCACAAACATTACTCATTTCATGTAGTTTATTATGACATTTAGTTTTTGATTGTGTGTGTGATGCTTTTATGATGCTTTTTGTTGGATATGTGGATTTTATTTATGATTAAGTTGATTTTGATGATATGGTTAATTATTGTTCTTGATTATATTGATTATATGTTTGATTGTTGGAATGGAGGTTGGTTGATAAGTTGGCATATATATATATGGAAGTGTTCTTAACTATTTGTATTATTGAGGATATGTTCATTTTTAAGGGGAGATTCTGCCGAAATTTTTCCAAAATGGGTAATATCTAAACTTCTTTTTTTTAATCTTTTCACGCTTATTTCTTTTTTATGATGAAGGGGGAGATATTTTATCAATTCAATCTGTTCTGTTTTAAATTGTTTTTATGAGGTTACAAACTTTAAGGGAAGTTAACTCTTCCTTAAATATTTTACTTAGGGGGAGCACATATTTAGGGGAAGCACATATTTAGGGGGAGCAAAATTGTACAAATATTATCTTGAACAGTTTGTCATCATAAGAAAGGAGGAGATTGTTAACTTAAATAATTCTTTATCGATTTTGATGATAACAAACGTGATTAAGATCTATTAATCTTTTAAAGAGCTCAAAATAGCTTTCATATATTTTTCATCATTTTTATTTTATAAAGGCATTATATTTTGATTATTCTCATTTTAATAGTTTCAAATTGAAAAAGCTTTATGATTTTTAATGATAACAAGTATTGCTTGAAATCCTGAGAAAAGACCTAATTGATAAGTTTTTATAAAGTTTTTAGGCCATAATATAAAGTTACAAAGTTTTAGGGTCAAACGGAAATTTTACAAAAACAATACACTGTAGCAGTTACTGTAGAAAACGGCTCGCCGACATCTTGTTAACGGTTTGCCGACAACGAACAGAATTGAAGATCAATCTCTGGACACTAACGGCGATCCAACATTTGGTTAACGGTTCGCCACCAACAAACAGAATTGAAGATCAGTCTGTAAACACTAACGGCGATCCGACATCTGGTTAATGGCTCGCCGACATCGAACAGAATTGAAGATTAGTCTCTGGACACTAACGGCGATCCGACATTAGTTAACGGCGATCCGACAATTTGAAAATCCAGCCCAACGGTCATATTGATCAGTCAAACGGCGATCCGACAGTGAGCAAAAAGTAAATAACGGCTAGTTTTTCAACTCTATCTATAAATAAGCTCATTCAAATTCAAACTAGAGTTGATCACAACACGACTACTGAGCTTATACTTGATAATACAATCTTCATTGAGCTTTAAATACATTCTTACTTCATCTATTCACATGTTGGGTATCATTTTGTAATCTTAAATATTGTGAGAGGCAAAACAAATTTATAATCTTTTATTTTTTAGTGATTGTAAGTGTTGTGATACACTTGGGTTAAGGGATTAGGATAATCTCCTGTTGTAAAGGTTATTGACAGCTTGGAAGTCAAGTGTAAGCATTTGAAGTCTTGGAGGCGTAAACGTAGGCGAGTTGGCCGAACCATGTAAAAATCTCAGTGTTTGAATCTCTCTTCCCTTATCCTTTTTATTGTGGTTAACTTATTTGTTATTGCTTTGAATTTGTTTCATATTTGTATTGAGTTTTTATTTATAAATTGAATAATTTTTAGAATTCCAATTCACCCCCCTTTTGGGTTGCATAACTAGAATTTCACTAATTAAATCACAAAAGACAAAATCAAATTAGAATACTCTATAGTTGGACAACATAGCCGAATCCCTTAGTATTATTGTTATAGAAAAGAGTAAATTTTAATTTACCCTCTATTTAGAATGACAATCTTTAATTTATTCATGAAAGTGAAAAAAATATCAATTTATCCTCATTTATTGTTAAAAGGACAAAAAGAAAATTTATGAATGTGCCCCCTTCTTGCCTCATTTTATGAATAAAAATATAAATATAAACTGAGGTTTTCACACTTTTATGAGTTAAATTGAAGATTGTCATTCTATGGAGATAAATTGAAGTTACCTTATAGAAAATGGCATAACATATAGCCTTGTTGTATTTAAATTTTTAAAAAGTGACAAGGATTCTCTATTTTTCTTTTCTTTTTCTTTCTTGTTACCTTTCTTCGTTTAATGAGTGACCAAAGTTGAATTTTGTATTTATTTTTCACTTTATTTTTTTACTAAATTATAAAGGTAAGGAGACGCAAGAAAAGAAAAAATAAGAAGAAAATCCTTATCGCCAAAAAAGATAAAAGAAAAGAAAATATTTCCATCATTCGTAAAACTTATAACACTTTATATTCAACATCTATTTTGTGCATTTTACATAAACTTTTACCAACGTTGTCCTTGAATAATTTCTTTTCGCTTTTTTCTATATTAGGAAAAGAAAATTAAGATAACTAAAGTTTTCCCAAAAATTTTTTACTGAGGGTAATTTGGGTAAATTAAATCCTTGTATCACTTTTTAACAAAATCTCAAAATGACAATTTTAGAAATCCGATCAGGTGTGTGCCATCATGCACATTATTGTGTGCAATAGACTACATGCATGATTTCATTAACTGACATCCAACAGTTGACGAATGAAATCTTCACACGTGCCAGTTGTGAACAATAACAAGTGCGACGGTGCACACATAATCTTTACTCAGATACTTTTATTGCTAAATGTGTAAAAGACCAAAAAAACCACTCAAGACTTCATCTATCGAACCCAAATGACAAAAAGAGAAAAAAAAGTACTCACTAATACACACTCCAAAATGCTATCTCATGCCCTCGAGCTATCAAACCAAGATGACTGCAAAATCTTCCAAAATCCAAATATTCACCAAATTCAAACAAATCAACCAAAAATCCCTATAATATGACTTGGGAACTATCTTTTCTATTATGTTGGTAGCCACACAACCAACTCTCTTTTGAGAAAAAGAGGTATGGATTCTTATCTTTGGAGCACAAAGGTAAGTAACTTATTGTTAAAACTTAAAAGCCATTTTAATTGATTTCGGGGGAGGGAGGAAGAGAAACACGTTCACTTTGATGTATCTAAAATTAGAATGTGCAAATACACTTTGATCTTGAATTATAATGTGCAAATATAATTTGATCTTAGTTAGTGTTTTTTTTTTTGGCTTTATGTTACTAAATTTAATATATTTTAAGTGTAAACCTACGGCACATGTCACTTTTAATGTATCTAAAAATCTCAGCCAGCGAGATGACGATTTACCCTTATAACTCACTTATAACGGTCAAACCAGGTCAATGGACTGAAGTATTAAGAACCAAAACTAGAAGGACTTAAGTGTCACAACTTCAAGCTAATTTGAGTAAAATTCAGGGACTATAGTGTTATTTTGTCACGTTTTGACTCCGCTAAGGCGTGTGTCCGACTCTTTGTCCTGTCTCTTCCTTTGTATCATTCGCGGACCAGCGCGTGGATTTCACCTCAGTCTCTCCTCGCAGTCGCAGACACTGGACTTCAACACAGAGCAACACAACTTTCCTTTTTCAATTCCTTCTCTTCCCATTATAAAAAAAAATTAAAAAAAAAAAACCAAAACCCTAATTTCCTTTATTTCCCAAAACCCCAATTTATTCTCTATCTGTTTGCCCAAATTTCTAGTTCCGTACAAACCCTTAAACCCAGAGAAACCCTTTTAATTCTTTTTTTTTTTTCACTCGTCGAGTTAGCTTCTTTTCTCGTTTACAAACATTGTTTTACGAAATAAACAAAACCCAGTTAACCACTTACGCATATTTGGTTTCTATGGTTCTTAATTTTTCTACAAAGGAAAGAAAAATAGTTTTTAGAACAGTTTGAGTCTTAGCCCTTGTGGGTATGTTTGAAGTTGGGGTTTTGTATGGTGATCACATGAATGGCAGATTAGGGTTTATTTAAAATTTGGTTCTTTTTCCCTCCAAAGCTTTTCTGGGTTTTGTGTGAAGTTAGGGTTTCTGTTTGACAATTGCATGAATGGCTTCAGGTTCATTAGTTGGTCAGAGTGATGCCGGAGAGAAGCAGGACAAATTCTATAGCAGAAAGAACCAAAGCAAGTCTCAAAATCCCAAGAGTGTCCCTCCCCAGTACAACCAACAACCATATTCAAAGAAAATCCTAGCAAGCATTAACACAGATGACAACAGCATCCCCGTGGCATCAGATGATTCATCCAGCCAACCAGGTGCACACAACCGCCGTGAACCCAGCCATGGCAATGCATTTCCAGGTTATGCTAAATTTGATAGCTTTGTTAAGATTAGTTTCGATTTAAACAACCGGGAAGAGGTTAGAGCACTCAAAAGAAAGCTTGCAAGTGAGCTTGAACAAGTGACAAGTTTAGTGAAGAGACTTGACGCTACACAAACTCAGTTAAGTAAAATAGTTCATAGAAATGCAGGGACTGTATCTGTGAACAAGAATGGAAACAATCAGGGTAAATCAGTGGAGAAAAAGAAAATGGCACCTAAAACGAATCAGTTCCATAAGAATTTGGATGTTGTCGGTTTTGAGAAGTTAAATCCATTGGAGAGTAACAAGAAGTTGAAGTCCAATACAAAGGGAAATGAGTTAGTGTCAAATAAAAATTTGGGTAGATTGTTCCAGAGTTGTCGGAATTTACTGGAGAGATTGATGAAACATAAGTACGGCTGGGTGTTTAATAAGCCAGTAGATGTGAAGGGGCTTGGCCTAAAAGATTATTATACGATAATTAAGCATCCAATGGATCTGGGTACGGTCAAGGCTAGGTTGAGTAAAAATTTGTACAAAACCCCTAGAGAGTTTGCGGAGGATGTGAGGATTACGTTTAGTAATGCCATGTTGTATAACCCAAAAGGGCAGGATGTGCATATTATGGCTGAGGAGTTGTCAAAGATATTTGAAGATACATGGAAAAAAATAGAGGCAGAGTATAATTTTAGTAGGCAGTCAAAAATGGGTCGCAAGTCTGATTTTGCAACACCCATACCGAAAACTGTTCCTGCTCCTCCTCCACCAGTTCATACCCCTACTCTTGCCCCTCCTTTGCCAGTTCATTCTACTACTTCTGCACATCCTGTGCCAGTTCATACTCCTACACCAGTTCATACTCCACCTCCACCTTCAGGGCCTTTAGAAGCAAGGACTTTGGAGAGAGTAGATTCTGTGCCAATTCCTGATGATTTGAAAAGAAAAGCTACTGATTTGGCCCATCAGGATACGATACTGGTTCCAAAGAGACCTAAGGCGAACAACCCTGACAAGAGGGATATGACTTATGAGGAGAAGCAGAGACTCAGTATGAATCTTCAGGAATTGCCTTCAGATAAACTGGACCATGTTGTCCAGATTATTAAGAAGAGGAATCCAGTGCTTTCTCAGCAAGATGATGAGATTGAGGTGGACATTGATACTTTTGATCCTGAAACTCTTTGGGAGCTTGATAGGTTTGTGACTAATTATAACAAGATTTTGACCAAGAACAGGGGAAAAGCTGAAGTAGCTCATCAGGCAACTGCAGAAGCTTGTCACAATATTCAGGATAGCGTAAGGACTTGAACTATGAATAATTCATTGTCTGTCTGTTTTTCATGTGTAACATTGTTGCTTGCTGATGTACAAGTTCCTTATATTTTTGCAGAATATGGAACCAATCATTGCAGAGGCACCAAAAGAAACTGAAGCAGGTAATGATTTGGACATAGAAGGATTTATTTTCTTAGTTATTTTGGGGAGATATCTCAGGTTCTTGATGACAATCTAATCTTTTTGCACTGATTTATTGATTGGAATTTGAGTAGTTGAAAAGATTGTTTCTACATCTTCGCCTGTCCTTGAAGAAAAGCACGGTGATAAGGCGAATGAATCAAGTAGTTCAAGTGGTTCTAGCAGTGATTCTGGATCGTCCTCAAGTGGTAAGTGCTAAATCTTTTGCTTTACCTTTATAATGTGGCTGCATGTAGCACATTCAAGCTTTGCTGGCCCCATTAATACCATCGCTAATTTATTTTGAGATTTTATTTGTAGAATCTAGCACTGGCAGTTCCTCTGGATATCGTTCACCTGCGGATAATTAAACTATGAGCTAAATGGATTCAGTCAAGTTATGTGTATGATTTCTCACTATAAAGCTTTGTCGATCTCATTTTTGGCTTGAGTCGTACTAATATATCCATTGAACATATTGAACTAGTTTATTTTATTCATAGAACTCTGTTTTCACATTATCAGATAGTACAGGCTGACCCTAGCAACTGACGCTGCCTAATTAAAAAGATAATTCAACTAATACAGTGCTGAACCCTGGCAAGTGTCTTCTTGTTTTCAAATACTTTTACTATGCCTTAAAAGAGCCTCCAGTAGCTAAAATTCATTAAGTGCAGAAAGAAAACCTATGGATTTGGGTTTGATGCACATGAACAAGTAGCTAACTTTGTCTTAGTCTAGTAAAGGCCCCAAACACCCAATATCAGCTTCAACTTATTCACTATTCAGTACTGTGCGATAGGGGAACCAGGGATTGGGAAATCTTAGTTTTATATAGTAGGGTAACTTTCTTTGATATTTTGCAACTTCCAAGTGTAATTGACCTGGTCAACTATTGTTTTTAGCATTTCAAGGACTATGTTGCCTTATGTTCTGAGAATTGATATTTCCTTTTTGAAGACAGTTAAAAAACCTTTGAAAAATCTTGTTATAAAGCTTTATTACTTGAAATGATTCTGTTATGGATAAAAGTTTAGATTCACAGATTTGGATGAGACTGTTTGACATAAGATAAGATGAAATTTGTATAATCTTGGACGAATCAGATTCAAGGTCAATTTTTAACTTTTGGGTCTAAAATTTGATCGTGCTATAGTGTTCATATCTTTGTTTCAATATTCCTAGATGCAGTACTTTTGTATGGAAGAAAGTTAAATGTTGATGTTCGTTAATCATTGTTTATTGCTGGATGCTCATACTTTGCAATATGATAAGCTGTATACTCAGCTGCTGATGAGCTCTCTATTCATTTTGCAGCTGATCTGAAGATGTTAGATCTAAGTTAACCTGTTGAGATAAACATGACATGGAGGAACAGCATAAACAAGGTAATCAAATGGACAGCTGCAAAGCCTTTTTTGTTCGAAGCACTCAAATGCAGGGCTGACTTCTATAATTTTTGCTGCATTAGATTAAGATTTAGAACATGACTCTCACCAATTGTCTTATATGATCAACATGTTTGATGCAGGTTGTAAGTAAATATTTTACAAAATCTTAATTGTTAATTGCCAATTAAGACAGCTTTGAGAATGAGAATTTGAGACCTCTGCATTTTATTTTTATAATTTTGTCATTGTTTATCATAAAGACAAGACAGCAAACAATTTATGACTTAATGAACGATACAAATCTTGTCAATGTCCTCCAGCTTAACATTTCAAGGATAATTATTGATGGAACTTCTGGTTTATGTAAAGCCTATTCTAAAGAAAAACAGCCAAAAAGCTGGTGCCTCAAGCAACAAGTACAACACTTGCGAAAAAATTGCAAAATTTGAAACAATTTTCTTATATGGAAGGTTGGGCTAACTAGGCATTGGCAAACTTGACTCCCTTCTCAATGGATGCTTTGAGTTCTGGCTTCAGTTTTTCCAAGCCCTCTTGTTCGAAGTTGGAGAGAGGACCCAAACCCAGAACTTCTTCTACACCATTCTTTCCGAGCCTCACCTGCAAACAAGACAGAATTTCCTATTTTAACAACATGACCAGCACGGGCCAAAGTATAATAATGATCTTTCCAGAATTGACAAGCCATAATATACACAACTGAAATTTTTACTACTGTCAGAAACAAGCACAATGTTGTTGGAAACAAATGGATACTATCATGCCCGTTACAGCACAAATTGTTACTTCTTGAAACATTGCTGGAATTTTCATAGCTTCATAATTATGTTTCAAGTCTTAAATCTATTTTCAATGTGACTAGTAACCTCAACTTAACATTGGAGTTTGTGTTTACACACAAATTCGATGATTTAGTTGTGTAATGAACTATCAATTCAACTGCAATATATCATATTGGTAAATGATCCAACTACCACCTTTCTTAACCGTTCAACTATTTACTATCATTTGATTTCTTGCTGTTAAGAAAGGAGGGGTTTGTGATTATTTGATTTATGAGGTGATATTGGGATGAAATTGGGACGCACAAACATAAAGATGTTGCAGATAGACATGGGACTGGAAACATAATACAGTGATGGAAAATCCAACAATATTGCAACATTACTAGTTATATTCAACCAACCACACAGAAGTGAAAGCAGCACCAACTGGAGACTCAAAGAACATGAAGGTGCAAGAGAATAGGAGAAAACATGAAATTATGACGTAATCAAGAAAAATGGTGATCTTTCTACTCACTATGTTATCAAAACAACAAAATAACATGAATAAGACCCAAATAATTTAAAGAACATTAGTTGACATTGTAAGTTAAGTTAATCACCTTTGAAGCGAAAAAGGGAAGCTCAGTGACAGTTGACTGTACAAATGAACACTCCACCACATCTGGAACACCATTAAGACCCTTCAGGCATGCATCAGCAAAAATGGCTCCTGCATAACTGCAAGAAGGGAGAATCAAATAAATTAAAAAGCAATTGCATGAAAGCATTGAGGAGATTGAAACAGCAGCAATGAAATGGAAAGAAATAACAGCAAATGAATGTAATAGTTGAAGATCTTTATTCAATAAAATTCTCTATTTTATGACTGAAGTTCAATAAGATACTGGTTAATCTGCTTGATTTCCAGCAATTCAGTTTCTTTAATGATTGAAATAATGACTATATATGTACTTCCAGCCGCCTAAGGGTCCCCATTGGGAGGACGGTAGTGACAATCCAATATTGATACTTGCTGGGCAACTATTATACATTTTATCATTAGACATATTATGATCTACTTTACAGTAACAAACCTTTTGCAGGACGCATATCTACCTCTAAAAAATATCCACATCTCAAGAGAGTACAAAATATGTCATAGCATTCGATTGTGTTTGATAATACTCATAAAATAGTACAAATCCAGACTTACGCCATTGACAATGTTGCAGAACCCTTTCCAGCCTTTGCTTCCACAACTTCTGTCCCACCATCTTGGGTTCTCTTTGTAAGAGCCTTAATATCTTCATCTGCCAAATTGGCCTTTGGTGTGGCCTAAAATATAGAGCAAACAACTCTAAATAAGCAGAAGTTTACAACAAAGGATGCACCGCGAAAGCCATAAGTAAAAAAATTGTTGAAAGGTTGACCAAATCAAATTGATTTGGTTTTCCTTATATATTTAGGTGTATATTTGGTGTAAATATAGAGTTATTGCTTCCTAGAAATCAGTGTGCAATATTTTGCTTTAATTTTTTCTTTCCTTTCTTAGTCTCTTGTATCCTTATATTAAGACTGTGTACAGTCTCATGAAGATATGAAATAGAGAATTATTCCATAACCGTTTTCTCTACCTATTTTCACATGGTATCAGAGCTAGGCTCCCTTTCTTTCTAATCTCTTCCCTACCACGTCTGACCAATCTTCTGAAACCACAGTCACCTCAAAAAGACTAGAACCAAAAATTTCCCATTCTGAATCTCATTCTGTCCAGATTACAACTATCCGACTGAATGAAGGAAATTTTTAAAGATGGTCTCAGTCGATTAGAATGTATATTAGGGGAAGAGGGAAGATTGGTTATCTTACGGAGATGTTAAGGCTCCTGAAATATCTGATCCCTCTTATGGTGTTTGGGATGCCGAAAACTCCATGATTATGGCATGGTTAGTCAACTCCATGGATGAAGACTGGTGCAAATTTCATGTGCTACTCTACTGCAAAAGAACTCTGGGATAATGTGAGTCAGATGTACTCTGACTATGGAAATCAGTCCTAGATCTATGAGTTGCAGCTTGCTCTTGGAGATATCCGTCAAGGAGATTATAGTATAACAAAATACTTCAATACTCTAAAGAGATTGTGGCAAGATCTGGACTTATTCAATGTCTACGAGTGGGAGAGCATGGAAGATTTTAAACACCACAAACAAACTGTCAATAATGAGCGAATCTTCAAGTTCCTGGCTGGGCTCAATGTTGAATTTGATGAGGTAAGAGGAAGAATTATTGGGAGAAAGCCACTTCCTACTCTTGAGGATGTTTTCTCTGAAGTAAGGAGAGAAGAAAGTTGTCGAGGTGTTATGTTGGGAAAAAAGAACTCCGTTGTCTCTGGAAAAATCTGCCCTTGTTACAGCAGATGCTAATGCTACCCGATCCATCACTCAACAGCAACAAAAACCTCGAGTATGGTGTGATTACTGTAATAAACCACACCATACTCGGGAGGCTTGCTGGAAACTCCACGGAAAGCCTGCAGACTGGAAAAACAGCAAGCATAGCCGTGCGTCTGCCAATGAAGTGGAGAATCTAGAAAAAAATCTCAGCAACGAGCAAATTGACCATCTCATAAAGCTGCTGACTTCTAATCCTCCACCTAGTACTCCTAGTGGTTCACTAGCCCAAACAGGTAGTATTATTAATGCTCTATTTAGCCACTCAACTACTGCACCATGGATTATTGATTCGGGTGCTTCTGATCATATGACTAGCATTTCTAGTTTATTTGATTCCTATTATCCTTGCCCTGGTAACAAAAAGGTAAGAGTTGCTGATGGAAGCTTATCTTCCATAGCTGGAAAAGGATCAATAAAAATCTCTGGAACCATTGAGCTTAATAATGTGCTACATGTCCCTAAACTTTCTTGCAATCTGTTATCTGTCAGTAAATTAACCAAAGATTCTAATTGTTGTGCTGTCTTTTTTGACTCCCATTGTGAATTTCAGGACAGGAACTTGGGGACAATGATTGGCAGTGCTAGTTTGCGAGAAGGTCTTTACTATTTTGATGACTACTTATCAAGGAATAAACAAGCTCAAGGTTTGAGCAGTAGTATTAGTTCAAACTCTGCTAGGGATCAAATAATGCTTTGGCACCTTAGACTAGGACACCCTAGCTTTCCTTATTTGAAATATTTGTTTCCAGATTTATTTAAAAATGTTGATTGTACTACTTTTCAGTGTGAAAGTTTTTTATCTAAAAGTCATCGAGTTTCATATAAAGCACTTACTTATCGTGCCTCAAAACCTTTTTATTTAATTCATAGTGATGTTTGGGGACCGTCAAAAATCAACACTTTAACTGGAAAAAAATGGTTTGTAACATTCATAGATGATCATACTCGGCTTTGTTGGGTTTATTTAATGAGAGAAAAATCTGAAGTTGAGGGGTTATTCAAAGATTTTTATAACATGGTTGAAAATCAATTTCAAACAAAAATAAGCCTACTCCATACAGATAATGGTACTGAATATTTTAATAATTATCCAGAGGTGTTTTGTAAGGAAAAGGGTATAATTCACACATCCACTTGTCGTGATACTCCACAACAAAATGGAATTGCGGAACGAAAAAACCGCCATTTACTTGAAGTTAGTCGGGCTATCATGCTCTCTATGCATGTTCCTAAATATTTGTGGGGTGATGCTGTTTTAACAGCATGTTATTTGATTAATAGGATGCCTACCCGTGTTTTAAAGTATCAATCACCTTTAGAATACTTCACACTTATATATCTTTCTAGTATGATTACCTCCAATATTCAGTTAAGAGTCTTTGGGTGCACTGTATTTGTTCATGTTCCTAACCATCTTAGATCTAAATTGGATCCTAGATCTGAAAAATGTGTTTTCTTGGGCTATGCTCCTAATAAAAAAGGTTACAAATGTTCAATCCTCAAACAAAGAAATTCCATGTCAGTATGGATGTTATATTTCTCAAAAACCAACCTTTTTTTGGCCAAAATTCTCTTCAGGGGGAGAAAGGAAATAGTGAAGATCATTTTTGGCATACTTCTACACCTATGCCTAATCTGTTTTTACCTGATCTGGGCACTTCAACTAAAACTCAAAAAACTGATATTTCTAATAATGAAAACCTAGGAAACCTTGAACTACAAGAACCAAGTGTTAATGTACCAGAGACAGGGGGAGAAATACTACAAGATAAAATTCCACCACCAGAGCTTCGTGTTTATACTCGAAAGTATCATCACAGCAGTAAAGACCCTCTCATAAACTCGGTACAGCCTCAATCGTTGCCTCCAAGCACTGATTCCTCAGAAAATTCAGTTAACATTTCTTCTCCTAAACATTCCAGCACTTTTTTTCCTGATCTTGACTTACCCATAGCACATAGGAAAGGAACCCGAACCTGTACTAAGCACCCCATTGCTAGATATGTTTCCTATGAAAAGTTGTCCAATAAACAAAGAGCCTTTACCACAAAAATCTCTCAAATACCAATTCCTAAAACCATAAAAGAAGCCCTAGACCACCCAGATTGGATGTTAGCAGTTTTAGAGGAAATGAATGCTCTAAAGAAGAATGGTACGTGGGATATTGTGGATTTACCAAAAGAAAAGAAAACTGTGGGTTGTCAGTGGGTGTTTTCACTTAAATGTAATGCTGATGGGAGTGTTGAGAGATATAAGGCAAGGCTTGTAGCAAAAGGGTTCACTCAAACCTATAGAATTGATTATCAAGAAACCTTTGCCCCCGTTGCAAAGATAAATTCCATCCGGGTCCTTATCTCATTGGCTGTACATTCTGATTGGAATCCATACCAGTTAGATGTTAAAATGCTTTTCTGAATGAGGAGCTAGAAGAAGAAGTCTTTATGGATTTACCACCAGGTTTTGAGGGAAATCATGGCAGCAGTAAAGTGTGTAAACTACATAAGTCTTTGTATGGGCTCAAACAGTCTCCTAGAGCATGGTTTGAACGCTTTGGTAATGTTATAAAGGGACACGGCTACTCCCAAAGTCAGGCAGATCATACAATGTTTTACAAACATTCTATTGAAGGGAAATTAGCCGTGTTAATTGTATATGTAGATGATATAATTTTGACTGGTGATGACTTAGTTGAGATTTGCAGATTAAAGAAAGTGCTTGCACGTGACTTTGAAATCAAAGACTTAGGCAACCAGAAGTATTTTTTGGGCATGGATTTTGCTAGATCAAAAGATGGGATTGTTGTGTCTCAACGCAAGTATGTTCTTGATTTGCTTGAAGAGACAGGTCTACTCGGATGTAAAGCAGCCGAGACACCCATAGATCCTAATATGAAATTACAGCCAGCTAAAATTGAAGATGTGACCAACATAGATCGGTACCAACGCCTTGTAGGTAGATTAATCTACCTTTCACATACACGCCCGGACATAGCCTTTGCAGTGAGCTTAGTCAACCAGTTTATGCATGCTCCAGGACCAGAACACTTTGAAACTGTATATAGAATCCTTAGATACTTAAAAGGATCTCCGGGTAAAGGTCTTTTGTTCAGAAAAAACGAGCACCTACAAGTAGAAGTCTACACTGATGCTGACTGGGCTGGTAGTGTAACCGATAGAAGATCTACTTCTGGTTACTGCACCTTTGTTGGAGGAAATTTGGTCACTTGGCGCAACAAGAAATAAACTGTGGTAGCAAGAAGTAGTGCAGAGGCAGAATATAGAGCAGTAGCTCTAGGAATTTGTGAGGTTTTTTGGATCAAAAAAATTCTTGAAGAACTTAAGGCAAGTAATTCACTACCTATGAAAGTATATTGTGACAACAAATCTGCCATTGCAATAGCACATAATCCAGTACTCCACGACCGAACTAAACATGTTGAAGTGGACAAACACTTCATAAAAGAAAAACTGGACAGTGGTTTGGTCTGCATGCCCTACATTCCTACAAATGAGCAGATTGCTGATATACTCACCAAGGGACTACCTAAGAAACATTTTGAGAAATTGGTTTGCAAGCTGGCCATGAAAGACATTTTTAGACCAGCTTGAGGGGGAGTGTTGAAAGGTTGACCAAATCAAATTGATTTGGGTTTCCTTATATATTTAGGTGTATATTTGGTGTAAATATAGAGTTATTGCTTCCTAGAAATCAGTGTGTAATATTCTGCTTTAATTTTTTCTTTCCTTTCTTAGTCTCTTGTATCCCTATATTAAGACTGTGTACAGTCTCATGAAGATATGAAATAGAGAATTATTCCATAACCGTTTTCTCTACCTATTTTCACAAAAATCAACTTACATCTTAAACAACTAGAAATAATAAAAATAAAAAAATTAATAAAAAAGATATACCTGAGAAAATAGCGGGAGAATTGTTATACCAGCATGACCACCAACGACAGGCACATTAACCTCTGCAAACAAAATATTCAGGTTAAGAAAGTAACTACCAAGCATAAACCAAAAATTTTCATACATTGTGAACCCCTTGATAGTTGAGAAGAAGCTGGACAACAAAAAAGTGAGCATAGGACACTCTAAAGTTCATTTCTCTAGGAAAACCAAACAATGTAGAACATTAAACATACTAGTAGTTCTCTTCCCTTCTCCATTTTGGTAATCAAACAGAGACAGAAAGGGAGCATTAGACAAACCTGCAACATTAACATTGGCCTTTCCAGCATAGAAAGTCTTAGCCCTAACCACATCAAGAGTGGTCACACCAAACAGCTTCTTCTCATTGTATGTCCCGGCTTTCTTAAAAACCTCAGCAGCAATTGGAACAGTTGAGTTCACAGGGTTGCTAATCATGTTAACAATTGCCTAAGATCCAAAAAAATTGACCAAATACAATCAATAACCAGAGATGAAATATTAATTTTAACATAGCAGTATAAAATTTAAAGTAATACTCACATTGGGACAATACTTGGCAATTGCAGAGCACAGGTCCTTGACAATTCCAGCATTGATGTTAAATAGATCATCACGCGTCATACCTGGTTTCCTGGGAACACCAGCCGGTATGATGACAACATCTGAGCCCTCCAAAGCTTGGCCAAGCTGATCATTACCCATGTACCCAGCAACCTAGAAAAAATCCAGGGACAAAAAGGGATAAATTATAAGATTACAAAAGAAGGTTTGAATATAAGATAAATGAAGATTACACACAGGCAACAGAGAGATAAACTAATATAAGTTCCTGATTAAAATTTCAAAGAGGCAGAAAAAGAGTAAACATCATCAAATAGTAGGGAAGACAAAAAAACAGATACACAACTATACAAATCCTAGAGGGGTAAAAGAATTTGAAGAAGGAAATGACAACTTAACAAAGTACTGAATAGTATAGAACTCACAAATATAAAAGTAGCAACTTTTAACAAAAACTAAGAAAGCCCCCTATTGAAATTCTCATGTCAGGGCCTATTGGAATAGGAAGAATGATAAATTTAAAAACAAACAAAACTAGCTCAAGTGAGACTACATTTACTTGAAAGTAGCACAAACCCAAGAGATATAATACATAATATATAGTAATGAACTATAATTGAATGTAGACAGACAGAGGAAAATGAAGGAGCGATTTTGTCTTGTTTTCAAAACCCATTTTCCATACAAATGATCAAAATGAATTCACAGATTCCTTCAAAACACATGAGCTGAGAACGATACACAAATATTCTCGTGTCTTCGAACAAACAGATTTCTAAGAACACACAAATCTGTCATATTTCCTTAAATTACTAACACAAGATGCACTTCCACTGTTTTTGTTCTCAGAAAACTGTTTCCATAACAATTTTTTTCATTCTACAGAACAGTTATCCATTTATCTATTCATTACTGTATCGGATTATAAACAGTATGAATTAACCTGTAACAATAGCATGCAAAATCACATTCTGATAAATTAAAAACTCTTCATCAATTTTTCTCATAAAAGTGGTCGAAACTGCTTATTTCCTTCTTAAAAAATAACTTTTGTTTCAAAGACTGACTCAAAAATTATTTCTCTCATATATATGTATATGTAAAGGAAAATCATAATTGAAATCGAAAGTAAAGAAAAAAAGACCTCAGATCTGGTGTTGATGTGGCCGACATCAGCAGCAACACCAGGAGTGTTAGCAATATCATAGAGGGCGAGCCTGGAGACAAGCGGGTTGAGCTTCATGAGCAAAGCCAGTGGCTGGCCGATCCCGCCGGCGGCACCGAGGACGGCCACCTTGCGATCGGGCACGGACTCGGAGGAGTAGCCGCGTGCTCCAGCGGGCTTGGCTAGGGTTTTGACGGATCGGAGAATTGAAGACCTCATTTTTGTTGCGGGTTTAGACTTTAGAGAGGCAGAGAGAGAAATGATAATGAAGAGACCGTTGAACGAGAAAGGTGAGAGGGTAAAGAAGAAAAATGCAGTGAAGTGCCTGCAACCCTATTTATGGGGTTTAAGGATGGGGTTTGGTTGGGGCTTGGCGTGATAAATTTTGATTTTTTTTTCCTTTTTTTTAATCTCTTTTTTCTTTAATTTTTTTAATTTATTTTTTTATAAGCAAATTATTTTACTTTATTTGCAAAAATGGCTAGAAAGGTCAAATTCAAATATCATTGTTTTAATCGTTTAAGGTGTCGTTTGTTTTTTAATTTAATGACTTAACTTAATTAATTAAGTTAATTAGAGTATTTGTTTTTATAATTTAATGAGACTTTTTAAATAATTTTGATTTAATAAAATAAGCCAATTTTTTTTACTTTTTACTTAATGGAGAAATCTGAATTAAGTCAATTACTTACTAATGTCAAAAATATCCCTATTTTATGATTTATTTTTCATGTCTATCCCAAAACTCACTCATAAACATTTACCCCATATAAAAATATCCTTATTTTTTTTTCTTATATTATATATAATAAAATTTGAAATTTATGGTATTTTATATATTAAAATTCTAAAATAATTATGTGTTCACTTAAATATAATTTTACTTATAAATGTTAAAATATTGTGGTATTTAATATATTATCTATTTGACATTCAAATTTAATAAGGATATAAATGTAAAAATACATATTTTTACCTTTTTAAGTTGAAAAAAAACAACTTAATACTTATTTTCTGATATTCAGACGAAAAAATAAACATATTATTCAGATTCAGACATTCAAATCTATTTAGAATTCAGACTAATTCAGGCCTATTAAGATTTCAGACAAAAAAATAAATGCTACCTAACTCTCTCGCGGGGTACTTGAGTCAAATATTCAAATTTAGGTAGTTCATGGGTAAGGTGCGGTTTTTTATCATCTATTAAGAGAAATTTTTTAACAACAATGTATTATTTATTAAATTTTTTAAAAAAATCTAATGTTGTTTTTTATGTGAAAAAGCATTTTATTTATTCTAACCAAGAACTATGTAAAGGCTTTTTTCTAATAATAATAATAAAATAATAGAGCTCTTAATATTTAAGTCTCAAACTGAGAAGGACACAAATAAAATTGATCAACTTAAATTTTGGTTTTTAATTTCATCGATTTCACTCAAACAACAGATAACTGAGAGCATAAAATAATGAATAACACATATTTAATTATTTTAGATATTGAATAATTTTCAAATAAGGAATTGATCTTTAGTTTTAATAAAATGAGAATTAAATTAACAATATATTTTACCCTCTAATATATTAGAGTTAATATTATTTTTAATTATTTTAACTTGATTCCTTATTTCAATGAAATAAGCGACTCCCAAATTCTAATTACAATTGGATTTTTCATATAGTTAGTTATTTATTAATAATTGAAATATCAAATAAATATATTTATATTTAATTGATAACATAAAAATATTTTTAAAAATTTTTAACGATAAATAAAAATTAATCTTAAATTAACATTTAATTAAATAAAAATGATTATAATAAATTAAATTCTTTTTTATGATATATTAATTTATTAACACTTTCTAATGTTAAATTATTAAACTTGAATTAATTGTTTTTGAAAAAAATTCCATCAGTTAATAATACGATGTGTTATCTATTTGATCCCAAAAAGAAAGCATTTCATATAATTTTCTTAAAATTATCCAATTTGTCATCTTTGTGAGAAGAGAGTCATGCAATATATTTGCTTCGAATGTAAAAGTGACACATCATGTCTGTTAGCATATATGTATCCATAATATTGATTTTGATGATAACAAAAAAAATTAAGAATAATTAAGTTTTTAAAATCTCAAAATAGTTTTCATATACTTTTAAATCATCATTCTCACTTTATAAAGGCTTTATATTATATGAAAATATTTTTATAAAATTGGTTATTCTCATGTTAATGGTTTCAATTGAAAAAGCTTTGAGAATTTTGATAAATAACAAGTATTGCTTAAAATCCTGAAAATGGACCTATTTGATAAGTTTTATAAAGTTTTGGGCCAAAGTATATTTTTATAAAGTTTTAGGGCTAAACTATAATTTTACAAAATAGTTCACTGTAGGCCTGTAGCAGTCGCTGTAGAAAACGTCGATCCGACATCTAGATAACAGCGATCCGACATTGAGCAGAATTGAAGAGTAGCCTCTAGACACTAACGATGATCCGACATCTAGATAATAGCGATCCGACAATTTGAAACTTCTAGCCCAACAGTCATATTGACCAGTCAAACAACGATCCGACATCTAGTTAACGGCGATCCGACTTCTAGTTAACGACGATCCGACAGTGAACATGAAGTTAATAACGGCTAGTTTTCATCTTCAATTATAAATAAACTCAATCCAATTCAAACAAAGATAAATCCAAGAGTTATCATTGAGCTTGCTATTGAACATAAAACTATTATTGAGCTTTGAACTTGTTTTTGTTTATTTGATTCACACATTGAGCATTCATTTGTAATCAAACACATTGTGTGAGAGAAAATTCATTTGTAATCTTTATCCTTAAGAGGTAGTAAGTGTTGAGATACATTTGAGTTAAGAGATTGGGGATAATCTCTTGTTGTAAAGGTCCATTGACATCTTGAAAGTCAATTGTAAGTGTTTGAAACATTGAGAAGTTTGTTTAGTGAAATCCTCAAGGTCGGTGAGCTTGGAGAAGTAAATGTAAGCGGGGGTTGTCAAACCACATAAAAATCATTATGTTTGTTTTCTCTTCCTTACTCTTTTATTATTGTGGTTTATTTAATTTATTATTTTCGATTTACATTAAGGCATTAGATTGAATTATTTTGTGGTTTACTTAGTTTAATTTTTAAAATCTCAATTCACCCCCTCTCTTGGGTTGCCTAATTAGTATTTCAATGTCATCTACGCGTTGAAACTATAAATAAAATTGGGGTAAAAGCCCATTTAGTCTCTGTATTTTAAGATTAGTGTTTATTTAGTCTACATATTTTTAAAAATATATTGAAACATCCCTACCTTTAAATTATTGATACCCCTACCGTTACTTTTTATTTCTTTTGTTTTACTTTTACAATATTATATTTTTATATAATTTTTTTGTTTGGACATTAATAAAAAGAAAATAATTAAATTACCAATTTAATCCTAAAAAATAAAAAATTATATTAATTTTTAATTGTTAAAAATTAAATTGTCAAAAATTGTATGCAAACTATCAAGTGTGCAAATGGTGCTTGTAAAAAAATTAATATAATTTTTTTTATTTCTTAGGGTTAAATTGGTAATTTAATTATTTTATTTTTATTAATGTCCAAAAAAATTATTATAAAAGGATAATATTGTAAAAATAAGTCAAAAGAAATAAAAAATAATAGTAAGGGTATCAATACTTTAACGACATGAATATTTTAAGGTATTTTTAAAAATATCGGAACTAAATAGATACTAATCTTAAAATATATGGAATAAATAAGTTTTTATCTACAAAATTATACAATTTTAGTTCGGAGTAACAGTAACATGACATGTCATCTATTTCTAGAATATATAAATGACATGCCATACATATTCCATAAATTTTTACAACATTGATGATGTAATAATAACCAGCAAAATCAATTGAGTTGCTTGCCAGCTATCCTGCTTGATCGAACATCCCTGATAACCAAAACTATAAAAGCTTCACAATCAAGTGAATTTTTTTTTTTTTGAGAATAATCACGTGAAAATAGTAGCCACGATTACAAATGGCAAAAATCTCCATGGGATGAGGTGCGATGAATTTTTTTTTTCATTCGAAAAAAGTACAAGAATAATTTTATCCGTAGTTATTTATTCAAAGAAGGAATGAAAACAAATTAATACTTTATCTTATTTAGGGAAAGAAAATTTGATGAATTCCCCTCCCCTCCTCATTTACCCTCCTACTTTTTAATTTTTATTTTCTACAAAAATTCAGTGGAAATACATTTAAAATTTAAATTCTAACAAATATCATGATTTTTTTTAGTAATTTATACCATGTAATTTTTATAGTGAATTAATATTCATACAAGGATATTGTCATGTAATTTTTATAGTGGATTGATGTTAATGCAAGGATATTGTCATTTTTATATGAATGTGATTACAATTGAAGCTTTACTTAATTTCATAGATTTTCTTGTAATATTGACAAAATGAACTTAATTTGATGAAAATGATTTTCGTTACTTTATTTTATTTGAATATTTTTGTTTGTAATATGATTTTAATTTAACATAATTAAATAAAGTTTGAAAGATAAAAGCATTCAGTATTCAGGTACCCATTGGAATCTTCTTTTTTTTTTTAGAAAATACTAGTTGTCTCGAAAGCTGAGAGAAGAGTGAGAGAAACGGCAGCTTGTGCTGCCGTTTCACCTATCGTCCTCTCTTAGCATTTTAATCATTTTTTATTATTAAAAAAAAGTGCGATGGGGACAAAAGTACAGCAGTTCACGTGCATCAGTCTTTCTCTGCCTCTCTGTGCCAAGGTAAACAAGCCGTGAATACTAAACTTAGGAGTCAATTTGCCACTCATTGCATACTCTGGGACACAGTAACCATATGTTCGGATTACTCTAGTTGAAACATGTGTATTATCACCAACAGGTCCGAGTTTGGCAAGCCCGAAATCAGAGAGTTTTGGATTGAAGTCATTATCCAGCAAAATATTTGCGGACTTCAAATCCCATAAATGACAAAAGGATTGGCCTTGCAATGTAGATACTCAAGGCCCCGAGCAGCACTGACTGTAATTTTCATGCGAGTGTTCCAACTCATTAGCTCTTGATCAGGTTCAAGATCTGAATACAAGTAGTTAATTAAAGCAACAGGCGGCGGTTGGGCTCTTCCTTTGCAGCTGACTCAACAACCTCAGAAGTTGGTTTGGCTTCGACTTATAGGACTTCGAGAGCAGCTTCGGGTTCTGGTGAAGAGAGTGAGAAAAGAGTGATGGGGATTGAGTTTGGGGATGAGTGGTAGCCGGATGAGGGACTAACGGAAGTTGAGAAAGAGCGTGATGACCGATGGATGAGCGATGGATTTCTAGTTGTCTGTTTTGCTGTTTAAAGTTATGCCTTTTTTTAATCTTTTTAATAATTAAAAAAATTCTAGGAGAGATGCATACAGATTACAGAGAGAGTGTTGCAAGTGAACTCCTCTACTTTTTTTGTCATTTAAATGCTTTTTTTTTAATTTAATTTTTAATAAAAAAATTATTAAAACGCTGAGAAAAGGAGAGAGGTGAAACGGCAGTACAAGCTGTCGTTTCTCTCTCTCTTCTCTCAGTGTTATAGATATTTAGCAGCGCTTTTATTATTTAAGGATCTCCAACCCCTCCCCTCAAGCAAATATGAAAAGGATAAGGAGGATATGAAAACATAAGCAAAATATAAGGGATGTATATAAAGATATCAATCACCTAACCTCCCCTCCCCATTGGCATCCCTAGTCATAATGCAATATTATTATGGATTCAATGATTACGTTCCCTTTAAAGCCATTAACAAAGCATGTGAAAATCTCAGGAATATTGCAAGTATTAGGGATGTCATGAATCATGATCAACTTCTCTTTAGCCATTCACAAATTAAAGAATGAAGCCGAGAGGAATTTCTTGAACTGTCCTTGACAGGATCAAAATGATATTGGTAAATTTTGACTGGGAATAATCAAATCAAACCATACGTTGGATCCTGACGTATCACTTTGTGATGCACACCGATGCAAGACCACAATGAACATAAAGCTCTCAACATAAACGAAAATATATGGCACGCATAGCATGCATAAGAAAGAGCACTAAAACTTTATTAACTCCATTTTCTTTAATTATCAAATTTTCTTTCTAAAACTTGACCATATCGTGTACAATGAAGAAAGGTATAAAATTAACTTAACTTCAAGAAGAAGGTGACAAGAACAGGAGGTAAAAGGGAAAGTAGTGGATGGAATAATGATGGAGGATATGCATGAGGAATGAGATTGGCAGCAGAAGAAAGAGTGTTACTTCACCAGCCACATGAAGAAAGTTGTCCAAAATGTAAGTGAAAATGAAGCCAATGCATAAGTCCATAGCATTATTACTGAATATTCACTCTCACCTGCACGGAACAGTTGGGTCATTGTACCTGCATATGCCCTTAGCATTAGCAGAATTGATCAAAGCTCAAGTCAAAGCCACTACTGAAAGAAAATTGTTGCGCAGTTGAGAAACGATTCAAAATACCTATATTTACGGCTGGGGGGAGTGCAAACTGAAGTAAAAGAACAAACTGATACAATGGATCTGATTTCACAAAGCCAAAATGGATTGCACCTTTAACAATGCCCACCCCGAGTAGTGGTAGAGCAATATACCGAATTACTATGACCCCAATAATCAATGACAGCTGTATTCGTGTGCCTTTCAAACCTGAAGAACACCATCATTAGTGTTTTTAACTATCAACTCCAACCAGACTAGACTGAAATTCCCCAGAACAAGAAAAACAAGGAATACAAAATTAAGATCGGTAATAACCTCTGAGAAGATTCGCCCCCACAATTAAGGTGACAGTGGGAATAGATGCCTCCCTGTGTATGAAATAAAAAGAAACATGGATATCATGGAAAAAATTGTGTTATCAACAAGTCTATCTTGATGCAAGAACAAAGTCAACCAGCATGTATACCCATCAATCTATGATACTGTAATGCGCCACTACAAACTGTGTGAAGGACAGAATGCTTGGGATGGTTGTGCTAGTAAATATCTCAAGGAAAGACCATTTACTAAGACCTGATGGACTAAATGATTTACTTTAATTGACCTCACTCAGTTTCAATAAACTAAGAAATTATAATTTATGAAAAGTTCTTCCGAAAATCCAGTCTTCCTCTCATTATATTACAATAGCGTTAAACCAATATAAAAAAAGGGTTGCATAAATCAAGAATTCAATAGATTTTTTCTTTTCAGATACCCTGATTACATACATGCCACTAGTAAATTTTATTTACAAACTTGAATTCACAAGTTCAGAATTAACTTAAATAAGTTCTAAAGTGTGAAGGTGATAACGGAACCAATCATCATAATTGAAACAACCTTTACATAAAAAACTACAAAGCAGAAAGGAGTACACTCACCCCAGCAGAGAAGCAGAGCCCTCAACCACTCGAAGCGGAGCATGCTCACCAATTAGCAACTTTCGAAACTCAGGGATTATACCAACCATGAAACCAACGATCTATTTAATTTACCAAGAGTATTAGTTGGACAATACTGTGAGATTTTTTTCATTATTATTATCAATTGTGAGGCACTTATCTCTTTCGGAAAACATGCATTAGGACTTTGTGACCATGATAACAATTTAGGATGCTCAATGTGTTTTGATGAAAAAATTCACCTGATAGTCACTCAAAAAAATCATGATAATGAAATCATTGCATAATTATTTGCATAGCTTATTGAATATGTGCATATCCTGCATATAATCATCTTCAAAATCTTTTCCATTTTGGCAATAATTTTCCTCTAAAGCATATATTTGTACATTTCTGGCCATTAAACATATTCCACAATCACAGTGAAAAGAAATATCAAAGAGGTGACAACTCCACAATACTATTATAGCAATATGCGTACGGCTGCAATCGTTGAAGGTGCAAAGAGCTTCCTCAGGTTGATTTTTGTTGCAAATGTTTGGAAACATTGCTTAATCTTTTCTAAAAGTTGAACCTGTTACCAAAAACTGGCAAAGTAAGATGATAATTTTCACTCAAAACATCAGAATAATGAGCAAAAAAGCGAAAGCTACATTGATCATCAAAACCTTCAATATAGAAATATTAGAAGATGCCAATTCTTCAAGTGATTTAAGAAGGCCAATCTTAAGGAAAGAAAAAAAAATCCTCAACATTTTTCAGTCTAATGCATGTCATGTATACCAACAAAAAGGTCATTATCAAAAAGTAAAGCAGATAAAAGAGCTAATAATGTTTAAGGAGATGACGATTGATATGTGAACTTTTAATAGAGGCAGTCCTAGCTATTGCATTCACTAATCAAGACTTGATGGTATAGAACATGTTAAAAAGAGTGACTAACAATACATTTTACCAAATATTGGATGACAAAATGAGATTTTGCTTTTCAATCCCTATAGAACTTTGATCTGTTGATTCCTACATCAATTTGGGAAAGAGACAAAGGAGAAAGTGAAGATTATCTTGCTTGAAAGATAGATTATACTGTTAATCCTGTCATCATTTTCATTTTTTTGTTTTACTAATTATTCAAAAAGTTTGACCTAACAGCGTTATAGAGGGGAAAATGGGTCATCAAATTTTGAAAACCACAAATTTGTTTTACTACACCACTGAGACTATTCTTGAAACCTGGAAGTAGTTCCTCCATATAAAAGGAAATCAAGAGTAGGCTCCAATTAAAAAAGGCTTCAACAACAGAGAAAGAAGTTCACTGATACATACAGATCAAAGTTAGAACTTTAGCCAACCTGTGGCTTCCTTGCAGTAATAGAGCAATCAAGTTCAAAATGATTCAAATGGTCTTTGACAGCTGAGCACCCATTTAAAGGCAGCAGTGGTCTCATACGGGAATTTGAAAGTTTTTCAGTTGTGTCTTCCATGGGTGTTATATTTTCAGTGGAATTATCTAGTTTCTCTCCTTCAGAATTCGTACATGATGAATATATCCGCACAATGTTATATACATATGACCACATGTAGATGGCTCCAATCTGAAATATCAATAATAATGAAAAATCAAAATATTGAAAAAGATCCCAAATTAGTTTTTCATACTTACTACTCATTTAAAGAAGGCAAGTAATAGACTGCTTATTTAGACAATTGTAGAGTTGGGCAAGATTCATACTGCCATTGAAAGTGCAGAATAAGCCATTCCCTGGCGATAACAGGCATCAGCATCACCAAATGGGCTGCTCCTTTCTTTACAAATTGCTGGAATTATAATGAAAAGCATATTCCCCAAGTTACCTGTAACGTCAGAGGCAAAACAAATTTGTACAAAGAAAAATAAAATGCATCTTTGAATTAACAAACCCAAGATCATCTAAAACTTTTTCTAATTCCTATACACAGGACTATAGGTAATAGTTTGCCTGAGATGACTAAGGAACATTCTTAATATGATCCATCCAAATACACCATAAAAATTGTCCAAAACTATTCATAGAAGTAAAGCAAAGAATTGAATTGAGTTCATTCTTAATCCATTTCATTAAAAAAATACTGCTACTTCAGCAAGCAAACCATTGGTTAAGATTATTAGGCAACAAAGGGGCATTTATAACATTTTTGCTCACCTATCTTCATTTGACTCAAATAGAGAGAAGGAGAGCGAGAGAGGGAAAAGAACCTGCAGCACAGCATCCTAAAACAAGGCCCCGCAAATCATAAGGAGCTTTTGTAGTTTTTAGAAGTATCCATCCAAGTGCTGAGCCAACGATGTATGTAATAAGGATATTTAACGGCATAAACCACCTACATAGTTTTATTTTATTTATGAAAGCTACTTTCAATGAATTGATGGAAGAAAGAGAAAACATGGCAAGAAGACCAAAGAATAATAAAAAAAAGAAGAAATTGCACAGGTTTCGTAAAGAATGCAAACTCACAACATGCCTATGCCTTCAGCTGTTATGTGGTCTGCAAGACTGCTACCAACAAGTGCTGGATTGAAGACGAAAAACACAACCTGTACAACATTAAAAGAACCAAATCCTTTAACAGCTTGGCAGGCTTTAGTAAAAAAAATTTTGAACAAAAAAATATAACATCATTTGAAAGTTTTTTGCAGTGAGAATTACCTTGTTCAAATGCTGGCGTGCCAAGTCCCCCAATATATCTATGCGATCTAGTGCAAGAAATAAGCCAAGGGCAGTAAGCAGAAGTACCTTTAAAACTGGTATAAATGCAGCAATAAAGAGGTCCAGAATCTTCATAGTGGAGTCTTTTAAGTCCTCAGATTATCTATAGTACTTGCTGCAGAGGAAAAGGCATGACATGCTACCACATAAGCGATAGCTTTTATAGAAACAAGCCTAAAATTACTTTAAAAATCAACTAAATACTAAATTTTTGGTGGCAGGCACAGGCAGAGATTAAATAATCACAACCAATTTTTGTTTCTTCTTGTAAATAACTGAAATTTGCATGCCCAGTAGTTATGAGAGACTCAAAATGAATAATCAAGATTTTTTCAATTATCTACAAGACAATCCACGAACAAAAAAGAAACATGCAACCCTTGAATGATGAAGATGAAGTAAAGGTTTCCATCGAATTAAGAAGCATCGATATTATACCTGGCACGTAGAACTAAAATTGCACTAGAAGAAGAAACTGAAAGAAAGCACGCGTACAAACTAATTGTGAGGCTACGCTGTAGTGGAAGCTGAAGCTGTGGAAAGAAATAAACATGCAAGTGAACAAACATTCACCCCATCCACACATTATATACACACACACACACACACACACTAATACACAGAACAGAACAGAGGTTAAACAAATTTGTTTTATTTAATTGCATTTGAGGAAGGATAAGTGCGGTTTGATGCTGAAAACACAAAAGACTTCATAGTGGGAAGGGACGCAGGATCAACAAAACATGAAAATGCAAATAAAAGAATTAAGTGGCTAAGAAAAAAAAGCTTAGTGTTGATGTAGACTGTACCGCAGACTCCAGGGAGACAAGTCCTTCCTCAGGGCTCAGGCTCATCTAAAACTTCATATTTTAATTTTTGCTATAAAGTTGTGTGATCAAATCACAAATCAGACAGCACAATCACCTGTGGGTGGAAGACAAATTGCAAAACCCAGTGCTAAAGTTGTGTGTTCACGTCACATATCAATATCACAGCAACAATCACAAACTGCAATACCCATTGCCCTGGACTGTAGTCTGTAAGTGGTGCCTTTCTGCCGCTATGGCACGTAGAGTCCATTGCCATTGGTGCCGTGAGTGTCACCACCCACATTATACAATTCATTTGATGCTTTTCTGGCCGAATTTCGGAAATCATCAAGATAACAAACATTTCCACTTATGATCGAATTTATTTCGTTTATCAAGGATGCTGTCAAGCATAAGAAAATATTTCAAATTGTAATCTCTTCCAATAAATTGAAACCCATGCATTTGCCACGTAATTGGGGTGATGTCATACAGCTAAAGCTTCATTATTTGATTCGAAAAGATTACAATTTACATTAAAAACAAGCTAAAATTGTAGTAAAATGTCTTCTATTCATCGTGATGAACTAAAATCTCATAGTGCTAACATCTAAATGAAATGGTATTTGAAATGATGTAGACTTCATTTTAACTTTTTTAACTACGCGCGTGCATTGTGTTCATAATATTAAAATATTTTTCTCCTTGTGTACTGAAAAGACGGAAATGCTTGGAGAGTCTCCTAAAATTAATTGTTTGTTACTTGAGTTCCATGCCATAGACCACTCATTTTTATTAGATGGTAAATTTATAACTTATAAAATTATTTAATTACTAGCTGATAAATGAATGTGACGTTAATGTAAAGCACTATGTAGAGTTAAATGTAAAACCACTTCAAAATACTGCAAAGCATAAGAAAATATTTAACACCAAAAATATGGCTGCTTTCGTTAATTTGCCAAGAAAAATTACACTTCTCAATCTCAAACTGGTTTGTTGGTTATCATGCTTACATTCTCTAAATTGGCAATTGCAACAACTTAGATTATGCTATGATAAGGGCCAAATTCCAAAGCACCATCGCAGAATATATATTCTTACCAAGCACAAGGGCATCTCATTGTGTACAAACTCTTTTATAAAAAAAAAAAAAACAATTGTTTATATACTGAGTTTGTAGTTGCCTGAGGACCAAAAAAAAAAAAAAAAGAAATAATAATGATACATACCACAAACAGTTATACAAACATTTTTGTATAGACTGAATTGGCAGCTAACGTAGCATGAATGAATTGATTGGAAAATGAAAGCGGTACTGAAAATGATTATTTAATAAGCAAAACAAAAATAGCAAATCTGTTTGTGCACCAAAACACCTTTACATATTCAAGTTACCTGACCTTCCTAGAGCAATCAATATGGTATAATTTTCCTGTCTCTCACTTTTTGCAGATCAGGTGTGCAATTATGGGTATTTATATTCCAATTTAATTCGATCTGAAGAATTGCATTGGATTGGAAGTTTTGGAATCCACACTCGGCAGATCAATTTGTTCACCACAGAGTACAATGCAGCTCCTTGCTCTGAACATAAATGCTCAAACTACAATTGGTTCACGGAGTTCACAAGTTTCGCTGCACAGACACATTACGAAGTCCATGATTACACAGCTCATGAAGAATTTAAACATATCATAAGAAAGCAACAGCCTCAAAAGACTTCCTTTCAAGAAATGTAAAAGTAATTTGATGAGATGTTTCAATTCTGCAGACTCAATATGTATCCAAGTCAAAGAAGTTCAGTTTGTAGCATTACCCTTGAGTTCTCTTTATCCAGTCTAGAATATTACAGCAATCTCCACGGCTAATAAAATGCCTTCAATTTCAGAAAAGTAAAAATAATTAGCAGATAATGAATAATAGAATGATTGACTTCTTAATAACTTGTACCTGTTTCTGGTGCGGTACGACTTAAGTTCAGAGACTTCACGACTGCTTGATGAATCTCTTCTCATTTGAAGATAATCAGGCACAACCAAAGTTCCAGTTGAATCATGATATGCAGTAATGATGTAATTGAGCACATTTTCCTGCAATATTTGTCCTTTTCAGAAATTAGCATAAGGGGAAAAGTATTTCAACATATCAAATTAAAATTTTTAGCGCATTCATGACAGGGGAGCTAAAAGAACAAGCTGATGATAGCATTTCATCAATCAAAGATGGAGAAAAGTAATCTAACTAGATGCTAATTACCAACCTAAACAAATGAAGCTGGGAGTAACATACCAGCGGTCTAGCAGCATTAAGCCAGTGATATATACGTTCATTACGGAACCATGTCAGTTGCCTTTTGGCAAAGTTTCTGCAGAACAAAATTAATGAGTGCTGGAATTATATTTGCTGGTTGATAGCATCCTTGACAAACGAAATAAATTCGAGCAAAAGTGGAAATGTCTTACCTTGATGCTTTCTGAAATTCTGCCAGAAAAGCATAAAATTCCCCTGCAGAACTTGTACCCCCTTGCTGTCTACATCTTAAGAGGTATTCCATAGCCTGAAATTGGTATCAGATAAATTAGATGAATGTTACTTCTTCAGCAAAAATGTTAAACACAAAAATAAGTGAAATGTCAACAGAAAAGTTGCCCATTGAAAAAAAAAATGAAAGATAAGAACTGACATAAGCAATACAACCTCAATTTCAATGCTTAATCTTTTGCAAATGGTTTAACGAATTAAATATCTGATGAAAATTTATAGCTCTAATTCCACAAAGAAATGCAAAAGGTTAGTGGATGGTGATATATAGGGCTTGGCTTCAAAACCATAAACAAATGAGCACCCATTAAAAAATATAATAATGATAAAAATCCACAAAAAAAGGCGTGCGCACACTCACCCAAAAAAAAAGGGCTATACATTCAAATAAACCTATGCACAAAATATCAAATAAAAAATGATCCTTAGCTAACAAGGTAATGAAATTGAGAATAAAAACTTCTTTTTCTAGACATAAAATGAACCAGCATTCTCTTCTTTAATAACCAGTGTATATGGCAAGAATGCATGTTATTGTGTATTAGAGGCATACTTGTCTATAACCAATTGCTCGAGTTGCAGAGTTTGAATTAGGAAGAAGACCTTCATCAAGAAGCCATGCGGCCTCAGACAAAATCCCATCACTTCCTACGGTTGGAACCAAACATCAGAAGAGAAATTTCAGAAAACCTCTCACTCAAATCATTCTAACTTGCTTTCCACAAAAAATGATAAATAATCAAATGAAACATTACAGGAACAAAGATCCAAAGAACAATCAGATAGAAGTTAAAGGAACCTAGATAATAGGGCTGGGCACTATCCGGTTAGGTTCAGGCTGAAAACCGAACCAAACTGAATTTTAGAACTGAACTGAGGTTCGGATTGGTTCAGTTCTATTCGTTTTGGACTTTACAATTTCCAGTTAAAGCACCAGTGTCTCAGATGGATGCTATATCATTGCTAAAGAAAAAGTATATAATGGAACAAACAGCATAAATCAACCATATGATAATAAAATTATCAGTATATACTCCTCTAAGATAAGACTAGGTGATGATATGAAGAAAAAATTCTTTAAACAAAGAGAAGACAACCGATACATTAGAAAAATTCCACAACTCTCCTAAACTCAGGCTCTCTCTGCCTGTTAACATTTGTACAGTCACGATCATAATTCATAACCTCCTCCCTTTTTACACCCTTCAAACTTATACAGTAAAATTTAACTCTTCAGGGCATCATATGTTCACCATCTGAGCCTTCTAGGTATATCCTCAAACTAACAAATGTACAGTTTCCAGTACAAGAAACAATTTTTTTTTTTATTTTTTCCAATCAGCTCTTATCTATCCAAAATAGAGCCGGTACCAGACATATAAAGGAAAGAAGAAAGAGAAAGGCACTCACGCTATCCTCAGTCAGCCGCTTTGTTAGCATCTGCCAGCTGTGGTATGAGAGGCTTGGTGTGTGGGGTGAGCAGCTGCCAGCTGTGGTGAGAGAGGCTGAGTGTGGTGTGAGGCTTTGAGCGGTTGTGGGTGTTTTTTTTGTGTGTGTGTGCGTGTGTTTTTTTTTTTTTTTTAATAACAGTTGGTCGCGTGTATTAGCTTTAGGTTTTTGTGTTTTGCTTTTATATTTATCTATTTATTTTTATATTTTTAGAAGAGAACCAATTGGTTTTTCAGTTTAGTTTGGATTTGAGCCGAACCAAACACAAAGCCAATTGGTTTTCTATTTTCCAACCAGTTCGGCTTTTGTTTGCAGAAAAAAAGAACCGAACTGACAAAGGTTTGTTCGGTTCAACAAAAGCCGATGCCCACCCCTACCAGATAGCAAATTAAGAGCAAGAGAAATCAGCAACATGTAAGTTCCCAGTCACAAGATTTAAGTTACTAAGCATTAGCAGCAATAATGCTATTTATCTGCTCTGTGCAAAATGCTGTATCCAAGCAAAATGAACAAGATAGAAACTGTGCTGTTATGTGCCATGAAATTACCTACCTGGAAGCATATCTTCACAGCGCAAATCGATTGATCTGTAAAGATCAAGTCTGTGACTTGAAAGGAAAAAGCACATGAAATCATAATCCAAATCCTTTGGATTTGTATCAGATGCACCAGCAGAAGAGTTCCTCTCATAAGAATGGTCTGTTTCACTTGAATCAGAATGTTCCCTGAACGAGTCATATGGTATCTGGAAAGCCGATGGAGGAGAACCAGTGGACTGCCAAGGAAAAAGAAATATCAGTGAGCGACAAGTGCATTCACTCAAAAATATTTTCCGTTAACCTTTTATTTTTCATGTTAAAAAAAAAAAATTGTTCCAACAAACGTCTTCTCAGGTGATTCAACTTGAAGAAGTGCAAGTGGGAAAGAAGGGATAGAGAATAAGTACGAATCTATGCATGTATAATAATCAAACAATTAATGCTGATAAAAATATCACTGACAATTGAAATTCACATGCATGAAGTAGCTCGTGTCCTCATATTTATGTTATCAAATAATGCCCATGAAAAATATCATTCATCAAAATGAAATTCACATTCAAGATGTAGTTTGTGCAATATGTGTTACCAAAAAGAGAGATGGTTTGGGAAGGGGCATCTGAGAGATGCATCTTGATCAAATATATATCGCTAAGAACATCATAAACAACCTTGATTATCTCAAGGCTGCGCCGTAAACGGTACCAATCATTAGCAGCCAAAGACCTCGCCTTTGGATCACCTGCTTTAACCACAAACTCCACAGCAGCATACCAGTCTCCATCTCTCTGTAGATCTGCAAGCTCAGAATTTACTTCAGCGATAATCTCTGGGGACGCTTTTGGAACATCTGGCTTTCCATATATGAACCTAATATTACCAATAAAAGCACAACAGTGAACATGTGTCATAAAAGTTAACTTTCAGTAAATCAACACTCTCACAATCACAGCAAGCACAACTCTTGCCCAAGTCATTAAATACACACACATGATTTCTATTCACTTCTGACAAGCCAGTTAAATTGGTGCCAAGATCAACAAAGAACATGCAAACTTTCATCCCAGTGGCATTAGTGCACAGAAGTCAGCCTCTAGCATTCAAAAGAAAGCCTGTGCACACCAGCACTTATCATTGAAGAGAAATGGAAAATAGATATCAACAATGCTCACCTACCTAAAAGGATGTGTAAACATACCATCGCAAATACAATCCAGTCCCACCCGTAACAATCGGAACACGGCCCTTTTTAAGAACATCTTTTGTCGCATGCCTCGCATCCTCAAAAAATTTTCCGACAGAATAGTCTGAAAGAAGACAAAATGATATATATTTTAGATAGAAAAAAATATATTTTCAATTAAAATCAATTGAACCATCACTGAATCCTGTTACAAGTATTAAGATGCTTTGCTGACATTAGTTGGCCCACATGCGACATACCTTCACATGGATGCAGTATGTCAATTAGATGATGAGGCACTTCCTGCAAACAAATAAAACTTGTGATTGTTACAACTGTTAAAGGCGCAACTAGTGGAAGAGAACTTGATGAAAACCAAAAATGAAAACACAAAGCCAAAACAAGTTTGGTAATATACAAAAAATTTCTAGGCCAAAAGAATACATTTGACCAGATTAATAATATAGGCAGAGGCAAACGGAATACAATGGTAGGGCAATGATTTAGTCACTAATAAGAAGTTGCCCTATGCCAATTGGTCAGAAGTACTAGTTACTAATTCTGGAAAATTTAGTCTTTCATATGGTTGAATAAATTTTTATATTATACCAACAAGTGAGACAAAAATTATGAATCCTACGAAAGGCGAACAGTCCCTGAAAGCAAAGGCTTCGCTGAAAAATTAAAATATGCCTTTAACAGTAATAGATGAAAAATCTCACAATTACAGAACTATGTGCCAATCATATTAAAGCAGATAAAACATAAGCTTCAAGTATACTACAGAATTATTACTGTTATATTGTATGATTACGGGGTCAGCAATAGCTTACAAGTAGCTTAAAACTTGGAATATCATAATTAGTGCCTCTGACATCTTTGTGGAACTACCTTTTTACTTGTAACATGAATGAAGTGTTACACCAATACAGAAAATGGCAACTCAAAACGTTCATTTCAGAAAACTACAGTAAAAGCAAGCATTAAGCATTAGGTATCTTAAGGCACCTTTCGATCACTAGGAGAAGGCTTTGCAGACCCAATATCAAGACCTTGATAAACCTGTAACACAAAGAACATTTAATCAACCCACTTTCAGAGAGATTCCAGTACTTGTTACAACCACAGAGAAAAGGGTTGCACTATTACACAATATTATGCAAACAAAACCTAACAAGCACATGGCAACCAATCTGAATAGGCAGTATCTGATAACACTATGATTTAGGTAAAACCATGGCTTAACCATACCTAAGCAGAAACAATCCATTCATCGAAGTTTCAAAAAATGAATTCGTATCTATTCTGACTGAACCCTTCAGACGAATTTATCCCAAAACACTTGCCAGTTAAAAGTGAAAAGTTAAAACATAAAACCAAAAAAAAAAAAAAAACTCAAAAGTTGACATTCTTTTTTTTCGTTGACTCTTCATTTTCATCCCAGACAATATCCAATCAATAAAACAAAGCTCTACCCACTTCATAATTACTTAAACTCTCTCCATTTAAGATAAGAATGAAAAAATAATAATTAAAAAGCCTCAGATTAGACCTGGACAGAGTCGGCGCTGATGATTTCACCATTGAGGCGCTTAGCGAGCTCCAAAGCCAGCCGGCTCTTGCCGGCTCCGGTGGGCCCAGATATCACAATAACCTTCTCTTTCTTGCTTGGAGCAACGGAAAATGACGTGGCGAATAGACGCCGGCGCCGAGCGAATTGCCGGAGTAAGGGCTTCTCTTTCAGCCATGCACGGATGCCGCCCCCACCACACACTCCGCTCATTAACATTTCTTTCCTTTTTCCTTCTTTTTTTAAATCTTAATTTTTATGAGTGAGAGAAAGTGATTGAAGTTATGTGCGTTCAATTGCAGACGTTTTCTTTTTGTGTTAAAACTGAACTGGCTAAGGTTTACGGATTGGGGTTTTAGCCGCCTTTTTCTATTATTATTATTTTTTCTTTTCTTCGTAGATTTTTATTTTTTATAAGGCATTTTTCTATTTCAGATATTTATTCGCCCTGTTCACTTGTTCAGAGGCGAAGGATTATGTAATTTATGACGGAATAGTTTCTTAGGTGATTTTTTTTCTTCGGGTTATTTTAATTGAAAAATATTTATTAATTTTATAATTCTTTTAGCTTTTATAAAAGCCTTCCATCAGTTCGAGCGGGGACTCATGGTGAACGATAATAAATAATATAATTAATTAATTAATATATATATATATATATATATATATATGATATGTATAGTTAAATTTTATACATTATTAACTGTTAATTTAAAATAAACGTATATAAACTCACTTAAAATAATTTAAGATAGTCGGTTGACTTGTCCGACACTTTATCTTAATTATAAGGCATCATACGAATAAATTATTAAATTATTGAATAAAAATATCTAGTATGTCCCACTAGATAAATTCAGTTTAATAAAGTAGAGGATTTCTTGATGATGAGAGTTCCCAAAATCTATCTAGTTAAATAAGTGTAACATACCACCTAAACTTGACCACCAACTGGTGGTTGCATGGAATACTTCTGAAATGACTTGAAACTCAAGATATCCTTAAAATACGAACAACAAAGTTACAAAAAAAAAAAAAAAGAGTAAAAAAGCAACCATTTTATCTCTAGACAGTAGACACGGATATCAAGTTATGACACAGCCATGGCTTGATCGTCGGATTCAGTCCCTCTTCCCGGTTGCATTGGTTTCTATCTTAATTGTTGGGACTACACGATTGTTCCTGGATAACTTGAAGAGCTATGACAGCAAAATTTTTCAGTTTTATGGAAAACCAGAGCGTTACAAGCAGAGAAGGCCTGTCTTTGTTTCTTCGAAAGATCGGTTTGAGGAAAGTTGCAATGTTTTTGAAGGAAAATGGATTTGGGATAATGTAACATATCCTCTTTACTCAGAAGAGAGCTGCCCTTATTTGGTCAAACAGACCACTTGCCAAAGGAATGGCAGGCCCGATTCATTCTATCAAAACTGGAGGTGGCAGCCTGATGGATGCAAACTTCCTAGGTAACTTTCGTTTAGAAATTATAATGAAGTGTATCACTTGTTTAAATAATTCGCACCCTTTAAATTCTTTCTGTGTCTCTCTCAGGTTTGATCCACTGAAGTTGTTGGATATTCTGAGAGGAAAAAGATTGATGTTCATTGGAGATTCAGTGCAAAGAGGTCAGTTCGAATCTATGGTCTGCATGGTACAATCTGTGATTCCTGAAGGAAAGAAATCTTTTCATAGGATTCCTCCTATGAAGATCTTTAAAGCTAAGGTAGCCGAGTTTAAATGTTTTCTCTTGCCGATCTTCAGTTTCATCCAATAGCCAAAGATGATTCGTTTTCCTTTATTTGTTCTCAGGAATATAATGCATCCATTGAGTATTACTGGGCGCCCTTCATTGTCGAGTCTATTTCTGATCATGCAACAAACCATACGGTACTAAAAAGGCTAGTTGATCTTGACTCCATCGCTAAACACGGCAAGAGCTGGCAAGGGGTTGATGTGCTAGTATTTGAAAGCTACGTGTGGTGGATGTACAAACCAACGATAAATGCCACGTAAGCACTTGTTAATCTCCAGTTTAGCTTTGCTGCAAAGCATCTTTAGCAGCGCTGAACAAACTCTATCGAAGATTAATCATCACAAGCATATTACATTGGGAATGTTTATGGAATCTGACATACGAAATTTGTATGTTCTTTTCATTTGTGGTTTCTGTTTCCAGATATGGATCTGCTGATGACATTAAAGAATATAATGTCACCACTGCTTACAGATTGGCATTAGAAACTTGGGCAAATTGGCTAGAATCCAGTAGCAACCCTCTCACTCAAAAGGTCTACTTTATGAGTATGTCTCCAACACATTTGTGGTAAGTTTTACCCAAAAAGTTTGTACAAACATTGAAAAGATTCATGAAAAATATTACAAAATGGAATCTACAGTTACTCTATGCAAAAAATTTTTTTTTCGGTTACCGCAGGAGCTGGGAATGGAAGCCTGGAAGCAATGAAAACTGCTTCAGTGAGTCATATCCCATTCAAGGTTCATACTGGGGTACAGGTTCTAGTCTCACAATCATGAAGATAGTTCAAGATATTCTACAAGAGTTAAAAATCGATGTAACATTTTTGAACATCACCCAACTGTCTGAATATCGAAAAGATGCTCATACTTCAGTTTATGGAGAGCGGAAGGGCAAACTATTGACAAAGAAGCAACGATCGGATCCAAAAAATTTTGCCGATTGCATTCATTGGTGTTTACCAGGAGTCCCTGATACATGGAATGAGATTCTGTATGCACATTTGTTGCAGAATCATCGAAATTTGTTGTAACACAAGGGACAGGTTGCAAGATGACCGTCCACTCTACAACCTCATTGGTTTAAAAAAATAATTTTAGTAGCCATTAGATTAACTGTGATTCAATGATAGGATTTTGTTTATAAATTTGCACGCACATTTGTTCAATAATTTTTGTTCATATATATATATAATTATTCAATGCATGATCTTGAATTTTGTTAAAACTTGGAAAAACAATTAGGAAAAGCAATTATACTAGATGGTGTAGTAGCTTTCCGGACTTTAATAAAATCTAAGATCTTAAATTAAATTAATATATATATATATATATATAGTAATCTTTCAATAAAGAAATTATTTATTTTAATAAAGTAATCGATAAAATACATTGTAATAGAATGTGTAATTTTTTATCTTTTATCTTGTCCCTTATTTTAATAACGTGAAGGACAAACTAAAACACAAATAAGAGATTTCTTTATTCTATCATTATTATTTTATATATATGTGTGTGTTCCTTTCAATCCATGCCTGGAATTAAAGATTAAAGCCCTACACAGATTTATAGTATCGTAAATTGACTTTTACAATGTTGTAAATTGATTTATGACGCCATCCTAAATCTGATATATATATTCTAATCCAGCCTTAGAATTTGAGATTAAAGTCTTGGTCAGATTTATGGTGTCATAAATTAACTTTTAGGATGTTATAAACTGATTTATAACAATCGATTCATTCTAAATTTTCCTAAATTCTAAGCTCAGATTGGATAACTCCAATGAGAAAATTCTCATTTTAATGAAGTGAGAATGTCACTAATAAACAAAAAACACAAGTTTTCAATATGTTGAAATTTATATTTCTTTTAAACTTTACTACTCATTTTATTAAAGTAAGAATGTTATCATTAAAGATATATATGTGTGTGTGCGCGCGCTCGTGCGTACAAATCTAGGATCCTGAACTTCGTTACACTAGATAACATAAAACTTCTTCTCTCGCAAATAAAAAACGGGATCCCTCACCAGACAGAGAAACTCTCTATGTATATGTATACTCTTGTACGAAAGTCTGTTAGCTGTTCTTTTGTTTTTAATGGTATTTTTTTAATTATTCTATTAAACAATATCAGGAAAAGTACCAAGAAATGCATTTTTACGGTTTTTTTTTAAGTTACTCTTCTTATAAGAAGAGAACATGAGAAATACGATCATATTTCTTCCAAACAAAATTCTTCTTTGAACAGATTCTTTTTTGGGAAAGAGTAAAAAAAAAATTGAGATAAAACCAAAAAAAAAATTCCCACAATTTATTAGTTCCTACCAATAACTTTATGCGACTACTAATGTCCAATTTACAAGTTTAATGTGACATTTATTTGTTATCAATACGAATTCAGTTCTATTAAAATAAAGAATGCGTTGATGATGAGAATTTCTCTAAAACACTTAATAAATGTATCCCATAACTTAAAATACCACCCAATGGCTGCAAGGAGTACTTCTGGACTTGACTTGAAACTCAATGTATCCTTCAAATATGAACCAATAATGCTTCCAAGAATGCGTAGAAGAACCACCGTTCAATCCCTCATCACGGTTGCAACCGCCCTTCTCCTCATTGTCGGAACTGCACGATTACTCCTGGATAACTTCACCTTGAAGAGCAACAACAGACAAATTTTTCAGTTTTATAGTGAACCAGAAGTTTACAGGCAGAGAAGACCTGTTTTTGCTTCTTCGAAAGATCAAATTGGGGAAGCTGCAATGTTTCTGGCGGAAAATGGATTTGGGATAATAAAACATATCCTGTTTATACAGAAGAAAGTTGCCCTTACTTGTCGAATCAGACCAGTTGTCAAAGGAATGGCAGGCCTGATTCATTCTATCAAAAATGGAGGTGGCAGCCTGATGGATGCAATCTTCCTTGGTAACTTTCTTTTTGATATTACAATGAAGTGTTCAATTCATGTCACTTGTTTAAATTGTTTCTGTGACTCTCAGGTTTGATCCACTGAAGTTGTTGGATATTTTGAGTGGCAAAAGATTGATGTTTATTGGAGATTCAATACAGAGAGGTCAGTTTGAATCGATGGTCTGTATGGTACAATCTGTGATTCCTGAAGGAAAGAAATCTTTTCAGACAATTCCTCCTATGGAGATCTTTAAAGCGGAGGTACCTTTGCCGATTTTTGCTCTCAAAATATTTCTGTTTTATCCGATCGTTAAAGATGAGCTGTTTCCTGATTTGTTCTCAGGAATATAATGCATCCATCGAGTTTTACTGGGCACCCTTTATTGTGGAGTCCATTTCAGATCATGCAACAAATCACACGGTACTAAAAAGGCTAGTTTACCTTGACTCCATAACTAATCACGGCAAGAGCTGGCAAGGAGTTGATATGTTAGTATTCGAAAGCTACGCGTGGTGGATGTATGGACCAACAATCAAAGCTATGTAAGCGGCACCCTTTCCTGGCATCGCTGTCTTGTCAACAAAATCCGTAGTTGCTAACATCTCAATGCACTAGCCAGTTTAATCATCACAAGAACATATAGCATTGGGAGCAAATTTATTTGGCTATAGGATATTAACGAGCTATATATCTGCATTCATTTAAGGCTTTATTATGGTATCTGACACAAGTTTGTATCTTCTATTTTTGTGTGATTTCTGCTTTCCAGACATGGATCTTCTGATGATATTAAAGAATATAATGTCACCACTGCTTACAGATGGGCATTAGAAACTTGGGCAAATTGGCTAGAATCTAATATCAACCCGCTCACTCAAAAGGTCTACTTTATGAGTATGTCTCCAAAACATTTGTGGTAAGTTTCATCCAAAAAGTTCTACAAACATAAAACATTCATGAAAAGAGATTAGACAACGGCCTCCTTGTGATTCTAAGATGCTATATCTTGATCAAAATATTTTGATGATATCTACAGTTACTGATCCGTGCTGCTTGTTAAATGAGCCACCACAAGTTTTTTGGCTGCAGGAGCTGGGAATGGAAGCCTGGAAGCAATGAAAACTGCTTCAATGAGTCATATCCCATTCAAGGTTCATACTGGGGTACAGGTTCTAGTTTCACAATCATGAAGATAATTCAAGATATTCTACAAGAGTTAAAAATCGACCGTAACATTTTTGAACATCACCCAAATGTCTGAGTATCGAAAAGATGCTCATACTTCAGTTTATGGAGAGCGGAGGGGCATACTTCTGACAAAGGAGCAACGGGCGGATCCAAAAACATTTGCCGACTGCATGCACTGGTGTTTACCAGGAGTTCCTGATACATGGAATGAGATTCTGTACGCACATTTGTTGCAGAATCATCGAAATTTTTTGTAACATTAGGGATTTACAAGATGAGTGTCTATAACTTCATTGACTTGAGGGGAAAAAAAAATTAATAGCCATTAGATTAATTGTGATTCAACGGCTACGATTTTGTATATAAGTTTATCTTAAAAAGGAGGGCCTCATGTGTTATATAATACAACACAAAGACTTGGAAGAAAAGAAGAAATCTGCTGACAAATCAGTATGATATTAATCTTGCAATAAAGCCTTGGCCAAAGGCTTGGCTAGGGGTACCCTAGATTCTCTGTTTTCAATCATATCTTATATTCAATAGAAAACTCATCTACTGTTTAAGCTAAATGGCATCACTCATGAAACGTAATTCCTAGATTGACTTATCTTTATGTACAAATTCATCACTGTACTTTAAAAAAATTAAATTAAGAAATCTACTTTCTTTCACTATTCCGTATGCATCAAATATTTCATCATCTAGCACCTGCCCCGTACATTATTTATATTCTTTTACAAAATTAAGTCTTCTTTCTAACAGTTCTTTTTGCTTTTGAAAACAATTTTGTTAAGCACCTCCAAGAAAATATCTAGGGACAACTTCTGTAAAAATTTAACAAAAGTCTATAATCTCCTTCAAGCAAATTTAGAGTTTGGACCTTTGTTTTCTTTTTTAAAGTTTGTCAATATCTTGAATAAAACAGAGAAGAAAAAAAAATTACATTTCATTTCCACACAATCTTTCTTGTTTTTTTGTTTTTTAATTTACCCTTGAAACAGATCAAATCCTGTAATTAGATGATTATGCAACACGTGATTTTATAAAAGTATCACTCGATGCAAGTTATTAGGGCGTGCTATTTTAATTCTTTGGAAAATTACTGTCACTCGAAGCAACTAAATATACGTAAGTAAATAATTTATGTGTGAGCATAATTCAATTGGCTCCGCAAATACAGATCTTGAAGTTTAAAAGTTGATAGCTGGTAGATTATAAATTTTACAAACCATAGATATGTTTTTTTTTTCTCTTTTATCTTTGCAGAAACCTAAATACAACATTGCCATATATAATAATATAATGTCATTTTCTATAACAATTATAATATATTTATTTCACAATGACAAATATACATGCATGCTCTTTTTCCACAAAATAGTATTATAAATTAGAATTTTAGTACAAATTAATGTGACATTATATAATTAACTGAATTGAAATATAAAATAATAAAATTAAATCATGTTGATGTTATTATTCAAGCACTCATATAATATACATCAATTCATACTTTAGATGTTGTAGTTGTATCATTATTATCTCCAATACTTCAACTCAATTACGGTCTCTTCCACCATACAAATAAAGAAGCAAACAATTTCTTAAGGTGGGGCTATATGCACTCTAAAGAGTACTCTAAACACTCATATTTTTATAAAAAAAAAAATTATTACAAAGATATCCGTAATATAAATTACTATTAAGGACATTTTATTATTCTAATTTTACAAGCTTCTTATACACATATTTTGAAACAAATAGTACCAAAAACACAAGAAAATTAACATAAATTAGATTTAAGCTTATTTATATATACTACAATCAGCGTTATTGTCGTCTAGTCTTGGTATCTTGATAACCTGCATGGTGTTCGGATTCTGAGGTGCGAGTTTCATGAAATTTTGCAATAAAAGCTAAAGCTTTTCTGTCAATTCCAGGCTCAGCAACCCAATAAGCACCTTTTTCTTCATCACTTGGGCAATTTTTTCTTGCTGTGCTTCCTACATCATCCCACAGATCTTCCCCTCTTCGATTAGTCCTCCGCAATTTGAACATGTTGCGTCGAGAGAAAGAAGATTTCTTTTGCTTGTTTCCAGCCATAATGAATTCTAATCAACCTCTTTCTTCTCTTCCACCCTAATTTTTTCTGAGGAAGGGAAAGAAAGAAAGACGTTTTATTTTAAGTGTATTAATATTTCTTCAGTTTCAATTACGGATAGGAGAGTTAGGTTGTTTAACTTCAATATCTCACAAGAACAATGCTTTTAGCATGGGAAGAAGCAGCAATTGATTTATTTGTTTGACTAGAGCATTTTCATGAGTGTGTAGAGTAAGTAAAGATAATTAATTTAAAAAGGATTACGTGAGGATTTTTTTGGTATTTTAAAGAGTGTACAAAGTATAATTCATTTTAAAAAATAATAATAATAGATGAGTGTACATAGTAATAGAGTACTCAAAGTATTTTTTTAGAGTGCATATAACTTTATTAAGTTCTTTATCATAATAATTTTTAAAGTACATATAACCCCATCAATTTCTTTATCATAATTTAGGTTCCTTTTGGGTATAGTTAACAGTGAATTTAATTAACTTAAACTTTGACACCTATCACAAAGCTAAATGTAAGGGGACAAGTCAATAAGAAGTGCTAAACAAACCTAATTTTTTTTATCTTAAAAAATAATTCTAAATGATGTGACATTATCAATTTGTTATAAAATAATATAATTAATACACTTTAATTTTGTTAAGAATTATCAATTACTTAATAAATAACACATCATTTAAGATGAAATTTAAAATAAAAATTTAAGATGTCTATCATTATTTGAATCCTCATGTATTGATTAAATTTTAATGTTGAAATTCAGTTAATGACTTTAAAAAAAATAACTTGTATTTTGAAGGATTTAAGTGATGCATTTTAGAAAGAAAAAAAAAACTAAAAATTCATTAACGTCATTTATCTAATACTTGGTACGTTTTCCTCATTTCAATAATTGCTATGCATAAATTCAAAATAAATTAGGAGTAATTTAGTGTCTACCCCTAGATGTTTCAACAATGTACCCCCGAGCACTCAAATGTTTCGACCATGTGCAGTGTGAGCTTTTTTTTTTGTCAATTTGGCAGTTAAATCTAACAATTCCATCAATTTGGCAGTTAATTTGTATTAAATGACCATAAAGCCCTCGTTTGAATAGAATAGAATATGTAAATACCAAAATACCCCTTAAAACTTATATTATAACAATTTTATCCTTTATCTTAACCTTAATTGTCTTTCAATTTCTTTTTCTAAAAAAAATTCAACTCCGTACCAAAATCAGAAACTAAGGAAATCAAAATCGTAATAAATAATCCAGTAAATAATATCCAAATTCTAAAATTAATGGTAAATTTCAGTATATATCACAAAATAATTTCAATCTATTAAGATTCAGCCTCTCTTCATAAATACAAGAAGAATGGACGAAAGAAGTCTTCTTTTTTTAAACAAAAAATAATTAACGACTGAACTTTTAAAATTTTCCTTGCACCGTTAATAGCGCAGTGCATATGGTCGAAACATTGAGTGCCTGGGACATATTGTTGAAACCTCTCGGTCAGATACTAAATTAACTCTAGACAATTCCTAAGAGCATATGTTTTACATTGATACGAGGAAAAATGACAGTAAACTCCCTATCATTTAGGAAAAAAGGATATAGAACTTGTTAACGTTTCCAAAAAGACATATAATCACTATTTTTATTATCAAATTTCATTTGTTTTAATAATAAATTTATTTTTAATTTATAATTACTATTATATCCTTATAATAAATAATTTAATATATTAACTTAAGACATGCCAATGATAACGTGTATAATCAAATCAACAACTTTTTATTTAAAACTTAAAATTGAGTTATAATTACCTTTTTCCAAATTATTCACTCTAAATTATAAATATACCCTTCACAATAATAGGAATATAAAAAATAATGAATAATAGGTAAAATTAAAATCAAATTTATTATTGGAAAGGGTATATTCATAATTTAAAGTGAATAATTTAGACAAAAGGTAATTACAACTGAATTTTAAGATTTAAATAAAAAGTTGTTAATTTCATTATACACGTTATCAATGGCATTTCTTAAGTTAATATATTGAATTATTTATTATAGGGACATAATAGTAATTGTAAATTAAAAATAAATTTACTATTAAAACAAATGGAATTTAATAATAAAAATGAGGGTTGTATGTTTTTTTTTGAAACGTTAAAAGATTTTATATAATTTTTTTTCCAAACATTAGGGGATTTAATGCCGTTTTCCCCTGATACTGTGATCACAAGTTTTAGTAAAGAAAAATTTTAACTACTGTTAGCACACTATAAGAATGTTTTTACGTTTCAAATTAAGTAAAACCCTATTTGTACCATTATATTTAGCGACATAAATGTTGAAACTCATCCAGATTGCAATGTCATTGAGTTATCTAAAGAAATAAATTGTTAATGTATTGCAGAAAACCAATTAATACATTTTCCATACAAACTTAAAAAATTTAATATTAAAGATTACCAAAGTAATGTTTAAACCTAATGATCCAAAACAATGATAAAAGAATAAGGAAATAACGTTTTGATTTTTTTCAACAATTCGAAATAAATGAACAATTCAAAATCCCATTTGATTGAAAACCAGAGACCGAAAAAAAAAAGGCCTAAATATTTTCGAAATGTTATGAGAGTACGAACCTTCTTTTGTTTGTTGTTCATTTTCTAGAATGTCCAATTTAAAGGTTCTTATTAAATAACGTGCCATTTAATTGTCGTCAATACAAAATTGAGTTTTAATAAAGTAAAGAATATCTTGATGATGAGAGTTTCCCATAACAATCACCTAATTTATTGTTAAAAATGCGAGAAAATAATGTTTAAAAAAAAAAAAAGCAAACTCTAGAGACTGCACCATTAATCCTGGATAACTTGAAGAGCTGCGACAACAAAATTTTTCACTTTTACATAGCGCCAGAAGGTGGCAAGCACAGAAGACCTGTCTTTGCTACTTCGAAAGATCAGCTTAATAAAAGCTCCAATGCTTTTGAAGGAAAATGGATTTGGGATAATGTAACAAAAGTACAAAACATCTTTATACAGAAGAACGCTGCCCTTGGCTAAACAGAACATTGTCCAATGAATGGCAGCCTGATTGATGCAAACTTCCTAGGTGAATTTCCTTGGATATTATAATGAAGTACTCAATTTGTCACTTGTTTAAATAATTCGCACCCTTTAAGGTCTTTCTGTGACTCTCAGGTTCATCCACTGAAGTTATTGGACATTTTGGGGGCAAAAGATTGATGTTTATTGGAGATTCAGTACATAGAAGTGAGTTTCAATCAATGGTCTGTGTGTTACAATCCACGATTCCTGAAGGAAAGAAATCTTTTCGTGAAGGAAATAAATCTTTTCGCAGGATTCCTCCTAGGAAGATTTTTAAAGCCAAGGCACCTGAGTTTAAATGCTTCTATTGCTGATATTAAGTTTCATCACATAGTTAAAGATTATCTGTTTATTGATTTGTTTTCAGGAATACAATGCATCCATCGAGTTTTACCGGGCAGCCTTTGCCGCTGTTGTGAAAATTTTAATGTACTCGCAAGCGCACGAATCTAGAAATAAAATAGTGATAACGAGGTCGATCCCACATGAATTGTTATAAATTGAAAAGTCCAATTTAAATCTAAAATTAATATTAATTCTAACCTAGTTGATCAAATTGAGTTTTAAGAGAAATTAAACTAATTAAACTAAAGAACTAATTAAAATAAATGAGAATTCAATAAGATAAGAATTATCAAGGTTTTAGAATCCACCACTATTCAACTAATAATTATCTAAATATTCATTAATCCCCAATTTTAGAGTGACAACTCGAAATCAATTTATGTCATCTCATGGATATAACAATTAAGCCCAAATAAAATTAATCTTGTGTAGGTTCTGTTTCTCCTTAATAATATGATATCTAAGCATCCCATGTAAACATATTGAATAACAAAGAGTCAAAGTTTTCCTAAGCACTCTAAGTAAACAATTTAATGAAAGACATAAAATCAAAGACAATCATGTATAAACTTTATCAATCCAAGCATAGATTTAATCAAATATTAATCCTAACAATCAATAATGCATGACAGAATTGATGAAAAGATTTTATTAACATCCAATTAATCATGTGAAATAAAAACCATAATCATAAAAAAACATATATAGGGAATTAATAAAATAAAAATATAATTATTTCATTAAATAGGGTTTCATCTTTAACCTCAATATAAGAAAATTAGCTAGACATACTTGAATTGAGAGCAACACGAGAAATAAAATCAGCCATGAAAGCCAAAATATTGTTGCACTCGTCCTATCTCTCCTCTTCTGTCTTGCGTTTGCAGCTCTCCTCCCTGGCGGCTCTTGTTGTGTAAATTTTAATGTACTCACAAGCGCACGAATCTATTGTAGTATAGATCAATGGTGACGAGTGTCGATCCCACGAGAAAGTAGATTTTAATTGTGTATAGAATTAATTTTGCAAATGGGTGATTGGATTTGTGGTAGAAGTGATTTAAATTATCCTAAAATTGGAATTGAAATGGCAATAATAAATTCTAAAATTGGAATTGTAATGACGAGAATAAATTGAAGATAATTCTATTGAAATGACGTACTTGGGTATTCGGATCCGTATCAACATGCATCATGGGCTAAATAATCCGTATTAATGCCAATTAAATCATGAGGGGGGAATCCACACCTCATGAACCACACTCTAATCAATATGGTGCTAAGGGCTTATCGTGCCAAATAATAATAACCTTGTGTTAGGGAGCCGTTGAAACCAAAGTGGTATCTAGACAAGATTATTACTATATGTCGACGAAAAGTCAAAACATCCATAATAATTAGAGGGGAAGAGAAAATAAATTTACCAAATAAAGCCCATGACACATGTTGAGACTTCACCTTCAATCCAAGCTTGAAAGGAAATTAGCTACTCATAATTGAACTAGGGACAAAATGAGAATTTATTAAAATACGAAGAAAATACAAGATAGAGAGGGAATTACAGAAAATGGATCCCAAAAATGGATTCAGAGATATCAAATTAGGGGGGGGAGGCCCCCTTTTTATAGATACATGGAGTAAATCATGGCCATCGGATTAAAAACAGTTTGGACGCTCAGGATTGCGCCACGTTATCAGTCAACAGTACGCGGTTTGACCACGCGGATGAACAGTAACATAGTTTGACCCGGGTGAACAGTAACGCGGTTTGACCCGGGTGAACAGTGACGCGGTTTGGTTGAAAATAATCCTGTGTGATGCATGTACCGTACGCGAGATTTTTCGTCCACTGATATGCTGCCACGTCGCCATCAACAGTACATAAGAATTTTAGTCCAACAGGATTGTGACACCTCATCAGTCAATGCCACATCATCGGTCAATGCCACGTCATCGATCCGTCTATGTGAACAGTGTCGTGAACAGTAACGTAGACAGTACCGTACACGTGAATAGTACTGTACATGTGAATAGTGTCATTTTTCCTTTTATGCTCCTCCTAAGGTTTTCGATCGTCCTGAGTTCAAAAGTGATGTTCGTTTTGTCGTCTGATCTCTCCTTTATTGTGAAATGACTATAATGCCCCTAAAATACATAAAATACTTAATTAAAATAAAACACACGTAATTAAATTACAAAAAGGTAAAATGCATAAAAGTAAGGGTTGTTAGTAAGACTTGAAATGTAAAATGATGATTTTCTCCTTTATAAATATATATTTTCTAACACTCAACAGTTCTCCCTTCTCCAAAAGCCAAAAGTTCCTTTTATAGTCTTTGAAATGGGCCCCACCTCTTAAATCCTAAAGCCAAAAGGTTTGCCCTTTTATTTGCCTTAGCTTTCACACGTGATCACCTTAGAATTGCTTTAGAATTCCTTTTCCAATTATGAAACAAAGCTTCCATAATAATGCCACCATAAGCCATTAATTCCACTTTTGAAAGTCAAGTGCGGCCCCATTTAAATTGCTTTCTAAATATTACAAAACCATGCACGTGTAACTTAAGTAAGCTAAAGCCAATGTTATGCTTAAATTCTTCTTCGTGTGCTAGATCAATTAATTTACTAGCTTCGGTTTCCTCGGCTTCACTTCCACAAGCATGTATGTCTAATTGCTTCTGAAATCAATTAATTAACGCTTCCAAAATTGAGCTCCCTTATATCATTTTTTATCCATAATCTCCAATTAATTCCCTATTCAATAAAATAATTTTAATTAATTAAAAATAACAAATAAGAATAACTAGTAATTATATAATTAAGGGTAAAATATGTATATAAATTATGCTCATCAGCCGCCTAGTCCTATTTCGGATCATGCAACATTCCATAAATTACAAAGTAGGTTAGGGATCAGAATTCTCTCCTGATCTGAGCATTTCTGATCTTTTACAGATCTTGTACCATCTGTATTTTAATATTAGTGGATGATTAAAATTTAACTACTTTCTCTTTTTAATTTATTAACTACCAATCATATTAACATAATTTATTCAGATGAAGATTAGATCAAGAGAGGATCATGATCCATAGGCTAGATACTTGACTCCATTATAGTTGGAGGCACTAATCAAGATCAATGACATGCCATCATCAAGAGATGGATAAAAAGTTATGAGTCATCAATTTTTGGATAAGGATATAGCTACAGTTGTTGACGAAATGATGGATAGATAAGAGATACCACCAAAAATAAATTAGCCAGCAATAGATAGCCAGCATTAGTTAAAAGTCAAAAGTAGTTAGAGTCACTTATTTTTACAGATGACATTCCTTTACTCACTATCTGATTAGGGAAAAACTGTGAAGGCGTTGTTTTCATTTTGTCTTTTGTTACCAACAGTGAGTCAACATAGAAAACAGTAGCCAGTCACGATTTACCGATGGTGAGTCACTACAAAATAACAATAGCCAGTCAATCTTTTACTTTTCACCTTTTTAATTAATCGTTGGCCTTTTACCACATATAAAGTGTAATTTTAAAGTTTTGTCTTTTGTAGTTAGAGTCATAAATTGTACCAATAATTGTATCGAGTTCTCAGGTGCATATAAACCCCTTGAGTTATTTTGAGTAGAGATAGGAAGCAAGAAGCGAGTGTATAAAATAACAAGTCAATACTTTGTAATGAAAAACAAAAGTAATAAAAAGTTTCTTATTCATAAATACTTAGCAATCCTTTAGACAACAACTAGCAAGCTTCTATCAAGTAAGTAGTTTAAATTCTTTACTTTTATTTATTTACACAAAGATTTAGTAATTATAGACAAAGAAGTAATCTAGAACTAGAGGAAAATGAAGAACAAATAGAAATTAATATGGCTATAATAGACAATTTAGATATAGACAAACATAAAACATTACTTAAAAATAGAGATAAAATTATAGATCTAATATTTAATGACCCTAAAAAAATACTTAGATGAAAAATTATGTAATAATAATGAATTAACAGATGATATAGACAGAGAACTTATAAAAAAATTAGATTTTAAGAATTTAAAAAAAGAAGAAATTCGTTATTTAGAACAAGTAGATGAAATACTAGTAGGAGAAGAAGATAAAAAGCTAGAAAAAGGAGAAAGTATCAATAGACCTATATTAGAACCTATAGTAGAGCCATCAAATGTAGAAAGTAATTTAGATAAATGAGTATTTAAAGCTAAAACAAAATTAGAAAATTGGAAAACAATACCGCAAGCTAGAGATTTATTAGTATTAGAATTAGAAGACCATAAACCTAGTCAATGGAAACAAGTTTTTAACTAGTGGGAAGGTAATTTACTCAGACATTCTATGGAAGTATTACCAGTAATAGTGGACCCAAATTATAAATTAATATATTTAGAAAGTACTTGAGGAAGTAGAGAAAACAAATATATTTAGATTGGAGAGAATGGATGAAGAAAAATAAATTAGAAGAATTAGACAAGTTTGATATCAATATTATAGTAATTAGTTTTATAGATTTAATGAAAAAATTAATATTAGGAGTAGACAAAAAAGATGATGCAATTAAACAGATTAAAGCAATTAGAAATTAGAACAATTAAAAATTTGTAATTTAAGATATTTTGATGAGTATGCTAATTATTTTTATAAATATTCGAGTAAAATGAGAAGACCCTTTGATGAAGATTTATTATTAAAATTTGTAGATAAATTACTAGGCAAAAAAGGAAAAAATTACACAATGAATTAATTAATTGGTTTAAAACTAAAAGAACACAAAGAATAAATTACTATGCAATATTATTACCAGTAACAAAATATGTCAGAGGTAGGATTAAAGAGTACTGTGAAGAAGAAAAATATAGACATCAATTAAAATTACAATTTAGAAAAATGTGTATAGACATGACAGAAGTTCCAACATTAGACTGTAATTATCCTAGTTATTTTATAAGAAACATAGAAAACATAAGAAACGATATGGTTAAAATAAGCAACCTTATAGGTATAACAGTAGAAAAAAAATTCTATAAAAAGAAACCTTGATGTGTAAGTATTCGCCTATTCTGAAGCTACGTGATGGATGTACAAACCAGCGATCAATGGCTATGTGAGCACATGTTACTGGCACTGTCTTATTAACTAAAGTTATAGTTAACATATTTTCTTGTTTCCGTGTGAAAACGTGGAGCTGTAGTCGATTTAATTTTGTTTTTGCATTTAAGTTTAAGGCTATGTTTATGGAATTGGAATATAATGCCACCACTACTTATAGAAGGGACTTAGGCAAATTGGCTAGAATCGAAATTCAATCCTTTTACTCGAAAGATCTACTTTATGAGTATGTCGCCAAAAAATCATAGGTAAGTTTCACTCAAAATCTGCACAAACATAGAACATTAAAAGGCGTCCTTTTCGCGTCTGAAATGCGAAATCTTGAGTAATTACTGATTTTTGTTTTGATTTTCGACTCTTCTCATAATAAGAAGAGAATACTCTTAGCTCAACTGGAAGAAAATGAATAGTCATCATATCTGCACTGGTATCTGCCAAAGAAGGGATCATTCCATTTGTTAAAACAGAGAATATGTACAAATTTTTACCTTTGAATACCTTATTATGAGCTTATTTTTATACAGAGAGTGAGAACCTCAACCTGTTTATAATTTATTCCAGGTGATATGACAACATGTTGATCTGCAAATACCAGAGGCTGCATAAACAATCCATGTTGCAGTCATCCAGTGAGAGCACTTAATTTATTTACAGGAGTTCCCATTCAGAATCACATATATGTCTTGTACGTGAATTTTCTGATTCCAAGCTAGCAGAGGAGGTTGCTGGCAAGAGATTTCGCAATGTGTCTTGTTCAGGCCCCATATAAGCATCTCCAAACCAAATTGCTAGCTGCTCGTACTCCTTAGCCAACCTCTTTTTTGGAACAAACGCCTCTTGGATCCTTTTCTGATGAAAAGAGAACAAATTAGGACAACAACAAATTCATCTGGGCTTGACTATTTTGATGATAAACAAATACTTGAAAAAAAAAAAGAAACAAAAATGTTTTCTTGTAGTTTCATTTAAATGAAGCATGCTTCCAATGAATCTTTTCTGGATTCTGATACAAGCATATGACTTACTAGGGTTCCAAACATAAATTCTAGGTTTCCATGAAAAGGTGCTTCATGAAATTGAGAAATATAATAGAGATCTGCCAATGATGGTCACATTTTCGTTTTGATATACATAGCTTTTTTTTTTCTTTTTCCTTAAATTTTTACCTGTTATGGGCAGAAAATTAATTACAAAAGGCAAAAAGGATGTCCCTGTGGATTTCTTTTTCAGTCAGGCCATTCAGAATTTGAAGAAATAAAAAGAGAATATTCTCTCTTGTGAACAAAGTGAGACAATAGTAACTGCTGCATGTGTCACAGAGAGAGAGAGAGAGATGCAACCTTGAATGACATGAGTTTCCGGGTCCTATAAGAGACAGCATAAAGTGCATTATTGTCAACCAAGATGCAGCTGTCCTCCAGCTCCACGTTGTCGCACAATTCAATGGTTTCCATCCCAGAATAATCCAAATCATCACCATAATCATGTGAATGTCCTGTAGTTGATTTTGGAATTAGAATTAGAGAAAATCCAAATCATTTATAGTTTGAACAAAATGAATATTCTAGAAATTTTGAGAACATTAATGTATATCACTGTGATTTTTGAATAGTTCATAACCTCATGGGCTTGGGGAAAAAAATAGACAATAGGTGTGTGAACATGGAATAACTGAGCTTTCCGTGGAGAAATGTTAACGTGAGAATCCATCAAAGAAACTTGAAGGCGGTAGCCAGGGCAAGGGGAAACAAACCCTCTGTCTATGTAATAAATCTACATTTTTTTAGAGGATAGATAAACATAGGCAGATTGCCAGGTGCATGAATTTATTATTTGAACAACCCTTTTATTTATAAGCTAAACTTAAACATAAAACACTTGCCCTGAACACGTGATATTGTACAGGGAAAAACGCTCATTTTGATTTTCATGATAGACATTGAAGTAGAAAACATTTTAACAAGTTAAACTACAGTTTTCCTCCTGAAACTTCCAAGCAAGTTCAGAAAGTCGCATCCAAATTTGACCTAACAACCCAACAATTAACATATTAAGAGACAGGAGAAAACAAGCACTGGAAGATTACCAGGTTTTGAATTTGATATTTGAACAAATCCTTGCGCTAAACTTAGACATGCACCAATTGCCCTGAACATGTGATATCCTATTGGGAAAAACACTCACGTTGATTTTCACAATGGACATAGATGAAGTAGGGAAACACCTTGACAAGTTATACTAAGGAACCCCTCCTAAAACTTCTGCACAAGTTCAGAAAAGTGGCATCCATATTTGATACCACAAACCAAAATCTAACAGAATAAAAGACAAGTGAGAAAACAAGCACAATAATGCTGGATGTCAATATCACATAATCTGGGGTTAGACAATGATTGATAAGACAGAACTAAAAATAAATAACTTGCTCAAACTAAATATCAGTTTTTTTCTAAGCACAACAGAATGAGGCGTCAGCAAAGAAATGTATTATCAGTTTCATGAATACTATGATTCATCAGAACAGTCACAGTTCAAATTACAACCAAATTACATACCTTGAAAAGGGATCTAACAAGTAGCCAAACCTAAAAGGAAATGACAAACGCAGGTGAACAGCAAGAGAAGAAAGCTCCGCGAAGGGCACAAATAAAGCAGAATACACATATTTATAAACACTTTCTAAAGGAAGAAGTTGAAGCATAGTCTTAATCATGAACATTGTTATTACCAACATAGTTGTCATCAAAGTCATCATCAGTATCGCCACTAATATGACCACCAAAGGCCAGGGATTTAAAAGAAAATGCCAGAAAATTGGGACAAAAGAAGAAAAAAGGAACTTTGACATACCATTATCTGGAGAGATTGCAGAAGCCTCAGATTGAGCAGTCACACAAAACTCACAATTAGTCTTTTGAGATATCCCACTTAGTGATGTTGTGTAATTAGTTCTGGAGACTTCTTCCTCTGACAAGACAGAAGTAAATTAGAATCACGGTAAAATAATACCATTTTGTAAGGATTTGGAAACTACAAACCACTAGATTCCAATGACAGGACACTGCTGGAGTTGATATGCTCCACCTCTGCTTCCTTGTCCTCGTGGGATACAATTGGAGAAGATGTAGAAGACGGGATTGCTTCATAACTATCATAAACACACCCAACCTTATCAACTGCATCAGTACAAATTATTGTTTCTGCGGTTAAGCAATCATGCAAACTTTTAGATTCCATTAATCTGGGATCACTAGAGGGAATGAGTCTTGTCTCTAATATATTTTCCTTACAAAATGCATCTGACAAAGCCATTTCAGAAGCAGCGAAAGTATTTGAAGAATCAGAAACACTCACGGAGTCATCTGCAAATTTATAAGAAACTGCATCCACTAGTTGGGTTGGTTGGCACTCCATAACATCAACTGAATTTGCATGTGCCATCTCCACCACAACCCCATGTGCATTCTTATCATTAGATTCACTGGAATCACTAGACAATGATACTTCTGACAAGTTCATCTCACCAAGAGACATTAACTCCAACACCTCAGATGTAGATGACTTGTCTTTTATGGCATTTTCTTCAATATCCTTGTCAGAGCTCTCATGTGCTAAAACATCAACAGCTTTCCCTGAAACCAGATCAGACTCTGTTTCATCAACAGGATCTCTGGAAACTGGGGTGATGAGTTGATTTTCAAGGTAAAGTCCACTAACTGCATGAACAAGCTGGTTCTTTAAATGATCAACTGGGTTGGGCTCCTCCTGTGATTGCTTAATCAGAGTATCCACAGAATTTTCTTCAGTACCTGTTACTGACTTAATACAGGTATCAATGGAATCATCTCTTTTCGGAACCACTTCTTGTGTTTCATGTCTTCCATGGTCGACTGAAGGAGGAAGGAAGTCTTGGACAACATCAGAACAGAATCTTTTCACACTTGCTCCCATTGTCTGCATCTGATTTTCAACATATTTAACAGTGTCCTGACCAGAAAATAACTTCAAATTAGGCCCATCAACAAGACTGCGGAATCATATCCTCAGGAAATAACAAGAAAACATGCAGGAGAAAACATATTAATACCTCGCTCACAATGTTATCCACCTGTTGGCACATTGTTTCAAATTTCTGGGAGATATTTCTCCCAACAAAAGCTATACTTTTGAGTTTCAGATCCATTACAGACTTATATTATATTGCCGGAATAAATGTCTCAAACAGCTCCAACTTTTGTACAAAGTGCAAGCTGCAAGGCATATTATTCCTACACCAGTATAATGAACTGTCCTGCATAGAGGCAACACTGCATCAGAATTTTCACAGCTTAAGATAATGGGAAATGAGAACAACTCTAAGGATTGCAATATCTCATCTCACATGAAATGTACCGAGCTGATGGCTAAACAAAACCTCATCAGACCTAAAATTGTAAGAATTTTGAAAAGCCCCAAAATAATTTTAAAACTTCTTCCACACCTTTGAGATAGTAACTTGGATGTATTCTTCTACTGCAAGTTCACATTAAAAGGATATAACAATCAAGAGGAGAAGTTTGGGTGGCTAGACAGTATAGGACTGAGATAATATCAAGAAGACCAAAAAACCTTGAGAAACTATTGTGTGCCTGCTTTTTGAATACATCATACGTAAAATTTTTTGATGCCCTCGCAGACACATGCAAACTTAAAATGAACTAGCGTTTGCATCAAAGCTTATGTACAAGGGTAATATTACCACGAAACAAAGTTTTGTTAATGAATCAAGGAAATCCTATTTACATCTTGTTAATAAAAACCACTCAATCTGGAAGATTGTTTACTCTATCATGCACTTATCTTGGGTTCCGGCATTGTCTACCGTAAGGTTCATAGCACTGCATTTTCTACTTCTTCAGAATCTCCGAACTTATTTATTGTTCTACAGGACTTCCACTGAGAAACAAGTGCCTTCCCTGATATAAACAGCTCACTTTGCAATGCCCAATGACATTACCAACTATGCAAACTATTCCCCATCCACACTTTTTTAAGAACCATAATGCTCCCACCACAGTTTGGTACACTGATAACTAAATTCTACCTTTTGGCATACTACACATATAGGATACAAAATGATGTTTACCACTTCATCCTATTTTATAAAATATAGCATAAATAAAATTTCGATATGTTATGCAGTACCATCACATAAGTACTTAAACTTTTAGTATACCAAGTTATGGATGAAATAACAAACCCATAATTTAATTTTTAATAAAAGAAATCACTTTTTTTTAAAAAAAAGCCCATAATTTTAATTCCTCATGTTTCCCATATCCACAATGACCATAAGTCAAAATATACATACAACTAACTCAATTCGGTTTTCATTGGTCATGATCACAATTTAGAATTCCATTTACTCAAGAAAACCCACAAGAACTAAGCTCTCTTAAACAAAGGCTCCCAGATTATATCAAAATCCCATCTCGTTAAAACAAAGAACCCATATAACAAACATTACAAAAAAAAGTTAAAATTAATCGTGCTCAGCTTATTATAATGAGAATTTAAAATCATAAAAAAAATTCAAAGTTTCGGTAAAAATTCCGTAGAAGGACCATTTTTTTACATTCAAGAGACGCTGAAAGAGATAAGGAAAGAAGATTGGCGCGTTACCGATTACCTATAGCACCCAGTGAACGGCGGAGATTATCGCCGGTGACCTTGATAGTGTAACTTTTAGCTTTTACAGGGTTTTTTGAAACTATGGAGCTTATATTGCTTCCGTATCCGACACAAGGGCTTTAGCAGTAATTATCAATTGTGTTTTGGGCCATTTAATTAGTTAATTTCTTTTTTTTTTGTGGAGAATTATTAGTTAATTAATTTCTTGGACCGGCGTCGTTAAGCATTGTGAAAACAGAAACAAATAATCATCTCTCTCTCTATTCAACCTTCGAGAAGGGGGTTATAAAGAAAAAAAATCTTAAGATTCACTATTATTTTTTAAAGGATATATTTCATATTACCTCTTATAAATTGATAATCTTAAAAATATCCTTGAACTACTATAAATTTTAACTTATATTCATTTTGGTCAAAAAATAAGAACAAAATGAAATTGGGTTGATAAAAGATTTTTTATCTTCTGTACAAATAGAGGAGGTAAACTAAGATTTATAATAATTTAGGAGAATTTTAAATATTGTCATTTTACAATAGTTTGAGGATAAAATGAAAATCTTTATTTTAAGCAGGGCTAAATTGAAACTTATCTTTAATAATTAATATAAATAAAATATGATAGTAATTGTCTAAACGGAAGATTTAGAATATTGAGAGTTCTTATTTTGTTTGTAGTTATATGTCTAAGTAAAGGATGATTTTAGTACAAAAAGCACTTGTTGCAACTTCTTAGCAAGTCATTCATCATTTAATGAGTTCATCTTTAATTTATGAGATGATTGAGAGTTTTTATCTTCTTGTTTTTAGATATATGTCTAAACAAAGAGTTTAGAAAATTGAGAGCTTTTATTTTGTTTGTAGTTATCCATCTAAAAAAAGGCAAAGGATATTTTTAGCACAAAAGCTGCCTAATTATAACTTTCTAGCAAGTCACCCATCACACTTATATATGGAATTTTAAAGAATTTTGAAGTAAAGGTTGTTATATTCTTCTGAAAATTAAACAGTAATTAGAGAATGGATATTATTGTTGGGAAAATATACTCTTTAAAAGTATATGTGTTTATTTAATTGTAATAAATAATTTTTCTGATTAATAAAATAAATGAGGTATTTTATTTAAATATCTTAATTGCATTAATATTTTTATTAAAGTCTATTTAATCATATTATATGTATTTATGTGATCACCATGTGGATTCACAGAAGACATAAATATAAGTTATCTTATAATTAAATAAATTTAGTTCGCAGTTGATAAATAAAGTTGGGCACTTTATTTAGGTATAGGCTGTAATAAATTCATTTAAGGATTTGTCTTAATCATGTATGAATTTATTGATATAGTACGACTACATTGAACATGACCACATATGAGATTTAATTAACTTTGTAATAACTATCAGATTTATTAAATCTCATAGGCATTGATTTTACTGTAATCTTAATCTTGAGTTAATTATGATTTCATGATTGTAATTGTTATTCCATTTGAGTTACCAATGAGCACGACACATACTTATCGTCAAGATTATCCGGTATCTTGGTGGGAGCGATTATGAGTATTGAAGTTATGGATTAACAATATAGAATTTGTACAACACATCTCTTGATGGATTTTCGGCACTTGATCATAGAATTCTCTGGCCAGAGTGTGTCAACATATTTAGTATGTTGAAAATGATCATTAGAGAAAACCAGTAAGTATCAATGAATAAGATGTAATTAAATTGATTTGACAGTTGAGATATCGATTTAATTAATGATGCGGTACAAATGATTGTACAGTAAATAAATCAATGTGTCTTGAGATGAATTATTATTTGAGCATACAATTATGGAGCTCAATTCCAATCTTTTAGTGGAGTAGATTTTGAATTAAATAATTAGGCTAGTTTAATTACATGGCTAATTGTTATAGCCACTATTGTATGTTCCCAAATGATCTTCGAATTAGCTCATTTAATTGACTGCACCACTACTGGATTAATAAGCAGGAAAACTAGCTATTTGGGTCAAAAGCCTAATTATATCATTTAGTGGGAGGCTCCATTTAATTAACTTATGTGTAAGGGGCCTTATGTTATTTTACATGGTGGGTTCCCTATAGAAAAAACAAGTAACATGAGTTTTTTTTTTAATTATTTGGAGTCTAGGGCTTTCACTAAAGGGAGATATAAAAGGTTTATTTTCTCTAAAGAAAAAGAGTGAAACCACTTTATACAGATCAGAGAAAAAGATTTTTCTCTCGATTATTAAGAGAAAAATTTTCTTGTGCTAGTTGCTTTGGTAGTGATAAAGGCGCCCACACGTCAAGTGTAGATCGAACCTGAGTCATAACCTGGAAGATCATTGGTGACAGTTCGTGATCTAACAAGCGTGGTGGTGACGGATCATGATCTAACAGGAGTGGTGGTAGCGGATCGTGATCTAAGAGCTTAAATCACTTCAACGGAAAAAGTCCAATCGGATTTTTAAAGTACGATTTCTAGATTATAAATTCCTATATATTATATGAGAGCGGTCCTTGAAAGGTTTTATAAAAATTTAAAAACATGTTTTTTCCCATCAATTAAATCATTTAACTTTATTTCTATGTAGTCCTAGGGGTAGTGATTATATCCAAACCTCACATTCCCCTTATAAGGCAAACAATCTCATCCTTAGTGATATGCTGGGACTCACTGACATTTCGACATAACTGCTAGTTGATACAGTGCATGTCCACTCCACTAGTTGACTGGGCCATACTCAACCTCCAGCTCTACGACGCTAGCACACACTGACTGATTGATATGATACTAGCCCACCTATTAAATATGTAACCAAACTCTAATACCACTTGACTCTAATATCACTTATTAGATTAAGGCACTTGTTACTGTTGGTTAAAAATACTTTTGCAGTGAAAATATTTGAATCAGAATTCTTATACAATATATAAAATTACCAATAATCTACAAATCACACATTTACTATTTTGTAGAAGTAATTTAGACCCACAAATCACGATATGTCACCATCAATCTTATTATATCACAATCTATTTCTAACGATATTCCAACTTATGACTCAAATTTGATTTGCATCTTAACATGTGAATGTCTTTATCATCATTAAAAATAATTAGCAAGAGAAAATTTTTCTTTCAACGTTAAAGAGAAAAAACTCTTTTTTCCTTTAATTTGTATATTGTGACTCTTCTATATTTTATTGGTAGATAAAACAACTTTTTTATATCTCTGTTTGGTAGAAACCCTAAACTTCTTATTTTCTTCTTCTATTTTTAATTCTATTAAATCAAATTTAATTTAAATTAAAAAAGATGAAACCAAAAGTGACATTACTTGTTCTTGTTATAGGGGGCTCCGCGTTATAAAATAACACAAGACCCTTATACACAAGCATATTAAATGAAGCTTTCCACCAAATAATATATGTAGTACCCAAATAACTAGTTATCTTACTTATTAATCTAGTAGTGATGCAGTCAATTAAATGAGCTAATCTGATGATCATATGAATACATACAATACTGGCTATAATAATTAAGTCTGAAATTAAACTAGCCCAATTATTTAATTCTAAATATACTCCACTAAAAAATTAGAACTGACATACATAATTGTATGCTATCTAGGATAGTGATCTCCAATTATAATTTGACCCATGCTACATTAATTTCTTTACTGAACAATCTTTTTTATCACATTGCTAATTAAAATGATATCTCAACTATCTAATCAATTTATTTACATCTTGTCCCTTGACTCTTACTAGATTTTCTCTAATGATCATTTTTAACATATTAATTATGTTGACACGCGCTGGCCAGAGAGTTCTATGATCTAGTATCGAAAACCCATCAAGAGATGTGTTGTATAAATTCTATATTGTTAATCTATTATCTCACTGCTCATAATTACTTCCACCAAGATACCGGGTAATCTTGACTATAAATGTAAGTCGTGCCTCTTGGTAACTCAAATGAAATGACAATAATAAACATGAAATTATAATTATCTCAAGATTCAGATTGGAATAAAATCAATAGTTATGAGATTTAATAAGTTTGACAATTATTTTAAGGTTAATTAAATCACATATGTGATCTAATTCAATGTAGTCAAATTACATCAGTAAATTTATACATGATTAAAGCAAATCATTTAATGGATTTATTTTAGTCTAAATATAAATAGTGCGTCCAACTTTATTTATCAACAACGAACTTAATTTATTTAATTATAAGATAACATGTATTTATGTCTTATGTGAATTCATATAATGATCACATAAAAAAAAAATATATATATATAATATAATATAATATAATATAATTAAACAAATCTTATTCAAAATATTTATTTATGCAATTAAGATATCTGAAAATGTCTCAAATATTTTATTAATCAGCAAATTAATAAATCAATATACTTTAAAATGGTGACGATCTTTAATTCGCTGGACATGTTCTTGAACAAGTGAGTCTGTTGGACGGTATGGAATTATGGCTTTGGACTTGTCCGGTAACTATCCATCTGTTGATCTACTAAATGCGAGTTCAGGACCGAGAGGGCTACATAGTTTAACAGTTTAGCCTAATGATTCATGTGTTAACCATATGCCACCAAGTTTTCCTCCATATAAATACATAAGTAAGGAAATTGAAAAGTGGCTAATGTTTGTTTGGTATTGAGGTGTTTGTTTTTGGCAAATAAAAGTTCTAATTGTCAAATGAAAGTATTGACTGGTATTGTTGTATGCATAGAATGTCAAGTAAATGAAGTTGTCGTTGTTGTTGTTTTTTTTTAATTGGTTATGTAAATAACACAGCTATTGTCTAAATTGTTTGTTTTAGTTAATTTCTACTTTAATTCTGGTGTGATTTCTATTTTTTTTTAAATATACAGCAATATTTCATTACAACCATTAACAATAGCAATATAAATCCAGAAATGCATCAGAATTATAAATCAACTTAAATCCAACTATTGGCCGCGGTCCAAAAAATGTTGTGTAGAAAGTCCTAAGTGCGCAAGTTTCCTCCTGAATTTCAGTACGCTTAAGCTTATTTGATTGATTACTGTATTAAGTTATTCTGTATCGACATTGCCACTCTATATTTGGTCTAAAATCTATACTTGATTCCAGTGTAACATTGATCTTTTAAAATATATGAGCGTATTCATAACATATTAATCACTCTTAAGTTATATTTGTTAATTAATTATATTATAATTAGTAGTTATTTTATAATTGCATGTAAATAGGAAATTGAAGGGATGGCAAAATCCGGATATGGATCCAGATGTATGTGTATCCGGATCTGGATCCACATAGGTATTTTCATATCCGGATTCACAAAAAATATATAGATTCGGATGAGAGTATTATCTGCACAAATTGTGAGTAGATATCCGGATCTACATAAATTAAAACTCAAAAATTTAAAATTTAATTGAAAATTCAACAATTTACATAATAATATCAAATAAAATCTAATCATAATTCAACAATCACCAATTTAATACCTAAAATAACATACAACACCATAAATTCACAAACAAAAATATCACAACATATAATCAAATATCAATAATAATATAAATCTAAATCTAACACCACCACAAATAAAATTATAAAAACACTACAAATCCACATAAAATAATGGGGATCCCAATACACACACACACACACTTTAGTTTCATTTATATATTTTTTAATTAACTCTATTATGTCTTTTTCATTTAACTTATATATTTTTTATTAAATAAATAATTTAATTAAAAAATAATGTAGATCCGAATCCACATCTTTTAATATGCGAATCTAGATTTTTTTAGATTCAGATCTTCCAGATCTTTGAGGATCTGAGCCGGAACCAATTTTTTTTGCCATCCCTAGGAATTGTGATAAAAATAGGGATAAATTAAATAAATTTGAGTTGTGGTATTCAAGATATAAATATATTTTGCATTTAATCACAAAAGTTAGTAAGGTAGTGGAAAAGTAATTCACTCCAAACATAAAAGTCATAGGTTCAAGAGCACTAGCACATAGTTAACAAATAAAATCAGTAGCTAATTACACGAAATTAATTGGCAACTAAATTAAATTGCAGTAAGACAACAACTGAAATTAAACAACATAAAAAAACAACAACTGGAAATCAAACGAAACAAAGAAAATAAACGTGAGGCCCGTAACACAGCGTCCTTAAAATAGATTTACCACTTACTGCAGTGCTTTGGGTTTGCTAGTAACTATTTCCCAGGATACAACATGCACGAATTATCTGTCAAGCACAGACAGATAATTCCAGCAAACCACAACAATGGCAAACTCGATCAGAAAACAAGATGTAAGAAGGAGGAAAGAAAATTTTAAGTGCTCTGTGTGCTGATTTCTGTGTGTGTGAAAAACAGAAGAGGAACCTACTTTTTATACACATGTGAGGATGTAACAGTAGCATAGTATTGAATTTTTGAATTCAATACATGCCATTTAATTGTTGTAACAGCCAATTGAATTCTAAAATTGAATTGCATAACACTCAAAAAATAATTGAGAAGCTGTTACAAATCTTTGAATTCAAAAATTGTGAAACTGTTACAAAACATTTAGAAGGAAATTAAAAATGTGCCATGCAAGCTTGGGTAATTTTAGGTTAACATTCGCGTACGCAGGACTCGTGGGCACACACGAGTTCAACCAAATTGATCTGAGATTCGCACCCTCTTGCGCACGTGCATGTGGAGAGAGCCTCTATCTTTGTAATTTTTACTCATGCATGGGTAAGTGTCTATAATAAACACAAATCTCTTGACTTATTTTTCCCTTATGGGATAAACCTTATTTCCTTTTAAATTTTCAATTTCAAAGGTGCATTTTGAGAGACAATTTTTCATTCACCTAAGCACCATTTTAAGTAAGTAAATATACACTTTCAAAGTATTCACGAAGTAGAATCCGAACTTCACAAGATTTTTCACTTTTATTAAGTGGGACCCACTCAAAATGTGCCCTCAAAATAGCATATTGATATGCTATTTTTTCAACAATTCCCCACATGAATGAAAATTGGCAGTAAAATAGAAAAACCGTTAAATTTTGACATCAAAACCATTTTTGACCTTAATGATCGAGTTTATTGGATCGATACCTAGCACATGATAGGTATGTTTTATCCTTTAAACCTTCCTTTGTGATAGTATATTTACTTTACAGGCTGATCAGTAGACGCGATATATTTGAACTATTTTGTCGTTAGTGTAAGCGATCATATTCTGCACATAGGTATTTCTCCTAACACTGCTGAGTTCTCATGGTTATGTTCGTTTTGGCCTTGAACATTTACCTGGTTCTAGAAGAGTTTATAAGAGTTGAACCCCTAATAGCTCCCTTTGAAGGGGCCCCACTTCTCCCTCACATAGGTGATATCTTAATTAAGAGTAACCTGAATTACTCCGCTCGGATTTCCGACACATAAGAATCATTAAGAGTCTAGCTCAACCTTATTTCCCATGGGCATCACTGTTTCATTATAGGAATGGTCAATGAGGTAATCATCTCAAGAGAATGACCCCCACAGTGATCCAACTTTAGCCTTTAATAATTAAGTTGTCCCATTGAACCTAGATCTTGGGATCTCCAGTCAATTAGGTTGGGTTTTCCTTCGTTATTGACTAATCATTCTATGGGATTTAATCTCATTCCCCTCAATGATTTTTCTACTAACTCTCTATTTGATCATTTGGCTAGCGGATCAGCAATGTTATCCTTTGACCTCACATAGTCAATAGAAATAACTCCAGTAGAAATAAGTTGTCTAATGACATTATGTCCACAACATATGTGTCTAGATTTACCATTATACATATTGCTTTGTGCCTTACCGATAGCTGATTGACTATTGCAATGAATACATATTGTAGGCACATGCTTTGGCCACTTTGGAATACCTTCTAAAAAGTTGCGTAGCCATTCTGCTTTTTCACCACATTTATTTAATGCAATGAAATCAGATTCCATTGTAGATCTGACAATTACCGTATGTTTAGAAGACCTTCATGATACAGCTGTACCTGCTAGTGTAAACATATATGCACTAGTGGATTTTGAATATTTACATCAGATATCCAGTTAGCATTACTAAATCATTCTAATACTTTTAGATACCTAGTATAGTGCAGTCCAATTATGAGTGTATCGAAGATACCTGAGTACTCTTACAATAGCTTTCCAATGATCAGTTCCTGGATTACTGGTATATCTACTAAGTTTACTTACTGTATAGGCTAGATTTGGTCTGGTATAGTTTGTTAAGTACATTAGACTGTCTATTATTCTAGCGTATTCTATCTGAGAAATACCCTTCCTCTGTTTTTCGATAGATGTATACTTATATCTAATGGAGTTTTAGTACACGATATTATTATGTTTATTAAATTTTCCAAGAATTTTATCTACATAATGAGTTTGACTTAGAATAAGTCCATTAAAAGCCCTTGAAAATTTAATCTCTAAAATGACATCCGCAAGACCTATGTCTTTCATGTCAAATTTAGACTTCAACATATTTTTGGTAAATTTAATCATGTCATCATCACTCCCAACAATGAGTATGTCATCAACATATAAACATAAAATGACATAACCATTTTCTGTTTCTTTGATATAAACACATTTGTCACACCCGTTAATCTTAAATCCACTTATGATCATCGTATGATCAAATTTTTCATGCCGCTGTTTTGGTGCTTGTTTCAAGCCATATAATGACTTTACTAATTTACATAATTTCTTTTCTTGTCTTGGAGCTATAAACCTTTAAGCTACTCTATGTAGATTTCTTCATCTGAATCTCCATTTAGAAAAGCCGTCTTTACATCCATTTGATGTATCTCGAGATTCCACAAAGTTACAATTGCTATTATCATTCGAATGGAATTTATTCTCGTAACAGGACAACAAGTATCAAAGTAATTAAGGCCTTCTCGTTGCCTATAACCTTTAATTACAAGCCTAACCTTGTACTTATCGATTGATCCATCGGCTTTCATTTTCCTTTTGAAAATCCACTTATACCCCAAAGGTTTACATCCTGGAGGAAGATCTACTAGCTCCCAAGTATGATTTTATAAAATTGATTCAACTTCACTGTTAATGGCTTCTTTCCATAAAGCGCATTCAGGTGAAGTTACAACTTTTTTTAAGCTTTAAGGTTTACTTTTTAGTAAATACATCAGAAAGTCTGGACTAAAAGACTTTTTTATTCTAGCTCTTTTGTCATGTCTGATCTCAACTTCTTGTTCTTGTTCTTCTTCCTCTGGAACTTCATCATTTTCTTTATTTTGACTATTTTTAATTATTGTTTCATGAAGTTGTCGTAGTTCTTTTGATTCCACTATAGAATTTCAAGGAAACACATGTTCGAAAAATGATATATTTCTTGATTCTATTATTGTATTTTTGTGGACATCTGGAACTTTAAACTCATGCACCAAAAATCGATAAACACTATTATTTTGTGCATAATCAATGAAAATGCAGTCAACAGTTTTTGGTCTTATTTTCACTTTTCTATTTGAAGAAACCACTACTTTAGCAAGACACCCCCACACTCGTAAGAATTTATAAGAAGGTGTTCTATCTTTCCACAGCTCATACGGGGTTTTATCTTTTTACTTTCGGGGTATCTTATTTAGTAAATAATTAGGTGACAAAACAGCTTCTCCCCACATATTCTGGGGTAACCCAGAACTTATCAACATTGCATTCATCATTTCCTTTAAAGTTGGATTCTTTCGTTCCGCAATCCCATTAGATTGAGGTGAATCTGGAGTCATGACTTGATGTATGATTCTATTTTGTTCATATAGTGACTCAAACAGAACAACATACTCACCACCGTGGTCACTCTTTTAATTCTTTGATTTTTCTATCAAGTTGATTCTCAACTTCATTTTTGTTGAGAATAAACTTTTCTAAAGCTTTATATTTATTTTTCAACAAGTATACATAGCAATAATCGTCAATAAAGGTTATAAAATATTTATTACCACCTCTTGTTTGAATGGATTTAAAATCACAAATATCACTATGTATTAAATCAAGTGGTTTAGTGTTTCTTTTAATTGTTTGGAAAGATGACCTAGTTATTTTTGCCTTAACACAAGTTTTACACTTATATTTCAAATCAATTTGGAAAGTGGGAATATGCTTCATGTTAATTAATTTACGCAATGAATTAAAATTAAAATGTCCTAATCTATCGTGCCAAAGATTAAAAGACTCAAGCAAATAAGCAGAAAAACTAGCTTCATTATTAATTTTTGGTTTCAGAGTCATTACATTAAGCTTAAATAGCCCATCATTAACATAACTCTTTCCCACATACATCCCATTCTTTGACAAAACTACCATATCTGACTCAAACACCATTCGAAAACCATGTTTGTTCAACAACGATCTAGAACCAAGTTCTTCCGAATTTCTAGCACATAAAGCACATCATTCAGAGTTAGCTTTTTTCTAGAAGTCATTTTCATAATCACCTTCTCTTGACCTTCAATCTCAGACGTAGCAAAATTCCCCATGAATAACTTTTCTCCATTTGCTAACTGCCTCAAATGAAGTGAACAACCCTTTGTCCAAGCAAACATGTCTGGTTGCTCCCATATCAATCCACCATTCTCTCAGATTAGAGCCAACTAGATTCACTTATAAAACCACTGTAGAGAGATTTATGTTTGAAACATGTTGAGTGATGTTTTCCACCACATTTGCCTCTCGCTTCTTTTTAGGTAATCTGCAATCTGAAGCCTTGTGACCCATCTTGTCACAGTTAAAATACTTTCCTTGAAACTTTGTTTGCTTCTTGGAGATTTTTCCTTTCGGTCCCAATTTTAGGCACATGTTCAACAACATTTGCCTTAGCCACAGAAATAGCCCCTCTTTTTTCTGCATTTCTGTTATCTTTCTCAATTCGGAGCTTAACAACCAGCCCTTCAATACTCATTTCCTTGCGTTTATGCTTCAAATAACTTTTGAAATCTTTCCAAGCAGGAGGTAATTTTTCAATAATTGCAGCCACTTGAAAAGTTTCACTTAGCATCATCCCTTTTGTAAGGATTTCAAATAATATGATTTGAAGCTATTGTACATTATAGTTTTGGAATCCACTATTTTATAGTCCAGGAAGCGGCTAACAACAAATGTTTTGATACCTGCATCCTCAGTTTTATATTTTCGGTCTATGGATTCTCATACCTTCTTTATTGTTTTCTTTCCTATGTATATATTATACAATGAATCACTAAGGCTATTCATTACATAATTTTTACATAAAAAATTAGAATGATGTCGTGCATCAATTGCACTAGCAACTTGAACATCTGTTTCACCCTCTTTGGGTTTAAGAGCATTCTCCGTCAAGAACCTCGCAAGGTTTAACGTGGTCAGGTAAAAGAATATCTTTTGCTACCAATGTTTGAAATTCTGGCCATTGAATTTTTCTGGTCTTTCCGCATGATTCACAAGAATAGCCACAGTGACTGGTTCTTTTACAACAGATGGCCCAGCAGTAAAAACTGAAATAAGAGCAGTCGAAATCACATCATTGGTTTCAGTTGTCATCTCAACGTTAAATCTGTTTTAAGATTGTTACAAAAATAACAACAGTGAGTTAACAAATAAAACCAATAACTAATTACACGAAATTAATTGGCAGTAGAATTAAACTGCAGCAAGACAACAACTGAAATTAAACAACATAAAAAAACAGCAACTGGAAATCAATCGAAACAAAAAAAAACCAGAGGCATGTAACACAGTGTCCTTAAAACAGATTTACCACCTACTGCAGTACTTTAGGTTTGCTGGTAATTGTTTCCTAGGATATAACGGGCACGAATTATCCATCAAGCACAAATAGATAATTTTGGCAAACAACAACAACGGCAAACTCGATCAGAAAAAAAGACGTAAGAATGAGGAAAGAAACTGCCTTTTTATACACATGTGAGGATGTCACAGTAGCATAGTATTGAAATTCCGAATTCAATACATGCCATTTAAGCTTGGGTGATTTTGGGTTGACATTCGCGTACTGCAGGACGCGCAAGTGCACACGAGTTCAACCAAATCGATCTTAGATTCGCACCCCCCTGCGCACGCGCGTGTGGAGAGAGCCTCTATCCTTATAATTCTTGCTCATGCATGGGTAAGTGTCTATATATAAACACAAATTCTTTGGCTTATTTTTCCTTATGGGATAAACCTCGTTTCCTTGCAAATTTTCAACTTCAAAGGTGCACTTTGAGAGACAATTTCTCATTCACCCAAGCACTATTTTGAATAAATAAATATACACTTTCGAAGTATTCACGGAGTAGAACCCGAACTTCAAAAGATTTCTCACTTTCGCTAAATGAGACCCACTCAAAATGTGCCCTCAAAATAGCATATTGATATGCTATTTTTTCAACAATTTCCACTTATGAATCCAAGTTGAAGAAGCTAGTTGATACAAAGGGGTATTATTTGAAATATGTTGGAGAGAGTAGAGAATTAAGTGTGAGAAATTATAGAGAGAAGTTATAATAATTGGCAATTTTTGTAAGTTTTCTATGGTATTTATTTATTTTGTTATGAATTAATTTTCTATTACTAGCTTAGGATAAATCTTTTGACGCGACTCAAAAATAGTTCATAATAGAAAATTCTGTAGTCAATAATTAGATAAAAATAATTATAGGATAAATAGTTTAGAAGAAATATGTCAATATAAAAAGGTGTTAAGATTATGAGATCCACTCGTGGTATTTAAATTATGGATGTGATAATCTCTTATATTCTTATAATCTGTATTTTTATTGGTTATGGTACTTTAGGATTTAGTATTCATTAGCCACTCTATAAAAAGATGTTGGATTAAGTACATAACATGCTGCAACTGTATTGGAGTACTTTTACTACTGTATTGGTATGTTGATATTAGGTCTCTAATCCAACATATATTCAAGGCATCTAAATCTACAAATAATTATGGGGTCAAGTACTTAACGTACCATAACTGTATTGGTGTGTTGACATTAAGTCTAAACTCTCAGTTGGAATGAAATTAAAAAATAACCGGTAGAATATACAACATATAAATATGTAATTAAAAATAATAACTTTAAACTAACTTCAGTGAGTAATTAAATCCATAAACTAGCCTTTTGGCAAAAACAAAACACTAATTTTATTTAATAAATTAACTTACAAAAGTACAATAAAATGAAATTGAAAGAAATAAATTAAATGAGGGAAAAGAAAAATCTATTGTATTAACTACTCATTTCGTTCAAGTTCACTCTACAATTTGCACTAACTTCACTCATAAACCCACAACCAAAATTCTCCTCTTAATTCACGAGCTCTCTTGCCTTTATCCGCAAATTTTGATTTTGATTAAATGTAGTATTTACATAGTAACTTTGTTGAGCTTGGAATCACGACATTTACATGAGCTTTAATGATACAATCCAAATTATCAAATGGTCTAAGTTTGCAACCAATGTGGTGCATTGTGGAGTGTCGGATTCAATTAATGAATGGCTATAAACCAAATCAAATTGGGACTCTTCATTGGATCTTTTGTCAAAGTGGTTGAATCATTAAAGTAATATATGTTAAATTTGGTGTAATAGGGTGCATGTGAGCTCAGACATGTTACGGAATCTCAACTTTTCAGAATCATTAATCTGTTTTCCAATCCAAGTATAAAAAATTCACGAATTCAGCGATCTTCCTACAAAATACAAAAATCACACATAAAAATAAATAAAATAAATAATTCGTAAAATAGACCATGGATTTGTAAATGTGACAAAGTTAGTATTTTCAACATTGTAAGTGTAAAATAATAATTTTAAATGTTTATTAAATGTGCACTTTTTTATTTTATTTATGTTTATAATATAATAAATTCCAATTTTTATTTATTAATCTCTCATTTACCATTTTCATGTTTATGATTCTACCTTCACATTATTTATAAAACTGAAACTCTTTTTATCATTAATATCATGTATTCTTGGTAGTTAGAAATAAGTTTTAATAAATCTGTACTTGGCTTGGTAATTTTTAATTACTAGCCCTTTGGTTTTATATTTTTCAAAACAAATACACTTAATATGAATACTTGTAAAGTAAAAGAGAATTTACTTTATAAATTTCACATGCGCATTAATGAAAAATATTATATAAACAATAGATTGATTTCTTGATTGTTACTCTAATTTATGGGATTTAATAGATAAATAATTAGGATTTATGAAATTAGTAATGATGGATTCCAAAGGCTTAGTGTTTATCAATCTTGAATTTTCCGCTCACTTTTATTTACTTTCGTGTTAAGTTTAATATGATTTCCATCCTTAAAACAATCTTGGTTAACTAGAATTAAATTGATATAGGTTTAATTTATTTTTCCCATTATAATAGATAATCCCTGTAGGTCGACCTTGTTTTCCGCAAATCTATACTTCAATATATTCGTGTGCTTGCAAAAAAATTTTAAAACTAAGTTACAAGTACAACAAAGAATAAATCAAGCTCAATTTCAACATTTGTACATTCATAGCCTTTGAGAAAATAAAGTAATTAAAACTTTACTTTTCGAATAAATTGCCCAATGTTTCCAAATTAGTCCAACTTCGTACCTTTTCGGCATTAACCGAATATCTCAGAGAGGTTGTATTTCTTTGGGTTGATACTAATGGAATGGTTTCGTTATCTAAAATGAAGAACACTCTTATAATAATATTCTCACATCTGGACAATTAACATAAACATTATTGTGATAGATCCAGATATTTTAGAATATAAAGTGCACAAAACAACTTAGTGGACCTTTTTGGAACAAACGTGTATGGGATGATTTTCTACACTTGGTGATCCATTCTTGGGATTAAGGCATGTGGGCCAATTCGCCTACACTTGAGGATGAATGCTTGTAAGTCAATCCCCTACAATTAGCAATCTTTTCTTGCGATGAACGCGAGCGAGGCGGTCCTTTACACTTGATGATTTATTCTTGGGATGAATATATGTTAGGTTGTCCCCTAACTTAGTGATCTTAATTTGGAGAATGGTCAATTGAACTAATTAGGATTGAACCAGATTTAGCTTTTATTGGTAAACCATGGGTATTATCGGTGAATCCTTCAAGAGTAAGGATCTTCCTCGGAACCCTTTAGGGTTGATACTCAAGAGGTGTTGTAAGTAGTCTCCTACGAGTAAGGTTATTCCTTAAATATCTGTCGAATGGACCCTCAAGCCAGTTTCTTTTTCAGACCGTTTTGGGTTTAAATAACGTTGATCCCCCAAGGATGAGATTCTTTCTAAGAATTCTTGGGTATTAAACTCTCAAGATGGTTCTTCCTCAGAACTTTTCAGAGTTCTTTATCAGAACTCTTTGGAGTTGAACCCACAAGAGAGATTCTTACTCAGGATTTTTTAGGGTTGAATTTGAATCCTTAAGGTGTTATAGGTGAATCCCTTAAAAGTGAGATTCTCCATCAGAACTATTTGGGATAAACCTTTACGGGGTTTTATAATCTTGTCTCCCAAAGTGGTCCCTTAGCTTAATGCACTTCTCCAGAGGGTTAGTTGCCGATCCTTCCAAACCGTAGCAGGAGATAGGAGCTAACTGCGTCTCTCCAAGAGATCATTTACTGATCTTTCCTATCGAGAGTGGGAAGTAGTCGTGCCGCTTTGGAAAGTCAATTTTCAATCTTTCTTGGTAAGAGTATGAGATTGATGAGTGTTTTTAGGAGTTTAGAATCACGAAATGCTCACATAGCGTTCGACCTCCTTTTACTTGATTAAAATATATGCATGGTTCATCCCCATACAGGGATTGGCCAAGGACTTTGTTGGACTATCTCAATGCGTTGCCCAAGTATTTTGGAGAATTTTTTACATTTTTAAATTTGTCTGCATTATGAGCTTGACGTATCCTTGCTCTAGGGCCGTGTACACTAAAGAGGACGCTCCCTTGTGCCTCTTAAAACTCACAAATAATCGACTCAGGTTGAACTCAAGTATTTCAGATTTGGAGTAGATAGTCCTTATAGGTACAGTCTACCTTTGGTAACTGGTAAGTTATACCCAAATATTCTGTACTTGAGCTTCAGGTCTTTAATCTTATCTTTTGGGAAGGTCTCATTTTGTAAATATTCCACAAAAATGTTCATCCATGATTCCCCAGTTAACATTGAATTAATCTCTTAGGCTTGATCCTCAGCGATGCTGAGCTTACAGATCTAATTAATAAAGACGTTCTAGGAAAGACTATCTCCTCTTATAGGCCATCTTGGCTAAGCTTTCTACTAGGGAGTCCTCATCTATCAGAATCTGCTCCTTTTTTGCTTCTATAAAGTGTACTTCAATATATTGTTGGGAAAAATAATGTTCATTCTAATTAAGCTCGAACCTAACCTCAATTCTATCATCCTCCGAAGTCAGTGGTGAATTTAGTAATTAGATCGACGATGACTTAAGCCTTTATTGAGGGGCGAGATTTCTTTTGCCTTTTTTTTTTTATTAGCATCCACTACAGCTTGATAGAATAGTAAATGGGATGATGTTAACTCTTAGCAATTTCTTGTGGGATCATATGAATACATTTTTGAACTCTTGGAGTAGATTTTCTTGGATTGGGGTGTATATACCCGACCTGTTTTCTCTCCCAGATTTTTCTGGGATGGAGGTGGCTGCCGTGAAAGGAGAAGTCACGGAAAGAACTAAGAATGAAACCCTAGCTTGAAGACACGGCTCGATCTCATGGCGTTTTTATGGCGAGCTTTCATAATGAAAGATGCGGGATCCTAGCTGTTGATTCCAGCTTTTACGCCATCTCTAGGTATTCGTCGAAGCTGTTCATAATTCTTCTGAATTCTAAGTACATTATACATACATACATACATACATACATACATATATATATATATATATATATATATATATATAGACACACACACACACTAAGTAGAGTTTCATTAAACCAAACACAAATACCAACATCAATTATAAAAAGTTTACTATATAGGTATATAGGTGTGTGTGTGTATATATATAGTAGTTAAAACTGTTAAGAAGACAATCGCAATTAACTGACTTATAAAGTAATAATATAAAAAATTTATGTTAAAGTGAAGCCTAATTTTTTAGGATTTGCGTGGAATTAATAAGATCATGTTGTTTTAATTTGTTTGTGGATTTGTGTGGATCTGTTTTATTTTAGATCTATTTTGAAATCTTGTTTATTTTGGCATGTTTCATAGAACATGAATTATGTTTATTTTAATCTGTATTATTTATTTTTTCATGTTTTTATGCTTGTGACATAAAATGAATTTGTTAATTAGTGTATGTTTGTGGGCATAATACATTTATATATGATATTGTCATTCTTTTTCTTTTTTGTTTTAATCAATTTGGAACCCCTCAAGTAATTTAATGTCGTTTGTGAGTTTAGTTTTGAGTACCTGGGGAGTTGTTTGATTGTATCGACGGACTATGTTTCATTTTTTTTTCTTCTATTTTTTCATGAGTTGGAGACAAAATGTTAGAAAAGAGCTATCCGTTTCTAGACATTTCAATCGAAAATGGTTTGATTAACAGTGTCTTTTCAATCTTGATAAGTAAGTGATATTATGATTCACAAATTTCTCTCATTTATTTTTCTTTTGCTAACTAAACTCTATGGACTTATTATTATCTAATGGGTTTGTTTGTCTTCTCAAACTTTCTATCCGGGGGCTCTTTTTTTTTTTTTTTTTAAAGAAAAAATTATCTCTTTGCTTTGTACTGCTTAAGTCTTTTGAAAATGTTCTCTAGTTTCTGCATTTGAAATTTTGAAAAGTATAGATAATTAAAAGTTTTAGTGTTCTTTTAATTTAAAAGAATAGAGGAAAATGTGATAGTGTTCTTTTCAAAGACTTATCTTAAATTTGAAAGGTTATAATTAGATAACTAACAAAACGATTTTTTTCTTTTTAAACGAAGAAATGAATCTGGAACTTTTAAGAAGGAAAGAAAGAAATCTAAAAGTCGGGTTTTGAAAGTTATAGTTGTATTAGTTTCGAAGGCTATGCAAAGTGGACGCTAATGTATAATTGAAGCTGAATGCAATTTTCTTTATTGAAGAAAATTACTCTTTAATTAAAGGTGTGTGAGCCAGTGAGTGCATGTGCGCACATTTACTTTCACTACTAGAAAAATGGTCTTTACTGATACTTATCTTGTGACACTTAATTAAAAAGTATCAGTAATTACATGTGTTTGGGGCATTTTCCGTGTTTAACAGATAAGTATCACAAATTTTCAATACTATAGTGTCTGTAAATTAAGTATCACAAATATGTGACATTAAGGTATCAGTAATTAAAAAAATAAAATTTTAATTTTGTATCCACTGGGAGTCGAACCGCAGACTTCTATACTTTAGCTTTTTAATTTTAAACGTTAAGCCACCAAACCACAAGTTGCATTTTTACTTAATAAACAATAATTATTAAAAATTAAATTAAATTATCTAGAAAGTAGAAACTATGTCGTTTTAATGAGGTGTACATGGAAACCTAAAATCTAAAAATTTTGACGAGCAAAAAATCTATCCCCACAGCCACTTTCTTCTTTGAACCGAAGCTCTCTTCTCTCTCTCCCCCTCTCTCTCTACCTCTCTCTCTAACAACGGTCTACCTCACAAGTCGTTGCTGTAAACCTTCAAAATAAGCCGCCATCCTTGAGCTAAAATACCCTTGGAAAAAAGCCTAGAAAGTGTTGTGAAGAACTTGGCTAAAGTTAGGGTTCGAAAGTCAGATTCAAAAAATTAGGGCTTTTTTTTTAGGGGTATCTTATTGTTTTTAATGTTGAGTTCAGAGAGGCCATCGACATTGTGGGGGTTTAAGACAAGGGGATTGGACCCTGCAGAGCCAAGAAGGCAAGTTAGAGGCGATTCCTTGATGAGAATGCTGATGCTTCTGAAATGGATTTTCTTGGAGGAGACCTTGCTGTTTCAGCCTTTGCAGATCTTTCTTTTGATCTTCCATTGAGGTGGTTTAGAGAAAAAGGAATTTATGGACATTTTTTTGCATGTGCTGGGAACGTTGCCAAGTTAATAGAGAATGAATACGGAATTTCTCTTTGCCAAAGTTTTTTGAGTCAACTCGAAGTTCTGCTGGAGCTGGGATTGTTTTTCCCACAAACCTATTCCGCCTGGAGGTGAGTTATCTGTTCTGTTGAGTTTATGGAATTTAAGCAACATATGATGCTTTGATCTGGGTGGTTGTATGATTGAGGAAAGATATATGATGCATTATCAATCAAGGATCTAAAGGTATCTTGGCCTTAGTAAATGGTCATTTAGAGTTCTTCAGGACCAGTTTTTTCTTTGAAAAATAATTATAATTGAACACTATCTTAAAATGATTAAAAGTTAATTCATTTCGGAATAAAAGGAGGTCCTATACTTCCATAATCAAGAACTGTTAAGGGAAATATTTGATTTTTACTTTGTGGGTCATTATCCATAAGTAATATTTGCAAACATGTAACTCTATAATTGGGAAAGTTGATTTTTGGGTATTTGTCAAACATTTAAATATGTGGGGGACCATCTCATTGAACTAGTAGATATTTATATGGATGTCCATTGAGCTTTTGTTTAACTTCAAATGTTTACTTCTTGAGTCATTACTTCTATATATGTAAATCCTAGTTTAAAGTGCCTACAGAGAGGTGATTGTTTCTATTTCCATGCTTAAGTTCATCATGAAGTTTCCTTTGATAAACTTGCAGTAGAAAACATGGAGGGGAATGAGTAGGGAAAGAGCATTACATTGTTGGTCAGATTTAGGAAATGCTTGATGGAGTGCCCTTCTTATACCTCTTCATTTTTTTGGACTTGGCTTGTAAATTGTATTATCACCTTGCCAAATAGAAGTCAATTTTTAGTCCTTGTTTTTCTTCCTTTAATCTAAGATTGAATAACTTTTTGCATGAATACCGCCATATTTAGAAAATTTGTAATTATTATTCATTGATTGGTAAGCTAAATCTCACCTCTCTGTTTGGTTGAAATAAAAAAAAATTATTCAAAATCAACTAGCAAACTTTTAATTTTTTTTCATTTCTGCAAAATGTGCAGCTTCCATGATATTTTTTTCTCTGTATTACATTTGTCATACACACTGTCTTCTGAATCTTATTCGGTACTGATGTTGCTGATAGGCAGATGAACTTATGAAACTTGACTACCAAAGAAAGGTTGCTATGCTTAACAAGCAAAAGAAACGAGGTACTAACTCTGAAGCACTGGAGAAAATAAAAGCAGCAGTCAGTCATCTGCATACAAGATATATTGTCGATATGCAATCCATGGATTCAACAGTTCTCGAAATAAATCGTTTACAAGATGAGCAGCTATATCCAAAATTTGTTTAGCTTGTTGATGGGTATGTTTCGTTCTAAGAAAAACTTCTGAAGTTAAATGTTCTTGTATCTTATTCCATTTGGTTATTTGGAATTGAATTATTATGTGTCAAAAATGAACTGAACAGTAGGATAGAACAAGAATTACTGGGACTTGTTTAGATGGTTTGACTGCTTAAGCTGATGCATTAAAAGATGCTGGATGTAAATTTTAATTAAGTTTGGCAATTAACTAGGTACTTAAGTTTATCATGCGAAATTCATTAAAGTTTTCACGAAAATGAACAGAATCGGTTTTGCTTGGGACCTGCACTACTGGGATTTTTTTATTCATTTCTATAGACATACAATATTATCACCATGCCATGCCTAGGAAGAACCTGTGGTAAAATAATGATTTATTCCTCTTGGAATATATAGTTCCTGCGGTGGGTAAATTGAACGAAAATAAATTTCTAGTCTCATAGGACTAATTCTCTTTTGCACTTCCTTGACATTAACCGGTTGTTAGTAGTTTCGGACAAAACTTCTTTGCTCAGTTTGACTAGAAGAAAGATATGCGAAGAATATACAAATTGCTTATTTAGGTTGAATAGGTTTTTTTTTTTTTTTAGCTTGAGTTCACTGCATTTTGGAAACAATCTTTGGTGGGTTTATTTGGAGTTCTTGATGGCACATTTATTATTGAACTCATAAACTATCTAGCTCTAGCTGCACACTTTTCCTTCTTTATCATACTCTTTATAATTCTAAGGGTGCTCTTATTGGTGTTAGAAGAATGCTTTATTGGCTCTCCATGAGTCGAATGATTTTGGAAGTAAAAAATGTTAAATGTGATCTAAATGCAAAACATTCTCTCGAATGCTTCTCTCATCTTATGTTGATTTCCTTCTTTCCTTGTATTACTTTTTGAGTCACTTTTCCTCTCCATCTCAATATTTTCATTTTGGTTACTCATCCTATAACTTTATGTGTCGATTTGCAAGCTGGTCTTGTTTTACCATTGAATTTCTGCATAACTGCGCTACCGCATTTGTACGACCACATTCTCCTTTATAAACCATTTATTTTTATCTCATTGTATGAAAACCACTGCTGGTATTGACAAAACTGTTTATCTTCAAAAACAATTTCTCCTAAAGAGATTTTGCACAAAACCTGAAGTCCCGTTTATGGCATGCAGGATGGCATTAATGTGGGGGACCATCCCATTTCTGAGGTCTGTACCAGTTTGGATCTGTACCAGTTTGGAGAACTAGTAATTTCTCATAAGTAATATTATCCATTATTTCATGAGCTAATGTTTAAAGTGATTTTTGGGTTATGATGTCAATCAAGTTAAAGCAACATTACTTGTGAGTGGAAATATATAATGATTATATTTTTATTCTACTTTTTTTATCTTATTAAAGTTTATAATTAGGCAAAATTAATGAATACTTAATTACAATTTAGGGTGATATTCTTTAAATGGTTCACATGAATAGATTTAAGTAGTATAATAAATCTCTTACTCACTTTATAAAGGCTTAACTAAGTTTACAAATATTATTTCTTTTAGTAGTAATAATTTTGGATCGAACTCTCAAATTATTGAAATATTTTATGTCCAAGCTTTATTATGCCTAATATAAATATGGAGATTTATAGTTATTTTATGCCTAGTTTAAGGAAACTGCAGTTTGAGAACTTATTTTTTGCCTTGTTAAATAAGCTTTTAGAATGAATAAATTGAGGAAATGAGTGGTGATTTATTTATAATAGAGCATTTGTGATAGCTTTTAACTATGCACAAAAATCATTTGGTATATGTAGATAGAGTAACATGCTTGTGCTGAAAGTAGATATTACATTGAAAACTTCTTGTCTACTATAGTTTGCTATATATATAACCTTTACCAAAAGAGAATAATTGAGTTTATTTATAAATAGCTTATGAGTATTTTTTTCTTTCGAACAAAATAATTTTATTTCTGTTAATTGTTGTTTCTCTAATGGCTCGATATTGGCAGCTAATTTTTTTTTTCTTTTCCATGTATTCATATGCAGATTTGATCAATGTGTTTGAAGTGTTTATTCTTCAACTTCACTTATATCCTAACCTATACAGTCTATTGAATGGAGAAGCTGCTGATGAATAACGCAATTATACTACTCATATTCAAAGAGTGAAAGGCAGTCATCCTTGTCAATTTAGCTTATAAATTTATTAAATTTACCCACAAGTAGTAGGCATTTGATTGGATAGTAGAAATTTTTATGTATTGAATTTGGATTATTTAGTTATGAGAGTAGGATATCTCATATTTTTGTTATTGAAGTTTTGGAATTTGTAATATATACTAATAATATTTAAATGTGAAATGAAAGATTTTGTGATATAAATTAATTTCTTTTTGTTATTTTGTGGTGCCTTTTAATTTTCCGAATAAATCAAATAGGCAATGATCCAATTCAATTTTTTATTTTTTTAAAATAAATTAACTAGTGATACCATGGTAACAGTAATTATAGACACTAATAAAATATCAATAACTACTAACACTATGGTGTCATAATATCGGTGATACTGTAGTAATAGTAATCACTGACACCACTTACAAGTGTCACTATTTTTCTGACTCCCAGATTACTGACACAATTAACAAGTGTCAGTGAAAGTAATTTCTGACACTATTCTAAAGTCAGTAAAGACCATTTTTCTAGTAGTGTTTGTTAATTTTAATTAATGTATTTGCTTATGAGTTTGTTCACTTGCTCTACTATAGTGCATTTCGACTTTATCTGTTATACATGTGGTTTAAAAGAACCAAGTGGAGGGTAAGTGATAAACTAAATTATTTTAAGTGTGATCAAGATGTATTTGGAAAAGAGCTGTTTATTCTATGCAGTGTTTTGCTGGCTTAGATTAGTGCCTTTTTTATTATGTGCAGTAACTGTTAGAAAAATAAAGCATATATGTTTATTTAATTATAATAAATAATTTTTTTAATAAAATAAATGAGGTATTTTATTTAAATATCTTAATTGCATTAATATTTTGAGTAAAATCCATTTAATTATATTATATATATTTATGTGATTACCATGTATATTCACAGAAGACATAAATACAAGTCATCTTATGATTAAATAAATTAAGTTCGCAGTTGATAAATAAATTGAACACTTTATTTATGTATAGACTGTAATAAATTCATTGAATGATTTATCTTAACTATGCATGAATTTATTGATGTAGCACGACTATATTGAACAAGATCACATATGAGATTTAATTAACTTTATAATAATTGTCAGACTTATTAAATCTCATAGGCATTGATTTTACTGTAATCTTAATCTTGAGTTAGCTATAATTTCATGATTGTAATTGTTATTCCATTTGAATTACCAATGCACGCGACACACACTTGTAGTCAAGATTACCCGTTATCTTGATGAGAACAATTATGAATATTGAAATTATAGATTAACAATATAGAATTTGTACAATACATCTCTTGATGAGTTTTCGGCACTTGATTATAGAATTCTCTAGTTAGAGTGTGTCAACATATTTAGTATATTGAAAATGATAATTAGAGAAAACTAGTAAGTATCAATGAACAAGAAGTAATTAAATTGATTGGACAGTTGAGATATCGATTTAATTAACGATGTGGTATAAAGGATTATGAAGCAAAGAAATCAGTGTGGCATAGGTTGAAATTTTTTTCGAGAACACTATCTTAGATAGCATACAATTATGGAGGTTAGTTCCAATCTTTTAGTGGAGTAGATTTGGAATTAAATAATTGGGCTAGTTTAATTACATGCCTAATTGTTGTAGCCACTATTGTATGTACCCATATGATCCTCGGGTTACCTCATTTAATTGACTGCGCTGCTACTGGATTAATAAGCAAGATAACTAGCTATTTGGGTTAAAAATCTAAATATATTATTTAGTAGGAGACTCCATTTAATAAGCATGTATGTAAAGGGTCTTGTCTTATTTTACAAGGTGGGCCCCTAGAACAAGAACAAGCAACGACACTTTTGATTTTATTATTTTTTAATTTAAATCAAATTTGATTTAATAGAATTAAAAAATATATATAAATATGGAGTCTAGGGTTTCCACCAGATAGAGATATAAAAAAGAACTTGTTTTCTTTAAAAAGAAAGAGCATCCACAATATATAGATTAGAGAAAAAAAAGTTTCTCTCTCTAATTTTGAGAGGAATATTTTCTCTTGCTAATTACTTTTAGTGGTGATATAGGCGCCTACACGTCAAATGCATATCAAACTTGAGTTATAATCTGGAAGGTTATTGGTGGCAAATCGTGAACTAATAAGATTGGTGGTGACGGTTCGTGACTTAACGAAAATATTAAGGTATGATTTTCTAGATTACGAATTCCTATGTATTGTATGAGATCAGTCCTAAAAGTTTTTATAATAAAAAAAAATTGATTTTTTACCAACAATAACATGTATAATTTACTTGAAAATAGAGCTGAGATTGTGTAAGCGGATAATTATTTATTGTTTTAGCTCTAACTAGTGGTAGATTATCCCAAATAGCTTATCTTATTTTCTATATCATTTCTAAGGGTTAAAAGTAATGTTTCAAGGCCTGAAATTTCCTTTGACTTGCTTTGTAGTAACTATAATTATGATAAGTTTTTAGCTAATTATGCTCCTTACTCAGAACCCCTTTACATTTATATATGTTCTACCGTGCTGGTGCATATATATGTCATACTTAGTTATTCTTAGCATTTGCGTGCGGCAGTAGTAATGGTAGAGAAATCATCATCTCGTCCACTAGGTTTATTCCATCAGCAGGAATAATGGAAAAGAGTATTCAGAGGATTATGGGAGCAGTAGCAGTAGTCAAGAGAGGAATAAGAAAATATTAAATGGGATCAGCTAGCATGGAGTAGCAGCGATCATAGTTCACCATCATATGATGCGTAGTTTTGTGAGTTCGTTGCATCGTTGAAAACTTAAAAGTGAAAATGTTAGAAATTTACTTGGTGTCTATTTTGGCTAGGGAAGTATGTTTAACAAATTAAAAAAAAATTCATGTAGTTGCAATTATTTATTTTATTTTATTCATATTAAGATTTTTAGCAATAATTGTTCTATTATTGAATTATAAATGTATATTCTGAAATAAAAAATAATTATTTAAAAAAATAGGTACTAAAATTTATAATAAATTTTAATTCCTGCCAAAATATTTTATTTAGAATTAAAATTCAACTCCTGCCTAAATAATTTTTTAATACATAACAAAACTAATAAAAAATATAATTACATGTTTTTATAATAAATGATAAAACTAAAATCTAAAAATAGAATATATCGACATAAAGCGCATTAGGACCCAAAGAGGCAAAAAGAAAGAGGAAGAAAAAAAAAAACATTTATACTCTCATTGCCATTGTCCGAAATTGTTATTTAGAAAACATGAAACCCAATAATCTCTCTCATTGTCTGAGTCGCTTAACCATTTATTATCAACCAAATCATATTCCACTTACCATGTAATGCCAGGTTTTCTCAAATTTTACAAGGCTGTGTGAATCATAAAAGTACAATACAACATACCATTAATGTCATAATATTATTTATAACCCCTTAAATTAATTGGAATCTTCTTGAGTATATGTTACAAACACCACCAATATCAACTATTAAGGAAAACATGATTAATGCCATTTTTATTGCTCTGTCTTGGTCTATAATGATTTCAATGGGAGCATAATTAAACATGCATGATAGTCACATCCAAAATATCGTATTGTGAAATCGATTTACATCCTAATAATATTCAAAGATCATGATGATTAACTCTCACAAAAAGAATAAATAGTATGTCATACTTATTTGTAAGATACATGGTGTCTAATGTAATCTCCAAACTTTTTGTAGGTTTCCTACTCTTTGTATGTTACCCATCCGCCATAAGAGTTGTGAGTAGTCAAATACTTTGGCAATCCCTTGTAGTGGAATGAATCGAGATAATTTTAATTTAGAAATCTAAGTTTTTTTTGTCAATCCTTTATTGACAGCTTTCCATAGAATTTTATATGTATTTACGAGGTTGAGTATGGATCTCCAGCTCATCAACTTAAGTGGCTTTTTTCATATTCTTCATTTGTACACAATGAATATATTTCATATTAACTGGAAACAACAAAGGATTGGTAGAGAGAGAGAGCCATTCAAGTTAAATATACTACGAATTACAAAGAAACAAGACCCATTGCAAATTGTTATATCAATTTCGAATAGCATTGTTTGCAAATGCAAATTGTATACGAATAGCTAGATATTTCCACAAAACTTATGCGTATCAGCTTCGATTGCAAAAAATAAAGTATCAATAAAGAGATTATTTAATTCTTTCAAAGGGGATTACCATGAGCAATGACAATGCTCATTAAGACAATTCACGGTTGCTAGGCTTGATTAAGAAAACGATAAGAGAGAGCGGACAAGTTTGATTTGCATATAGGAGACAAGGCGAGACAAGAGAGAGGGAGACCAGCGAGTGGGAAGGTGATTTGTCTTATCTCTAATGGTGTGTTTACTTGTGAGTTTGGGGAATGAGAATGAAAGAATGTGAATGAAATCTATGTTTATTTAACAAAATGTAATTTATGAATGTAAATAAAATGTGTAGGTCCCACACAATTTGAGAATAAGGAATGGGAATCCCATTCACATGGAGGGGTTGGGAATGAAAATATGGGAAATAGAATGAAACATAATGTATTTTTTAGCCTATAACTATATTTCCTAAATAGCCTTGTTCAAATCACAAATAATTTTATATTTTAAATGTCATTAATAATAATTATTATTAATTTTATTAACTTTTTTTAGTTATTATTAATTATGTTATTATTATTTTTATTAATATTATCATTATTAACATTTATCATTATTATTATTATTAAAAATAATAATAACAATAATTACTAATAACTTAATTCTAATAATAATAAATGTTAATAATGATAATATTAATAAAATAATATTAACAATAATTAATAGTAACTAAAATAATAAAGTTAATAATAATAATAATAATAATAATAATAATAAATGTTGATAATGATAATATTAATAAAAATAATATTAACAGTAATTAATAATAACTAAAATAAAAAAGTTAATAAAATTTAATAATAATAATAATAAATGTTAATAATGATAATATTAATAAAAATAATAATAACAATAATTAATAATAATAATAATATTGTTAATAATGATAAATTAATTATTTTTATTAATTATTAATACTATGAGTATTTTAGCAAATTTATTCTCATTCTTCTTCTTCATTTTCATTTATTTTGCCAAGTAACATATCAATAGCATATCAATAGCATTCCAACACATTCACATTCCCATTTATTTTTGCCAAATAAACATTGAAATATCATTTTCATTCCAATCCATTCTCATTCTCATTCTCATTTCACCTAATTCTCATTCACATGAAGTAAACGCACCATAAATGTTTAAAAGCAACCCAAAACGATGAGTGATGTACTAACTTGGTACTAATTATTGTAATTAAATCATTATTATTAAAATTTTGGTAGACTCGTAAAGCAGTGATATTTTTTTTTAAAACTAAAATTATATATTTTTTAACTTAATAAAAATTAAGCGAACCGTTGTTCATTTCTATTTCAGATTGCGAATAGAACGGGTGGAATCAATTCCTATCAAATAATTGACCGCCCCACTCTACACTTTACCACACTTAATATCATTTATCATTTATTCTAAATTGGTGAACTCATGATCATCTACTTGAGGTGGAAAAATCTATCATGTTAAAAATAAAAAATGGGTCTGCTGTCCTCATCGGACAAAACTATGTCAACGGAGCTGGAGTCTATACATTTGAAGTTCTTAATTTGGTCGATCATTCATATTCAAAAAGATTTTTATGAAAAGCCACGGGAAAATGGTTACATTTGTTATAATTCAAAGCTAGTTCAGAGACTGAAAAATAGAAGATACGAGGCTTAGGAAATCATTCAAATGAGTTCTAAATTTTTATTAAGCTTTTTCCGAGTATTTATTCCAAACACAGACGTAGGTTTTAAGAACCCACCACGTAAATATACACGAAAACCAAACCCTATAAAAGGCCACGTCCTCGTACAAAGAAATCGTATCAACCTCACCCAGTGACAATTCTGAAGCCGTTTGTTCGATGGTGATAGCAACAGCAGCCATTCACCTTTTTCTGCTAAGCTTGTACAAGGATTTTTCAGCATGGTGGAACAATCAACCTCAGTTGTATGGGGAAGCATTAGGAAGCATTGCTTCAACTCATCATCACATGTTCCACCACCCCCACAACAGCGTTTTGACAAAAGGAAATGGTAGAAAAGAAAAATGAATCCACAGTAGTTAGTTCAGAGCAGCTCAAGGAATTGAAAGTGTCCACAAAACACACCAGTTTCTTGGTAACCAAACAGGAATCTATTAAAGAATCATCTTGAAACTCAATAAACAACCATGAGATGCATGAACTTGGGCGCATTCAAGAATAGAAAACCTTAGCGCAACATTTCCAGACAGCTCAACAGGACTTGTGCATGTCAACTTTGTTGCATTACAACCAATCACCAGTGCAATCAAATGGTTTAGTCTCATAAGTTTAAACATTCTAAGTCACAACTAACTTTAGAACCCATACCCATACATATTTTAGCAAAAATTGAACAAATTCCAGGAGTTAAAGAGACTTCTTGAACTAAACATTGCTTAGAAAAGTGCTTTAGATATGATATTGCATATTTTTCTAGCAATAATTATTGAAAAGATGACTTCTCACAGAGGTAGCATTACATGCCAACATTCATTTAAATTGACGTCAACAGGGATCTGGCAGCACTTCGAAGAAATATCATATTAACTGCACAGCACCAGTATCATGACAGCTACGTAGATTTCATATAAATCCTGGTAAAACACCAATAACACAGCAGAGTAGAAAGATTTCCTGAATCTTGGAGCCTTTCTTAACAAAGTTATGGAGAGTGTAGAATTTAACTGTCCAGACAATTTGGGGAAAGGAACCGAAAGAAAGAAGAACGCATAACCTCAAAAATTAAATTAATCATGATGGTCTAGCTCACTGATGCAAGCAGAAATTCAGAAAAGGAAAAAATCTGGGAGAAAGAACCAACAGCAAGCAGAATGCATAACCTCAAGACCAAATTAACCACATTGGTCTAGTTACCAACACAGGCAGAATAATCAAAATCAGAGGCAGACGCACCATTAAGGATTTTGGTGAAGTGTAAAATCTCATAGTTCAGCAATAGAGATGTAAATCCCTTATTTAAAGGAGGAAAACAAATTAACATCACAAGCATGTGAATAGATATGTACAAGGACAGCCCTACCACCAATTGCTTTCACAACTTCTCATCCCAGTAACAAGGTCCACTAGTCCACCGAACATAATTTACAATACTTTCACGTAAATACGAAGCCATCTTCCTACCCAAACAAAGGATCACCACGTATAGAGAACACACGCTGATACTGTTGGTGACGAGAATGAAATCAAACATGGCAAACTATGACAATGACACTTCATTTCTTATAACTGAAGCCCAAACCAGTCCACATCTATATTCTAGCAAGGCAGGTGAAATAGGACAGCCAAATATACATTTTCCCAACCATCACCAACATCAGTTGCATATCAAACTTTGCAACAATCAATGAAGCACCGATCTTAGCTGCTCTCACGAACAGGAAATCAAACAACCACAAGTAATAATCCACTATGGTTGAAAAGCCGACAGTGAAGAAAAGCAAGATAACCAAAAAGACCTCTAGAAGCCACCAACAAGACACAGTCCAACTCAAAACAATATATGTATGTATTCAAAGAGAATTACCGGCCAGCAACCAGCAGGTGCTACTACAACTTGTATGTATGAATATAACAACTGCAAAATGTCACCACATGCTAAACTAAATATCCGAAGAAGCCTTTGTATGTGAAGAAAATATGGGATTGCAAAACCAGAAAATTTTATTTACTTCTCTGGATATTTGGTTTAGCGCGTTGGTTGTCATTTTGCAGCGATTTTATTTGCATACACAAGTTGTAGTAACACCTACAACGAGGGATGAATATCAGTCATGGACAAACAAATCGTTCCATCATTGTTATCCAAAAGAAATTAAAATGCAACAATATGCTTTGATAGTAATTCCCTGAGCTTTTATTGAAACATCATAATATTATAAGGTACATGCATTTCATACACAATATATATGTAGGCAGAAGCAAATGTTATAGGAGGTTTCTCTTAAAAATATTAAGAAAGATCAAAATGATAAGAGATAAAACACATGTAAAGCAATATGTAAAGAAAACCTAACAAAATATAAATTACAGCAACAGCCGTACACAGTCGCTCCAAACAAGGAAATATTATCTGAATACTTGTAAGAGCTATACTAGTACTTGAAAAGCCCAAATGGCAAATATGTTCTGTCATAAGTACAAACTAGGCTAACTCAGTCATTTGGAAAACCATCATTCAGAAATAAACCACATCTTAAAGGTGCAGATCAAGACATCAAGCGAAGAAGTGGCTGTAAAAGCAAAGCTAATACAATCATATAGTCTGCATTACGAAATCACCAGAACCACAAAAAGCATCTGCGCCAACAAGCTGTCATACACCTGAATCAAACACCCATTCACAACTCAATTCATCATTCCGCATCATCAACAAAACAAAGGTCATACAAAACTACAGCTAGTAACCAAACAAACTAAGAAAAACTAACACTGCAACAGAGCTTAACATGAGATGCATGAGATGCAAAAAATAAGAAACTACAAGCAAATAAGGATACCTTTTTAGAGCACATCAAAATTAATCACAAGACAGAGCAACTCATTGAGATTATAATGCAGCTGCTTTCAAGTAGAAGAGCTTCTTTAGACCAGACTTTAGCACTACTGGGTTTGATACATAACAATGCGAAAGAACCAGTTACAAGTCATCAACTTTATAGGTTATTTTTACATAGTTAACAGCATTACTAATCGTATAGGCATGTTAGTTTAATCAGGTGTTGCATTATTAGAGGAAATCAATTATAAAGGACTAAAATTGCAAACCATCCCAGACTCCTGATATCCATAACATATGAACACCACAATAGAAGTGGTGGCACAGCAGCAGAAAACAAGAATTGTATGAGTGCCACAGATAAAATTCACGTGGCAACAAACACGCAATGATGTCATTAGAATGAGAGAATGAAAACATTTAATTACAGAACAAGAGAAGGCTGGATACTTCTGGAATTTCAGAACCCCCCCCCCCCCCCCCCAAAAAAAAACAAATTGCTTTCAAAAACTCAAAATTTAATACATCAACTATCACAACATTTTCTTTAGGTTCATTTGCTGTTTAAAAATAATTCAACTGAAACAGCACAGCAAAATATAAGAAAAAGTAATTGCCTCATATACTTACAAACTCATTTAAAACTAATACAGCAATTGCTGTACTTCTTAAAAAAAGATATTTATAATGTTAAAAATAAAACACCTCTGTAAAAGATAACTGTATTCAAGGATAGATAATAACTAACTTCTATATCTCATTTCCGGCTTATTTTTGTATTTTTTTTACAATTTCTAAAGTATTAATTTTTCAAAAGCAGAAAAACTAAGACAATAAACCATTACATAGAAAGTTTCAGATGCATGAACATTTTTCATTGATAAGAGCACTACATAAACTTATACACCCCCGTCAACCAGCACAACTAATATTTACCATCATAGCATTAATTTTTTTTTTAATTCTTCCATCTAATTTAATGACGAATGCATGACAAATGATATGCAGCCAGATACAAGGCAGGGCAGATTACCGCACTGTTATCACCCCAGTATTTGCTAGTTAAAAGTGCAAAAACAACAGACAGTAAACAAATCAAATAAACACATGAACAAATAAATTACAAAGATGACAATCAAATACCAAACGTTGAAACAGCAAAAAAAAAAAATGAAAAAAAAAATAACTGGGCTAACAAGGAATTAGCATACAATAAGATGAATTAAGCAGCAAACAGACTACTACAACAATGAACAAGCAAAACCAGAAAAACAGGTTCATACATTCCACTAAAACCATTATAATAAAAGCACCAAAACTACAAGCACATTAATCAATGAGAAAACACATAATGAAGGAAGACTACCTCAATAGTAAGGCGGCACGTTCGGGTACATTCCACCCGGAGGAACTCTAGGAACTGGAGACGTCCCTGCTGCCTGATGATGCTGACTTGGATAACCCGAAGTAGATGACAAGCCGTAATGCCCGGCTTCAGGATACCCTCCAGATGGCATTCCAGCAGAACTCGGTGGCAACCTGTACAAAGAAGACCCTCCACCCAATCCTCCAGCAGCACCACCTAGTGCCCCGCCTGCTCCAGCACCCCCACCAGCACCACCCAGCCCACCGTAACCTGTAGAACCAGGCCCTCCATAACCACCGTAAGGCCCACCCAACCCAGCACCATACCCACCAGCACCAACACCACCCATGGAAGATGGTACCTGACCCGGTCCTCCTAATGATGAGTTCAGATGATGTCCCAATGGTGGAGGGCCAGAAAACGGGTACCCATGTCCACCCGGCCCACCATATGACCCACTGGCAGAAGGCGGAACCATTCCCATTCCATCACCATGATTCATGCTAACATTGCCAGGCCCTCCCCCATCCGGCCCCATTGGCTTAGCCTTTTTATTATCAGCTAGTCTACAATTCAATTGCTTACCATCCACCGTCTTAATCGGATCCACAAGAGCCGCTTGAGCTCCCTCTGCAGTCTTATAAACAAACAAAGCAAACCCTTTAGGCTTTCCCGTTTGCTTATCAAAACCCAACGGGCCCTCTTCAATTTCCCCATAACAAGCGAAATGCGCTAGCAATTTATCAGCCGACATGTCGTTCGGCACATTCCCGACAAATATCTTCCTCAACGACACATCAACCGGGTTATTAGTACTATTCCCCGAATTCCCAGCCACCGCAAGATTCGTAACCGTCACGCGCCCATCTATCTTCTTACTCGGCTCTTTCAAAGCCAACATCGCACCGTCGATGTGTTTAAAAGTGATAAAGCCATAACCTTTGGATTTACCGGTGGCTTTATCGAGGATGACGACGGCCTCTTCGAGCTCACCGTAGGCGGAGAATATGGAGCGGAGGCCCTCGGTGGTGGTGTCCCAGCCAAGGCCGCGGATAAATAGCTTGCGCTGGGTGGGGTCCGCGTCGGCGATAGATCGGACGGATTCAAGAACGTCGTCGTGGCAGGCGACAGCGGAGGAGAGGACGTCGAGGAGTTGATCGCTGGTTAAGCGTTCGACGATTTTGCGGGCGTCTTGCTGGGTCAGTCTATTGGGAGAGTCAAGGTCGGACAAAACGGCGCCGTTTTCATCTATCTTGCGTTTCTTAATAGAATCCATACGAGCGAATATTGTGAGCAAAACCCTAGCCCTAATGAGAAAAATTCACTGACTGCAAAGAAACAGAAGACAGCGAATTGGGCAGAGAGTAAAGGCGCTGTTTTTATTAATAGAGTGCGAGGCGGTAAGAGAATTCATTTGTGGCCAGGTTTTTCATTTGGACCGGCCCAGCCCAATATAAGTAACAGAATTGATCATAATGATCACCTTATTAATGATTACGCTTTTAAAGATCTCTCGTAGTGCTTGTTGGGTATGACTTATTTAAGAGATATAAGTGTTTATTTAATCGTATAAGTACTTTTTAAAAATTTTTATAGTGTTTGATTATTTTTTTAATAGAGTTTTTTTAACTTAAATAAGCTAATTTACCTCTACTAGCAAAAGCCCAAAATTTAAGCTTTTGAGAGTAGAAGTTAGAGAGCTTTTCTAAAAATATATAATATAAAAAATATTACACAGTTTAATGGTTTAAAAAGTACTTTTTTTTTATTAACAACCAAACACCCAATGACTTTTTGTCCAAAAGCTCTATCAGTATAAGCTCTACTGCTATAACCTCTATTTAATAAGTTGTACCAAACGGAGCCGTAGAATTAGGAATTGCAATCTGCTCACGATTCGTTTATTTCAATTCAATTTGATTTTATTCCAATTAAATGGATTTAAGTTTGTAATGACTTAAATCTTCATTTATTTAATAAATAAGCGAAATTCAATTTGGTCTGTTAAATATATTAATCAAATGCAGGTTTAAGCTCATTAATTCATTTATTGAATGATGCAATAAAAAAAGTAAAATTATGCCCAAAAAAAAAAGCTTAAGAAGAAGTTAGTAAAAAACTAAGGATAAACATTTTAGGGCCAGATTGATAATGTTGTAACTTTTAAAAGTTATTAACTGTGCAAAGAATCAGTTAAATATTTAGTAAAATTTGTTTGTAAAAGTTAGGGGTGGGATAAATCGGGTTCGGATCAACCCGATAGGGTTTCATGTTGGTCAGGTTGGCCAAAAATTCATCTGAACTTGTAACCTGATTCGATCCGATTCGAATTATATTCGGATCGGTTCAAAATATTAGGTTAAATTTGGTTCGAATCGGTTCGGATTGGAAAATAAAAATTTTATGCCCATCTTTGAAAAAAAAATAAAAATATATATACATACACAAACACACACCCACACACACATGATGATATGAAGAAGTAGTCCTAAACAACTAAACATAAAAAAAAAAGAGTACAATTTTATCAAATTATAGCTTTGTTTACCCTTAGCTTTTTTATCATTGGCTACCGAACATTAAAATTTTACAATTTTATATATGATAATAATCATAATACAAAGAAATACCATCAAAATTTCAAAACACAAAACTCGGGTGGTCGGGTTGGAGAATTTGAGTTACTGCGTTGGAGTTGAGGAACCTAGTGAAGGACAGTAGCAATAAATCTAGTTGCAACAAATCTGGTGGCTGCGTCTACAAATAATCGGTGCTCGCTGCGCTGAAACCCAATCTGCGAAACCCTGATCCATGAAGACTAAAGAGTAAAGATAAAGAAGAGAGCGAGGCCGTGAAGATTGAAGAGTGAAGATGGAGAAGAAACGAAGAACAGAGTAAGAGGGTGAGGTTGTCAAATGTGAGGACTGAGTGAGGCTTCATGTGTGTGTGTTGTTGTGTATGTGTGGGTGAGGGGTGTGTGTGTGTCTTGTGTGGGGGATGTGGGGGGTTGGGTGGTTTTGTGTATCAGTGTGTGCCAGTGTGTGTGCTTTTGTTTTTTTTATTTCTTTTTTTTTAAAGTCAAATCCAATCGGATTTTCGGATTGGCTCAATCCGATCGGGTTATTTGCCCAACCCTAGTAAAAGCATCATAAGTTTTAAAAGCAATCGTATATATTTAGTATATCTTATTATTAAACTACTGTAAAAATATAAATTACTAAAATGGACATAATGTTAAATAAAATGTATTTGCATATTTATTGACATGTATTTATAAAATTTTTATAGTGTGTATATAATAATTGATAGTTAAAAATAATTTTTTATTTTATTAATTTTATTTTTATTTTGTTATCTCAATATAATAATAATAATAATAATAATAATAATAATAATAATAATAATAATCTCTTTAAATTAAAAATTCTATTTCTTAATTGAATACAAATAAGTTTGGATTCTTATCATGTATATGAGGATATATATGAAATGTTATTAAGTATAAAATTATTTTTCAAAATTAGATTTTGAAAAATTATTCATCTCCTACTTTTCAAAATCTACTGTAAGATGGAGTAATTAACTTTTAGCATTTCAAAATGACTTTTGAACCTTTTAAAAGCAATCACAAATGGGCCTTTAAGCTTTTTGCTTGAAACCTATGATTAAGTGTAGAATTAGACTAATTTCACGATTAAATATTTATCCCATGTTTGACAGCTTTTCCTTGAATTATATTAGGGGACTGTTGGGTGATTTCTATTACTATAAATGTTAATATGCAAGTGTACATAATAAGTAATATACTGATGAGTATTCAAATCGTCTCCATGAGGATTGATGTTATCATATTTACTACAACAATCTTGACAGTACAATTTTTATCTTAATTTAAATAAAACAATTAAGGAAATTTATTAACTAACTAAATAAAAAAATACAATTTAATAAATGCAATAAAGAAAAATCTAAAATCTATCTTAAGAAAAAATTCAATGGGAAGAGAGTAGTTGTGTGATTAAACTCACTTAATAGTATTAATATTTTGTTTCTAATTAAAATTATGATGCTATAACATTTACTATAGTACTGGGCAGAATCCCTCATGCATCTTTAACCGTCACCTATTGGATATTTTATACATAATGCAACCCAACATTGGCCAATTGTTATGCTAGCAGTAGACATAACATTAAACACTTTATGTTCTAATTACCATATAAGGTGAATCCCTATGTCTAGTTCTTCACTAATTTTAGATCAAGCGTGACCCTATTTAAATTGAGATTTACTCAACTTGGAAAATCCATTCTAAAATCAAATATTGTCTTAATTTATTCCACTAAGTCAAAATTTTTTTAGACTCTTTCTTAGGGGTGGGCAAAAAAACCTATTGTCTTAAAAAAACCGAACCGAACTGACAGTTTTTTCTAATTCGGTACGGTTTTTATTTTTTTTAAAAAAACTGAATATATCGTTTGTAAAACAAACCAAAATGTCGGTTCGGTATTCGGTTCACTTAGCTAAACCGAAAAACTGAATTATTTTTTTATTTTATTCAAATCAAACATGTGTTAATAATTTTATTCAAATCAAACATGATTTTATTCAATCAAACATGATTTTATTATCAAACATGTGTTATTTCTCTTTATAACATTATGATTATGTTTATATAGATGGAGTATTGGAGTTTGGTTATGTATTTTGAAATTTTAATATTTCATATTTTGGGAGTATCTTATTAATAGTTAGTAAGATATTAGTGATAAAATGTGTTTTGAATACTTTGTATTTATTGTAATATTTGTAATAAAATTAGGATAAATTAATTGTTGAAAAAAATTATTAAATTCATGAGGCCCAATGGGCTAAAAATTTAAAAATTCAAAATAGGCCCAATAGGCTCAGAACCGAAAAAACCGAACCGAACCGAACCGATCCAAAAAGAACCGTTTGAGTTCAGTTCTTATTGAGTTTGGTTCTTATTCGGTTCTTTTTATAAAATAACCGATTTAAATCGGTTCTACTTAATTTCGAACCGAACCGAACCGAACCGTGCCCACCCCTACTCTTTCTTAACTAGTATTCAATAAATGGGTAGTCAACCGAAATAAGGAATTGCAATAAGTAAAATCAAGACAAAATGATAAAGCAAATACAGAGCAACACACATATATCAGCCAAACATTCATTAAGATTTTTTTATCACTCAACCACAATAGAATTCAGTTCATGGTTTACGATAAAACAACAAATAAAATTATTTCAACCATCAAATACATTCCTATAAATAAATAAATAAACAAGAAAACAAGATAAAATGTTGAAGTCCGCTTAATCTTGTGAGCCCTCCTTCTTATTTTTCTATGAATCCTCTGTTGCAACTCTCAAATCTCCCTTAATTTCTATTTTCTCTTTATTTTTCTCTATTATTTTTCGTTGAGTGATGGTTCCCCTTCTTTTTTTTTTCTTTTCATGTGTGCTCCTTTTATAACTTAAATTTAGGGTAGCCGAAAGAGTGTGACGTGTATCCTCCATTTTTGAAAACTTCAGATCACAATCTTTTAGTTATTGCGCACGAAATCCAATCTGTCATTACTTCATGATTGCTGCAGCAACGGCTACAACATTTTCACTGATTCTGACTTATTTCAACTCTTCTATAGCCAAGTTTTTTCATTATCTCTGTGAGTTTGTTGCAACAACATTCCATCCATAAAACTTGAGTCTTTTCGGTCATTTACAATCATGCACATAATTTAAGCACAAAATGATCTAAAGTAAACTTAATTTATTAAAAATAAACTAAAATGAATGCTCATGCAAAATGTAACTTAATACAATAAAAACACACATTTACTCTTTAAGTAATATTAATTTAAATCTTAAAGTATCATGATAACTCATATTTCATAAAGTTATCACAAACTAAATTCAAATTTAGTCCTTAAATCATGGGATTAACAATCCCAATTTGTAAGTAGGTTTTAATGGATTAGATTAAAGAAAAAAAGTTGTATAACTAAATTCGTGCTTTTTATTTCTTTCATACATAAGACCATTTTATTATTTATTACTTAAATTTTAATTAATTTATTCATGATTTACTTGAAATTTATTTTTATTTTATTTTCATAACCTAATTAAATTGGTATTTTTGCTAAAATAAAATTAACTATTTAATAATTTATTGCAATAATTGATTGTAGTAAATTTAATAGTGACTAACGTAATATTAAAAATAATTATGAAAATTAATAATACTAGTAATTAATTGATTATATATATAAATATATATTTGCTAACTTTTTTATAAATATTGATAAAAATTAATTAAATAATTAAATAGTTTTATTAATTTTATTTGTTTATTATAATAATGACTAACAATAACTAATTTACTATATATTTAATTTTCTTATTAATTGCCTTTAAATTATTTTTAATTATTAATATTAAATTTTAATGAATTTCTTATTTATTTAAATATAATTTAATATTGTAAAATCAATATTATACAAAAAATAAAACAATATTATATAATTCAACCTAATCCATTCTAATATAATCTAGATCGAATTTAGTCCAATCTAGTCGTATGTGCCAAATGCAGTCTTATGAGACAAACCACTTATGATAAACTTTCTAGATTCTTATGATTCGAATCGACGACCATAGAATAAACCACATATGATAAACCTACTAGGTTCTGAGGGTTATCATAAGCTACCTAAATAAATCTCCTAGATGATCTAAGACAAACCATTAAGATAATCCTCCTAGATTCCTAAAATATGAGAATCCTAAGACAATCTAAAATCAACTACCTAGGATAAATATCCTATTCTAAGGATCTCAAGATAATAAGACAAAGGGAAAAAGCTTTTTTCACTCCTAGGGTTTGATGCACATTTCAGTTCTAGGTTTTAAACAATAGTTAAAACATCTTTCGATTAATTTATCGTTTGTTTATTGTTTAATTCATTGAGGGCAAAATAAGATTTTTAATTAAAGATATACTAATTATTTTGAAATAAAACTCTCAAACACAATCAAATAACAATTGATTTTCTCTATAAATTTAAAATTTAAGGATAACTTAATAAATAAACTATAATAGTACTAAATAATATATAAATTATATATTTAGTACAAAATAAAAAAAATTGATTTCACATGCACTAAAGTGATTTTTTTTGTCCTTTAATATGTTCAAAATAAATAAAGAAATAATCAATCAGTACTATTTCTTTACCAAAACTAAATACAAACTTCTTCATTTACATAAAAAAAAAACACATAGTAAAGACACAAAAAAAACAAATTTAAAATAGTACATGATGAAATATAATGCATTATAGTGTGTACTTTTTATCTTCTAATTTATCCCTAACTATGGATAATGATTTCTGATTGAAAAATTATTATTATTATTATATAAAAAATTAGTTGACTTCATTAAAAAGAGTTTAATAAACACACGCGCACACAATATAATTATCCTTGAATTTTAAATATGTAGAAAATCAGATGTTATTTTATCATTCTTGATATTTTTATTTGAAAATAGTTTACATTTATTTAATTGAAAATTGTATTTTGTCCTCAATGAATTGTATAGTAAACTAACTGTAAATTCACAGAAGAGTGTGTTGTTTTTTTTTAAAGGATGAAATGAATTATTATTTAAAAAGTAAGAATGAAATGGACTAATATATCAAACCTAGGGATGAAAATGACTTCTTTTCCCATGACAAGTCAGCTAAGAAAAACCTCATAGAACAAATCTCTTAAATATAAACTTTTTCAAACAAAATTCATAGTTTAAAAACATAAGAAAAAAAGCATCTCTTCCTTTGAACTAACCACCATGATAGCAGAGGATGGAAACACTTCCTTCTTTGATCCGAAGACAAAGTTGCACATCCAACTATCACTCTATATAGGTACAAGAAGACAAGTGTCATTAGGTATCACAAGGACAATGTCACTTGTCTTCAATATAACAAAGACTCAAGTCAAACTAAAGTAACTTATAAATATAAGCTCCCCATCCTTTTTTAAAGATAAGCCAAAAATCACTAAAGAGGAAAAATGATGGCATTCTCTCTTTAGATTTTATCTCTCTAAATTTTTACACTCTAAACTTTATTTGGGATTGTCGGTCAAGTTAAATATATTTGAAAGTTAAAAGGTGCATCATAGAAAGCTCAATCGTTAGTAGAAATCTCCTTTTGAAATTTTCTTGAAAAAAGAGACTGCCGTAACAAGGAGTCTGGTTCATCTAAACATGGAGCTCTTTTGTTCAGAGAAAGAATGGTATATTTTACCTTATAAAAAATGGCTTTCATTGATATTAAGATACTGGTACTAAATAAAAAAAAAGGTATTAGTATTTGATGACTTAAGTGATTTTTAACATTTTTAACATATTAGCGTCAGTAGTAATTGATATTATAAAATTATAATCTATACTGATACTGAGTAATGCATTTTTATTTTTTATTTTTTTCTTTATTCCAAATGGTGGCATTTTTGTCTTGTGATACATATTACATAAATTGAACACTTGCAGAAATTTTTTTAACTCTTCATCTTCTTTATCGCCTCAAAATCATTCACTTTCTTTCTTAAAACCAGAAAATAGAATGATATAATGCTAAGCCACTCAATTTAAAAGAAGCCTAGAACTAAAAGCAAATTTGCTAAATCTAAAAGCCAAAAACTAATTCCCTCTTTCAATTGAAACAATTTGAAGCCAAAAAACTCAATTAGTTACTGCAAAATCCTAGTTCTTCACACATATTTGTCTGACAATGTAAGTCTTTCAAACCTTAGCTTCCTTAGCTATAACTCCTTCAAGCCCTAGCTCATCCTTCAAATGTAGGTCGTTTAGCCACACCATTCAATTCTCCTAGTCTCGCAATCGAGCTCATCTTCAATCTTGCTCATCAGTTTGTGCCATTCAATTCTCTATTTAGCTCACCTTTCAATTCTCTCTTTAATAGATGTAAGTGTCGATCTCTCCTCAGTTTAGCTTAATCTTTGGCTTTAATCGACTAGGGTTATAGATTGAATGAATTGTACGTATGTTATTTTTAAAAAATTGAAAGGATTTAACACTCCACTATTTAAATTGTTCTCTAGCTAAGAGTTAAAGGATCAAGCTTGTGATGCGGTTGGTTTTGGTCTTTTGAAGTGGAGGATACGAGTCTTTGATGTTGTTGGCGAGGTTAAATTCATAGATAACTTATCTTTTCCATGCAAAATTATTGTTCTCATGCAAATTTCATCTTTATGATTTTATATATTGCAATCAACTGTTGGCCTTCTTATTTGGAAATGAAACTTATGTTAGTATTGAATATGAAGCTCCAACAATGTTTAAATTGCATAGTGATCTTCGTTTTCTCTTTCAGCTCTTCAAGAGGCACCAAATGTTTGGCAGATTATTGGGGAATAGAGGTAGACAATTTGAACTTATTCTATTTATTATTTCATGAATAGATCTGTAATTTTATTTTTGATTTCAAAGATTGCTTTGGAAGATAAAACTTGGTAAAATGTTTGTGGTTACAAATATTATTCTTATACTATTGTTAGTTATTGGCCTTCTTTAGTATTTCATATTTTTTGAAAAATAGTTCATTTGGCTTCGAGGATCTCATACTCTTTTTTATCCCTGGAAGAGGATATTGAGTGTATACATTCGTAAATTGTATGGGTATGTGTTACAATTTTTAAAATAAAATTATTTTCACTTGTTTGATTACAAAAAACAAGTAGGTTTAAGTTAGATTGACTTAATTGTTTTGTTTTCTCCCTTTATATTTAAAGTTTCTTAGAGATTCGGTCTTTTCATAGACTGGTATCTTTTAAATTTCTTTAACTTGTAGCTGATTATCTAACAATGACTTCTTCAGATAGCATAAGCTAAGATTCGTTAATTCTATAACTTTCAGCATTATTTTAGTATTACTTCTTATTGTTTTATTGGTTATTGAAACATCATTCAATTGTTCTATTTAATTAGCCACTCACAATCAATTCATTTTCCGTAATCTATTTCACAATGTTCCTCGTAGATTTAAAGTTGGTAAGCTAAGATATAATTAGGAGGAAACAAGCGAGTCTTGTAGAGAGAGATATTGTTTTACCAATGGCATAGCAAGAGCTTAAGAAAATCATGACTAACACCCATAGCTTACTGAAATTGTTAGAGAAACTTACTAACACATAAAATATCTTTCGGAAACTTTTGAAAATAACCAAAGAACTTTTGAATATTTTAAATTTGACCCCTTCAACTTTTTCCTATCATAACTAGCCAAATAGTAGTTTTTTTAACGAAATAGCCCTCATCACTTTCAACAAATTTACAAACAATGCCACTTTTACAATTTCCATGTTTTACTCAACACTCTCAACGAACCTTAACACTCTCAACACTCTCAACAACCTCAGCAAACCTCATCTTTCTTAGCATAACTAAAGATATAAAATCATCAATTGGAGAGCATTTTAATAGTTAGTGTATGTTCTTACACACTATGAATTTTTAATGTATTAAGTTTAGGGTTTATGTTCAAAATTGATGTGGGTTTTGTTGTAAATATTATTAATTTTTTATTCATAAAGTAATATGATTTGTTAAAATACTTAGATTTTGTATTTATCGTATGTCGCACATAATTCAACATGTTGCACATAACTTGAGTTTCATTTTTAACTCGACTTTCTACTCTTTTCAATGATTTTTATTGATTTCTCAACTAAGACAAGTAGATTTTATTACAAAGAGAGAATACAAGAAAGTGTCTTAGGATTGATGATCAACACACTACTAAAGAGTCCCTTTTATAGGCATCTATTATGCAAATTTTATTGTACTCGCAAGCTTATAAATATGTTGTAGAATAGGTTTTGTGGTGACGAGTGTCGATCCCACGAAAATGTAGATTTAATTATGCGTAGGGTTAATTTTTTAAGTGTAAATGTGAGTTGGTTGGAAGTGAATTTTTTTATCATATGATTTAAAATAAAATGGCAGGAATGAATTAAAGATGAAAATAATGTAAATGAAACGCTTAAGTCTCTAGATTCATTGTCAACATTCATCATTAGCTTAATATTTCTTTTTTAGTTTCGATTAATTCATGAGGGAGTATGTCATGAGCCAACCAAGACCTGACAAGATATTGTCCGCTTTGGGCCTTAACAAAATCCGCACGAATTTATTCTTGGGGCGCCCATACACCCCAAAACGCATCTTGCCAATTAAGGTGTGGATCACCCCTTATAAACCTAGCATCTCTCCCGTGCTTTGCCGATGTGGGATTCGCCTAGGGTGTTACATACACCCCCTTGGGGGCTCAGCGTCCTTACTGAGGTTTGCCCCACCATCGCTCAAGAGGACACGCGGAGCCGCTCTGATACCATAATGTCATGACCCAACTAAGACCTGACAAGATATTGTCCGCTTTGGGCCTTAAATGTAACACCCTAGGCGAATCCCACATCGGCAAAACACATGAGAGATGCTGGGTTTATAAGGGGTGATCCACACCTTAATTTGCAAGATGCGTTTTGGGCTGTATGGGCGCCCCAAGAACAAATCCGTGCGAGCCTTGTTAAGGCCCAAAGCGGACAATATCTTGCCAGGTCTTTGTTGGGTCATGACAGAGTGTTTCAATAAATATGCTATCAAGCCCTTAATGTGCCAGAGGTAATGATCTTCCATTAAATATGGCGTTAAGAACACACTGTGCCAGATAATAATAATGCTTTTATCGACAACGTGGCAAGACAATTCACTAAATAGTTTAGATACACTCTCTGTCGACATTGAATAAAGACGATCCACAAAATACTATAGGAGAATTTTCTCTCTAATTATTATAGTGCTAAGTGCTCATTGTGCTAGACAGTAATGATCCTTCACTAGAGAGTTGGTATACCGTGCAAAATTTAGATAAGATATATTATCTGTCGACAATGAGTTAAAACAACCACATAAATTAGAAAGGAAAATAAAATAAACTTATTTAATTAAGCCCATGGATCATGTCGAGACTTCACCTCCAACCCAAACTTGAGAGTAAACTATCCACTCATAATTGAATTATGGGTAAAATGATAATTTTATTAAAATTTGTAAAAAAAGATGGAAAAAGAATTACAAAAATTGGAGCTTAAAAATGGATTCAGGGGTGTCAAATTAGGGAGGAGGACCCTCTATTCATAGATACAATGGGTAAAATCACGACCATTAGATGAAAACAATTCGAACGCTCAGAATTGCGTCACATGGCAAGCTTTGATTGGTTGGAACACATCATCAATCAACTCCACATAAGCATTTTAGTCCAATAAAATGCTACAATATCATCGATCAATGCCACATCAGTATTTTGGTCCAATAGCATTATGCCTCATCATCGGTCAGCGCCACACATTTGGTCTAATAAGATGCTACCACGTCATCGGTCAATGCCACGTTATCGTACTGTAATATGAATAGTGTCATACTTGTAAATATTACCATAATACCCTTTTACACTCCGCCTAAAGTTTTTGACAATTCTGAGTTAAAAAATATCATCTGTTTTGTTGTCCGACTTCTCATTAATTATGAAATGGCCAAAATATCCTTGAAATATATAAAATACTTAAATTATAATAAAACACACATAATACAAACTTAAAAGATTTAAACACGTAAAAGTAGAAATATTAGTGAGACTTAGAGCACAGAATGACAATATTACCCTTTACAAATATGCATTCTCTAGTACTCAATAGTAATGAATCGAGCTCATAGTCACTGTTATTTTATAATTGCTTCAAGAACACCTAGTAGATATATTACACGAAAAATGACAGGGGAGTACCAGCATCAATATGCAATTAGGAGATAAGAAATTAAATTGACGATTATAAGTTTTGTAATCTCATTACCCAAAAAAACATGTTTGTATACGTGACACGCTGAGATAAGGTATTTGGATAATGCATCTTCAAGAAATAATACTTAACAATACTTATCTCATCCTCTAGCCATCCCAGTGCGGCTTGGCCGAATAATAGTTCGAAAAATTTGTGCGATTGTCATATTATGCGATCCACTGTGATTTGGCCAGTAAACTACTAATCGAACTTATTAAATACTCTTGGATCCTCTAATCCTCTAAGTGAGTTTATATCCACACTCGTTCTTTCATCAATGTCACGCTCCATTATTTCAAGTGTGAATACATGCTTAATTTTCCTAACTCTCTTAAAAGAAGGATACATGTAAGGACTATTAAAGATGTACGAAGATTGGTAGGGACATTCAAACTTACTTATTCCTGGTGGCGCCTTTGTGAAGATTTGGACACTATCACCACTTAGGTCCCCGTAGAAACTATGTAAACAACATAGGAGTATAATGGTTATTCCCACCAACATCAATATATATATATATTTCACAGTCATCTGAGGCCTCTCAATTAACCAAGATGAACATATTAAACTCATATCCGATTAAAAGGTAAATGATAACAAATATAAAATGTTGAACCTGGTCATTGTATATGAGTATCTAATCGGGGAATCATCGCTTGACTACTTGGATGTACCATCATTATATGAATTGATAAACCCCATCGCAGCTTGTCTAAACTCCCTTACTTCTGACTTCAATTCAGAAATGGAAAAATCAATCTTGTTCATCTGTTGAATGACATAATCATAATAAAACTTTATCCTTAACTGTTATTAGCACACAAAAATATAACGAGACAGTGGTAAAATCATTTATTAATTTATATTTCTACTATGAAATGATCATTAATGAAAATATAACCTCAGAATCATGTGTGTAATTAGAATCATATGAGTGGTCGTTTTGGTCAGCTGCAGCATACTGACCATCAACGGGGTTTTGCTGGTCTTGTTCTTCGCTCATGGTGTTGTACTGCTCTGCTACTTTCTATTGAATGGGCGGCGTGTTGATTGTAGATTGATGCTACACTTAGTACATAAACAATGAGCAAATAATTACCAAAATTATCGAGCTTCGATAATATTTTGAACTATATATATAATGTACTCAACACTACCTACGTTATGAACCCATCTTGGGATATATGGCACGTCATCCTTCACATACTTCCAATAATTTTACACCTTCTTGTTTGCATCTAGCTAGATGGTTTGTACAACATTTCCTTGTTATAAAGTTGACCAAATTTTATGTTGGAATAACTTTTTACTACTTACTAATATTGCCAGTTGTTTTAGTTTTATAATAATTACAATACGAGTGTTGTCATTGAAAAATGAATGCACCACGTCATCAGTTATTTTTTAAAAAGCAAATGCCTTCCACTTTAAGATGTGGGGAATTTGCTTGTTTATTTTCATGGCCCATTGTGATGGTATCCCCCCAATCACTTCGAAAAGCCAAGCCTACAATAAGCAAAGTTAAAAAAATCATAAAAAATAATTTCGTGAGTTATTAATAAGTGCAAAACTTACAAACTTTTTTTTACCAACCTATCTTAACCCAATGATGGAAGCCATAAAGATTGTATTTCTCAATATTATGAGAAGGATTTTTCAAGCGATTGTTCTTAAATTTTTCAGCCTTCTGGTTTAATGCATTGTCAATATTCTCATATACCATTTGCCATGATAAATTACCCATGGACAACTTCGAAAGTGGTCCATATCTTCAACATAATTCATTAAATGGGAATCAACTTGACTGTGATCATTTCTTCCATTCAATACCCTATTTGTAAAGTAATACAATGCGATTTTCAAGGCATCAATGTCGTCTATAGCACGAAAGTTCAAGGCAATAAATCTTGCATCCAATTGTTTGAGATTCATGTCTTTAAACCTACCACTAAAGTACTTATTAACCACCCTGTCTAGCGCCTTCATATTTTTTGGTAGGACATTTGGACCATTGAAAAACCTTGTAACTAGGCATCACTCTCCAATCAATAAACGTATCAAGTGCTCTCTAATTTAAAAGCATAATTGATTTTCATCGATTTTTCATGTGCCATTTGCCTAAGCAATAGGTTGTGAATTATGACATTATTGAATGCCCAGCAACCCAAGTCCATGAAGTGCCCAAAATATCACTTTTGAACAACTATTTGTGCATTAGCTTACACCAGATGGCTTTGATGAATTTTTTAAATTTTGATGTCTCCATAATACGACCCGAGAAATGATCATCATGATAGCATAACTTCATCACGCCTGGCTCCTTCCTAGGTTCAGATAGATTATGCTTTGCCAAATTAGTTATTGCTGTCTATCTGAAACAAAATTGAAATTTTATTCATTATTGTGCAATCTATAAAGTTAATATTATAATTATATAAAATAAATAGTATATCCAAAAAAATAAAAATGATACTATGTTTTAGAAACAGATTGAGCACAAAAACCCATTGCACAAAAATTCAGAATGTACAATCTGATATTTTGTGCGACAACTTTTTGTGAGATGGGCTTTCGTCGTACAATAAACCAGATTTGGTTTTTAGGGAGACAAGTATAAATTGAGGTTACACATTCTAAATTTTTATGCAACGAGTTTGTGTGACGTCGCACAGAAATACAGAAGGGCTACCAACCCATTGCATGAAATTCTCAGCTACACACAAACACTGACAATGCACCAACAACACCAACAACCTCCACCACCACCACCAGCAACACCAACAAATACTTAATCCTCCACCACTACCTACAACATCAATAAATACTCAATCCTCCACCTCCACCACCACCACAACAACACACAACCATAACACAACACAAGAATAAAATAAAGCATATATTTGAAATTGCTAACCTAGAATTTTTATACTTCAACTGTTGATTTTAGAGATCTTGGCTGTTATTGGATGTGATACCACTCATACAAAAATGGATTGCAATATATTAATGTCCATTTTAATGCATCCCAAACACTAACAGGCGATTATGAAGTAGCCTACGATATAGTGCGATAAATTTAGTGTGATCTAGTATTGTGTGAAACATTTTTCTCATGAAGAAACAAAAGTAATTTTCAATTATTTTGGATGCATAGCATTTTTTTATTGTGTTAAATTTAAACTAAGCATCAAGGTTCATTATTGGTTCAACCTTGCCCTTCTTGTGCTTTTGTATATATCTATAGCAATGATTCCACTTTTTGGTCTAGGTATGATTAAATTGAGAGATAGATTGAGGCTTATTTAAAGTTGACAACAAAAATGTACTATTTTTCAATGATGAAAATGCTTTACATACAAATTTATTTACCTGAATAGCTCTTGCAAATGCTTTTGTTTCTATTAGATCTATATTTGTAACTTAACAGACTTAAAAAATTTCGACCAGGATCCGATGCTCAACTGAACTTGTGTTGAGCACCAGATCAATGGTCAGCAATTGCTTAGGGGCCCACATATGGCAATTGCTGACCATTGATTCGGTGCTTAGCACAAGCTCAGCTGAACACCGGATCTGCTTCCTAAAAAATTAGCTCATGCTTTGGAATCTCGTAATAGACATGTTTAATAGTCAATAAATGCCACTTGAAAGTATGTAAACTTGTACAACGAACAAGACTTTGCAATATTCATCTTTTAAGGGGTACTTTTGAATTGAATAAGGGAAAAATCAAATAGCTTTACTATAATTAAATTATTTTATTTTCTCTCATCATCTTTGAAATTCTAATAGCTTTATCATATGTGAAGAATGGGCCTAATGTATTTTAATACTGTCTCGTTAAGCATGTGTTTATATATTATTGTCTTTTCGAGATTTGCAATGTAGTAGCTATAGTTAAGCTTTTAAATGTAATACTAGTCTTCCCTTGTTTTGAGTTTAACAGTGTTTAAAAGAATCCAAGGTAGCTCTAGAAACTAGGCCATTGTTTTTCTTGTTCTAAACTTTAATAAAAGAATAATTGTGCTAGATTTATAGTCTACATTGCATAAATATCTTATAATCCAATCATATATGTTCAACCAAATATTTAAATAGACATAACAAACTTTTTGTGCATTTAGAGAAGAATTAAGTATAAACTTTTTATAAAATCAAAGCAAATAGTTAAGGTGCTATCTGGAGGAAGAATTCACCACCGACATTATTTTTCTTTTATAAGAAAATTTTAAAATTGCCAATGCAGCTGACATATTATTTCACATGGATAAAATACCTTTTTAAAAATTTCCTTTGGCTACATGTTAGTATGGGATAATTATACTTTGTTTGTTTTGTTTTAATTTGAAACTTTTGATATTTTAAGTGGTACTAAAACTAATTTCACAAATGTGTAGCGCCCCCCAACAACTAGGTGGTTTTAAATATGGGTACTTTGTTATGAAGATAAGAGGATTTGATTTTTAATTTTTTTTTTAGGAATGATGATAATGATGCCTTTGTTGTTCCTTCATACTTTTGAGAACATGTTGGAACTATAGAATCTTGCCACTGTTAAATTTTACCAAGGTTATTGAAGATTGTTGCTATTGATTTCTGCTCAGTATATTGAAGATTGTTGATGTTGATTTATTCTTAGGTTTTATTGTTGGTTGCTTGTGCACCTAAACAAGTTTGTGCATCTATTTTGTCAGATGTTTATGATACTTTAAGAATTGGTGTCATTAGATTATGTTAAACAAGATTATAAATTATATTGTCAAATGTTTATGACACTTTGGGTAGTTTATGGTATTATTGTTTAATAGAGCTTATTGGATTGCAAATGTAAATTCTATTTTTGGTTGTATTTTTATTCTTTAATTTCCTCAAATAAATACTACCACCAATTTAGCATATATTAAAACTATTGTTCTAGAATCAAAATTTAGTTAACCCAAGAATATCACAGAATCAATATGAACATGATATTTTATGATTACAATAGTTTTGATATCATAATGACATAAGATCATTGATATTATTTTCTAGTGTCAATATGACATTGGCTCGAGCTTTGCTGACACTAAAACTCAGTATCAACGAAACAAGTTGACACAAAATAGTATCAACATAAGCCATTTTTCTACTAGTGCTTATGCATCCTACAACATTCATTATCATCTTTTCGTAATTTTATTAAGTAGCAATTTCAAGCTAAATAGGAAAGAGTGCCAACATTATTTTTAGTTTGAAGACTCAATGTGAAACTCAAAATTGCTAAAATAGTATTTAAATCATATCTTTAATATTATAAGATAATTTAATTGTCATATAGTCCAACGAATTTCAAAATCTATTTTGAAAGCATACAAATTAATATAGTTTTTGCTGTGAGATTTTGTTTTTAATATATAGGCATGGAAGAGTGCCCAAAGATATTTATTTGTCCAATAGGTGAAATATAATTAATAGACCTTCAATTTCTCATGTAGTATATTTCTTGATTTGCTAGCTTACAAAACTATATGCAAATGTCGAAAATTGCACTACTAGTATGAAATATCATGTGATATATATCTCATTTGACCTTAGATTATTGTATCAAATGCCCCTAAATTATAGTTTACTTCATTAATCTTCAAATTAATTTTTATTAATATTTATATTTCATATATCAATTCATAATACATTAGGATAATTATGATTTCAATTTCCCTCCTATTAATAAATAGGGGTATATAGAAGTATTCAATATATATATGTGTGTGTATGCGCGTGTATATATATATATATATATATCAATTCATATGCTTCAATAACTACGAGAAAAATCAACATTAATAATTTTTTTCCATACCATTTTTATTAGATATTACCAATTTACTTTTTACGATAGTATTTTGTAGAAGAAAGATACAATTGACTACTCAAAAATGCCCTTATATTTTTTATTGCATTTTACTTTAAAGTTGCAATACTTTATAAATGCAAAGTTTAATTTTTAGTAACATAACACTCCAACAAAATCAAAATCTTAAGTGAGATGTATGATATAGAATAATATGACACTTTAAATATGCTACAAAATTAATAGAAAAAAGATCACCCACACCTACAAGTTTTGCTTAAATTGTCATACAAACCCCCTTAATATATATATATATATATATATATATATATATTATAATAAGATAAAATTTTAAAAAATTAATATTAAAAAGTTATTTTAACACTATTAATTTGTCATATTCTTTAATAATAATAAAATTTGATTGACATACTAATACTAGTAAAATAATTATGCCTAACATTCACAATAATTTATAAATTTGAATTTTTTATTTACAATATCTTTTTTAATTTTGTCTATATTAGTATCAATCTTAAAAAGTCAATTTTTAAATTAATAGATTTTAGTAAATCTATCTAGATAGACTAATACTAACTTAATATTAAAAATATTCATTATACACGTTATTTTATTAATTATGCTTATTGTAATATTTTATTTATATCATATGATATTTATTTATTATTTTTATCTATTACTATATTTATATTTATTTAAGTTATTTTAATCGAAGGGTATAATAGTCATTTATGAAATTAAGAGGTCTATGTGATCATTTATGAATCTAAGGGGATATGCATGGCCATTTAAGCAAACCTTGGGGCTGTGGGTGGTTTTTTCTAAATTAATATTTATTTTAAAATTAAAAATAATATTACCAGCAACCTATAAGTTACATGTGATCTTTTAATTAATCATTTAATTATCCATTATATTAAATTAATGATGGAGATTAAAACACTTTTGTTGTATTTACTTACCGGATTATGGAATTGGAATCCAGAATCGGAATCATTGACAGTGTTTACTTTTCAAGATAAAGTTGGGAATCAAAATCAGAATCATGGGTACCAAAATTTGGAAATAAGGAATATGAGACTCATTACCAAGGGAGGGCTTAGGAATGAGTCTCTTATTCCCAGCATTGACCATTATACCCTCTCCAAAATTAAAAATGTTCACTTTGTCCTCATTTATAATTAATTAATATATTATTATAATTCATTAATATATTATTAATATGTTATTAATAATAATTATTAATAATTATAGTTTTTGAGTTAATATATTATTATTATAATTAATTCATATATTATTATTATCTAATTAATATAGTAATATATTGTTAATAATAATAATAATTAATTATTAGTATACTATTATAATAATTATTATAATTAATTTATATATTATTAGTAATTAATATAATTATTACTATTAATTTATTTATTAATATATTATTGTTCTTGAATATTACTATTATAGTTCTTGAATATAAATTAAAAAAACTGAACATGTATTATTATTATGGAATTCAATTATTGTTGTTGTTGTCATTATTTTTATTTTTATTATTATTTACATTATTATAAAATTTATTGTTGTTGTCATTGTTATTAATTTATTAATTATTACTATTATGTATTTATTATTTTGATTATTATTATCATTATCATTATTATTATTATTGTTATTGTTATTGTTATAATCAAATGACAATAATTAACAAAGGGTATTTTAATAAATTATTAATGATATTATTTTTAATAATATATATTATTATTATTAATTTTTATAATAATAAAAATCACAAATAATAATGATGATCATGATCATGATAGTTATTATTATAATTAACTAAGGGCCTTTTAGTAACTTGAAATAATTTAACTTATTCCGATTCCAATTTCAAAATGAAATAAACACAACAATGAGATTTCAGGTCATTTCTATTTCGATTCTTGCAACTCAAGTAAACAACTAATTTTGATTCTTATTCCCCGTTGTCATTCCAGCTCATTTCCATTTCATCTCATTCGATTCCAGCCCATTTAGATTACTGATAAGTAAACACAACATTAAATCTAAAGGTCCATAATAATCTCATTATCAATATTGTAAAAATACATACGGCATCATAGAGAAATTCTATTTATTTTTGTTTTTGGAAACAATCAAAGTGTTCATTATATCAAAGTGTATATAATAGTTCTAATGGAAAGAGCTTACTTAACTGGCACATGGGCTGAGTTATTATGTCCAAAACAAAATACCTTAAATATTATCTTTTCCAAATACTTAATTTCTAACTTAATGTCGCAATCTCATTTTCCTTTTCCAACTCTATCATTGTATTCTCTCTTTAGTTTATGTTAATTCTTAGATGCATATTTCATAAAAATTGACAAAACAAATGCTATAATATCAGTCAATTTATTTTTAAATTAATTGGAATGAATTTGTAAATGAATAATAAATTTCTATGAATCAATTTTCAAGACACTTTGTTTTCGTAATTTGATTTGAACTATAAACACCAATTCCTTCATGAAATGATAATTTCATGTGTTTAATCATGTGAAATATATCTGTTTTTGACATGCGTTTCTAAATTATATGACTTGATAAGATTTTTTTTAATAATATTATTTATTTACCCTTACAAATTAAAGTTTTAAAATTGACAGTGTAAACTTGCAATTTATTTTATGAAAGGTAAATCAAAGTTTAGAGTTTGGATGAAGGATATGTTTATATTGTTATCTTTTTTTTTAATGATAAATTTATGATTTTTTTTGTTTAGTGTCCTCAAGTATAGATGCTAATATGCTATGGTAACGTAGACTTATATTTTCATTTTTTTCCCTTGGGATATCTTTAAGGTAGAATTATTAAGTCTCATTAAGCTTTGAGCATGAATTGTGAGCTGTTCACATGTTTATTTGAGAAAGCTTGCTACTGGCATTATATAAACAAAAATTTATGATAGGAACCATTTCATGAAAAGCGTTGTGGTGGTCTCTCTCTACCTTGTTGTTAACCCGGCTTTGATGTTTTAGTTTGTTTGCATGTGTGACTTTGGGATCTTGGAATTATAAGGCATTATTTTTTTCTAGGTACCCATTATGGTGCCAGTCTGCGTAAGCAGCTTAAGAAGATGGAGGTCGGTCAACCAATCAATGCTCTTGGTTCAATGATTGTTCGCTTTTGCTTGTGGATGTATTAAATGTCTACATATTCCTTGTTGTTGGCAATATGCTGTGAAGAGGAAGGCTGTGGTAATCTTGCGAAGATTTTGACAAGGTGAAAGTTGGAGGTGCTTGCACTTTGAACTAAGATTCTCATCGTCTGTTCTATTTACTGTGATTATTCAATTTAAATGATTCTACATCCTGTCCTATAGTCCTTTCCAAAATTGCTATTGTTGTGACCAGTGAGAAGTACCATTCAGACGCTAAGAGATCAGACTGAGTTAATTTTGTCGCCAATTTATCTTTTTTTCCTTTTCATTTATTTGTGATGGGAGTAATTCCTGCGGCAGGATTGTCTAAATGGATTTCTATGCTTGGATATTTGGTTTAGAATGTTTTAACTTTGAATCTCTTTATTAAACAGATTTTGATGGACTTTTAGTTTTGTAGTGTTAAATGCATGGTCTATTGCTTCAAAATTCTGTTGTTAAACATCATGGCTATAATTATTTAAATGGGCCACAATGAAAATTGATCTCCACCATTAGTAATCATTCATAATAAACCTAGTTTCAATTGAAATTAAAGTTTTATTCTTATATTTTAGTGAAATGAAATCAATTCCTTCAAAAGGCATACGTTGATTATCCTTTTGGATTAAATCCATTAACTTCCTAAGATACAGGCAGGCATTAATCGTATTTCATTGTGAGAATCAGTCAGTTTACACACAATAAGATCTTTTATCAGCGCTCCAATTCTTACATTATTTCTAATTTTACAAAACTCTTAAGAATATGGAAAAGGCAAATATTATCTAAACACACAAGCTATTGCCGTCACCTCTGTTCTCTCCCTCCACTTTGCTAGTGACCCCTATTTCTGAACGTGTGCACTCCAAGCCCTTGTCTTATACCCTCCTGCCAGGCTCCTTTATACCGATGCCCATCAGCAAAACGATAGACATCAAATCCATGCATCTTTTCCACAAAATATTCTCCAGCATATGTGTCTCCATTTCTAAGTAAGAAACTTGGATGTCAAAATGGGAAGAAAAAGATTCATATGCCTATGCATTAAAAAAATACCAAAACAAACAATTAGTACAATTTACCATTAAACTCGCTACCTAATAAAATTCAGCAAGGTATCCAGACCAACAAAATGAACACAAATTATCCTTATGAATGACATCTTCATGATCACTTTTATCTTTATCCATTGATCAATAAAATTATGATCAAACCTAAGCTCACTTGCATTATCATCTGACAACGTATTATCATCTAACAGTTGTCAGCGAATCCACTAAGGGGTAAAGTCTATTACTAATGTGAGAACACTAATTTGAAACTAGTGAAACACAATCACATGATCAATATCCCTAGTAAATTCATGGTGATGAAATCAAATGATACAAAGAATACATTTCATAAATCACAACTACACGGCTCACGTTATGATCCTTGTTGACCATATTCTAACAAATAAGTGCCTCATCTTTCCCCATCCATGCAAGTACCACTTCATTAATTCAATTCAATGCTATCAACAATGTCCTCAAAATTGAAGTAAAAACTAGAAAAGTAGATCAATAGTCATGGAAACCAATGCACATACAAAGGTCACCAATCCCTAACTCTAACAACAAATATTAGAATCCAATAAAAAAAACTTAATAAATATTAACACAAGACACCCCAATTAATTAATAAAACTGGATCCACAGGGGAAGAAAAATTACCTGAAATGATAATGGCCGTGACCATGCTTGAACCCCACTTAAATTTCCCAACATATCGAGTTCCATTCTCACAAGTATGAACTCCACATCCATGACTCTGCCCATTAAACCACTCATTTGCATAAACATCTACGGTACTTGCTTATATTGGCCCCGTATCGGCTCCGTCTAGCCCAAGTCTCGACTTCATATCCATAAAATTTGCCATCAACCCCAGTCACCCCTATATCTACCAATAATACACACCACTCCAAGAACATTTCCCTTTGTTACACTCACCTTTATAAAGGTCGCCATTGCTGTAAACTTGCACCCAGCAACCCGAATTTCCTCTCTTTTCTAGCTTAGGCCTTGACCCAATTGACCAAAACACAAGCAGAGGCAGCCTCAAGATTTTGGAAGAATTAGTGAGCTTAATTGGGAATGAAGGGGCGAAGAACAAATAAATGGAAGGCAGACGAGGAAGAGCGAGATTGAAGAGAACAATAAAGCCACGGAGAAAGCAAAAGTCGATAAGAAATCGAGAAAAAACAAATGACTCAAATGAGAAACGAGAAAATAAAAGAAGAGCTTGCTCTCAAACGCAACAAAGGATAACAACAGAATCAGTCGCAAATGAACTCTCAAACGACGGAGGTATTTCCAGCGGCGGCTTTGGCGTCAATCAAAACGGAAAACAGAGACTGAATTTGTGGAATCAAAGAATTGAATTAAGGGTTTAAGTGATTTGATTAGCACAAGAACTGTTATATTAATATACAACCGGCTGCAACGGTTGTAAGTAGCTGCATTAATTATCTAAGTATTAATTTCAGCCGTTAGATTGAATAAGAAAGCATTCAACTATTGTGCTGAATAAGGATAAAAATTATGGTATGATACCACTGATGCAATATAGGAGGACCCTATACAATAACATAAATATAATTATTATATTGTGACACGAGACATATATACTTAGTTAAATAAAAAGATAATTAATCAATGTCAAAAGCTTTTTAGAGTTGACAACACCATAGGTTTTAAAATAATTAATATCAGCCGCGTTATAGAAATATCAGTTGTGAAAAAAATCAGTAAATATTTGATAAAATTTATTTTAAAAGTGATGTGAGTTTTCAAAGTAATTATAGGTATTTGATAAATTTTATTTTTAAACTATTGTAAGAATATAAATAATTAAATTAGATATAATGTTAAATAATATTTATTCACACATTTATAAACATGCATATAAAATATATTTTATTATGTATGTATAATAATTAATAACTAAAATAAATATTTTTTACTATTAATTTAACTTTATTTTTTTTATTTTGACATAATTAATACTAATAATAATAGCTCTTTAAAGTTAATGATTTTATTTTCTTGTTAGTAAGAATAATTTTAAATTTTTTTAATATATATAAAAATATATGTAAAATTGTAATAAGTATAAAAATCTATTCCTTATTTATTTTTAAAAATCTACCAAAGTGATTTAACCGAAAGGAATTTGTAAAAATAAGACTTATTAAATATTAAAATTAATTTTTACCTTTTAACTTTTTAACTTTTGAGATTCCTAGAAGCCTATAGTTGAATTCGTCAAACATCTTTTCCTAAATTGATTAGATATCTTTTCGCCTCATCCTTGGTTTAGAGATTCCAATTGTTTTGTGAGTCCCAAGATTCCCAACGAATATTGGGTCGGACTTCAGGACTTGACATATAATAATGGGCTCTATTCATTCGTATAGCAGCATTCTCTTATCTAAACAAAATGAAAAACAAAAAAAAGAATCCTCAATTTCTGGGGGAAATTTACAAAAATAACCAAAAAAATTAGGTCATTTTCAACTTTAACCCTTCAAACTTTTTTCTATCATAACTAGCCAAACACCATGTTTTTGGACTACATTACCCTGATCATTTTCATCAAAATTACAAAGACATGCCATTATTCTCTTTTCAATTCCAGCACTTCCACTACTTTTCTTTTTTCAACTTAACAAACTTCATCACTCAATCCATCACTCTCAATAAATTAGCAAATTTCATCAAACAAACATTCCATAATTGAAGATATAATTATCAATTGGAGAGCTTCTTAAGGTTAGTTTATACTCTTACCATAACCTAAACTTTTAATCTATTGATTTTATCATTTGAGTTCGAAATTGAAGTGAGTTTTTATTGCAATTGTTGTTATTTTTCATTAACAAAACAATGTGACTTGTTAAAGTAGTTAGTTTGAGTTGAGAAATGAAAATCAATCATTGAAACCCCTGAAAAATCGAGTAAAACAGAAGCCCAGAACAAGTGAGACAAGCACCTGTCCCACTTGCCTGTCTCACCAAAATATGTGCGACAGGCACCTGTCTCACTTGCCTGTCTCACCAAAATATGTGCGACAAGCAAGTGGGACAGGCGTGTGAGACAGGCGCCTGTCTCACTTGTTACCACTGGTTTTATGTGAGACAGGCAAGTGGGACAGGCGCCTGTCTCACATAAATCTACTGATTTTATGTGAGACAGACACCTGTCCCACTGCCTGTCTCACTAAATTTAAGTTACTTTCCAAAAGTAATAACTTGGGCTACATGTGTTCGTTTTAGGCGTATAATATATCGTTTCGAAGCTTACGATGAGACGAAGTAAATCCAAAATTGTATACTTCATTTCATCCATATAAATGTACTGCATATTCATTTTTACTAGGTTTTGTAGCGTGAAATCTTATCTCTTTTTTTTTTAGGTTTAATGGATTCCGTTGTACTTCAATTATGTTACGACGGTTGGTGGGAGATGTTAGCAGATGGCTGTACGGAGTACATGAATGCGAAGAATACAGCATTTTTAGTTCGGAAAGATTGTACGTTTGAGCAATTTATGGCAAGGGTGTATGAAGTTTTACAGATAAATCCTAATGAATATAGTTTGTCGATGAAGACAACTTTGAGATCTAGTAACACAATGTATCATGCATGTTCACTACCTATGGATATATTTAATGATGAAATGGTTAATGTTGTGCTGCACATGGCCTCTGATGTGGTCAATTATGGATGCATTCTTATATTTGTCACCACACATCCTCGAGTTCCGGCCGAAAATCCTGAGCCACTTGTGGAAAGTGAAAGTTCATTTGGAGCAAACGAGTCTGTCCCTGATATTGAGGAAGAGGTGTTACCACAACAAATGTCGTTCCGACAACATTACTCACCAGTTAACGAAAACAATGACACTATTGATGATAATGGCATTACGTTAGCGGATGTTGAAGATAATGTGTTACCATTAGGGACATCGTTAGGGCAACATTACTCTCTATTTCAGAATAATGAGTTCCGCAGTTATGATGATCCTGGTTATGACACCAACAACACAGAAGCTGATAATGTGCAAGGCATGAACTCCAATACTGAAGTTGATGATAGGGATACTGGTCATTCTGATATTCCTATCAATGATGAGGATGAGAATCAGTATGATATTCCTATTAACAATAGAGAGAACCGACCTATTCCTCCGATGGCCCGTTCGAGGAGAAGGACAACAATTGATCCCCTGGTGAGTCTTGCTCCAGTTTTGCCTTCAAACTTGGTTGCTCCAGACTTAGTTAGAAGCTGTAATTCTGCTGACATTGGTGTGGGAAAGTTGTTCGCTGAGAAGAATGAGTTAATACTGGAATTGCGCAAAGTGGCCTTGCGGGAAAAGTTTGATTTCAAGATTGCACGGTCCACAACGACACACTTTGAGGCTCACTGTTCTTCGGAATCATGTAATTGGCGTCTTCACGCAACGAGAGGTTCGGATAAGCATAATGTTCCTTGGGTAGTGAGAAGAGTTGACAATGTTCATACGTGCTCTAATGAGGTTTTGCCTAGTGGCCTCCGTCAAGTTAGGAGTCGGGTTGTTAGCCATCTTATCGCGGATAAATTTATTCAGGATAAACGGATATACACGCCGAATGACATTAGAGCAGACATGCAGTAAGAATACGGGGTCCAATTAACATATCAGCAAGCATATCGGGCTAAAGAAGTCGGTCTTGAAATAGTACAAGGGAACCCTGCAGAGTCATACAACTTACTTCCCAAATACTCTCACGTTTTGACCAAAGCGAATGAGGGCACAGTGACACACTTTCAGCGGGATGGAGATGATAATTTCTTATACTATTTTATTGCGCTTGGATCTTCTATCAAGGGCTTCACACAGTACATAAGGCCTGTGATCGCTGTAGATGACACTCATTTGAAGGGGCTATATCGTGGAAGTATGTTTGTAGCAACATATCTGGATGGTAATAATCAACTGTATCCGTTAGCTATTGAGGTCATGGATTCAGAAAATAATGATGCTTAGGAATGGTTTATGACGAAATTACACGGAGTGATTGGTGATAAGCCAGAGTTAGTATTTATCTCTAATCAATGCACTGCCATCAAGAGAGCCGTTTTAAAAGCATTTCACACTGTTGGTCATGGAGTTTTTTTTTACCATGTCAAAGGCAACATCAAGTCTAAATTCAGGATGTCCAAAGCTATTTGGGATCAATTCGAGCTAGCCTTTATTAATGCAGCAAAGGCATATGGACACGAAGAATTTAAAAGACAACTTGAAGGGTTGTGGATGCTCCATTCGGGCGCGGCTGATTACTTAGAGAATAATGTGGGCACGTGTAATTGGGTAAGGTCCGAATTTGAAGGTAGGAGATACAACATACATCAAGTATGAATACAATACAATGACTTACAAGGCAATATCGCCCGTGAATATATCTACAGCAATTTTCTTCCTGAAGTAATGGTCGTGGCTACTATCAAAATCAAGTTTTAGCCCGAACATCAAATACATTGTAAACATCAACATAAATACACCGCAATCACCACTTCTAGGTTCTTGTTGGGGCACATCCTTAACGATTCTTACTTTCCAAGGGTTGGCACTCTGCAGCTCAGGTCGAATGTTGTAGAATCCAACATCTTGAAGCCACTGAGGGAAGACGACCTGAAGAGGTTTGAATTTACGCAAATATGTTTTGTCCTCACGAAAGGTAACCAACGAGTCGTAAATCCGCATCCTCCTCGCGCGAAGGTCCGCGCGAGCTAGTACCCAATGATCGCCGCCCAAATTCACAGGGATGAATATCTACATAAATAAATTGCTAAATTAGTATGTTTTACACGCAATGACCATAAGATTGAGTGACAATTCTTACCATATCGACAGTCCGTAAACTGGTTTGGATATGAGATTTTCCTGTCCATCCATATAGCTGTTCAAGTTGCTGCCATATTGTAATGAATGGACATCACAACTACTATTGTTCCATAATTGCTTTAGGAACACCTATTACACGATGAGTATAAAATTAATAACATTTCGACATCTTTAAAACATCGAAATTATAGTTAATGATTATAGAGTTTGTAAACATACCCAAAAGTATGTATCTGTATGCGTGACGCGCTGCGGTAGTGCATTTGGAAACCGCCGTTGCTTCTCGCTGATCAAGCGGTAATACGTGTGAATATGCTGCGAAGGGATTAAACCAAGTAAATTTATATCATTATCCATGCCAGCGGAAATATCAACTATATTGTAATGTACTGACCATTAAACACACTTACCTCGTCCCCAAGCCATCCCATCGAAGCATTGCCCATGAGTATTTTAAAGAAATTTCGAGACTGTTGGACGGGTCGATCCACGGAAATGTTGCCGGCAAACCACTGATCAAACTCCTCACATAGCCTTGAGTCTTGTAGTCCCCTAAGCGGATTCATATCCACACTCGATCTTTCATCAATTTCATAGTCCGTAATGTTGAGTCCGGGTAGAGGCCTAACATTCCTAACTCGCTTGAAAGGAGGAATGAAGTAAGGACTGCCAAATATATATGACGGTCGGTACAGACGCCCAAACTTACTAACGCCGGGAGGTTCCTCTGTGAATATCTGTACACTGTCATCATTTATGTCCCCATATAGACTGTACAATGACATAGGGGTGTGCTCGTCGTCATTACCAGCATCAGTATGCGTGCCATAGCCAGCATCAACGTTCGGACCATAACCATCTGGGGCCTGTTGTTTCGAGGAGATGAACATATTAACATAATGTCGAGTGTGAAATCATAAAAATATATACGAAAGCATATGAAACTTGCTCACCACGTGCGAGGGGCCATATGGAGAATTACCGTCGCGGCCTTTGAAGCACCCGCACCAAACGAAGCCATAAACCCCATGACCGCTGCTCTATATTGTTGTGCTTCTCTACGTTCCGCCATAAGTTCTGACCTCAGTTCGTTAATGGAACTATGTCCAGTTTGAAGTTCCGACCTCAACTTGTGAATGGAAGACTCTATTTTATCCAGTCGTTGAACGAAATAATCATTGCGAAACTTAGTCCTTGCCTATTATCACAAAATAAGAAAGTAATGACAAAATGCCGCAATTAGGTATATGTGCATTGTAAATGTTCAGGATGACATAAGTTACCTCCGGCTCATTTCTGTCATCTGAATCGTGTGCGAATTCATAATGGTCGTTGGCAACACCGTCACCCTCAACAGGGCTCTGCTGCAGTCCGGGGATGTTTGTGGTGTCATGATCATCCTCGTTTGGCAGAATTATGGATGGCGCGTTGGTTGAAGGCTGGTGCTACACCAAGTAAAACAGAAAACAGTAAATACAACAAAACAAACATATAAATTACTTTGCATCCGTTTTTCAATTCACTGTAGAGGATACCCACATTATGGACCCAACTTGGCAAATATGGCACGTAATCCTCGACACTCTTCCAATAATTTGTGGCTTTCTCCTTTGCATCTGGTTTGAGGGTTTGGAAAATGGTGCCATCCTGTCGTACAGATTATCAAATTTTCTATTAGTATAACAATATATTATGTACCAGTTATATACAGACATACATATAAATGACTTACAAGACGATCGTTCAGGTATGAATAGACTTCAGCCGAAGTTTATATTGGAAGACGCCACGAGCTTCCATCGCACGATCCGAGGACCCTTCCTCCTAATTTTCACCACCCACTGTAATGGTAGTCCTCCAATCGCTTCAAAAATCCATGCCTTCAACAAGGAAAGATTTGAAGTAAACAAACGTGTCATTAAATATTTATTATAACAAAACTAAGTTATAAAAGAAATTCTTCACTCACATGCACTGCTGATGTAAAGCCGTAAAAATTGTATTTCTCAATTCTATGCTGTGGATTTTCTACACTTGCCCTCTTAAATTTATTGGCTTTTCCGTTCAATACATTATCAATGCTTGTATATATTGTTTCCCATGACAAACGACCCCACGGAATACTTCGAAAGTGATTTATGTCATCTACCTCATTAAGCAAATTGAAATTGATTTAACAATGATCCTTTCTTCCGTGTAGTACTCTATCAGCAAAGTAAAACATGGCGATTTTTAGCGCATCGGTGTCATCCATAGTCTTAAAGTCTAAGTTCATAAATATTTCCTCGAACTGGCCAAGATTTATATCGCGATTCCTGCCTCCAAAGTACTTATTAAGTAACCTATGCATTGTTTTATGCTTCGTCACGAATACTTTTTTACCATAGCAAAGTCCCGTTACTAGGCACCACTCTCCAATCGATAGCCGTATCAAATGGTCGCCAACTTGAAACCATAACTCATCTTTGTCATTTCCACCGCCATGGGACACTTGTCGAAGCAATATATTGTACACAATTACGCCACTGAACGGATAGCTCCGGCATTGTAGGAAATGCCCAAATATATTATCTTTGAACAGTTTCAACTGTTGCCTTATTAATTTTTCCCGGATGGCATTAACAACGACATCTAATTTGCACATACTCGTGATACGCCCGGGGAAGTGATCAACATAAGGTATTTTCATCATTCCCAGCCCTTTCATCGGTCCGGGTGGGTTATGCAATGCTAATTTTGATTTGCCCATTTATCTGGTCCAAGTTACAAATATCACATGTTAAAAAATATGAACAAAAGAAAAAAAAATTAAGGCAACAACACGCACTGCCTCTTGGTGCAACGGGGTGCCCGTCGCACCAAGAGGCAGCACCAATTGGTGCGACGGCACCAAGAGAGCAGCAAGGCTGCTCTTGGAGCGAGAGGCTCGCGCGAGGGACGCGAGATGCGCGCAGCTCGCGCGCGACCCTGCGCATGTCGCACGCGAGATGCGCGCGGCATGCGCATCTCGTATGCGACGCAGCGCAGTGTCGCGCACGAGATGCGAGCCTCGCGCATCTCGCCTGCGAGGCCGCGCCCTCGCTCGTACGAGTTGTCTTCCCCTTCCCTTTCTCTTCTCTTTCTCTTCTCTTCCCTTTCCCACATGCATCTCACCCACCACCGCCATTAAAACACCACCAACAACAACAACATCCCAAACAACAACAACAACAACAACCCAAACAACAACAGCAACAACAAGAACAACCAAAACAACAAGAATAACAGCAACAATATCAGCAACAACAACAACAAGAAAAACGACAATAACAACTCACCTAGGGTTTTCAATTTTTTTCTTTGATTTTAGAGATCTCCGAAGATTTTCAACGTGATTTAACTTCTTTCAGCTGCCGACAACTTCCTCCGCTACCGATCTACGCCGCCGTCAACGATCTATACAACTTCCGGTGATGAGATTTTGGTGAGAGGGGGAGGAATTTGCTTGAGGGAAACGTGAGAATGAGGAGGGTAATTTCGTCCATAATTTGTTGATTTGGCTAATGTTGAAAGAAAAAAATTTGAGGGGTTAAAGTTGAAAAATACCTAAGTTTTTTGGCTTGTTTTGTAAATTTCCCAATTTCTGGCATTAGCAAAAAATAAAATAACTTTACTGTTCTTCTCCCTCATAAAATTACTTGCATAGTATTTACATGAATAAGCGGTGAAAAAGTAGGCTATAAAAAACCTCGCCTGCCTGGTCTGGTGTGTCTGGTCAGCACTTTATCTTCCTCTGTCAAATGCCAGTTCTTCATTACTCGTAAGTTGTTCCATTCTCTCTTCCACCGCGTGAGCTACATACTCAAATTCTTGTTGTTCTTGTTTACTTTGAAGTCTTAATTCTCTCCCCCTTTTGTACTTTTTACTTACTGCATACGAGTAGCTTACTTTTGTTATACTGTCCCATTGAAGCAAATAATAAAATGAATAAAAATCAATTTTGAGTAAACCAAATAGTTTAACAAGGTGTAATTCAAATGCAATTTTCCTGGGTTTAGCTTGAAGCTGGGTTTTTCTTTTTCTTTTTTTTCTTTTTTTAATACTCTTTTTGTTGTTTGAAGTTTCATGCTTACATATGATGCGTTGAATAAGAAATTGATGTAATCTCATGGTTTTGTGGTTAGTTCTGAACATGGGTTGTAGATTGTCGAGCTCTTTAAGTTGCTACTAAAATATTACATATTTTCATCGAAGTTTGATCAAAACTCTCCCTGTTACTACGTGCATTTGGTTGAGTTCATATTATCAAATTATAAGCTTGGGCTCATCTTTTAATGCATCAACAATGTTCTAGTTAGATTCTGTGTTCCTCTTGAAAAATGGGCTGATTGTGTAGCTATTGTTGGTTACCTTTGTATTTGTTGCTGAGTATTGGTTTGTTTGATTATCCATCAAGTCTTCATATGAAAAAAAACATGCTGAGTTATTTTCACTGTTTTTATTAATTGGACAGATTCATATGAAAGAAAATTTCCAACTTGTTCATTCATATAAATTATCTACTGATTTTGTAGTACTGACGTCCCGAAAAGGTTCTAAAACACAGAAAACAGATGATGCTATTCTACCTTGCATTCATGTGAATTACTGATATGCGCAGCTGCATAAATAAACCCAAATGCGCATTGATGTGTACACACTGAATTATGGGTGACAATTGTGATCACATGATTAAATGATCCCAACTAATTTCACTCGGGATAGTTACACTGTGTTTATAACCAATGTCTCTCTTCTAACAATTCGCTAGGAGATTGTCTGTTCCGCATCCATCTTCCAATAATGTTCCAAGCACCCTTTTATGGCCTTGTACTATGAAGGAGTATAAATATTGTCTACAAAATACATTTCAAGCAAGTTTTTATGATCCTGCGTTGAAGAAAGTCTCTCCTTCAAGCATGTATCTTAATTCCTCAAGACTTCAGCATATTGGAGCCTTGCATATGAGGGTTGATATAGGAAACATATCAAACTTTTGCCATTTTCACGAGTCAAAGGTTTGTATAGGCTCATATGAGATGGCAACTTGCGGTGAGGAGGCTCGAGTAGATGTTTTTAGCGAATATATTGATGGTTTTTGGGATATGGATCAAACTGAAAAGGAAAGAAGAAGAAAAATAGGTTTGGCCAACAAAGGAAGGGTGCCATGGAACAAAGGTAGAAAACATAGTGCAGGTGAGTTCTAACGTAAATGTATCAGTCTACTTGAGGCCTTGATTCAGTTGATTGATTGTAAACTTGAGTATTTATAATTTTGCAGAGACTCGTGCACGAATCAAGCAGAGAACAAGAGAAGCTTTGAGAAACCCCAAGGTGAAGTCATGTAAGATTCAGCAGTTTTACAAATTCTCATACTTTTTTAGTGGAAGAATGGTTGAAATAGTAATTAAAAGAGTGCATACTTGTGGCAGAATCATGGTTATTTTTGCATCATCCTCATTGTTGTAATTGGCATCCATGTCTAGAAATTTAAGTAGAAATTTTGCTGTGTAAAATGGCTGATAAACAATAGCAAACCTTTTTCGGTGGCCATTTCAATTTTGTGTATTCTTTGTTGTTGCCTTTACTCAATTGTGGATACTGAACTTTTGACTTGTGGGGCAATAAAAAACTAATCATCACTAAGAATCTATTAACATGTAAAAGAAAGTTTTGTTCTAAGAAGATTTCAAATAATCAGTTTCATTTTGCCAATCATAAGTACCATTTTATTCAAGTACATCCTGACCCTGGAGATCACATAACCTACCAGAATTAGAACTTAAAACTTTTTCTAAGCTTTACCTTTTTTTGAGTTGTATAGTTTAAGTTTGTGGTATGCCCGATTGATCCCCATTACTAATTCTCAAATGAAGCAATTAGAAAGCCAAGCTTAAGATCACTATATCTCTGATAGACCTAATTCCCCAGCTTAATATTTAAGTGCATAGTGGATCCTCCCTTGTTATTTCTCTTCTCAATAGAGATTTCACTCTTTTATCTTTACTTTTATTTCTGAAATTCTTGTTTTCACCTTTTTCGCCTTAACAAATTCAGGTCCGGAAGAAGATGGGTGAACATCCCATTGCTCACAGGTATTGTATGTTGTAAAACTTTTAAACTTTTACTTACAAATGTTAAATATTTACGGTTTCAGAAATTAGGAATTAAATACCATGCAGGCTGTCTTTATTTACAGTCGAATCTTAAGTTAAGATGGGCTTTGCTTATGATTAACATGGAATGCATTAAGTGATAATTCAATGTAGCTTACAACCAAACGTTACACACCATTTAAGGATTTTAATATAATTTTATGCTTATATATATTTTAAAACTTGCAAAATGTTGAATTATAGGAAGAAAAAAAGTGTATTTGATATAAGCTTGGGTGCCTCTTTCATTGATTTTATGAATAAAAAGTTGGTAATACAACTTAAGCATTTGTGCAAGCGATTATAATATGATTAATTATATCCCTGAGAAGTTTGGTCAAGGTGGTGAATTGAGAACTTGAAATTTTAAATTCTGCGGGACACTTTTGCTGATTTTCATGGAACTTTAAACATTATCCCAGTTATGGGATGCTTGTTTAAGCATTGCATGAAAATCCGATGTTAGTCCCATGATCACTAAGAATTGTCTTATGGTCATGAACATTCGATGGTCTAATAATAAAAAAACTGTGTATAGTTGGTTCAGGTATTTATTATGTTATTTACCAAACTATGAATAATAAACATGGGTCTTTTTAGAGGTTTACTTTTCTCCTTCCCAGACCTTTAATGCGCATCATTGGCTCGCTACAAAACAACCATGTAACACTGACTTTCAAATATTGGGAATTCAAAATCGATTCTCTTGCAGTGATGAGAGCAAAGCAAGAATAAGTTCTGCATTAAAACATGTTTGGGGCAAGCGTCTGAGATGGAAACAGTTGGGGGAGAAGTTCTTACTGACATGGACAGAAAGCATAGCAAAAGCTGCTAAGGATGGAGGGAATGACCAACAAGAGCTTGATTGGGACAGCTATGATAAGATAAAGCAGGAGATGGCTTTGCAACGGCTGCAATGGGCTGTGGACAGGGCAAAGGCAAAGGAGATGGCGAAAAAGCAAGCAGCTCTTGCTAGAGCTGAGAAAGCAGCTCTAAAAAAGGCAGAAAAAATAGCAAAGCTTGCTGAAAAGAAGAAAGAGAGGGAGCAGAAAGCCAAAGCTAGAAGAGAAATAAAGAGAAAGGCTGGCAGAAAATCTGAGAAAAAAGGAGTTTCCCCAGGATTGAAACTTATGAAGAGATTAATCAAGGTAAAAACTCATAGGATTGCATGAACCTAAACCACTTACCTTTCAGGAATAATGTAGAGTAACTAACACCACGGTGCACCAATGCCATATTGAAGGTGAATAAGTTGGTGGATGATGGCACAATTTCAGGAATGGAAAATTTTTCTTTTTGCGGAAAAATCACGGAAATTATAAAAAATTTATGAAAGACACCAAATGAGAGTACTGTGCAAAGGAAAAAATGAAATACGCAGTGGCAGACTCTTGTCGTTGGTTTGCATTTGTAAATAGGAACGTTGTATACTAGGTGTTGACTGAGCACATAATCCATAAAATCATTTAGTTAATTTCTTAATTATGTCTCCAAACAAGCTGTCTGAAAAATGTTTCTGAATTCATTGTTTCACACAGGCACATACTATCATCACACTGGATGCACAGTTGGCTCGTGGAATTATAGCTACCTTGACAGGCCTTCATGTGTGTGTGTGTGTGTGTGTGTGTGTGTGTATGAATATTCGAGGAATATTACCATTGTCTTAGCGATTCAAAAATCTTAGGAGACGTGTCTTGTACATTATGTGCATAACATAATCTCGTAATGTTCTAATTTATATCTGGTCTTCAAGTTGTGATAATGCTAATGCTAAACCCTGTCTTTGTGTTAGATTCACAAAAAGAAATCAGTAGCTGGTCCAGTCATTATTCCTGAGAACACAGGAGATTTACATATCCGAGCTTGGGAGAAGCTGGACATAGACCTTGTGAAGAAAGAAAAAATGCAGAGCGAAATTTCACTTGCAGATCAGATCCGAGCTGCTAAAGAAAAAAGAATGGAGTCTGTGACTAGGGAAGTTCTGCAGCCTTGTCCTCTGGTCATCCACCAGGTGTGAGATTCAGTTGCAGCAAAAGTTAAAAAAAGGTGCATTGAGGACCGTGTGTGCAATTGACCCTTTTTTTAGTAGTTTTTTTGTATTCTTGCTTGCAAGTGTTTCTTACATGGCTACACACCTACACCTCTTTTCTCGTGGTGGAAACATAAGCCAGTTAGTTTTCTAGCTCCTGAGTTATCATCTATTCTCCAATGTCATATAGATGGGTTATTAGCAGTTTTGGTTTCCATTATGCTTTTTATTAGATAGAAAAGTTAAAAGAAAAAACTTCCAATTCTTTTACTGGATTACATTATTTTGTTAAAGCCGGAAGATCACATTGCAGCCTTGTTTTTATGATTCTTTTCTTCATCTGCATTTTTTGTGGTCTGATACATCTTGTCATGCTGGCGGTGTAGGCTGATTGGAGCTGGAACAGAAAAGAGCAGCAGACAGAGATTTGTAATGCAAGTTCACTTCTTAACAACATGATTCAACTTTGGTTGCTAGCCACCAATGATACTAGAGAGGTCAGGATTTTGTACATACAGAGGCAGGCACATTCTTAACTCCATTGAAGTTCATAGGTTATATGTATTTGCATGGATATCAATGCATAACATGCCAGAAAATTGTGTTGACTCTTGCAATTTTAATAAGATAACATTATTCAGACTAGCAAGGGTAGAATATTGTTCTAATGTCAAATGAAACTAGTTACCAACCACCCATTGTAGTCTTAAAATTTTCCATTATGTCTTTGTTGAGTAAGCTTAAAAATTTCATAAACAGATTTGCCACTTTCAATGTGCTTTTCTTGTTGATTTCACAATGATTATAAGAGGTCAACATCCCTCTTGCTGTTAATGAGATTATCCATAAAGCAGATACACAAAATCTCTAATGAGAGCAGGCACTAATGCATTTTAATGAATAGGAGAGTCAAACGTGTCACGTCATCCGTGTATTCATCCAAAAAAATTAGGTCGCCCAAACTTCATTTTCAAAACTATCACTCAATATTTTGATATATGCATGGAAGAATATTATTACTTGGATATGTTTTCTTGTAATAAGACTGCAGACACCGTTACAGGACTCTTTCAAGTGGAATTTGGTTTATGATCAGCAGGACGTGTGTAGCAAAACCATTATTTAAGACTACCATAAATATGCTTATGGAGACGGCAACACCAAGGCTTCATTCGCCATCACCTTTTATTTCTCATCCTTGTTTCGTCCATCTTAGTTAATGCTGCAAATAAACAAAAAGAACAAATCAAAGTTAAGCTTGAGTTATCAAGTTCTAAGGGAAACAAATATGTTAGTCATATAGCTGAACAGTTTTTCAGGTAAAACTGTAAAAGATATGCAATGGAAGGATTCATTTTGCACAGTTGGTGGTACTGGAGATGGGAATATTCATTTCAACTCCACACTTCGTACGAAGAGAGGAGGCAGCATGTTCCTTGATAATCGAATATCTAGCAGCAGCTGCCATGACACAATCGTGAGCTGCCCATATAGGGTTTTTTATTTAAATATCCCTAATTTACCCTTAAATATCAAATTTATACCCTATTACATATATATACCTTACGAAGATAGGAAAAGTAAAAAATAACCTTTCAAAAACCAAGAATACACACATTTCTTCCTCGCAGTGCAAGAAGAAGTCGAGTAAGTCGAGAATTTAGTCAAGTAAGAATTGGAGATAAGTAAGTCGAGTATATGGTCTAGTAGGAAGTCGAGTAAGCATATTAAATGAGTCGAGTATTAAGTGGTCGAGTATTAAGTAAAAGTCAAATAAATTTTTTGAACAAGTCGAGTAAAATTTATGTAATTTTTAAATAGGTCGAGTATTAAGTCGGGTAAGTACATTGAGTCGAGTATTAATATTTTTAAAAAAGCGAAGTCTGGTAAGTTGAGTATTAAGTCGAGTAAAAAGTGAAGGCAATTGAAAAAGTCGAGTATCTAGTCAAGTGCGAAGTCAGTATGAAGTTTGGTACGTTGACCATTCAGTTGAGTAAGAAGTGAAGGCAATTGAAAAAGTCGAGTATCTAGTCGTGTACGAAGTGGGGTATGAAGTCTGGTAAGTTGATCATTCAGTCAAGTAAAAGTGAGGGCAATTGAATAAGTCATGTATCAAGTCGAGTACGAAGTCGGGTATGAAGTCTGATAAGTTGAGCATTCAGTCGGGTAAGAAGTGAATGCAATTGAATAAGTCGTATTTAGTCGAGTACGAAGTCGGGTATGAAGTATAGTAAGTTAAGCATTCAGTTGAGTAAGAAGTTAAGGCAATTGAATAAGTTGAGTATCTAGTCAAGTACGAAGTCGGGTATGAAGTATGGTAAGTTGAGCATTCAGTCGAGTATCTAGTCGAGTACGAAGTCGAGTATAAAGGGTGCATTTGGGATTGAGGTGCTGTAACTTTTAAGCTACAGCTGCTGTAAAAAAAAAAAGCTGTAATTATGAAACAAAAGTTACTAATATATAGTAAATATAAATTTTAAATAATAATTTTGATAAAATTATTAAAGATATAATAAATTTTATATTATATAAGTGAAAAATTATATCAACATAGTTTAAAAGCTACAACAGCTAGTATTTACCAAACACTTTAGTGCTGTAACTTTTAAGCTACAGCTGTCCAATCTCAATCCCAAACGCACCCAAAGTCTGGTAAGTTGAGCATTCAGTTGAGTAAGAAGCGAAGGCAATTGAATAAGTCAAGTATCTAGTCGAGTACGAAGTCGGGTATAAAGTCTGGTAAGTTGAACATTCAGTTGAGTAAGAAGCAAAAGCAATTAAATAAGTCGAGTATCTAATCGAGTATGAAGCCTGGTATAAAGCCTGATAAGTTGAGCATTCAGTCGAGTAAGTAGATTAAATGAGTCGAGTATTAATTTTTTATTGGTATTTTATTGAGGCTATTTTTGTACTTTCTCTAGTTTATTTAAGTATGTATATGTAAAGTTACAGATTTTAACAGATTGAGGTATATTTTGGGTATTATGAGGGAAACGGGGTATATTCCACGCAATTCCCTCGCCCGTATATCAGCTGTGATTGGTGTGATTATCTTAAGGTTCTTAACACCATCACAACACAAATTAGAAGGGTTGCATCCAACCGTCAAGTAAGAGATGCAAGAAGTCAAAAATGCATCAACTTATCAAGATAATTGACTCAAACTTTCAAGATAAATTAAGAACGCACTAGCGAACACGCACATAACATTTAGGCCGATTTGGAGTGGGATTTTCCATGTAAACTATAGTAAAGAATTTAAAATAAAAAAATCCGAAATTGCAATGAACAGTTCATAAAAAGATTAAAATAAGTTGTAAATTATGATTAAGGAATCATTCTCCGCCACTAAACATTAGATTTAAGTTAATTATCATTCACTTTCTTTTGAAAACAACAACTCTAAGATAATTACAAGCTCAATTATCTTGACCTTTCCTTACGTAGTTGTTAAGTACAATAAGCTCTTAATATATGTCTATGAATTACCTAGAATAATGTCACGAGACGAGTTTGTTGCACAGCAACCCATACGGCACTTAAATAACTTCTAATATAAAAGGTGTTAAGTAAGTCTAGAGAACTTTTCAAGCTAATCAAACAAGATGATTGCTCAAAGGCTAGAAAGAAGAAAGAGCAATATGGCCAAAGATAATTTTATTACTCGTAAAAGAGAATACAAGAGAGCTTATAAGGATGCTTGAGTTTCTTGGTGTTGTGTGTGATGTGGTGTTTGGTGTTGAGCAAAATTGTGGGTGCTTTCCCCTATTTATAGAGGAGTTTGCCTTGGTCTAGATGGTTCTACACGAGTAGTGCAAGTTGCTTAAATATCTCTTAAGTTCTCGAGAGTTTTAGGTTTACACAAGTGTCGAAATATCTAGACATATACAAGTTGTAGAGAGTTTTAGAAATTGGGTCGGGCTTGCTCACTTTTGGCAAATCACCACATCCTACAAAAAAGTAGTTTTTTAAAATTTGATTTTTAGAATCAATTTTATAATTTATATAATTTCATACATATCCTCACATATATTACAAAAGTTCAAAATTAACCTTATTCAATTAGGAAATAAAATCATTAAATTTAAAGAAATTATTATTATTATTATTACCAATTATATTGAGATAACAAATTTGATAAAATAAAAATAATAATGATAAGAATAATAATAATGATGTATTATTATTAGTAGTAATATTAACAATGACAAGAATAAGAGTAATAACAATAACAATAATAAAAAAATAAACTGTGGACAAAAGTGAAATTATAAAATTTTGGTGGGATAAAAGGGTAAGTTCAAATAACGAGAGCTTGATTTCCAATATCCCATGAGAATTAAGCTCCTATTCCTTAATTTCAAAAATATATGAGCCCAAAAATTTCATTCTCATTCCCCTTATATTTTAATATGTAAACATCATCAATCATTTGTATTCTAGATTTCAATCCCTCAAACTTACAAGTAAACATGTTATTAATTGATTCTTTTTATAATTGATTATTTCTAAAGTTTAAAATAATTATTGTACTTGTGCTTTAGATTTTTTTGTTTTGTTGGCTGAGTTTCATGTGAAGTTATATTTTCTTACACTCATCCATTTCTGTCCGCACATTGTTATAACATTGATGACATTATACGGGTAAATTGTCATTTCATCTATGCAACACAAAACAACATCTGTTTGGGGAGAAGTACGTCGACGAGACCAGGCATGATGAGCAGATATCTGGTGGCAAAGTTATGGGAGCAGGTGTGTCCTGTAAGAGCCTGGTAGCAGGGGAACATGAGCAGGAATATTCTGCTCGCCCACGAATATGACATCCACGAGTCTGGACTCCTACTATAACATGAAGTCATTCCTGCTAAAGGTTTCAGTCGAGGAGACCCGGTCCACGACAGTTGGTGAGGCAGGCTCTACAATCCGAGAATCAAGGCACGAAGGCCACGCAACCACCCACGATTCCAGAAATGTAACATCCACGTCCGAGAGGTGGGAGGATAACGAGCGCAAATGAGGGGAAGGTCTGGACTCAGGAGAACCTATAAAAAGGTAGCCAGCAAAGGTAAAAGGGTTAGCATTTTTGATATTATAACTAAGAAAAGAAAGCTCTAGAGAACTGGTATCAGAGAAAAGCCATAGGAATAGTGGCTAGAGTTCCCAAGAGCATAAAAAACCTTTATATTTGACTTGAGCGTCAAAGGGTTTACGCCGGGGAAATAACTGGCGTGCTCTGACCTGCTTCTGTGTACGCAGAAACTTTCGGAGAAGGAGTATTACAAGGAGAGAACCTAGTCGTGGTAGAGTTGGTCGAGTAGAGATCCTGATCTTGGTAGAGAAGGCAACCAGAATCTCGCATCAACATTTTGGCGCCGTCTGTGGGGAACTGATCAAAAAGTTGTTGTTGATAGCAAGAAGAGGAGTAAAGCGAGAGGAAAAACAATGGAGGCATGAGGAAGTAGTGCACAAGGGGGTGACATGAGGCTTAACGATCCCGTGACGCTAAGGGAGATAGCTAATGAAGCACGGGAGAAAGCCATGTTTGACCTGATGGAACGAATGGAGAAGCAGATGAAGACCTTGACAACCATCATGCATGAGCTGCGAAATGAACGAAGGAAACCCGGGAGAAAATGGTGAAAGGTGGTGGAGTGATTTCAGGTCATAATACGAGGAGAAGTCAAACCACTAGGAGATTTGGTGGTGAGAGAGGCAACCTATCTCTACGGGGAGAAATTCACAGAGAGGAAGAGCACTCCCCAGCAAGGCAGATTTTTTATGAGGACGACGGAGTGGCGAATGCAGATGAAACAGAGCTCAAGCAGCACTTGCATGATATAGAGAAAGAGCGGGACCAAGTGGCAGCATGTGACCCTGGTCGTGCAGTGCAACTGGAGGAGGAAGTGCGCAAACTAGCGCAGGTAATTGATGACATGCAAGGAAGGGGCAAAACTCCTAGTTGGAGGATAATACTGGACGGGGAATCACTGCTCGTAGCAGAGATCATGAGGGCAGTAATTCCAAGAGACTTTCGCCTCCTAGACCTTAGATATTCGGGACGAACCGATCCTCTGATGTACATAGAGCACTTCAACGACATAACCGGGGTGTAAAGATTATCTCAAGCCCAAAGGTGCAGGGTGTTCCCACTATCCCTAGAGGGACGAGCAAGCGAGTGGTACAGAAAACTTTCTCGGGGGAGCATTAAAACCTTTGAATAGATGTGCCAGGAATTTACCGAGCAGTTTCGTGGGGCAATGGACACCAGAAGATAACATGATGGAGTTGAAGAGCATAAAGCAGGGGGAGCAAGAAATCCTTTGGGAATATATCAAGAGGTTTAATCGTGCAGTCCTCGATTTGGGAGCCTTCAACCATCCCCAAGCCTTGAAGGGATTGAAAGAAGGGGTGAAGATAGGAAGGCTGTGGTACAACTTGAGAAACCCAGTCATTCAGACATATGCAGCTGTATACGAGCAGACTAAGAGGGACATAGAGATCGAGAAAGAAAAGGCGGCACGATTAGGATTGACCAGCTAGAAGGGTTGGGAAAGAAGGAAAAGAGAGCATTACTAGGGAATGGGCTGATCAGGAGGAGGGACCACCAGGCCTCAAGTAGTAGTGCAGGGGGTCGGGTAACCGCTTACCAGCCTCATCAGAGGTTACCACAGTATCAACACAGCAGGGCGCAGCCTCCTCGCTCACCAGCTAGAGAGCCTTGGAGAAGGCATGACTCAACATAGGGGACCAAATGTTCTGCTCGATTGTCAGTCAAGCGAGACTTAGGCTCGACAGGAGGAGAAGAGGAAGCAGGATCAGTGGCTGCTTCATTGAATTCCCCGACTTTAATAGGAGGAGGAGGTAAAGTCTTTAAGGGAGAGACCTGCTGCACGATATTCACCCGCTTCACAGTAGGAGCGTCTTTGTTCTTATCCTTCTTCGTAGTTTGAGGTCGAGAACGCTTCTGATTCAAAGCCTCGATCACAGCATCCTCCATCTTATGGCGAGGAGGCACCAAACGAGATTCTATCAGGTTATAAGTGGATAGCAACTCCCGATACGGGCAGTAATTGGCCAATACAGCCTTGACCCGTTTGAGTTGGTCGAGTTTAAGCGAGAACTAAACACCCCAAGAACCTGCAAAACGAACAGACACCTGGTTAGAGATAAGTCAATAAAGTAAAGAACAACTATGGAGACAAGACATTTAAAACGAGCAGGCGACTTGAAACCACGAAACGGGGTGGGAAGCAATAATCCTGCCCATCGACCTGAGAAAACTGACCCCATGGACCCCCAACAAAGAAGAACTTTTTCTTCCAATTCCCACCACCACCAGTAGGGAGGTCGGTTATGAGTTTTCTGGTCTTAGTACTTGATTGGAAGTAATACCAACCAACATCTTTGGGGCTGCTTTTCAGCTGGTACAGGTGTTTCACCTCATCAACTGTGAGCTCGCTTTGGCAGCATCTGTCCCACAATATGAACAGACCAGGGAGTACTCTCCACCCGTTGGGATTCAGCTGATCAGGAGCTAGATTTAACCCGTGGAGTATACGGGCAAAGTAGGGTTGCAAGGGGCACCTCAGCCTATACTTAAAACTCTCCAGGAATAAGGTGACATATCCCCTAGGAGGCCTGCTAGGACAATCTTTTTTTCCTGAGATCTTAAGGGGCACCTCACTAGGAATATGATACCTGAGCTGGAGGTCATTCAGCTCGTTGAACGTGGTGGTGCACGTTATGTAATCAATAGCGTAATCTCGCGATAGGGCTCTACCTCCCACTGTACTCCGCCCTTCTGGTCGCGATGTTCCCGACGAGGATCCCTCACTAGAGTTACCCCCTTGATCCTCACTCAGGGTGTTTTCCGAGCTAGAAGATTCTTCCTCACAACTATTTCCGCTCGAAGAGGTTGTTTGGGATGACATCCTCCTAGCACTAGTCCCAACACTAGACCTAATGAGTTCTAAGGAGATTCCGAGATCAAAGGTAGGGTCGGTGAGCAGACTAGGTAAGAAATCTAATTCATCGTCATCAACCACTAATGACTTTTTCTTTACCATTCGCCATTCCCTAAGAGATAACCAGAACACCACCACCAACTACTACCCAAACAAAAGAGAAGAGAAAATATCTACAACTTTCCGAGACCGAGGAGATAGAAGAAATACCTGAAGTAATGGTTCAGTCGGGGAAAGACAGAGATTGAGGCTTTTATGTCGGAACTTCTTTGCCGGAGAGACAGAGACAGAGACGGAGTGAATGACGAAGTTTTCGTTCGAAAGGTTTTAGGTTTTCCTAATGGGAATGGACTTTTGGATTGCCAGCATTTAAACGGCACTAAAACCCAAGGGCCTCGTAACCGTTGGTTTGATATTCGAATAGAGGGGCAGATTTCTGCCACATCACCTCGTCTGCAATTAAATACTAAATGACTCTTTGCAGCCTTTTCCAACCCCACACGAGCAAGTATTGTCAAGTTTCTACTGCTGGTCCACTACATGACCCAACACCAGAAACTGGGGGACCGGTGTTTGGGGAGAAGTACGTCGATGAGACCAGGTGTGATAAGCAGATATCTGGTGGCAAAGTTCTGCGAACAGGTGTGTCCTGTAAGAGCCTGGTAGCAGGGGAACAGGAGCATGAATATTCTGCTCGCCCACGAATATGCCATCCATGAGTCCGGACTCCTGCTATAATATGAAGCCATTCCTGCTAAAGGTTTCAGTTGAGGAGACTCGATCAACGACAGTTGGTAAGGCGGGCTCTGCAATCCAAGAATCAAGGCACGAAGGCCACATAACCACCCACAATTCCAGAAATGGAGCATCCACGTCCGAGAGGTGGGAGGATAACGAGCGCAAATGAGGGGAAGGTCTGGACTCAGGAGAACCTATAAAAAGGTAGCTAGCGAAGGTAAAAAGGTTAGCATTTTTTATATTATAACTAAGAAAAGAAAGCTCTAGAGAACTGGTATCAGAGAAAAGCCATAGGATTAGTGGCTAGAGTTCCCAAGAGCATAAAAACCCTTCATATCTGACTTGAGCGTCGGAGGGTTTACGCCGGGGAAACAACCGGCATGCTCTGACCTGCTTCTATGTACGCAGAAACTTTCGGAGAAGGAGTATTACAAGGAGAGAACCTGGTCGTGGTAGAGTTGGTCGAGTAGAGGTCCTGGTCTTGGTAGAGAAGGCAACCAGAATCTCGCATCAACAACATCATTTAAACACGATAGGAGAAAAAAAAAGGCAAATATGGTCCAAAGCACAACGAGCAAAAAAAAAAAGAAAAGGCATACAACTTTGTGACCCACAACCATGCATGAAGAAGCAACAAACCCCCCCCCCCCTTTTTTGCAATTTCCACCCATTTTCATCAACAAACTACACTTGAGTATTGAAACTTTTGTTCATTCAAAGATTCAGAGGTCTTAAGAAAAGTTGTGAGCTATTTAGAAGTCTCGATTATTAGTATTAAAAATTGTATGTTTATTAAGGCGTAAAAATGTTATTTTGTGCTATTAATGTAATTTGTATTTGTAATTGTGTAACATATTATAAATTTCTAATAATTTTTCTAAATATTTGATTTTTTGTGTTTATTAGGTAAAAATAATAATTTCATGCAATTTGAGACTCGAAACAAATGTGCAGATATCAAATTTAGATTTCAGAAGTCCGAGAAATTATATCATTGTTGAGGAGGAACCACCACTTTTGTTGTAAATTTATAAGTTTTTACCGTGGTAAATATGATAATTTTGAAATTATAAGTTTCTATTATGTTAGGTATGGTAATTGTTAGTAGAATGTGTTGGATGTAATTGAGTGAATTGAGTTAGGTTTATGTTTTATGTTTTATTAGTGTGACAAATGTAAGGTTAAGATATAATTAGTTTTATTTATTTATGTGGTGTGAATTAACCTTATATTAGTATAAATAGAGAGGAGAGAACACACCTTTTCACACATTTTCTTCTCTTCTTTCCTTCAAATTATTCTTCTCATCTCTCTTTGTAATATATTTTCAATCAATAAATTTAGTTTTATTTTCAATTTTCAAATACCTTTTTAATTTTAATAATTCCCTTTATTTCAATTATGTTTAGCTAAATACTAATAGTTCGGAGAAGGTGAAGTTCTTAAGAAATAAATATGATTTAATCAAATTTTATTTTTAATTATATAAATTAAATTATTTTCTATTTAATTTTATCCATATTTTATATTTTGAAATTTTGATTTATTGTAGATAAACATGGAATTTTGGCACAATAAGTTCTTAATATCTTAGTATAAAGTATGGTAAAATCATATTTTGACTTATTGTAGACAAATTAAATTTTGACACATTAAGTATTTAATCCATAATAAAATTAATAGGAAAATAATTGTAATTTATACAATTAATCTTTTAGGCAATAAAAAAAATAAAAATAAAAATAATTTATTAAATTGTATTTGTTACTAAGAGTGTATCCATAAACCTAACTAATTTTATTTCATAGTTTTTCTCAAATCAAATTACATATATTTAAATTTTCTTTTCTTTTTTATAGATCAACTTAAATAAACAAATTAAATCATTTCTCAAAAGATTGACCTCGGACTCACCGAAATATAATATAGCTAGGCACTCTTATACTTGGAAGTAAATTAAACACTTTTAAATCATGTCACTCAACGTTTTAGTTTTTGGCAGTTTGAGGCTACTATCAAATAAGTTTTGTTGAATTTATTTACTAATTCAATTAATTGTCATATGAAACAATGTTATTTCAGAATTTGTATGGTGATTTGTTAATCATTTTTTTAAAAACCCTAAAAATTTTGTAATAATTTTTTTGGTAATGGTCAATTAAGGAGTATCAAGAAGGAGAAGAATGAGAGGGACAAAGATAGAGATCGCGGTTAGGATCAAAAAGGAGAGAAGGAGATCATGACACTAGATGAGAGAGGGAGAAAGACAAGGAGAGGGAGACAGAGAAGTTGCATCGAAGTGGGAATAAGTCAGAAAGGTATTGGAGCAATTGCAATGAAAGAGAAAGGAGTCGTGATAAGGAGGTTATAGAAAGAGAGACAAGTCGGGATAGGGAGCTTAGAGAAAGAGAAAATGAGAGGGAGTTGAGAGATCAAGATTAAAAAAAAAGCAAGTATTAATTTTTTTTGTCTTATTTTGTTTGTTTATGTACACCAATTGGTGGGTATGAGAGGATTAATGTCTGATCCCCAAGGGCAAATGATTGATTTACCCATTCAAAGTAATTTACGCGAAGGGCTTTCTTTAACAGAATATATCATTTCTTGCTATGGAGCCCGCAAGGGGGTTGTCGATACCGCTGTCCGAACATCAGATGCTGGATATCTTACGCGCAGACTTGTTGAAGTAGTTCAACACATTATTGTACGTAGAACAGATTGTGGCACTGTCCGAGGAATTTCTGTGAGTCCTCAAAATCAAAATAGGATGATGTCGGAAAGGGTTTTTAGCCAAACATTAATTGGTCGTGTATTAGCGGACGATATATATATGGGCCAGCGATCCATTGCCATTAGAAATCAAGATATTGGGATTGGACTTGTCAATCGACTCATAACCCTTCGAACACAAGCAATATCTATTCGAACCCCCTTTACTTTCATTCTTGTCAAAAATTTTGTTGCTACGGAATTTAATATAGAATTGTGTTTGAGTGGTTCAAGCAGTTTTAAGCGTGAACAAAACAAAATTTGTCTTCTTTGCAAGGACAATTTTATGGCTATCCACATGTTGATGCCTTATCAAATATTTACAATGTTTAGTTTTACTTTATATTGCAACAAGCAAATTATTGATTGCATGGGCTTCATATTAAATATGATTTTTTTGAATTTATTTAGGATAAAATAATAATTTTATGTTTAGGGTAAAAAAAATTATTTGTTCAATATTATGTTAATTCTCATAACAGCGTGAAGACCGAAGTGGATGGATGCAACACATTATAATTTTTAAGTGAAATTCTATATATATATATGTGTGTGAGTGTGTGCACGCGCATGTTTAAAAAAATATAAAAAAACAAAATGTGGGTAGATGATGCCCATAAAATTGAGTAGTAAATTAGTAATTGAACTTGAATTCACCATTGTCATGAAGCTCTTAAAACCGATCGAAGTGGCCCGGCCCGGCCCATTAGATAAAGTGAGTGGCTAGCTAGGGTTTAGTTTTGTGGGCATTAGTATATGAAGCAAAGCCTCACACATCGTATTCGTTCGTTTCGGCTCTGTTGCCTTCGAGACTGAGAGAAACGGAGATAGTCTTCTGCATTTCGCTCTGTAAACAGGTATGAAATAAGCAAGCTCTCTCTTCTAGCATCTAGCTCTCGGTCTTGGATTCAGTTGACTTTAATTAAAATTACATATAATTAAATGCCCATCAATTTTAATCGTTTTTATATTTGATAGTTAGTTTTGAATCTGGTTGTGATTGTGATTGTGATTGTGCTCACAGAAATGAAGCACAACAATGTAATTCCAAATGGGCACTTTAAGAAGCATTGGCAGAACTATGTCAAGACTTGGTTTAACCAACCTGCACGCAAAAATCGACGACGAGTTGGTCAGTTTTTTTTTTTTTTAATTAGCTTTATTTTACGTCTTGTTATTGTTACTGTTGATGTCGTTTTCATTTTTTGGTGCTTATTAGTTGTTTGTTTGTTTAAAAATCACTAACAGCTCGTCAAAAGAAGGCCGTTAAAATCTTCCCTCGCCCTACTGCTGGTCCTCTTCGCCCCGTCGTTCATGGCCAGACTTTGAAATATAACATGAAATTAAGGGCCGGTAGAGGCTTTACTCTTGAGGAACTCAAGGTTTCTTTCTTTTTTTATTTTCTTTTAGTTTCATTTTCAATAATTGATTTGATAAATATGTTGCTTTTGTATTCACATTATGTTAATTATGATTCAGTTGATGTTTCTTTGTTATTATTGCTTTAGTTAATCTTATTCTCTTTACCCTAAGGCTGCTGGAATTCCCAAGAAACTGGCTCCAACAATTGGCATTTCAGTCGATCATCGACGCAAGAACCGTTCTCTTGAGGGTCTTCAATCTAATGTTCAGAGGCTGAAGACTTACAAGGCCAAGTTGGTTGTTTTCCCAAGACGTGCTCGCAAGTTTAAGGTAATTTTTTTAATTTAAATCTGCCAAGTAAGAAATTCTATTTTATTTATTTTTTGTCATTGGTTATCTTGATTTATATCTGGATGCTTTGCAGGCTGGTGATTCTGCTCCTGAGGAATTGGCAACAGCAACTCAAGTACAAGGACCTTACATGCCCATTACTCTTGAGAAGCCTACTGTCGACCTTGTTAAGGTTACTCAAGATATGAAGTCCTTCAAGGCTTATGACAAGCTCCGGATTGAGCGTGTGAACGAGCGCCATTTTGGTGTCAGGTTGAAGAAGGCTGCAGAGGCTGAAAAGGAAGAGAAGAAGTAAACAAACTTGTTTAAGCAGCACATTGAGTGTGGCACTACATTTTACATTTCAATTTTGAATCTGTTTGTTATAGTGATTTCAATCTCTTAGCTTTAGGTTTGAAGAAGTTATTTTATTTTGAATGTGGGAAGATTTCTTGGTTATATTATTTGCAATGGACCTACCCTATGGTTGTCTTGTTTTTTAATCCTTTACAGCATTGGCAATTTTAAAATGTTGGCATATTTTGTCTGGGGTGCATTATTGCAATGCAAATTGTGTTTTACCAGTGTTTAATTTGGATAGTAGCTAAAGCAACTTTTTTTTAAGTGTTTAAAGACTAGCAATTTCATGTTTTATTCATGCTCGTTTCTTAAAAGACTAGCTAATCTTGTGCTTGGTATTTTAGTCGTGGCTATGGCTATCTTGGAGTTAAAGTGAAAAATAATAAAAAAAGTTCATCATAATTTTGATCGTGTGATTATGAAAAGGTGTTCTACCTTAAAGCGGTTCCAACATAGCCGGATTTTTTAGTTGTTTGTTTTCCTATTACCTTGTAGATGAATTGACTTTGAAAAAATTTTTAGAATGCTTACCTAACTTCAATGTTTTTTATTTTATTTTTTATTTTTTGATAAGTTATTTTTTTTTTTCAATTACTGAGGATGGAGTATGAAGATATTCGTTTGGTATAGAGTTGTGGATTGGAGCTTTCTCTCTTTTAAGAATATCATGCCATTTTTATTTTGTTAGTTCTTGGAAAATTATGGCTTAATTTTTAGGGATGTCAACAGGAGGGAGAGGGAAGGGGATTGATATTCTTGTACACATTCTCGATATTTTGTATGTCTATGTTTCCTATTCTTCCTTATCTGTCTCGTTAAAATTGCTCGAGGAAAGGGTATGGGGATCCCCGAATATTAACGAGGGATTCCCGAGAGTCTCGAATTTTTAAATAATTGATACGTTTTTAGTTTTCCAACTTAATATAATTATATTAACCTAAAAATGTAGAGAATAAAATGAGAAAAATCATGAATGAGTTTTATTTCATTCTACTTCACCAAAGTTTTGGTATATATAATATTCAAATACTATTTGTCTAAACAAAATTTAAATAATACAGTCTTTATATAATATTTGACGTGAATGTTGTCCATAAGTAATATGATATCTTTCAGCCATCGACTATGGCGTGAAGAACGCTTTGAGCCTAGCTTCTGGCTAACGACACGACGAGCTAAGTTACGCGACATGCTATTAGGTTATGATGAGAAGGCAAAGTGAATAATTTAGAAAGAATGAGTGAGATTGTGAGAGAGTGGTTTAGGGATTTTATTTATTGATTGTGGGCTTGCGAGCTTTGAGCTGTGATTAAATCTTAGTTATATTAAAGTCTTTATATAAATTAATATTTTATATTATTTGTATAAATATTTTTATATATGTTACTTACACCAATATTTAATATTTTACAATTTAAATTTATTATTTATTTATTAATATTTCAAAAATAAAATTAAAATTAAAATGAGGAAATGAGGAGAGAATAGAGATTTCATTTCATCTCTGTGCTTTTCCCGAATAAAAAATTGAGTATAAAATTACCTCGTATCCTCCTCAAATGGGAAAGATTTCCGAGACCGTTGTCCCAGTGGTAATTTCTGCCATACCTAATTGAAGGCACATCTGCGTATTTGTAGCAGATTGGTGATGGAAAGAGTTGCTAAATCGTCATGGCAAAACAACAACAGTTAACATATTTTGGCTTCTTCTCTACCTTTTCAGTTTTCAAGTGTTCTTGGCTACACTAAAAATAGTAAAGAGGATAAGCTTTTGGATCATATTTCCTCGCCTAGAGTAAAGGAAAGAAAAAAAAAAATGCATCGGCAGACTCTTATCACTGGTTTTATAAATAGGAACCTTACATACTAGAATCGACTGTACCACATAATCAATAAACTAGAACCTTTTAGTTAATATCTTAAATTCTTAATTACAAGTCTCCAAGTAAACCGTCAGCTGATAAATGTTTCGGAATCTACCGTTTCACATTGCCACATACTACCATCACACTAGTATATTTACCTGCACATTTGTCTCATGGAAGTATAACTACCTTGACAATCCTACTTATTTAAAGATGAAAGTTGAGGAATATGATCATGGATATAAACCTTATGAAGAAAGAAAAAATGCAGAGCAAAACTTCACTTGCATATCAGATATGAGCCGCTAAAGGAAAAAGAGTGGAGTCTGTGACTGATTGGAACTGCAACACGAAAGAGCAGCAGACAGAGATCTGTAATGCAAGTTCACTTCCTAACAACAAGGTTCAACTTTGGTTTGCGAGCTGTCAATGATACTAGAGAGGTGGGGAGTTTGTACATTCAAAGTCAAGCAAATTCTTAACTCAATTGAAGTTTTTAGATAATGTATTCGCATGGACATCAATGCATAACATGCCTAGAAAATTTTGTATTGAATCTTACTGCGGCAATTTTAATATGATAACATCGTCCACATAAGACTTGAAAGAGTACCAACTAATAAATATGCTTCTGTCTCTGTTTGGTGTCATTAAAATTAAAAGGAGAGCCTAGTTTATTTGAAAGCCATTATTACCGGATGAGGAAAAAAAATTCATGGTGGCAAATCATTTTGTCCTAATTTTTGGCCCCTTAAAATTTACTGGAGAACTGCAAGTCGAGAACAATTTTATCTAATACATGTTTATATGATCGCATTGTGTTTGTCTGATCAAAAAGTTGGATCGTGTTGTAGCAAGGGTATGGCCTCTGATTGTTGGTAGAATGTAAAAATGAACCTAACTTACCGCCCCTTGTAGTCTAAAAATTTCCCATTATGTCTTTGTTGAATTAGTTGAAAACTTCATAAACGGATACATTTTCAAGAATAGGAGAGTCAACTGTATCATGTCATTTGTGTATTCATCCCATAAAATTAGGTTGTGCATGCGTTCATTTTTAAAACTATCACTCAATAGACAGGTATAGATGTAGTACACACACCCAGTATACTGAGATTATCTCAATACTTATAACACCGATGTGTTTTTATTGCAATAAGACTGCATATGCTGTTACAAGACTCTTTAAAGCTGAATTTGAAATATGATCACCAGGATCTGAAGAACAAAACCATTATTTAATGCTATCATAGATATGATAATGGAGATGGCAACACCCAAGGCTCCATTGGCCATCACTTTATTTCTCATCCTGGTTTCCTTTATCTTAGTTAATGCTGTAAATAGCCAAAAAGAACAAATCAAAGTTAAGCTTGAGTTACCAAGTTTCTAAGGGAAACAAATATGTGACTTATGAATCTGGAAGGTTTTGCATGGAAAAGAAGATATGCAATAGAAGGACTCACTATGCACAGTTGGTGGACCTGGAGATGGGAATGTTCATTTCAACTCCACATTTTGTAGGAAGAGAGGAGGCTGCATCTTCCTTGATATTCGGATATCGAGCAGCAGCTGTCTTGACACAATCACAAGCTGCCCGTCTGTCCGCTGTTGTTGGTGTGATCGTCTTGAGATTCTTGAGACCATCACAGCACACGGCAGAAGGGCTGCCTCCAGCCGTCAAGTAACTAATGCAAGAAGCCAAAGATGCATCGACTTGGCTGCAAGTGACAGCCTCTCCTGGCTTCACCATGATCTGAACCAAGGCAACGACCAACATCAATATGACAACACTTTTCATCTTTACTAATGTATGCTAGTAAACTCAAATTACTTTGAGGTTACACTTAAATGAGCTTCTGCCTGAGTGAACTATAACGGAGGCTCACCTCGGGTATTTATAGCAGATTGGTGATTGAAAGAGTTGAAATAGGTGGGGTCATGGCATTAACAATAACAGTTACAGAACTTTGGCTTCTATCTGCTTTTTTAGTTTTTCGAGTGATATTGGCTACACTAAAGATAGTAAAGAGGATAAGCTTTTGGATCATATTTCCTTCTATTTTTATGTTTCTGACCTTCTGTTAGCGCCTTTATTGGAAGAAATAATGTTTGTTGGCTCCCAAAACTACACAAGGGATCGTTTAAACTGCAATAAAACTTCAATCAATCATGATTTTCAGGTATCTCTGCTTTTATCATGCCATCCATCTATGCTTGATCAACTGCTCATTATTTCCCCACGTAAGCTAAAACAAAAAAATCATGACGAACGATTTAGGGCGAATTGTTCTAATCTTTCATATATTTTCATATGTAAAAGAAGGAAATTACTTATGATATGACTAAGTATTCCAAGTAACATGAAACAGGAAATCTTTTCAGAGACAATGGCTCCAGTTTGTGATAACATATTCGTATAGCCACTAACTAGAGGTTTCCCTCAGAACCTTTGCTACTACCAGGAACTACATAAAGCTTCAAGCAGACGATGAAAAAGCACCAACTGGCGAGAACTATTTGAATGATAACACCAGACAGTAGTGCAAACTAATAAATTAGCAAACTAATAAACCAAGCTTCTATCATGAAAATGAAAAGGAGAGCAAATTTATTTGGATGCCGTTAGTACTGGTGGAGAAACAGAGATTTTCTGTGACAAAATCATCTTCTTTCATTTATAAAATTTACTGGTAGTACTGTATATCACGCACAAATTATCCATTGTATTATATGATCACGTTATGTTTGTCTGATCAAGAAGTTGGATTGTGGTGTACATGAATCAATTCTTTCCATTTCATCTGCCATTGTGGTAAATGAAGCTAGCTTACCATCAATTCTAGTCCATTGTGATGTCTTCGTTGAGTGAGCTAAAAATTTCACAAACAGATTTTTCCACTTTCAAAGTGCTTTTCTTATTGATCCCAAATTTGAATGCAAGAGGTCAACATCCCTATTGCTTTAATAAGTTATCCATGAAGAAGATTGATAAATTCTCTAATAAGAACAGCCACGGTTGCCATTTCAAGAATTGAGAGTCAAGTGTATCATGCCATCTACGTTGTTTACATGTAATACTATTATGCGATCTTATCCATGAGTTAAAACTTTTGGAAATTTTTGTTTCACTAATATGTGTGTTCATCCAATATAGTTGGAAAGTACATACATTCATTGACATACATCTCAATGCTTATAACATGGATAATCACATGTATTTATTGCCATAATACTGCATACACAATTACAAGACTCTTTTTAAGTAGAATTTGGTCTATGATCTCCAGGACGTGTACAACAAAAGTAAGAAGCCATTATTTAACGCTATCAACTTATAAAATGAGTTTGGAGACGGCAACACCCAAGGCTCCATTTGCCGTCACTTTATTTCTCATGCTGCCTCCATCTTAGTTAATGCTGTAGATAACCAAAAAGAACAAATCAAAGTTAAGCTTGAGTTACCAAGTTTCTAAGGGAAAGTTAAGCTTGAATTACCAAGTTTCTAAGGGAAACTGTAAGTTATGAAGCTGGAAGTTTTGCATGTAAACAAAGATATGCGATGAAAGGACTCACTTTGCACAGTTGATGGACTTGGATATGGGAATGTTCATTTCAACTCCACATTTTGTAGGAAGAGAGGAGGCTGCATCTTCCTTGATATTTGGATATCGAGCAGCATGTCACGGACAACAATCATGGCACTTAAGATATGCACTTGTATACTAGTATCGATGATGGTTGTTCTTATTGTTGGAGACGTGCTTCAGGCGCGTGCGTGTGGGGAATACAATGGCCCTAAACTCTTTGGAGTTAAGGCAGGCCGACCCGGTTGAGTTTGGGGAGCTTGTCGCTAGTCGAGGACTTAACCTTGAAGAGAAGTTTAGACGAAACCCTACACACACTGGTTGGGAACTGAAGCTGTTCTCCTAATGAGCCTAAGGCAGGACGAAATCAGTCGATATTGTGTCACTTCCACTAGGCTTACTCTCATAGTATGGGATGCGGGAGTGCCGCACGGGTTCGAACCTCTAGTCCCGTGACAAATGGTATCAGGCGGGTTCTCACACCCCCAAGCGTTCGCACTAAGTTGGATAGTGTCTGCACGCGGGTCCTCTCCCCGGATCGAGGACGAGTAGGCAGGGAGTTCATGGGTGAGATTGACAAGCCGATCTTCACATTTTCGCGCGGAAGTGCACATTTACGAGCGTACTCTTCATGCATGAGGACGTGCATGGTCATAGCGGTGGGAGAATGTCACGGACCGCAATCGTGGCACCCAAGATATGCGCTTGTACGCTAGTGTCGATGATGGTTGTGCTTATTGTTGGAGACGTACTTCAGGGGCGTGCATGTGGGGAATACAATGGCCCTAAAGTCTTTGGAGTTCAGGCAGGCCAACCCGGTTGAGTTTGGGGAGCTTGTCGCTAGTCGAGGACTTAACCTTGAAGAGTAGTTTAGGCGAAACCCTACACACACTAGTTGGGAACTGAAGCCATTCTCCTGATGAGCCTAAGGCACGACGAAATCAGTCGATATTGTGCCACTTCCACTAGGCTTACGCTCATAGTATGGGATGTGGGAGTGTCGCACGGGTTTGAAATCTCTCGTCCCGTGACAAGCAGCTGCCTTGAAACAATCACAAGCTGCCCGTCTATCTGCTGTGGTTGGTGTGATCGTCTTGAGATTCTTGACGCCATCACAGCACACGGCCGAAGGGCTGCCTCTAGCCGTCAAGTAAGAAATGCAAGAAGCCAAAGATGCATCAGCTTGGCCGCAAGTGACTGCCTCTCCTGGCTTTACCACGAACTGAAACATGGCAACAACCAACACAAATATGACAACACTTTTAATCTTTACTAGTGTATGCTAGTAAACTCAAAAGACTTTTGAGTTATACTTCGGTGAGCTTCTGCCTGGAATCTGGATGAACCATATCGGAGGGTATTTATAGCGGATTGGTGATTGAAATAGTTGAATTACGCAGGCCACGGCATTAACATTAACAGTTACAGAATTTTGGCTTCTCTGCCTTTTTCAATTGTTCCTTGCTACACTAAAAATAGTAAAGAGGATAAGCTTTTATGCCATTTTTCCTTCTCTTCTAATGTTTCTGATTTTCTGTTAGCGCCTTAACCGGAAAGAAACATGTCGGTTGGCTCTCAAAACTTAGCAAGGGATCGTTTAGACTGCAGTAACACTAGAAACAATCATGATTTTCAGCAATCCTGCCTGTCTCATCCACCTAACTCTTCGATCAACTTGTTCATTCTCATCTTTCATATCTCCCACAATTAAAAGCTAAGACTAAAGAATAACGAACAATTTGAGGCAACATAACTACATCCCTACATCCGCCATTTGATTGAATAGTAATGGCAATAGTCATACAAGGCAATTACTGATTATATACAAATACGAATTCTCCAACTACACGAAACACAAAATTTCTCAACAACAATGGATCCAGTTTATGATATCACAGTTCTACAACCACTAACCGAAGGCAATTCTCAGAACCTTACCTAAAAGCTACTACCAGGAACTACCTAGAGCTTCAAGCAAAGGAGGAAAAAGCACCAAATAGCAACAACTATTTGAAATTGTAATTGTATTTTAGGCAAACCTTAAAACAGATCTCAACATCTCTGTGCCAGAAGATAGCATCAATAAAATTCCTGAAGCTTAGAAAACACTGAACATTGACAACATTAACTGAAGATCCAGGCTATCATCCATACTTATCTACAACATGCCAAAAGTAGTCTACTCAGGGGAAGGAGTACAACACAGTATGTCTGGGCATGTTTCAAGCCTGGTAAAGGTTTCCACCAGGCATGCCTCAATTTCACTGTCTTGGTGTGTAGCTATTCTGAAAGGAAGGACCATCTGCATTCTGGTTCATATTCCCAGGCGTGTTGCCTGACCATCTAGCATTCGGCGGCATTCCTCCCATGTTCCCTGAGTTGTAATTAGGAGGTGGCTGCATTCCTCCATAGTTATTTTGTGGCGGTGGAGTTCCTCCATAGTTGTTCTGTGGTGGTGTTCCTCCATAGTTCTGTGGTGGTGGCGTTCCTCCATAGTTGTTCTGCGGTGGCGGTGCTCCTCCATAGTTGTTCTGTGGTGGCGGCGTCCCTCCATAGTTGCTCTGCGGTGGCGGCGTCCCTCCATAGTTGTTCTGTGGTGGCGGCGTCCCTCCATAGTTGTTCTGTGGTGGCGGCGCTCCTCCATAGTTGTTCTGTGGTGGCGGCGCTCCTGCATAGTTGTTGGGTGGCGGCATTCCACCATAGTTGTTGGGCGGTGGTGTTCCACCATAGTTGTTGGACGGTGGTGGTCCACCATAGTTGTTCTGCGGCATCCCTCCGAGGTTGTTCTGTGGCATGCTTCCCATATTTGGTGACATGTTGCTGCTGGAAGGGACGTTGTTAGGGGGCATACCACTCATATTAGGTGCAGGGTTTGGCATACCCTGGTTCTGAAAATTGCGGTTCTGCATGTTCTCCCTTCTTCTTTCAAAGTTTCTAGATCTATCGTAGCTGCGGGGCCTATCATTGCGCCTATTACGCTCATTAGCACGAGCATTGTTCCTAACCCATTCCTCATGGTACTTTGGGTCATAAGGAACAGCCTGCCCATTAATGAAAGGTTCCCCTGAAAATGCAGAAGAAAGGGCAATAAAGCATACAATATTGTACAACATAGCAATGAAGTGTAGCTAATAAAGAAGATCCAACTTCCGTGAAAGAGGTCTAGCATTACATAAGATGATGGCCATTGAGATTGCATGCAGCACTCAACATTGTGCCAGACTTTTTGTTATGTTAATAACCAATAAGTGTCCACGAAAAACTTTTAACAAGCTTATGCTTCAACTAAAAAGGAACAAACATGTTGAGTGCTGCACTTCTAACAAACTTTAAAAAATAAAAAATAAAGACATAAAAATCATTGGTATAACCATAAAAAATGGTTAAGGAAAAAATTGAAGGTATTCAAATTCAAGACACTTTCCTTGGATTACCCTAACAACACAATTAACAAAGATTTTGGGTAAGTAAGAAGACAAAGAAAAGGCAAGACTTTTTTGCACTTCAATATAGTAAAGCGATAAAGTACAATCTTTCCAAATAAAATTTATATCGAAAAGAAACATAATAGATCATCACTGAATTTGATTGAAATAAATCTTCAAGGGTAAATGACAAACCAAATGAATGCTACAAGAGGGAAAAACTATCATATGTTACCCTGCACTATACAGACAAATTTGAGCTCAAACATCATAGTCCTATCTCAAATTTTAAAAACGGAAGGCATATCTTACCTCCATAATCTTTGTTTTTAACATCCAAATATGAATCAGGAAGAACCCAGCGGACTCCAGGCAACTCTGCAGACGAAAAAAATCATAAGTTTCCTTCTGTAAAGGTCAAAGCCAAAACAAAAGCATAAGTCAAATAAAATATGTACCTTTGAGCTTGTATGAAGTTTCTTCATCCACAAGAGCTCCAAATGCGTAGTAGTGCTTAGTTGAAACTGAGTAGATCTTCATCCTTGCTTCAACCTCACTATATGTGAAAAACATTGAAGGTCAAAAGTCAAAAGGGCACAAGAAAAAATACTCAATTCAGATACAAAAAATTGAAAAACTAAATGAATAAAATATTAACCCATCAGAAAAGAAATACAAATAAATACATAAACAAAAATAATCAATAAATATTTGGTCTGACCGGCCGTCAAAAACCGTGGCAAGGGTTTTGATATAACGATCAATAATCTCGTCCCTAGTAGGGTCCCCTTCAGGCTTTTCCATCACAACGAGCCAGTGCTCAAAATCACACCCATCAAGCAAAATCGTTTCTTTAGGCGGCCGGTTCGACCAATTGGGGCTGCTGTCGTTGAGCGAAGAGGTGGCGGGACGTGACGACATCCCGCGAGCGGAGGGCCCGGTGACGATGCCGCCAGAGCCAAAACGAACCGCGGCGGACAAAGGGCGGAAGCGGTTGAGGAAGAGGAGGGGGAGAGAACGGGAAGAGGGCTTGATGGTGGTGGCGGTGGTGAGCACGAACGAGACAAGAGAGACGCTAGCGCTTTGGTGGCGGTGGGATTTGAGAGAAACATACGAGAGAATATCTGGGTCGCCATTTCTGCTAAACCCTAAGAGACAGAGGGAGAGAAATGAAAAGGAAATTAGACTATAGGGTTTATGGTTAGGGCTTTATAGTTGTAGAAGCAGGAGAAAAAATAAAAATAAAAATAAAAGAGCCCCTGCATTTTTAGTGAAATTGCATAAGGTTTTGAAAAATCAAAAGAGTTTTTTTGTTTGGTTTTTTTTTTTAATGGATTTCAGAAATTCTTGATTTTATTTATATGATGAGAATCTTATGATCAGGAGTAAAAAATTTTGGGAATTTATCTAATTTATCTTTTTAAGGTTCGCTTATGTTGTTATTGTACCTGACCACAGCCTTTATCTTTTATGAATTAGTTAAGATAATATGTCATTGAACCTTTTGCATTCTATTTTATTTATAATTTATCATAAAGTATTATAATATTTTATACTTACCTACATTATCAAATTTTAATTTATTATCTTACACTTTATTTATTTATTATTTTTTATAAGTATTAAAAAAATTTATTTTCAACCACGCTACATTAATAATCATAACACATTAATATTAATGAAAAGACAAAAATATCCTTAGATTAACATTAAAAAATTTTGTAAAATTAAAATTAACTCATCTCTCATCATTAATCATTAAAAAAGTTAACTCATCATCAACAGAGCTAATTAAGTAAAGTTGGCGAGTGACAGGTGGCTACAAAAGGGAGACTTAAGAATATTTTGGCCACAGTAGCGACCATAAGGTTGACTGAGGTAAGGGCCAAGATATTTAGGCATGTACTTAACCCCACTGGCCAGAAATCACCCCACAAAATTTTGTGGAAGAAGCTCATCAGTGACAAGGTTGCTGGATGTACCCATATGACATCAAGAAAGATGATCCTCTAGTCATGGCCCGCCAAGAACAAGAGCGCTTATCCAAGCTTGAAATGTTGAAACGTCGTGGAAAGGGACCTCCCAAGAAAGGCTAAGGGAAGCGTGCAGCCAAGTGCAGCAAGTAGATATTCTACCTCTGAATTACTTGGGAATTGGATCATTACTGATTTGAAAGAAGATATGCAATTGGTTTTGGTACCTTTGTTTTAGCTTGTGGAATATAAAATCTTATCCGTTTTTTGTGAGATTTTCCATTTTGTGCCCAGTTTCTGATACTAAGTAGAGTTTTTGTCTTGAATGGAAATTGAAGTATTTGTTGGTTTAAAAAAAAAAATCATCATCAACAAAATTTTCAACCATACGAGTGGGGATTATAGTCTAGGTTAATTACAAAATCGATCTATTCATAAGTTATAATTAAAAAAATAACACTAAAAGAAATATAACCCAAATACCCACACACGCAACATCCAAACGAAATCAATCCAAAATTAAATTCAAAAGAAACCATCATAGCTTCATCTCTCCGGTTTGCTCTCAACCCAAATACCCACATTGTGAAGCTACCTGCTATCGGTTGCCACCACATTTCTCCACGTCGGCAAGATAGTACAGTCACACCACGACCGACAGCCTTAACCCATGTCAGCCTTATCTTTCCTCTCTTGAAACAACATCACGTCAGCTGCACCACAACAACACCATGACAGACAAAGGAAATTGGAGATCTATTGAAGCCACAATATGAAGCTGCAGCGCATAATCGCTTTGGATAAGCAAGGCTTGAGCTCGCCTTGCCATTGCCATTTTGCTTTCTCTCGCTCTCACTTCGGTTTTTCAGATCAAATTGAGGATTTTATTTTTATGCTTATAATTTCCACCACGAGAACCATCACACAAACAATCAATGACCTACAACTAATTATCCTCAAATATTTCAACAACCTTGATCAATATTGAAGCCATCATTAAACCCAGCACTGAGAAAAAGTGAGAGAGCAGGAGAAGAAATGGGAAAAAAATATTGAAGACAAAATTTGAGGTAATTTTATCTTTTCAATACTTATTAATAAATTATAAATAAAATAAAGTGTAAGGAGTTCAATAAAATTTTATATTACTAATTCACAAAAGATCAAGGTTGTGGTAAGGTACAATAGTGGCAACATAGGCGAACCCTTTTATCTTAAATCTTTTCATAATAAAAATTATCTGAAGGTTCTCGATAATTTTGTATTCAACGGCTGAAGCTTTTTCTAATTGCCCAACAATTTTTGGGCTTTAGCTGGATTCACTTCTGAGACTGCAAAGGCCAGCCTAACCGGGCCCATTTAACATGTTCCGTTGCGTTTGTGTGGTAAAACGAATGAGTGATGGTGATTCACCATCAATTTTATCACGTCTATCTCGTCAGCTCCTGCTTCTCAATTAATCTCAATAAGAATTTTAAAATAATTTTTCTATCAATTTATTCCATCTAATCTTCACTTTACTTGTAATTAAAAAAATGCCACCTTACTCTTACTGTAATTTTTGGACTTTATTCTTTTTTGGGGGTGTTTGCGGATCAAATTTTGTAGATTAGACGTCAATTCATATCCGATTTATAATTTTACAGATTATAAATTTTTAATCTAATCCAATCCACATATTAGTTAAATTCAGTTCAAATTCAATGCATACATCTGCAGATCAGATGTAGATTTGACCCAATTCATATCCAATCCACATTTTTACGGATTGGTTTGGGGGCTAAAATTTTTTAATCATGTCCTATCTATGAACTAATTAAATAAAAAATTTAATATAAAAATGATTTCACTATCGATCAAATTCAAAATTAAATAAGATTTAAATAAATTAATTGTTTAAATAAAGTTAGAAAATATATTCAAAGTTTCAAAATATAACACATCAAAAAGAAAAAAATCTCATTTGTTTACATCAGTACATGAAAATTAACTGCTTAGGAAGCTATATTTTTCATTTAATTATTTATATTTTATATAATTATCGGATAAGATATAATATGGTATTAATGCGACTATATTTTAACTTATTTATTTATGAGTAAGTATAATACTATATTTATGAGTTTAATTTTTTATTAAATAATTTTATTTTTTATTTTTTTACAGATTCACGGATTTTTACGGATTTATAATCCATATCCAATCCACTAACTGCGGAATTTTAAACTTTTAATCTAGACGAATTGAGCGGATCAAATTCTACGAATCAGACGAATTAAGCAAATCAGATTGAATTCTAAATATTCCTATCCTTTTTCATACGCAATACCATTTAAAACTTAAAAAATCTACTTAAAAGAAAAAAAAATTCTTTAAATCTTTCTCTTCCTTTACTATTGCAGCTTTTTGTTTTTTTCTCTTCACAAGTGCAGCCATGGCTCGTGGGCCTGATGGGGAAACAAATTTCTAGGTTCAGATTTAAATTCTTCCTTTTCTTTTTATTAGTGGGGCAATGAGATTATTCCTTGGTAATTAAATTAACCAAAAAAAAAAAAAAGTAGAGTGGAGAAGGCCCTTCAGTTAAATGCACTAATTTACCAGGAACATAGATTTAACCAACCTATTAAAAACGACTCTAAGAAAGAACGATATGGCCTACAGCGCAGCTACCTTAAATGCTCTTAAAATAGGCCAAGGTTTTAAGGAATATCTTGAGTATAATTAAGAAGTTGGTGGTACAATATAAGAATTCAAATTTGATAATGGTCCATTGAAGATAAATTGATAATTTTAAAAGCAAAATTCAAAACGAAAATGTTTTATTATAGAAGTAAAACTCTTCTATATATTGTATTGAAAGACACAGGTGTCTTATGTAACTTTCTTTTTAAACCATAAATATTACTTGCATAAAATTGTTTTTAAAATAGTATTATTGAACAAATATTCTTTATTTTATTATTGTTAATTAGCGTGGAACGAGAGCAAATACAAGCAAATTAGGATTGTATTATATGTAAGTTGGGTCCACATGATTGTGTACAGAAATATTTTAGCATGAGGGGAACGCACATGACAAGTCTACATGATGAAGTTGGCGAGAACTATAGAAGAAATAGAAGATTTAGGCATTAATCTTTGTGAGGACCATAAGATCAAAGTAATTGAAGACAAATCAATGTCTACATAGAAATTATCATTCAAGAGAAGCAAACAATATCCTAGAGATATCATATTAATGTTGTTGTGATTCTTAAAGTTCAAGATAGAGTTGATTTGTACAAATAAAAATCCATTTGATTACTCAGTATGTTCATCATATTCCCTTCTTTGATTTATCAAGATTATAGAGAGGTATTGAAGAGATAATATCCCTATATTTTCATGAAGAGTTCCGTATGTATCTGAAGGCTTAAAAGATGAAGATTTGACATAATTATACTCTTATAGTGTATTTACTTCATGGAATAGGGAATGTAAATGAAGAAATGAGATGAAATCTATATTTACTTGACAAAATGTAATTTGGGAATGAGAATAAAATGTGTGAGTCTCACACAATTTGGGAATGAGTAATTTTTAAAACCCTCTCTGAGGTTTGGTGTATTCTCACTTAGATAGAAAGTATCTACTTATTCTCAATAGCCTCCCCTGATGTTAGTATTCCTACTCTTAAACCATTTGTTGACTGATAAAATGACCAACATACCATTGACTTCAAAACAACACATTTTTTATAGTAAGATTAATATATAGTATGTACGATTGGTTTATAGTATCATATTTGTTTTGGCGCCAAATAGATATAGACACAATGAAAGTACCAAATAACCCTTGTCATTTTCCAAAATGACTTAGCTAAAAGAAAAAAAATTTAAATTTTTTAAATAGAAAAAAATTCAAAATTTAATTTCAACTTGCTTCTAAAATAATTTCAACTTGCTTCTCAAACTTAAGATATAAGATAAAACATTCATCTTCCTTCATTAGTATCAAACCACCACTACAAATATCATTTTATCTCCACATTAATCATTTACAAACTCTTTCAACAAAAATCAAGAGATTCCATAAAGCATGAATTTTGATAATTTATCAACAAAAGGACTCTGCAACATTATTGGCACACGCAAGAGCAACAACTTTGTTCCCGCACCTTCTTGCTTGTCATGAGGGTCACTGCCAGCCGTAGCAATCCATTCATTTCTCTTATTCACGTCTTTATATGAACATAAATGTCAAAGTGTGTTGCAATTGGGAAGTCTGTAGTTCTGAAAGCAGGGTAATGTCTGTATCACCACAAAACCAAGATGGACAAGTTCATGAGGCACGAAAAAAGAAAAACTAACCAAATAAGATTAAGAATGAACATTTCCAACATCATCCTTCCCCATGTCAAAAGCATAATATGCTTTGCACATTGCTTTTTATCATTCAAAATTTTCTTTTCAAACACTAGATTGTCATTAGTAGTCTTGCCTTTTCTAACAGTGCCAAGGGATTGATTAATAATCTTTCTCTGCAAATAATGATAAAAGGTGGACATCTACAATCATCACAACAATGCAAACAAAAATTCTGATAGCAGAAAATAATTAATGCATAGAGTGGGAAACAAATCTTTATATAGTCATTATGTATCCCTAAAATCAAAACTTAAGGGGAAAGAGAAAAAAAATGTGAAATAAATCATCCCAAAATTCCTTCAAGTATTACTAACCTTCTTTATACTAATAAGAATTTTGGACTAGAAGCCACTAGTAAACTCAATTTAACATGATTAGAGAAATAAATAAATAAACAAAAACCTTGGACACTAAATATTATTTCTTGACAAACAAATCGTATTAGGGAAAAGCAGACAAACTTGTAACTAAGTCATGTAGGGACTCCCAAGTGGCCAGAGTCACTCCCTCACAAATGTGAGGGAAGTGGTTTGAGCCTCCGCAGACGAATTGTAGGGGTTTTAATTTAAATTTCCTTCCTTGGAGCCTAAGAGCTTCAATGAAGGCAGTCTTTCTTTCAAGATGGGAGTTGACGTTCCTCGAATATTTGACAGGGTTAAAAATCTGAGCGGTACCATATCAGAATTGATGTAAACGAGTCTCAATATATATATGATTGTAAATGTCATCATGAGCAATAGTTCTCATTCAAAAAAAAAAAAAGTCATGTAGGGACTTGAATTAACATCTCAATGCTTTCTATATTTCAAATGAAGTCTGCAAGAGTTTGCCTTCAAGAAGGTTGACTTAATATGATGCGGAAAATGTGACCAGGAAGGACATACTACTTGGTATGCAATGCAACCTCCTTATATGCTTGACTTGTCATGCTTGGCCTCTCCAATTTCGAACTAAAATGCTGTGTATAACTTTATTGAACCTGAGCAGAGTTGTGGTCTGAAATTGCATTAAAAATAAAATGTCAAAAAAGTTAACTTGAAGAAACAACAATGAAGAAAATGATATTAAAAAATATAAATTGAAAAATAACAATTTGCAGAATTTTTAATGCAACTGTCCATGCTTCCATTTATACAAAACCAACAAGTTATCACCAATCATAGGTTAATATAATTTCTCCATCACAAATTTATCTAGTTTTTCCACATATAACCATTCTTTATAATTTCAGTGCATGCCCCAATAAAGCCATGTAATGCACTTCGCTGTTGAAACTTTTTTCCTTGAATTAAAACATATATGCAACTAAAATATCTCATGTGCACCCTAAACCCATGGATCCAAAGAATATATCAAACCATTTCATTTTTCGCAACCCAAGTCATGTAAATAACACGATAAAAACCCAAAAAAAATTCAAAAACCCCTTTAACAGAATATTTAATAAAGCCATGTAATGCTCAATGTGCACCCTATACTACCCATATACACTTCAAACTATCTTCAATATACATTTTTATATTTAATTTTACTATAACTATCATGAATCTATTGAAAATAATCATAAGAAACAAATAAAAATCTAAAAAATTTTCAAGAACTATTTTTCAATCAATCATAAGGCAGCAAAGATATTTTGCTCTATGTTCAACGTGCTTTTGCAATACTCATTTAACTACAACTAACACTAAATGATGGACAAAATCAAAAGCAATAGCAACAATCTTAAAAAATTTCAAGACCCATTTGCTAATTTTTCATCGAGACTACCAATTTCAGCTAATAAAACTAGCATGCATTGAAAGAATTAATACCTTGGCTAGTTGCCGGCAAAACTCACTCACGGTCGTGAATCATTCGTAGCCGATATTAGAGTTGGCTTCATCATCATGGTCTTTAATTTATGGCCGAAGTACTTGATCAAAGCATTAGAGAAAAAATGAAATGGGTTTTGCTTGGTTGCTTTGGATTTTTGTAGAGTAGAGAGAGGAGCACTTTTTATTTTGTTAATGTCTGTGGGATAAAAGCATGCTTCAATTTATTCTCCATTGGATATTAACAATGGTCAAATCATTTCCAAAGCCCAATGCGAAAATATTAAGTTAATTTGTATAGTGTCATTAACACATTTAATTTACAATCTTACCCTCACTACTCAACATATGCTAAACGGAATATTAACATTAGGAGAGGATATTAAGAATATACAAATATTTTTTATTTAAGTGAGAATACGTAAAATTTCAGGGGAGATTTTTAAAAATTACCTTTTGAAAATAAAGAATAAAAATTTTATTCCCATGTGGTTGAGAATGAAAATAAAAAAATGAGAATAGAATATATGTTTATTTTTATATTCCTCAATTTTTTTTTATATTTTTTAAATTATCCTCATTCAAATCACAATTAATTTTATTATTTTAAATACCATTAATAATAATAATTATTAAATTTTATTAACATTATTATTTTAGTTATTATTAATTATTATTAATTATTATTTTATTATATTATCACTATTAACAATAAAAATAAAAATAATTAATTTATCATTATTAACAACATTATCATTGTTGTTGTTGTTATTATTATTATTAATAAAAATAATAATAACAATAATTAATAATAATTAAAATAATAAATTTAATAAATTTAATAATAATAATATGTAATTTTCATTTTTTAGATATAAAAATGATATTAATTAAAAATAATAATAAATGTTAATAATGATAATATTAATAAAATAATAATAACAATAATTAATAATAACTAAAATAATAAAGTTAATAAAATTTAATAATAATAATAATAATAAATGTTAATAATGATAATATTATAAAAATAATATTAACAATAATTAATAATAACTAAAATAATAAAGTTATAAATTTAATAATAATAATAATAATAAATGCTAAATGATAATATTAATAAAAATTAATAATAACTAATAGTAAAGTTAATAATAATAATAATAATAATAATAATAATAATAATAATATATAATAATAAACATGTTAATAATGATAATATTAATAATAAAGTTAATAAAATATAATAACAATAAATTTTAATAATGATAATATTAATAAAATAATATTAACCATAATTAATAATAACTAAAAATAAAGTTAATAAATGTTAATAATGATAATATTAATAAAAATAATATCAACAACAACATAATAATAATATATTATTATTATAATAATATTATTATTAAATTTTATTAACTTTATTATTTAGTTAGTTATTATTAATTATTGTTAATATTATTTTTAATAATAATAATAATAATAATAATAATAATAATAACAACAACAACAATAACAACAACAACAACAATAATGATAATATTGTTAATAATGATAAATTAATTATTTTTATTAATTATTAATATTATGGGTATTTTGGTAAATTGATTCTCATTCCCATTCTTGATTCCCATTTATTTTGCCAAGTAAATACATCAATGAAATTTCAGCATATTCTCATTCTCATTTATTTTTGCCAAGTAAATATTGAAATCTCATTTCCATTCTTTGAAGTAAACGTACCATTAATTACATGTGATTCACCTAGCTCTGTATAAAGGAGAGTCATTCACATATATTGGTAGAAGGTAAAACAAACAATATTTGAGAGTATCTTTGTTAACCCTTTTAAGGATGCTGTCGTTCGTTTCGTATCTTCTCTTTAATGACTTTGATGTGAGAAGAGACTGTATCTATATTAAGACTTTATGATTCTTAGGCGGTTTTGATTATTTGGTGATTAATTTGTTGATTCGGTCTGTGCAAGAGTGAAGGTTGTTAGAGCAATATAGGAATTCTATATCAATGGCTAAAAAATGGGGATCATTCTTTGATTTAGGAGATGTTGTCTCTAGTCTTTTCGGGAGAAAGGATCGTGTGTTTTAGTAAAGTAGTTTTAAGGAAAGGTGACATACCATTGATTTAAAAGTCTTGCTAAGAAGAAGAAGTAAAACTTGGTGAGGTTATAATAAGGTGACATAAATCACTGAGAGGGAGTCTCTTATTGTGTAAGATTTCAATAGTTTGTAATCTCTTGAACCTAGTTAACTCCTTGAAATCTTGTGGTGGCTCGTGGAAGTAGAGATTTGGACCCAAACAACATAAAATCCTCTTGTGTGCTTTATTTTTACACATTAATTTATTTAATTAACTTTTAATTAAACTTGTTAAGCCTACTAAAATTTGATCTAGTACAGCATCTTGAAAACATCAACTTTGTTCTCATTTTTTTTTCTAAATATTAATTGACATGTTTATAATTTAAATATTATTTTAATATTCCCTAACTTAGTTTTATGTTAATTTATATTTTATTATGTTAATTTAATTTAATTTTTTATGTTTTATTACTGTAGGAATATTTTAGACTATTTAAATAATAAGAGTTTAAAGAAGAAATTAATTGAAAATTTATGGAAAGTAATAGAATTAAAATGGAGGAAAATCGAAGAAGTAAAGACTTAATAAGGCAATCACGTGGAGAATAAACGAAAAATAGGAAAAAGGAAGCTTAAAGGAGAATAATTGGCTATTTTTAAGTGTACAACTCGCGTGAATAATTGGAGAAGCATTGATCTTTGATTCAAGTGGCATGCACGGACGCACATGAACTTGGGCCTTTTGTTTTGCAAAATATAATGGCTAAATAAATTAAAAAAAGGCGGCTTTGGCTTTTGTGTTAATCCTTTCCATAGGGGGAGCGCCTAAGTTGCGTTAATCGTAACTTACAACTTTTGTCTTTTTTTTTTTGCTAATTTCATATGAGTCCTTTAAATTTTTGTTATTCTCAATTTTTATAGTTGTGGATTTATTTGTCTTCTTCCATCCCTTCTGCATCGATTTTTTATTTTCTCCAAAGCTTTATTTATTTCCTTAAACAATAGTATATGGTTATCAAATTCGTACAGATCTACAAATTTAGAATAAACTTCTGGTCCTAAATTTACTATTCCTATTCTTTCTTGTTCTAACAAATCTATTTTCTGGTTGATTAAATTTATATATGTGTTTACTATATTTTCCCATCCTAAAATCATATGATCAATATTACTTGCTAACTCTTGTATTGTATTAACAACTTGATTCATAGTGTTTCCATTTTATACCAGTAGATTAGAAATTTTATAAATTTATCTATAAATTTCATTTTCTTTTCTATTAAAATTTCACCTCCTGTTGTATCTATAGATCTCTCACTAAGCTCCTCTGTTAATTCGAGTTCTATATTTCTTATATTATTTTTGTCAGTTTTTAATGCTTTTATTAAATTTTTTATTTCTTCTTTATTATATACCTTTAATGTATATAAACTATCAACTATTGCCTGTATAGAATCCATACTGATGGTTCTATGGCTCTGATACCATTTGCTGCCTTTGCTTTATTTAACTAAATTACAAATAAACTAAAAATACAAATAATTAAAACTGAATTAAAGAGATAAAATTACAAATTCAAAATGACAATATGATCAAAAATTAAATATACACAAAATCCATGAAATTAATTGATATATGTTCGAACATGTAGGTATAAATATTTTTAGAAAAGTACGTGGCGTTGTTTTACCAGAGTGATGAGATCCTTGGCAATTCAGTCAAGATATTTAATTCTCCTTTGGACCAATAGCCCGCACACCTTGGTTTCCAGCCTATATACTCTTCTTTTATTTTTCAAGTTATATTTCAAATTCTTCATTATCTGAATTATAAATATATGAAGGTCCTTCTGTATCAACTATTTGTTCTAAATATGCCTTTACTATATCAATTCATTCTTCTATTGTCAACATAATTATATTATGTTTTAGATTATCTATCTCAATATCTTTTATGATTTTGTGTTTTATTTCTTGAGGTAAATCCAGAGAATGTACTGCTAACAGATCTTCTGTTCTAACAAATTCTTGTTTACTGAACAAATATGAGCTCTGTTTAGATGACCCTAAATTAAAATCTATTATCATCATGTACTCGTTATATGTTATTCTTGTAGTTGGATTTATCATGTATTATTTGGATCCTCCAAGAAAAGATATGTGATTCATATTAACAATTTACTTCAATTTCAAAATTTTGCTCTTCCTCCATAAATCACTTTACCAACAACTGCCAACAACTTTCACCAAGAGATAAAAGTCGAGTATTATTACCTAAATCACCTTCTCTTCTTTGCCTTCCGATCTCTTTCCAGTGACCTGCAGCCTGGACGTCCTATTCCCTTCACATCCTCTTGTCTTAGCGGGATCTACGGACTTGAGTGGCTTTACTGTGTGGATTTTGATCGTCTTGCTAAAGAAGAGTTTGTTAAGTTTAAGTTCCTCTTCTTTTTCTTTGGTTATTTTGTTTTTAGTTAATGATGTTTTGATTTAGGATTTCGAGCAAGTGAGTGTTTAGTGGTTCATTTGTTTTTCAGAGAATTGAGATATGAAAAATTGTCTGAGGGAAAAAACGTCTGAGCGTTCTCCTCTCCTTTCTATTATTTATCAGTAAAGATTTACATTATTAGTCTATGATGTCACTGCTTACATCATTTTCTACATTATTACAGGAATGATGTTACAAAATATGCATTATTGATTTTTTGTCCTCTTCTTCTTTTTACTTTGTTCACTATTTTATCTTGTCTGCCACGAGCTGCTTTATTTGTCGGGCATCTTCATTTCCATAAGCTGACAGGCTTGCTGCAGGATTTCACTGCTGCTTGGAAATCTCATGGTGCTAATTTCGTTAATGAATTCTAGAAGGATATTTGAAGGTGTATGGCTATCCTCTGAAGTTACAAGAATGTAATTTTAAAATCGGATAATTGTTCTATAATTTCTTTTATAAAGATCTTTGGCGATACTCCCTATTACTTTTATTCCCCTAGCTCTGCGGGTCCTGATCCATGATTTGGTTATTTGAGGAACATTTGTGTATTCAATTCATACCTCTATCTGGAAATTTTTTGAAAGGTGACCTATTGAGATCATATAAAATGCTTGGTATTCTACATTCTGGTAGTATTATGGACTAATAGTGTAGAATTTTAGGTATAGTGACCTTTTCTAGGTAAATTTTGAAACTTCCTTGACTAACAGCTCATCAAAATAAGCTATTTCCCTTAGGTCTGTATCTAGATATATTAAATATAGGTATCTATATTTTACTATTTTCCCAATAAGGAGAGGATCTTCTCCTTTTATGGCTATCATTCGGGGATACATATTTTTTCCTGGGGCTTTAAAAATGGTATTGTTTTGTGAACAAGTAGAATATACTAATGTGGAAAACTGTTTATATTCTTCTTCTTTTGGATTTAGAGGAGAAGGTTTTTCTTCTTCTTCTGAGGGTGTATTGTTTATCTTGATAAACTTTTTTGAAGAAGTTGCTTTTAGTGATTCAATTTCTATGAATATGGTTCGGCTGAAAGATGGATCAAAAGCTGGTTCCTGTTGTGGGTGTGGTCCACTACTGCTTCATATTTTTATTGGGCTAGTGTTTATTGAAAACCTTTTTGTTAGGTCGCTTATGTATGACTCTAACAAATGTATTCCTTTTTCATGAGCCTCTGTGGCTTCTTTCATGTAATTTATGGCATCGAGCATGTTTGATGCTTCGGCTTTAAGCCTTTGTATTTTTGTGTTTATCACAGATAAAGTTTTATTTACTTCTGCATTCATTCTCCAAATTTTATGTTCCTACTTAGAAAATCTACAAGAAAATTGTTAGTTCCCTTAATATGTATAATCTTAAAATTATAATAGGACAAATAGGCTTGCCACCTATGTAACCTTCTATATTGGGGTTCATTTGGTAAAATTTTATTTATGAGTGAGCTTACTTGGGAATTATCTGTTTCTATAATAAATTGTTTTTGAAGTAAAAATAATGAGAATTTCTTTATTCCTTTATATATTACAAGGAGTTCATTTTCATGGATTGGATAATTTACTTGTGCTTGATTAAATGTTCCACTAGTATATCGGCAAATTTCATTTATATTAGTTTTAAATATTGCTCCCCAATATAAATCAGATGCATCAGTTTGTATTATTAACTTATCGTTTTCTTCTGGTAATCTTAATGCCAAGAGATTTTTACATTCCTCTTTTAGACTCATTACAGTTTTTGTATGTTCTTCGCTCCATCCTCTAGTATTATTTTTCCTGAGCAATTTCTGAAGTATATTTCTCTTTTTTGCTAAGTCTTTTATAAATCCTTCTGCATAATTTAAACAACCTAAAAACTTTTGTATTTGTTGTTTATTTTCTAATTTATTTGGGAATTCTGTAATCTTTTTTCCTATATGGCTTTGAAGTCTTATTCTTTTTTTTGACAAGAATCATTCCTAAGAATTCTATTTTCTTATGTTCTATGACTGCTTTTCTTTCTGACAGCACAATACCTTCTCTAATGCATATATTAATAAATTCTTGTAAATGTTTTCTATGGTCTTCTAATGTTTCTGATGCTATTAATATGTCATCAACATATACTATGATGTAATTATAATATTTAAATATTTTATCCATTTGGCTTTGGAAAATTTGAGGGGTATTCTTTAGTCCAAAGGGCATTACTAACCATTCATAATGTCCTTGTAGGGTACTAAATGCTGTATAAGGAATACTATATTTTTCCATTTTTATTTGCCAAAATCCTGATTTACAATCAAACTTCGAATAATATGTTTTATTTTTTACAAAATTGATTAATACTTCTTTATTTGGAAGAAAATATCCGTTGAATTTCATATATTTATTTAGTTCTTTATAATTTATTACCATTCTTGCTTTACCTCTAATTTGTTCTGATCTTTTTCTGACCATAACGGCTGGACTATTATGTGGGCTATTGTTGTTTCTGATTAATTTTAGAACTAATAATTCTTTTATTTGGATTTTAAATTCTTCTCTATCTTCTTCTGTATACATCATAAGTCTAAGTCTTATTATCCTATTTTCGATTAATTCTATTTTTGCTTTAGGGTGGTCTGGTTTCCATAATGCTAACGGGTTATCTTTATAGACTTGTTCAAGCTGTGACTTTATTGTTTTTAGTTGTATATTATAACTCTGTCCTTTTTGGATTAGGTAATGTTTTTCATAAATAAACGTATTATCACCACGCTGGGCTGGCTGAACTCTGTAAGGTTTAAATTCGCGAGGAACGCGAATAATATGATTAGAAGGGGTTTTAAGGGTAATCATATATGTAGGTTGTTGGTAATATTGAAATTGTTATATAAAATCATTTCCTAGGAGTATATCACAATCCATACGGTCATATTGAAATATGTGATTTACACGTATTATCTTACTTCCTAAAAGTATTTCAAAATTTATTAAGGATTGATTTACTTGTTGTTTATCTCCTGTTATTCCAATGATTTTTAATTTTCCGTTCGGTTTCCATTAGTTTGATAAAAAAGATTTCATAATTGTGATTTCACTATCAGTGTCTATTAGGGCACATGTATCTATATCTTTTTCGATTATGTTTATTTGTATATAAACAGACATAGGGTATTTTATATAAGCTTGCTTTAACATGTTTCACATATTATTTTTTGACCTTCTATGTGTAAGGTTATTTTATATTTTTCAATTTTATAGTATTCCAGATCATTTAAAAAATTATTTCCTAATACTATATTTTTTTTGGATCTGTAGTCATGAAAGAGTCTATATAACAAGATACTATTATTCTCAATCCTTCTATAATTATAGGGACTTTAACTTCTTGTTTACAAATATGTTTATTACCGTTGAAATCAGTATATTCATGTGGAATTTTTTTCTTTAATCAAGAGTCCTTTATTTTTAGTGTGGTTCATATAATTATGACTTGTACCAGTATCTATTAATATGGGTACTTTTGTTGTATAGTCGATCCCATTAAAATATTGTCCAAGTATTTTTATTACATTATTAGTTGGTGTAGATTTAACTATTTTTCTATCAGTACTTAATCTTCTGGATGAACTTCTTCTTACTAGGGTTCTTCCTGCAAAACTAATAGGAATGATAGAGTTTTCGTTATCATTATTTAAGAATTGTTTTTTATCATCTATGTTTAATTCATAATTTATAGGAATTTTGTATTCTTGAATTGTTGGCTCTATAAATGATGCTATATCTTGACATTCCTTATTTATTTCTATATAAGGTTTATTTCCATATATAATTTGAATTACAAAAACTATATAGTGCAGAATAATGTATTGTCATTAACCTATTTCCTTATTTCATTAAATTCCTTTTTAATAATTTAAAGTGTAAACTTAATGTTTCATCAATATTTTTATCTTTGATGTGTACACAATATCTAGGGTGACATGTGAATAACAATTTAGTGTAACATAAATTTCCTTTTTTGTTCCTAAATGTCCTATACTAGGATCATTAAATCTTTGGTTATGTATCGATAAGACTATGGACTATTTATTCCTTCTTTAAAAAGAGATTTTACTAAGATTTGTATTTCTGCTAGATATACATATTGAATTTTTTTCCTTTGTTGACTCATTTTTTACTTTTCTCAATGCTAAGTCTATAGTTCTTTTATTTATTAAGCTACACCTTATATTTCCTTCAGCTTGTGTAATTGTTACGGCCTTTTCTTGTTCATAATATTCATGTAACACTATTATTTTTCTTTTGAACATGTCTCTTAGTTTATGTATTATTCCATATTCCGGTTTTTCCATGTTTATTTTTAAAAGTTTGTTATATTTTTCCTTATTAAAATTGGCAACAAGACTATATCCTGTTTTATTCTTTTCCTTTTCTATTTCTTCAATTTCTTCTATTTTTTCTATTTCAGTGTTTTCTTTTTCTTTATTCAGACTCATCTTCAAATTCTATCACCATATAAACTTATTTTCCTTTATAATCTGATATGTCACTTATTTCTTCTAATTCTGTCCTTATATTTTCAAAATATTCTTTTAAAAGTCTGACTTTCTTTTTTGTACAATCTGGGCTGATATGTCCTATTTCTCCACAATTCCAACATTTACATTTGGATTTATCTAATTTTTCTTTTTGATTTTTATACTTCCTCTTATAATACTTCCTTTCTGGTTTTCTGTATTTCCTTTTAAAGTTATTATATTTTTTATATTTTTTCTCTCTTTTGTATAACTTTTTTCTTCGTTTATAAGGAGTATAACAACCCCATTGTATTGGCATTTCTGTCTTCTCACAACATATTTCTCCTATATTTCGACTCTTCTTCATTAAATTTCTTTGGATGCATATTTCACTTAACCTCATATTTAAAAATCTTATTCTAGATCCTAACGTATCAGGATATCTATTAATAGTACTATATTTTTCATACTCATTCAAAAAATATCTATTCCAGGAGTATGGTAATTTGGAGTAGTACAAATTTTTATAAACATTTTGATCTTCATTACTAAAGAATTGTGTATAATAATATTTTTTAAATTCACAAGTGTATTCTTTAACAAAACACATGTTACAAATGGTTAAATTTATCAATTTCATTATGGCCTCTAATTTGTCATTTTTTTGTTTTTGTTGCTGTATTTTCTAACCAATCTTCTCCTAAGAATTCGCTAACAATGTATTCGATTATTCTTTCAATTCCTAATGCTTTACTTCTTGTCAAAGCTATTTTAGTTGAATCTTTTATTAATTTTTGTGTATCTTCACTTAGTCCTTTCCACCAGTTGAATACATCTCCTGTGAAACTGGCTATTAGGATGTCAGCAAATAGGTTTATTTTTTCCACTTCTGTATTTAGATTCCAATCATCTTTAGAACCATTATAAGTAAAAAATAATCTCATTTGCATTCCCCATTCAACTAAAGCCTTACAGGGGTCTAGTTTACAATCTAAATCTAAAAATGTTCCTATATTACTTATAGGTACTAATTTATTGTTATTAGGTTGATATTCTTTTTTCCAAGGAGTATTTTTAGTGGGAGGATAATATTAAAAAATGGTCTATTTTTCCTTTTATTTTCATATCTGTGACTTGGTTATGCAACATTAGGTTTCATTTCTGATCCACCAGCAGTATTCATTTTTATTTGATATTCCTTTTCAAAATCTTCTAAATCACTGAGGTTTATATCACTTAATTTTTCAGTTAATTCTTCCAAAGTGTCTTCCATTAATCTGAATCACTTGGAGTTGCTTCTCTTATTTCTAATTTTTCTTTACCTTTTTCATTACTTTTTAATTCTGCTTTTAATTTTTCTGTTTTTTCTAGTATTTTTGGGTATTGGGTTTTCATAAACCAATCATCATAGCTTCCTGTTTGAGGTTTTTGTATAGGTTTCTTAAAGCTTGTTCTAATTATTCCTGACTTTAATATTTCAAATTTTTCTAATTTTTTATTTTTCTTTTGACTTATCTTAATTACAGATAATTCTATTTTTATTTTTCCTATTTCTTGTTTTATATGCTTTATTTCTTCTTTAAGATAGTGTTAGCCTTCCATACAAGGATTTAGGGTGTGAAAATTAAAAGCATTATAAAAGGGAGGCAAAGATAGATAGTCGGGGAGAAAAGAAGAGAGAGCAGCAGCCGCAAAAATTGAGAGAGAAACCGAGAGGGAAAAAAGAAAAGTAAAAGAAAAAAGAGAGAAGCCACCACAGCAAATTCAGGAGTAATAATTTGGAAAAACCGGTTGCAGAGATTGAAGAGAAACAACTTCTTGAGTTTATTATTATTATTTTAAATTATTTTGTTTGAATGTTCCTTATCATGTTTATGGATTTTCTTTATATTCTCATGAACTAATTTATTTTACTAGAGTTAAAATGTAGCCTAATTATGAAAATTTAATTCCATAAATCTATGTCATTTTTAGTTTATTATTCCATGATTGAGTGTTCATTATTGTACTTAATACTTTTAAATATCTTATCAATATTTGAATGATTTGAGGATACATAATAAGACCAAGGGGAGATTTATGTGTTTTTGCTCTGTGTAAAAATGTCATGAATTAAACGAAAGATAAAGATGTGCCAATGTGATTCGTGCAGTTTTATTCAAAAATTTCCATAGAACTTAATGAATCTTTACTTATTTAAAATCATATAGAGATATAATAGATTAATATGTGAATGTATTTTTGATATCACTCGAGACAGGATATTGAATAGACTATGGAAATTTACTATTAACATAGGTAATAAGCTTTAATAGCATAAATGAACGATTAAATTGAATTGGTTATAGTGAAATAAGATGTTCTAGTGTCTTAATCTCATGGTAATTTCTATTACTGATTTCATCTCTATTTAATTTTTAGTTATTTTATTTTATTATTTATCTAAATTTCCTTATTCGATTATTCAAATAAATTAGAGTTAGAATAATTTCGGTAGGTAATAGAATATACAATCTCTGTGATAATTTCAGTAGGTAATAGAATATACAATCTCTGTGAGACCATACTCTACTTTTCATTATATTACTTGTGCTGATTAGTACACTAGCTAATTTATGCAGCACTAATTCAAATACAGTATCGAACGAACCTTTTTCTTCAACATCAAGAGGACAATTTTCTTTTTGTTCAATTACTAACTAGCTTTGCATTCAACTAGTTCAAGCAAACAGTAAACATCATTAGAGTAATTATAGATCTATCTAAAAATGCTTTGGAGAATATGAAAGGATATTTAATTTGGGTTTTAATTTTCAAAGATAAATATGTCATCAATAAAATGTCAAAGATTACAAATGAAATGTGAGGGAAAGTCCTCAAGCTACCTGCTAAGCTGAGAGTAGATGCATTACAAGCTCTAAGCCCAATTGAATCTCACGAAGATTCATAATTAAAATTGCAATATCACGTGGGTGTGGTTAAAACCAATATGATTATTATCATTTCACTACTTCAAGTGTTGTAAAAAATCAAATGACTATGAAAAGTATTATTCCATATTATTTTATTACTATAATTTTACAAAATTTATTATTTATTATTTTTTTGTTTAGAACCGTTAGTTGATTAGTTAGTTGACTAGTAACATACCAACTTTATCCTTCATGGTAAAATAGACAAATAGAGATCGAATAGCAGACAAAAAATTATGTTATGCCCTTAAATTGTTAAACAATAGTTTTAACCATAAATTTAAGAATAATCCTGAATTTATTATAACTATAAAAGTATTAAATTGACAAAAATATCTCTAGATAATTTTGTTAAAAAACACACAATCTATTAAACAACAAAACATTTAAAGCTTATCTGCATAATCAACATTTCCATATTTTAGTTTTTTTTTGTTTGTTTGAGATTAGATTGTGCATTTTTTAACAAAAATATCTGGGAGTATTTTTGTTAATTCACTACTTTTACAGTTATAATAAATTCAAGGTTATTCATAAATTCATGGTTAAAACTATTATTTAACAATTTAAGAGTATAACACAATTTTTTGTCTACTATTCGATGCCTTTATTTTTGTGTTTTACCATAAAGGATAAAATTAGTGTTTTACTAGTCAACTAACGGTTTTAACAAAAAGTAGTAAAATAAAAAATCTTACAAAGTTATAGTAGTAAAATAATAGAGAATAATATTTTTTTATAGTCATTTAATATTTTACAATTCTTGAAATATTGAAATAATAATAACCCAAAGCAATATATTCTTAAGTAATTTCATTTAAGAACAGAATATGTTACAATAAAAATGAGTAATGAGGGATAAAAGGAGGAAATCCAATATCACCATCCAAAACAAAACAAACCGAATAAGGTTATCATGTTATTTGATCTCAAAAATCAGATCACAAAGCTCACTATTGGCCTAATGTCTTTAACAATGTCGAGAGTATCAATTCATAGCCTTTATAGGGATTCCCGGTGATCTTCTATCACTACAAGAAAATCTATTATTACCGAAGAAAATTATTCCTCGGTATTTGTATAAATCCCTCGGTAATACTGATTACTGAGGGATTTTTTTTCATCGGGGTCCATCGTGAAAGCACTCGTCGTTAATTCTATACAACCGATAAACCCTCGGAATTAAGTACTTTTTCCAACGGATTTTTCCCTCGATATAAAAAATAACGTTCCCCGGTAAAAGTATTCAAACGAGGAAGAAAAACACTTCCTAGGACTACTTGTTGTCGGTAATAGTTAACTTCCCATGATTTCTTTTTGTCGGTAAAATTATGATCCGTCGGGAATAGAATTTCCGACAACATATGCTCGCTCGGAACAAAAATTAGTCCCTTGGAAATTACTAGCTTCCAAATATATGAATCCCTCGGAAAGAATGAATTTTCCCTCGGAAATGTTGAATATTGACCACTAACATTTATGCAGAAATCAATATTTAATTAAAAACATCAATATTACGTTATTTTTTTCTTTATTTGTTATATAAATTAATTGGGTATTAAAGTTATAGAATCTATGTGTAATAAAGTTCACTAAATTAAAATAATAATAATCCAATACATATAACCAAAGCTAAATGTAGTTTTGATGGTTCAGCTTCATACAAAATGATTCCTCATCTTCATATTCTCACACATCAACAGCTAAGGTTGTACATTCATACTTCTTAAATATTCCAGCTATTTGGCTCATCACTTTCAATTTGTTCCTCATCTTTTTCCTCTACTCTAGCGTCCTGCATTATTATTTCAAAACCTCTTTTATATAAGTACGCCATGCTATAATATTAACTAAAGAAAGAAAGGGACAATAAAACTAAATAAAATTAGTCCAAACACTTGACATATTCAAAACCAAAAAGAATTTAAAAGTAGATTTAAAGGAAACAAGCGCTAGCTTATTTAGTACAGCTAAAGAAGAGATGTACAATCCAATCACCGAAGGCAAAAAATCCTGAAACTCAATAAATTTTCACAGGCATGATATAGTGGTATAATATAAATAAGGGGTCCAACTACAATGCGTCATGGGTTTGGTACCCAAGTCGTTTGTCCGTTTGCTAATGAGGCTTTAGATTGTAAACTAATGTAATCAACGGCTGAGATTTAAAACTTGGAAAATGGGTAACCGTCTGAAGGCATAGTATGAGTAAAAGGAAAACAAAAGAGATAAGTATCATCTTTCTCCCCACGTGTGAACTTTACAGGCGAGTGCTGCAGGCATTGTTGTGTTCATACTTTATAGCGGTTTCATAAATCTGTATTAAATTATTGAAGCTAATTAAGTTGGGTGTTCACCCGAAAAAAAAAACGGAATCACTTATTGGGTCGGAGGGTACGAACAAGATTATGTATGTTATTGGGGGAATTAGGGATTTTGTATTCGATTAAGCGATGATGAAAGATTTAGTTGTGGTGAGTTGCGATCAACTGGGTTGAAATACAAATATTTGAAGCACGCAAGAGTAAACCGAGTAGACATATACAGTGGGAAAGTGTGTGGAGAGATGTATTTGCAGAGCATATAAAGTGGGACTTTCGTATCAATTACTGCTCATCAAGTGGCTTACTGCGACGTTGAGGTATGTGTTGATGATAAATATTCATGTATGGCTATTAATTCGTGTGCATGTGCATAATTATTTGATTGTAGTTGATTGGGCAGGATTAAACTAGTAGAAATGGGCATATGATGTTAGGTTGGGTAGTGAAATGGAAATTTGCAGGATAAAGTAGGAAATGTGAGTAAGTTAGTAATTTGTGAACTAATGAAATGAAACATTCATCATGGGAAGAGAATTTGTTTGAAAATATTGTATGGTTAGTAATTGTTGTATGGTGCGTAGGCATGAAAATGTAGAAAATTTTTTTTTGGTATTCTTGAAACGCAATGGTCTGCTCCTTCCTGTACAAGTTGACATAAACAAAAAATTATAAACAAAAAAAATATGTGGACTATAAGGCCATAAAGAATGTACATTTTCTGTGGCTTCCATGAGCAAGCGGTCATTAAGCTCATCACAGTTTGTGAATGGAGCAACGATGGTTGAATCGCTTGTGGAATGTAAGTTTGCTTGTTTTTAAATACAGTTTGTCAACAAATTTTGATGTAATAGGTGTAAGTAATTTGTGACGTATTTAAATGGCATATATGATTTGAATAAATACATTATAGCTGACAGGTGAAGGCAATACTCATGTTTATTTGTTAAATAAAAATCAAGAATTTAATGGAGAATGTGTAAATAGGTTGTGTAATGGATTGGGGGTCTAGCCGGAAGCGAAAGGAATGGGATTCTGGTGATTGCAATGAATCTGTAGAAGATGATAATGTTGAGAGAGAATCAAATGCGCATTGCAACTATGGATTCGTAAGCTTTTTGTAAGTATTGGATATAATATATTTCACATACACATAAAATAAACTGCATAACAAACAAATAGGGGATTTGTGAAAACTGCAAATAATATAAGTTGTGTTATGGTTATTGCACTTTATTAGTGGGGAAACTGTACGGCGAATTAAAGCAATAGATGGACGGGCATGCATTACGAAAGAGGTTAGTCAATTCGAAGTATTGTTGGTAATATAAATCATGCATTTGAGGGTGTTTTGGAAAAAAAAGACTTAATAATGTCATTTGGAATAACGTAGGTACGCAAGGAAATTGGACTAGAATTTAAGAATTTGCCACCTGAGAGGAAAAGTGAATATATAAGTCAAAATTATCGAGGGGATAAATATGTGGGATCTGAAGCAAAATTTCTCACCAGATGTGCTCCAGACAGGCTTGCAGCCGTGGTGGCGAAATTGACAGAGGAACAAAAAGAAGCAGTACGTGAGATGGGATTGGGCAAACTGATACAGCTGAATTGTGGAAGGCTAAAAAGGAAACTATGCAGTTGGTTAGTTGAGAGAATCGACACATGCAATTACACAATAGAATTGAACAGTACTAAGTTAGAGCTAAGTCGTGATAGTTTTAGTAACGTAATGGGAATTAGTGATGGGAGAATGCCTATTCAGTTAGACGGTGATAAGTCACGAGTGGCAGTATACTTAGACAAGTTTAATGCAACATCCAGTGGAATTAACATAAAGATATTGTTTGAGTTTCTACGTAATTGTAGGCAGGCCGACGAGGATTTCAAAGTGTCATTTATGTTGTTCACATTATGCAATATACTGTGTTCTCCAATTGGGGTACATATAAGTTCATCATTTTTATTTTCTTTGATCGATGTTGACTATATAAGGAAGATGAACTGGGCAACATATTGCTTTGATAGATTGATGCAAGGTATTATCAGGTACAAAGAAGAGAAGCTAGCATATGTTGGTGGTTGTGTGTTATACTTGGAAGTAATAAATTATTAATCTATTTGCACTTACGCTGAATATGTAATTGATTTGGGTGTATTATTTGATTTTCAATAAACCATTTGTATACCATTATGAAATATATAATGTGTGTGGGTATATCTTGTGTCAGATATTGTACTTTAATTCAATTGTGTATGGAGGAATTCGGCGAGATAGATCAATCTGCCCAGTAGCACTATGCACTGGGTCAGAGATAAAGAGGTTACTGAAGTGGATAGAGAAGAAAGGCGGCTATAGAAGCACAAAAGTAAAATATTGTTGATGTGAATAAGGATTTGTGGCATGAAGTACAAATGGAAAATTGTGAAAAGAGCAGGAAAAGTTTGTAAATTGTTAATTTAATTTAACGAAGGATTATGTTCTGTTACATTGAAGGTGGTTTTATTTTAATTTTTTTTAGTTCTCCATTATTGTGAGCCTAGAGGGGGGGAGGCCATCTGATGGAGGCAGTGGTAATTGTTCAGATAACGACTGTAATATTGGCATAAACAGATGTGAAATGGTTTCAGTGGCTATGACTGTCAAGGGCAATGGTATTGATGCATCAGAGGTCTGCACAAAGTGTAAACGAGAAATTAGAAATGTAGATAGTGAAGGGTCAAAGCTACCTTGTTTTCGTAATAATGGCGCAGCCACCGAAAGTGAACAATCATTTTCTGATCCGAAGAAGCATCCATTACGTCAATATAGGGCAGGTCCATTTGTGGTTCCCATGTCACTACAGTGGAAAGAGATAATGTTACTTGAGTACATAATGAATGAAGACCTAGACAAATGGTAAGTAATAGAGTAGTAATAGATGAAAGATTGGAAACGAGTGTAAATATTGTTGTAAAGAATGGAAACGTAACATAATGGTAATGTTTAACATTAGCATAGGTGCTGGCTTATTGTCGTTGCATTCATGGAGACGCTTGTGACGACGAAAAACAATTGTCTTAGTAGGAATACCATTTTGTCATTAGCGCCCCAACGAGTTATTAGGACTGAGGTTTGTTTTAAAAGTTTAAATATCATTGTTTGTCATTTTTGTAGCATATGTATAGTCGTGGATCATATTAATTATCTATGCTTTGCAACTGCTTTATTATAATCGCTGAATGTAATAGCTGAAATTTATTTTTGTTTGTAGATTATTTCTACACTGTCTGAAATGCTCAACAACTTTCAGTTGTTCAATGGCACAAATGAGGGGGGCTATTGGTTTCTACCGGTACTTGATGCGGTACTTGAGCAGTGGTTCAACGTTCACTGTTGGCATAATTATTAAACGGTCGAGAGGGAAAATTTGCACATATGACTTATTAATGTGTTTGTTTTAATAGAATTAATGTGAATTTGAAAAAATTCACATCTTGTTTCCTTTTGAACAACCATTGTTATTTCTTGCTACTGTAAAAGTATTAATCTTTCACTCCGCTTGCAGGAAACTATGGCAGGTGACGATGCTCTGTTGGAGATGTGGTTGCGCAATATAGCGTCAAATGATCGATGTTACATTCAGATGGGGTCATGTGACAGGGTATAGTAAACATAGTTGGTTATCTCTTTTATTTATTTAAATAGTTAAAAAAAGAGCATAGTGATATTGTTAAATTTGGTACATGTGATAAGACAGATAATTGTTCCTATGTGTAATGGGATCGGCCATTGGTACTTGCTAGTCGTTGTTATTCCAGAAATACGTGCAGAGATATGGGATCCGTTGGCAAGTTGTATGACAACGAACCTATTCCTTATGGAAGTGCATCGCATTGTGAGTGTTGCCTTAAGTTGACAAGCCTTCTGCACAATTTTCAAATTTGTAGTTGTTTTGAATTCTATAAATGATCAGGATAAATGACTAAGCATTTATTTTACAGCTTAAATGTTTTGACGTGGTTCTGAATAGGCAGAGGCCAAGTTTCCATCGTGGTGGTTTTCCATTTTCGAGTTATGAAGTTTCACATCCATCATTAAATCCCAAAGACCTTCATTCCTTCGATTGTGGACTATATGTTTCTGTGCTAATGAAGCAGCTTCACCATAGGCAACGACCTTTAACAGAGGTACATACATGAATCATGAATTACTATTAACTTTATTGGCATGTGTCCTCTTAAGCAATAACTTACATGAGTTAACAAATATTTGTTTTAGATCGAGTTGAATTCGGATGCAGAACGCTCAAGCCTCATATTGCAATTAGTACACTTCTGGGATAACTTGGTGCAAGAAAGAGTAATGGAAAGTGCTAGGCTATACCGTTCGAATACAGAAGCATTTGCAAAAGTCCGAGAAGGAGAAATTACAAAACAGCAACGACTGAATAGGTTAAAATCTAAGAAAACGGGTCATGGGCGACGAAGATAGATGTTAGATTATGAATGCAAACAAATTTCCTGACTGGTATAAAACTAACGGCGTACATTGATGCATAAACTGTGGCTTACGAAGTAGCTAACATTAATGAAGTGTTAATGTAAGGGTGGGTTGGAATGAATTATGAATTCTGAAATATTGTACTAACAAATTTTCGGTCGTTTGACATTATTAACTACGTGGGACCTTGTTATATTTATATATGTAATTGCAAATTGAAAAAATTGAATATGTTATTTTTATGTAGGGTTTTGTTTTGACTGTCGAATATTAGATTGTTGTCCTTGGTAGGTGTATATGGAGGCCTTCGGTTGATAACAGAAGAGGTTGGGTTATAAAGTATTTAGGAATATGAAATGAATTGGTAATGCCATACAAAAGTGCAAAGCCTGTTGTCCCATCATATGAAATATAATTTGTCCCTCCAACGATTATAATCGTCTATGTGTTTGTGTTTTTGTAACATTCACTGTCAATTCATTCATGAAATAACCCAGCGTATTATAATCGTCTTTGTGTATTACATTATTGGCCCTCTGGTCGGGGTTACAGCCAAATAGGGATTACAATTCAACTGCAATGTCTTACACTATTTCAACCCCGTACTGCTAACATTATAATATATTATGTTTTCCTAGAGTGGGCCTTCCATTTTGGTCTGACATTTTCATATTGTTATGGTTCTGAGTACTTACTCTCATAAATTGGTGGATGCAAGGATTACACCTGAGACAGTGCAGTCAAGTTCAAATATTGGAGGTTACATACAGCGGACAATGGATTGCACTCCCCACAAATGTGTGTGCTATTCCTCTACTTCCTTAAGAAGCTGCTAATGTGGAATGACATCAATGGGGACAATAACTACCACATCTCCTGATCATTTCATAGCCTGCAATAGGCCATCCAAGAATATATCACAGACAGCCGTGGATATTACATTGCCTACTGAAGGATTGAAAACGTCCGATCACAATGCGAGAAAAAGGAATGTTGCAAGGGTGTTGTTTCAACAAAAGATGGAACAACCAGCTAAGGGGCACGAAATCTCCCATGGCCACCATCGTGGGAGTGACATCCATGAAGACCCGACCATTTTATGTTAGGCTCAGACGAATATCAAAGCATCGAAATCGTCAAGGGTAGAACAATCTGATTCAACAAATAGGAGACAACTAATTTCAGATTCTGAAGTGCACAGATTTTTTACCAAAATGTATCCTCGTCTGAATGAAGAAACCAATGGAAGCAACAACAAAGATTCAGCCATTCATCTATGCACATCTGGTAAGACACAGGATTATGTTGGCTCATGGCCATTTGATGACAGTTGGAAAGCATATGATGACTTGGCAAATGAGAGAATGTACTTCCCTAACAGCAATGATGATGATGTTGAATTGGACAAGTCGTGGGTGAGATACGAAGACGATTTATTCCAAATTGAAATAGACAGGAAGAAAGGGATTAGAGGAACGAATGGTTTTTTATTTGATCCTGCATCCAATAACCAAATGATTATGAGGATGGGCCAGCGCTTCAAAAATGATGTTGAGTTTAAAACGGCCTTGGAGGTTAATGCAATTCGGGATGGTTTTAAACTTTGCATAATACATAACACAACAACTTGTGTCAGCTGCGAGTGTTCGAATCTTCACTGTGATTGGAAAATCACAGCAGTAAAAGAACATCGCAGCAATGTTTTCGTTATCTGCGACATAACTCCAATGCACACATGCAATCAACGTTCGGTCAAACTGCAGGGGAGAACAAAGTGGATTGCTGTTAAGTTCCTGCATATCTGGAAGCAAAGTGAACACCGAGAAGTTGACAAATTACGGAATGAAATTGCGACAACTTATGGGATTAAATGCCCCATATGGAAGTTGGAAGCTGTTGACAGAATGGCGAGATTTTGGCTCAGACCAGATCATGCAGATGGATATGCACAACTGTTACAATACAAACAAGAGATGAAGATTGTAAACAGTCGCAACATCATCATTATAGAAACAAAATCACAGCAGTAGTTTACCGCCGACATTTTTCATCAAATGTTTGTTTTCCTGTATGACATCGCATTTGCTTTTAAGACAAGATGTCGAATGCTTCTAACAGTTGATGGGTAGGAGATTGATAGTCCATATAAGAGTGTGATGCTAGTTGCAGTTTATCGTGACGGGAATGATGATGTCCTCCCAATTGCATTTTGTGAGGTTGTAGAAGAGAATTTGGACTCGTGGGCTTTTTTTTCTCAAAAATTTAAACTATGGACTCCGGTTGGAACGCGGAGAAGGACTGTGTATAATGGGTGATGGGGATAATGGCATTGACGAGGCAGTTGAAGAGTTCCTTCCGGCTGCTGTGTATAGGTAGTGTTGTTTCAGTCTTACACCAAAATGGTAGATGAGTTTCCTAGGGTGACAGTTTATTCACCATTTTGGGGTGCATGTAGGAGCACCGATGGGAATAATTTCACAAACCAGATGGCTGTCATTGAAACGATAAGCGTGGAATGTTATAATTGGTTGAAAGACACTGATTGGCACAAGTGGGCATTATTTTCTATGCCGGAGTGGGTGAAAAGCACGGAAATAACCATCAGTGCCACCGAACAACTTCGTATTTGGTTGCTCAAACAGTTGGACTTCAACGTCGCACAAAGATATACAACAATAACCCGAAAAGTTGCTGAAATATTTCAGAGACGATATTTACTTGGCTGGGAATGGGTTTATGACAAAATCACCCCAGCTGTAAGACAGCAAATCATACAAAATACATTTGAGGGTGAGGGTTGGACTGTTGATGTCACTTCGCGCAATGCAATAGCGGTTGTAACTAGGGATGGACTTGCCTATGAAATTAACAGGGAACTTATGACATGCACTTGCAAATTATGGCAACTATCTGGAATTCCTTGCCCACATGCATGCCGATGCATCGACACATGGGGAGACAAGTTGGACACATACGTACATAGGCTTATGACAGTGGATGAATACAGATCAGCTTATGGACCAGGGATGAATATGCTTCCCGAACCAATGCAATGGAAATGGCAGTTACATGACAGTATTTCGCCACCAAAGAAAAGGTCTACTAAATCAAATGGTACAAAATATTTAAATCATCATACCCTAATTATAACCTATGCAATGATTTATTAAATTTTACCCTTACACAAACCCAATTCTCCTTTTCATTTTTTGTATGCACTAACTGATCATTACCCTGTTGCAGTGCCATCACCTCTGATGAATTGCCACATCTTGGAGGGCCCGACCAACAACAGCACAAACCAGTAAGAACTATGTTTTAATGTTCCTCCTTTCTCTAGAAAATACTAATTTACCTTTGTATATGCATGCCTTTAAATAGGAAAGCTCTTATTGTAGGTCAATGAAAGGAACCGTTATTGCTCCTCCATGACTTAAGGCGCATCATATGTAAATCAACTTAACATTATACAAACATACTCGTTTTGAATCGAGCAAACAACTCGTTACATGGAAACCATCACGTTATTACTGACGTCATGGGAATTTGCCATGCCAAATTGAGTTGGACAATGCTTATTGACATATTTTCAATTTCTGTACAGACAATGTAAATTAACCATATCTTTTTCAATGGTCAGTTCGGTCCTGCTACTGTGACGTTTCGCTTTAACTGCAAATTGGTTGACGAATGTGTTCCTCTGGTACGCTTTGGCATATCTTTGAAATTAAGTGACAAAGTTAATCATATGGCACCAAATTTTTCATAACTTTGTCACCTACTGTGGAAAATGACGATGCTGCATTTGTTACTCTTCTTATAATCTATTATCATTCTGGTAAACAATGGACATTCCCATCTCACCTGGTCCATCAGCCACTGCATCAAATTTCTTAAGTACATCGTCAATGTCTTCGTTGCTATAATCAATGGCCAACATAGCACGCAAGCTCTTTAATAACTCCAGTTTTCCAATGCTATACGTAACTGCTGCTTTATAAACCTCATGACAGGCTTGCGACGTTGCATCAATATGAAATGTAATGGGTATTAACTTTTTCATACCCAGGTGTACACGTTTGCATTTTATTAATGTCGTCATGTCGAGATGATGAAGGATACATAGCAGTTCAAATTTTACTTACTCACTCCACTATTATTGTATTCATACTACAAAAGTTTTCTTATGTCAATACACAAGATACTTAACATGACACCTTTGCAATTCTTTTGTATAACCTCAATTCAGTGGGGTAACGAAAACTCACAATTTTACTAACACGCGAAATAATTCTTTGATATACTATATTCTTTTAATGCAAAACCTTATTCCATCAACTTACATAACCACTACAAAACTAAAATACCTTCCCTTTCCCAAGAAGGGCCCATACTGTAAAAGGTCCAACAATAAAACATCCATAAAAATCAATGCCGGTGAATCCAAATTTTTAAAACCATTAACCCACGATGAATACCTAAAGCAAAGTGATTCATGAATATCAAAGAACATAGTTTCAATAAACAATGGCACAATGGATACCTAAAGTTAGGTATTTCACGTAAAATCCTAATGGAGCCGAGCAAACATACCGCAACAAATAAGATTTTATATATTTTACCTCATGCAGCCGGGTGGCAATTCCTCAAGCTTCAACAAAAGGATTACTAGATGACATATTCATTAACTAGGGACTCTAACACATGAAGAATTGTGCCCCGTTTCACAACATTTTGCCCTTCTCCATATGACAACATAATTCCAAACATATTTAGTTTAGGACTTTTCTATGGCCAACTGCCGTTGGAATTGGTATATGTTAGCTTAATGTACAAATTAATGAACTTATGTGTTATTTCAAAATTTTAATTCATATTTCTTTTTACATGCTTCTTTTTACTTTCAACAGCCCAATTGTTTCTGTTTGTATTTATAATTCTTGGGGTGAGTTTTTAAATTTCAATATATTGTGGGGTGGAGTTTATTTTACTGGGGATATGACGACTTTTCTTTCAATTTTTTTTTAAATAGAAGCCAAATTTCTAATATATTTTTCCATTTTACTAGCGAATCAAGTCTAAACTCGTCCTTCAACAAACCTGCTGTGGCTCTAACAAAAAAAAAAATTATTTTTTTTTACATTTTTCGTTAAAAGGCCATCATATTCAACACATTCCAACGTTGTTTCATTGCCAAGGGCAAACGTTGGAGCCTCAACAAAACACCGATTTTTGGGCTTTACACTTGTGCACACTCTTCACCACATTAACATTTTACAGCATAACGCGTTTTCAATTTTTCTCTTCCGATGGAAATGTTTTCCAACTACAATTGAGGTATACTTACCATGCAATTGTGATTTCATACGCCATTATTTTCTCTTTTATGATCCAACCATTACATTCAACACAAGACGTACAAAACCTATTACAATCGCAACTTCTACTTGATTTTTGCCTACTAACATTGTAGCCCCTCCTATTTTATTACAAAATAAAAGTATTTACATAATTGCACAATTTAGTCTTTAATCTTGCCCTACGGGTCTTTTTACGGAAACACCATTATTATCACATTTTAAGTTCGTATACCCAATTTGCATTATTATTCATTTACTTATTCATACCAAACACTGCATTATAATTACATTTTACTTCTATATAACCCTTTCGCACCATCTTTAACTTCATTAACCAACCCCTCATTATGGATCATCCTCTTTTTTTCACTAACATACAACTCCATCCTTATTATCATCGTACGCGACAAAACATTAACCCCATAGAATTCTTTTAAGATCGTGCCACAATTATTTTTTTCCTTATTCTTTGTTCAATAATTTGTTAACATTTATGTCCCTAAAAAGACTATTATTTTTTTAATAAATAAATTTACAAAAAAATAAGACAAACTTTTTCACATGGGGATGTTTACAAAGTACCTGATTTTTTTTCTTTTTATTTCGCACTTACTGTGTTAACTGTTTCCAACTTATATAACAATAATTTTTTTTCACTCATCTACCCTCAAATGACACTTAAATCACGTACACTACATTACTTTTTTTATGTATCACTTGTATACCCTACGTTTACAATATGTGTCTGCTATCCACTAATCGGTTAGCTGAGGTTTCTAAGTGTTGATATCATTTCAGTAATCTACTCTTCTAAGATAGAAGACGCTTTAATAAAAATATATACTTGTCATCCCATTTACCTAGTCAATAATGTCATGTCCTCCGATATATTCGATAAATATTGACGTGTCGTCCCTTTTATTACACTACGACATCATCTATGTCAAGCAATGTTGTTATTCCATGACTAAAAAAACAATAAATAATGTTGTTCCATCTCTTCGTCATCTCCTCCAAAATTCAACCTTCATTTTTTTTCATCTCCTCGTCCAAATTCCAACTCTTTTTTCTTATGGTATGATATGCATACTTCTTCAAATTATGCATTGTTAACAAATTTTTTTCCAAATATTTGGATATATTCTTTTTCGATTTTTCTTTATATTATGTACAATTAATAAGTTATCCTTTTATTTAAATTAAGGATACATTATGTGTTGTTCATAATTAAATAAAAAATTACTGTTCTTTTTCCACCATTTGTTGACGTTTTCAATTCACTATTTCCAAAAATTCTGTTCGCTGTATCACATTTTTCCTGTCTCACTTACTATAACAAATAGTTGCATGCCTCCACCAAGTTGTTTCCAACCATTACTTGCATACACTTTTTTCTGTTTCTGTATTGTGCTGTTTTCTGCCGTTCATTACATGTGTCTTCCGAAAAACCTACATGTTCATTACACGTGGATGCGATTTTATCAAACCCATCTTTTCTCCAGCTGACCGGTTCTCACCTTTTCCACAGGTAACTGCCCTTTATGTCTCCCTCTCTTCTGCAGCCGTGGGATTAAATCCAACGGTCACGTTGCTAACTGACAAACGACTGTGGCACGAAACCCGCGAGGCATTGTAGTTTCGGCCATAAATAAGTTACACAAGCAAGGTAATCCCTTCAGTTACCCAAAAGAAATGATATCTTTATAAAACAACAGTCATGGCAACAAAAAATCCTACCTCTTTCTAATTCTCTATTTTTTCAGTCATCATTTTTAATAAACCATATGAAACTATCCTTCAAATTATTATCAAATTAAGACAACCACAGTCCAGCAATTCTCATAAAAATTATCCTTAAAAGAGAAGCAAAATAACTAAATAGATTAACGGCAAAAGAAAATAATTTCATCAATCATAAGTTCCATTTAAGAGACAAAAAGAAAAATAATCATACCATGTTAGGCACTTGCTGGAAGCTTGATTGAGACATAATAAAATTCATTTTCTCTTCCATCATTTTCATTTGCTCTTTTACTTTTCTAAGCTCACTTAATTCCTCTTCCATTTTTTCAACTTTTAATTCCAATTCTCGCCGTGTTATAATTAAAATTTATTTTATCTTCTTTAATTAAAAAAAAAACTCTGCTTAAACCATATAATATAAGAAATAAGCAAGCAAAATGAAAAAGAAGAATAAAACTCACACTGGAAATCGTGCTAAGAAGAACTGCATTTGACGAAGAAAGATGCTACATTTCTCTCAGGATTTTTGGAATTTAATTTGTTTTTTTATCATAAAGCAAGCAAAAGAAAGAAGCCGTGTCTTTCCTTTTTGTTGGAATAAATGTCTTTTGCTTTTCCTGGTGTAAATATCTTTCGTTTTTGCTTTTAACTACCAAGGGATGCTTTTATCTTTTCCAACAAATGTTTCCCTGGGTATATCTTTTCCAACAAATGTTTCCCGGGTAATAAAAAATATATATAATTTGTACTTGCAAAAATTTATTTCCGAGGGAATACCAATTCGTCACTTCTAAATTTGGCGCTTTCAACTCCTGTGCTAAATTATTCACTCTACCGAGTGATTTTATACTCTTTAGCAACTAATTATTTTCCCTTGATAATATCATGTGGATTTTTTTATTTTACCTACAAATGATTAACATCTCTCGGAAATGCATTTTTTTCCTAGGGAATTTTAGTTCCCTCGGAAATAAATGATGGGAAATACCCAATTTTGTTGTAGTGTATTTCACATTTGAGCTAGGTAGATTTCTCATCAAAATCTAGTGAGCAAAGATTTTTAAGCTATGGTCGGTAGACTTTTAGGTCGTGCTATAAGCGTATGCATGTAAAATTTCAAGAGACTTAGATGATAAGATATATATGAAAAGTGTAGTAAATTTAAGGTAGGACTATTTGTGTTCTAAAAATTACTATAAACACTCTAATTTTAATAAAAATATGTATTATAAAGATATCCATTATGTGAATTACTATCAAGTACAATTTATTATAAGTCAATACTATATAATTACTTTGAGCACCCATATAGAACACTCATTATTCAATTTATAATTTCATACCTTAAACTCTAAAATTTTTATTTCCTACATCTTAATTAATATTTAAATGAATAACGAGGAAATTAATGTTGAGAAAAAATTTGACTTTAGTACTTTTTATTTTAAAAATAAAATAAAATAAAAGCATTGTATAAGAATTTTGTTTTTTTGGGACTTGGCAATTCTTCTTCATCTTCTTAATCTCTTCGTCGTTTTCTTCTCATCTCTCTCTTTATTATTATTATTATTTTTTCTTTGCAGTAGTTATGGAATATTTTTTATTATTATGTTCTCATTACAAATTATTTTGGGTGTAAAATTCAATATTGACCATAAATAAATAAAAATTAATAACTAAAATTATGTTAAATAATTTATTTGTAACTTGATTTAATTATATTATTGTGGCTATCTATTAAATCTCTTAAAAACAATATGCTAAATAGTTTTATTAGTGTTTTAAGTAAATAAAGTTAAGTAACTTACATAATAGTAAGGATATTTTTGGAAATTTAAAGAGTGTATAAAGTAAAACTTAAATTTTTTATAGGTAGGGCTATTTGAACTCACTAACCTACGCATTAAACCCATTTTTGAAAATAATTTTTTTATGATTAAAATACCCTTAAATTAAATTACAATTATGGATATTAAAATATAATAGAAAAGAAATAAAAATGGTAAATTGAGCATTCCAGTGGGTTTATGGAGTAAAATTTTAAATTTAAAAATTTAAAAATGAGTTATTTAGTAAATAGGTGTAATGATTAGTTTGTTGGGTTTAAATAGCCCCACCCTCTTTTTTTATTACTAAGCTATGAGTATGTAAAGTAATATGGTGCTCAAATTAATATTTAGAGTGCAAATATCCCCACCATAAATTTAAATAAACAAGATCTAAATTCTTTGAAAAATAATATTGAGAAAACAGTGTCGTTTTCGTGACTATTTTATCATCATTTTTTTATTATCGTTGTTCAAGTTCTTTTAACATATTTAATCCAAACGTGTCTAGTAAAAAGCTTTTAGTTCTGGTAAAGTTTTTTTTCTTTTCCTTTTTGAGGATATATTAGTTCTGGTAAAGTTGATTAGGTTAATTTGAAGAACGTATAATTTGGATTGCTAGAAGTACATAAAAGTAAACCCTTCTTGAACATTCAAGATCGCTTGATTAAGTCATATATAGAACATTCAGTAACGCTTGAGTGAAAAGACATGCATATATATATATATGAATAACTTCAGCTTCATGGTGATTAGAATCTTAATTACTTGTAAGTTCTAATTAAATCGATGTCCAACCATTATCCAATTTTGACCGCTCAAGATATTTTTAGCACATTATGTCCTAAGCATTATAATTTCAATTCCACAACACAACACATATTACATTTTGACCATTGTGATACAGAAATTTCATGCCCCAACAACTAATTGTTGTAAGAATACTCCAACCAAACTGTTGAGCTGTCAGTTAAGGTGGGGAAAGATGGTGAGGCCACCAACACCAAACACTACATAGTCAATGTGCAGCTCACCTGAAAAAACTTCACATAATAAGTAACACAAATTTCATTCTCTGCTTCTTTTCTTGTAACACTTCCAAATTCCCATTTGCCTAAAGAAAAAAATAAAGTCAAGCCAATGCCTAAAAAATTCTCCAGTGTATAAGCCCATGCATGCCACATTTCAATTATTTGCCTTTGCTTGCTTTAACTTGTGCACTACCACACAGTTTGGTGAGTTAGCTGATCTCCTAGTTCTCATTCCACTCATCTCACATATTCTATTTTTCTCACTTTTCATTCACTTGCTGGTCTCTACAACTTTCCCATTATGGAGTTGCCAGTCAGGGCACCAGTTTCCGGTAGCCGGAAAGCCTTATGCAGATTAGAAACTAAAAATTTGTCCTACAAGTTATGCAGTAAATTTGATGAGTTCAATTGGGTTTATTGTGGTGTGACTTCAAAGAAAGATCCTAAGTTCATTTTGAAGGACGTAAGTTGTGAAGCTAGGCCTGGCGAGATTACTGCAATTGCTGGTCCTAGTGGAGCAGGAAAAACAACATTGCTAGAGATTCTTGCAGGGAAGATATCGTCGAGAAAAGTTTCAGGTAAACTGCTAGTAAATGACAGGCCTATGGATGCTGAACATTTTCGAAGAATATCGGGATATGTCACTCAAGATGATGCACTGTTTCCATTGCTTACGGTTGAAGAAACATTAATGTACAGTGCCCTTCTAAGGCTAACTGCAGGCAGGCGAAAACAGGCTGCCAGTAGAGTTAGAGGGCTGTTGAAAGAGCTTGGCCTGGATCATGTTGCAAGCTCAAGAATTGGTGGAGGATCATCAAATTGTGGCATTTCAGGTGGCGAAAGGCGAAGAGCTTCTATTGGAGTTGATTTAGTTCATGATCCTGCTGTTGTTCTGATTGATGAACCAACTTCAGGTTTGGATTCAGCTTCAGCTCTGGATGTTGTTACATTGCTAAAATCAATGGTGGTCAATCAAGGTAAAACAATTATTTTAACCATTCACCAACCTGGTTTTCGAATCCTCGAGCTGTTTGATCGGCTTGTTTTGCTTTCAAATGGGTTTGTTGTTCATAACGGAACACTAAATCATCTTGAAGAGAGGCTCAAGTCTGCTGGCCACTGCATTCCTCGCCATGTCAATGTGCTAGAATTTGCCATTGATGTCATAGAAAGCTTTGTTATACAAACTTCTGAAACTCTCAAGACAGCAAATGATAAAGACGATCATAAACTGAGGGTCGCATACTCCAATAATTTTGAAGAAAAGCAAAAGCTTCTTTCCTATCCCAACTCTCATGTCCAGGAGGTCTTAATACTGGGACAAAGATTTTGTTACAATATATTCAGGACAAATCAACTTTTTGCCACAAGAGTTATACAAGCCTTGGTGGCTGGATTTGTGCTTGGAACCATATACTTGAAGGTTGGCAATGATACAGGACAGGTTGCTCTGCAGACCCGAATTGGATTCTTTGCTTTCAGCCTCACATTCTTGTTATCTTCCACAACAGAAGGCCTGCCAATTTTCTTGCAAGAGAGAAGAATTCTAATGAGGGAGACTTCAAGAGGGGCTTATAGAGCTTCGTCTTATGTTTTATCAAACACCCTCATCTTCATTCCTTTTCTTTTGATGGTTGGTCTTCTCTTCACCACTCCAGTTTACTGGCTGATTGGCTTGAGAAGACAAGTTGATGGGTTCCTCTTCTTTTCTCTGGTGGTTTGGATGGTGCTTCTGATGTCCAATTCTTTTGTTGCATGTTTCAGTGCTCTGGTGCCGAACTTCATCATGGGAACATCAGTGATCTCGGGGCTGATGGGTTCATTCTTTCTGTTTTCTGGCTACTTCATATCGAAGGACAAAATTCCTGATTACTGGATTTTCATGCATTATTTGAGTATGTTTAAGTACCCATTTGAGTGTTTTCTGATAAATGAGTATGGAGGAGAACAAGGGAAAACAAGATGCTTAGAATTTGAGGAAGGAGAATGCAGTTTATATGGAAACGGGTTCTTAAAGCAGCAAGATCTCAGAGAGTCACAGAAATGGAGCAACTTAGCCGTTATGTTGAGTTTCATCATCGGCTATAGAGTGCTTTGCTTTTTCATCTTGTGGGGCAGATGTTACAGAGCTAGAAAGTAGATGACATTTTACAGCAAAGAGACATGATTATGTTTCCTCTTTTTTTCTTTTTCGCTTATTCTTTTACTCAAAATTTTCAATGATAATCAAACCAATGTATGATCTTTGAATAGATTCATTTATATGAGAAATTGTAGCCTAACTCCTTCTTGAAATAAATGGAAGCTTGCTTGCCCAGACATTTGCATTATTGCATACCTGAGCCCATTTTCTTCAGATTTTCCCAACATTCTTTGAACTATTTCATAGATGTCGCCTATTGCATTTTGTACTCTAACCTGATCAAAATTTCCGCAAATATATATGATCTGAAGTGTTGATAACATTATTGAAATCATAACAGTGCTACTAAGTGATCACAGCTTAGTTCAACAGCTTTCCCAGAACTTGCTTCCTTGTTCCATATATTTTTGAATCATAAGAAAGGAAAAAGGATTAACTTGAAAGGAGAACCGAACTACTGAGAGAATACTATCGAACGAGAACAAACTGTCATAAACAAACATGAATTTCCACTGATGTTGGTATTCACTTAATTACTGAGAGGTGTGAGTTCAGTAAAGGAAAGAGTGGAAACTTCAGTCTAGGCAGAAGAAGAAAAATAAAAGAATCAAAGAGATCGATTGCCTACTAGATTACAGAAATTATACATCAAAGTAAGTAGCACACATTTGAGAAATGAAGTCTCCCTCGGTTAGCACTAATATGCACTTAAATGCTTTTGAAAGCAATTCTTATTTTGATTTTTTTCACAGAAAATAAGAAAAGAATAATACTCAACATGCTGACCCAAAAATCTGAAAGAAAATTTACTAGACCTAATTGCTTCGGTCGAATATGGAATTGAAGGTCATGGTAGCATAAGAGGTAATCATATTTCCTGAAGAGAAAGATGAATGATCAAGCTTGCTTGAGTCTCCAGATACAGCAGAAGCCTTGTCTTTCTCACCCTTGTCAACTCTCAGGCCCAACAAGTCAGAAAGAAGACCAGGTTTGGATATTTCCTCTTTGTTTACATCTATCTCACCTATTAGCATATTGACAAGAGTCGACATGGATGGTCGGCGTTTCGGCATATCTTGGGTGCAGAGCAGAGCAATCTTCAGATATCTGTGAGCCTCTTCAACACTATAATCTCCATTCAATGAGGCATCTACCAACTCCACCAGCTTCCCCCTTTCATACAGTTTCCATGCCTACGTACCACAAATCTTCTTAAGAATGTTTCCCAAGATGAGTAAATGACTCTTAAAGGCCATTAAAGTTTAGTATCACAAATCAAATATCATTTGATAAAAATGCTTAAATGCATACCATTTCTAGAAGATATTGTTCTTCGTAAGGTAACCGCCTGTTTGTGTTACACCTCCCACTAACAATTTCCAGCAGCAGAACACCAAAGCTGTATATATCCGCTTTCCTTGTTAATTGACCTCGTATAGCATACTCAGGTGCCAGATAACCTCTACAGAAACAAAATAAAGGCGTCCAATAAACAGGTGAGTTCAAAGGAAATTTTTAATATTATGAAATTATCATATTCAGAAGAAATCCAAATCTGAGACCACCAACTTGGGGCTTGGCAGTCCATACAGCACTTGTTTGCAGCTTATTAGAATTCATTGCAATTAGATTAGAACAACTCTGACAGCATAACAAGTATCTATAATAGGTTTTACACCAGGTCTAAGATATATTACAATACTGCTAGGGACAATAGAGTAATTATCAAATTTGTGAAGGTTCAGCTAATTCAATCTGATTGACCGTATAGTTTTTAGAACCATAAATCAATAATGTGGAAATGTCCACCAATCAACTCATGACTGTCAAACCAAATTAAACACCAGTCAAAAAACTTGATATGAGATTGAATCAAACTGCATTTTCTACAATCAATTTTAGCAACAATCTAGAGTTCCTTGAGAGAGTTGGACAAATAACTGAAGAGACTTATTTATAAGTTGACTAACTTACTCTGTTCCAGCAACACGTGTACTGATGTGAGTAAGGTTAGCTGGAAAAAGCTTTGCAAGACCAAAATCTGAAATTTTGGGTGTGAGATCTTTATCAAGGAGTATATTGCTTGCTTTGATATCTCTATGAACTATGTGTGGTTGAACCTCCTCATGAAGGAAAGCAAGCCCCTTAGCAACACCAATGCAGATATTACGACGTGTTTTCCAATTGAATTGAATACTGCTGTGACCTCTACCTAGAAGTGTTTGTGCAAGACTGTTGTTCTCAAGATAGCCGTAGACCAAAATCCTGTGGTCCCCTTCCACACAACAACCATATAACTCAACCAGGTTTTCATGCTTTATATCTTTGATAACATTTATTTCTGTCAAGAACTCCCGCACCCCTTGCCTTGAGTCAGCTGACAGTACCTTTATAGCAGCGAGAGTGCCATCTTTCAACGTTCCCTGTTAATTAACTAGAGTTTCTAAAGGAAGCCGATTGTTGGAAGTTGAAAATAAATGGACAATTCATTTATTTATGAAGTTAATCTTCAAAACATTTGGAGAATATCACAAAGTATGCAATCACCTTGTAGACTGAACCAAAACCTCCTTGTCCTATTTTATTGGCCGGACTGAAATTTTCAGTTGCAACTCGCAAGTCTTTGTAACAATAGAGGTTAGTATCTTGAATTTCTGAAACATCTGTATTGACATAAATATGTTAGAAGCTTTTAGATAACGAAAAGCAAATAGAAAAAGCAGTTCTGAGAATTTGAAAATAATGCATATCTTTGTTATTCGGTCATTCTCCAAAAAAGTGTAAAAATGCAACATTTGTTTGTATTTCACAATAATTAGTCCTTACAGATAATAATGCTTTCTTTCGGTTAAGTGCTAGTTTAAGTGCTTAAGTATCATCAAAGTAGACTATTAGTCAACCTAGGAAAATCCACAAAGCGAACCAAGTTTATATCAGGCCCTAGCCTAATGCTTCTACTCCATTACTCATGAGAATCTCCTTGACTTAATACCTTCATTAACTTCTACTCTGAGAGTAGCCGAGGAAGCTCTCTTCCTTCTGAAAAATAAATGGAAACAAGTCATGAGGAGTTGCTTTCTGTGAGCCAATGCTTCAACCCAAATAAATGCTCTGCCCTGTACAAACCATAAATCAAAGACTACTTCATCATTTGACCAATAAGAGTTTATTCACCAAAAAACAATGGCAGTGTCATCAATAGTTTAATACCATCCACATCTGCTAGTTTCTCCATTAAAAGGAGAAAAGAAAAGAAGAAGAAAGAAAGCAAACATAAAATTTATGCGCATAACCACAAACTACTTGACATGTGTATCCCATATACATCCATGCTTAAGACTTAACAAGAGGAAAACTGTTCAATTCTACTTTGGTTTTACAATTTCCAGAGTCTGTCTAGGCAGGCTCAGATAAGCAGTTCGCCTTTATTACTATTAAATTTATACTGGAATTTATATATGAACTTCATTGTTTGACCAGCTTCTAAATCAGATCGAGTAAAGAAATAAATACAAAAACATATATATCGAAAGGGGAAGAAAAATGTTTAGTAATTTATAATGAAAAAATCAGAGTAAAGTTTTATAATTACTCAACTCAGAAAACAAGAAGCAACCAGCCTCTAATCACACAGTTCCCAAATTAATTCTGAAAAAGAACAAGTTGCAGAAGGATTCCATACAGATTATAAAGAAACATTGATGATGATGATTATTATTATTATTTAAAAGAATTAATTCTTATATGGGATTACCATTAAACTTACACTTAATATAGTCAAACTACCAAAACAACTAATTCTTCACACTCACAACACATAACCCAAAAAATAAAAATAAAAATAAAAAAAGCACACACACACACACAAAACTCAATTAAAGGAAACACATAAGAAAGTATATGACCCAGAATTCAGTTAGAACTTTCTTGCCAACCAAACAAAACGCAGTAAGTAGGAAAAAGCAGAGACTCTCCTCACCTTAGGTGGTACAACAAAAGGGCAGATGTAAGATAGAAGAGAAAGGGAGATGGTTGAAGTTTGTGATATTGGCTGCAACAATAGAGTTGGAAATTTGCAATTGCTGGTCTTTCAAGTGCCGAGTTGAAATGTCAAAAGTCTTTCTTTTAAATCACATCAGTTTCGTCTGCTGGCAACTGTGATGCCCTCCGCGGTTTGGCCAACTTGTCTTCGCATTTTGTCGCATTTTTCTTATCTTTTTAAATAAATATGACAACGAAACCCAAGTCTTGGCCGTCGAAAATATCAAAATAGTCACGTTTGGGCGCTGCCAGTAGTTTTCTTATCTACTCTATAAAATAATTTTATAAGTTATAAAATTTATTATTTAACCGATGACATAAATATTAAAATTTAAGTACAACTCAAATGTTGGAATCGCTATTGGTTTATTATCATTGGAAACAAGGGATTTTCACCTATGGGTTTTGATGCATTAGTTTATTCTGTTCATATTATATAAATTATATCTAATTTCCATCTATATTTTTTAAAACAATAGTTCAAAATACCCTTTCATTAATTTATCGTTAGTTTATAGTATAATTTATTGAGGATAAAATAAAATTTTCAATTACGGAGATGCAAACTATTTTAAAATAAAATTCTCAAACATAAGTAAATCTTCTATATAAATTTAAAATTTAAGGATAAATTAATGAATAAACAATATAGTACTAAATAATATGTAAAATATATATTTAAGATAAAATAGGGAAAATATAAATTTCAAATGCACTAAAGTGATTTTTTAGCTTATTTTTGAATTTAATATAATCAAGATAAATAAATAAATAATCAATTAATGCTATTATTTATCAAAAGTAAACATAGACTTCTTTATTTTCCTAAAAAAATGCACACTAAAGACATAAACATAAACACAAGTTTAATATAGTACATGTTAAAATACATTGTATTACAATATGTGTTTTTTTGTCTTTTACTTTATCACTTACTTTAATTTGGTTATTGATCCTTGATAATAATAATAATAATTTTATTGTGTTATCCTTAAATTTTTAAATTTAATAAACATACAAATGCACGTGCACACATACATATTGTATATTCTTTACTGTTATTTTTTTTATTATGTTATCCTTAAATTTAAGTTAGATGTTATTTAATTGCTCTGAAATTTTTTATTTTAAAATGATCTGAATCCATTTAATTGAAAATTCTATTTTATTCTCAATGAGTTATAAAGTAAATTAATTATAAATTCACAAGAAGCATTTGAAATTATCATCTAAAAAGTATGGATGAAATGGATTATTATTTAAGAAATAAAGATGAAATTGACTCTCACATGCTTTTTTCCTTATTATATTTTCTTGGACCACACAAAACATTTTTGTGCTTAGAAATATTACACAGTTGTGCCAAAAAATAGTGTATGGAAAAAAATTATGTGGTGTCTGTGACCATTTCACAAAACTACATGGATATCGTTATCCTCCTTGCATTTTTATTCAAAAAATTTTAGGTCAAAATGGGATTTATAATGTAAATTATTTTATAAATTTTTCTCCTTATATAAAAACTTCGCAATCCCAACTGTTGTATATAAAATTCATTCATTCCTTTTAAAATAATTAATAATAATCAAAATATTTTTTTATATTATATATATTTTGCTGTTTAATGTTGTCGTTACCAGGACACATTATTAGGTTTGTATAATATTGGATGACACTAATAATATTACTATATTAATTAAAGTAATATGCTGGTTTATTATGATTATGTTGGGCTTCAGTAGGATTTAATTGTATTATTAGACTTTGATATATTGGTTTAATTGTATATTTAAGTGGGTTTCAATTATATTGGATTTTATTTGAATTGTATACGATGTTAAAAAAATTAAACTAATAGTTAAAGTAAAGAAAAAGCATTTATTTATAAATTAAATTAACAAATATAAGATTTTACATTATAAATAGAAATAGCCATATTATTAACTAACTAAATTATTATGATGGATATTTTATAAGTTTTAAATTTATTTTCCCGTCTTGTTTTCTATGACAAGTAGGGTTTTTCTTTTTTCAAGAGTTTGCTTTTCATTCTGAATCATTTGTAGCATCAATGACGTCCACAAACACAAGACCGCAACCGGCCATGGATGAGATTTATGCTTCTTTATCTATTGCCAAAGAAGATGAGGGGGTCTCATAATAGCGGGAGAAGATGTTGATGATGGGAGGGCTGGAAAGGCTGATTTTCGATTTTGTTTGGTAGGAAGATTCCTGACGGAAAAGGTCATCAATTTCCCGGCTATGAAAAATACAATGGCAGCTCTCTGGCGTCCAGGGAAAGGGATTTGTATCAAAGATTTTTCTCCAACGTTATTTCTATTTCAATTTTTCCATGAAATTGATATTCGGAGAGTGCTTGAATCGAGGCCTTGGACTTTTGATCAACACATCCTCATTGTCAAGAGATTGGGTGAAGCAGAACAACCCCAACTGGTGCCACTATACCACACATCCTTTTGGATCCAAGTCTATAACTTACCAATTGGGTTCCTTTATGAGAAAGTATTGCAAAACATTGGCAACTACATTGGGGAATTCCAGGCGTCCGATGAAAATAATTTAATGGGGGTTTGGAGGAATTATATGAGGATAAGGGTATCTCTTGATGTTCGGAAGCCACTTAAACGTCGTATGAAGCTGAAGAAATCTGGGAATGAGTGGATATGGATAGATTTCAAGTATGAGTGTCTTCATGTATTTTGTTTTATATGTGGATTGCTTGGACATACTGAGAAACAATGTCCATCTCTTTATGATTGTCATGAAAGTACCATCACAAAGCCGTATGGACAATGGATGAAGGCTTCCACAAGACGGAATAACATGAATTCCAGTGAGAAATGGTTGCGCTCGGTACCACTGGAAGCGGGAGAAGGAAAATATGGAAATTGCATGGACTCCACGGATGATATGGCAATTGATTCCATGCATCCTGTCAAATTAGGCCTTGCCAAGTTACGTGATAGTGAGGGAGGCGAGAATGATGGGTCCATGTTGCTAAACAAGGCATCCCATATGTTGGTGCCAGCCAAGAGTCAACTTAACAACAAAGGGAAAGAAGTAATTGGTACTGGGCCTACAAAGGAGGGAGAGGAGGATTTTGAGATGGGCCTTGTGGTTGTAGAGAATAAGAGGAGAAGATCTAATCTAGAGCTGGAAGAGAATTCAGAATCTCAAAGTGGTGCCTCTCATATGTTGGAGATAAGTGTATTTCAAAAAAACGGATTAGCGGTGGGCTCTGTCAATCGGGCGCACCGAACCCAATGAGTATTCTTAGCTGGAATTGCTGTGGGCTGGGCCAACCACGGACAGTTCATGTATTAACAGATTTGGTCAAGCACAAAAAACCTTCTTTTGTCTTTTTAATGGAAACTCTCTGCTATAGAAATCAGTTGGAGTGTCTTAAAAATAAATTAGGCTTCGAAAATATGTTTGTGGTGGATCGGGTGGGCCGCAGTGGTGGGCTGGCTTTACTATGGGATGGAAATTATGAAGCTCACTTAATAAAATATGCAACGAATTTTGTGGACATAGAAATTAGAAGAGCGGGTATGGGTCACTGGCGTATGACAGGCTATTATGGGTATCCAGAGTCAGCCAGAAGATGGGAGTCTTGGGATCTTATTCGCTACCTTGCTACCATTTCTTCTCTGCCATGGATTTGCTTAGGGGATTTCAACGACCTCCTTTTAAATTATGAGAAAAGAGGAAGTTGAGCTCACCCCAATTGGAAGTTGCGTGGTTTTAGAGAGGTTGTGGCTGATGCTGGTTTGGTGGATTTGAGGATGGAGGGGTATCCATTCACTTGGGAGAGGTCGCGTGGAATAGAGGAGTGGGTTGAGGAAAGGTTAGATAGGGCTTTTGCAAATATGACCTGGTGTGGTTTGTTCCCAAAGGCAAAGGTCTGGAGTGTGGAGGCAACCTGTTCTGATCACTTACCCATTTTCGTGGACCCGAATCCTTCGGGATTCATTCCTCAACACCCACGGTTTAGATTTGAAAATGTATGGCTTCGAGAATCAGAGTGTGAGGATGTTATTCAAAGGAGTTGGAGTGCTTCTGCTGGTTTTCCAATTCAGCATAAGCTAGCTGTATGTGGAGGGGATTTATCGATATAGGGGGGAAAGTTGTGTCGGGATTTCCACAAACGCATAGTGGAATGCAAACATCAGATGGCGATATTACGTGGTAGGCGAGATCAAGAAGGGCTGGAGGCATTTACAGAAGCCAGGAAGCAATACAATGAACTAATTCACAGCCATGAAGTCTATTGAAAACAGCGAGCCAAATCTCTTTGGCTTAAAGAGGGAGATACGAACTCTCGATTTTTTTCATGCTACAGCTTCTAAGAAAACGAAGAAAAACACGATTGAGAAGCTGCGGAATAACCAGGGTATGTGGTGTTCAAACCATTCTAAGATTGATGCACTGATTATTGAATATTTTCAAAATTTATTTTCTTCTGGGGGATGCATTTGTGAACCAGTATTAGCTTGTGTTGAGGCTAGGATCACTCCATTACATAACCAATTATTGTTAGAACCTTTCACGACTCTAGATGTTAAAGAGGCTTTGTTTAGTATGCACCTAGATAAGTCCCCGGGGCCGGATGGCATGAATCCAGCATTTTATCAGAAATTTTGGCATGTGGTGGGGAAAGATATTACTGAGGCTTGTCGTAGTTACATTACGAATCGAGCTTTCCCGGAAAAGTTTAATGATACTTTGATTGTATTGATTCCTAAGCATATGCAGCTTGAACACTTGACAGATATGCATCCCATTGCATTATGTAATGTTTTATACAAAATTATTGCTAAAATGCTTGTAAATAGAATGAAGCTTGTTCTTGGTGAAGTTATTTCAGATTCCCAGAGTGCATTTGTTCCAGGCAGAGCAATCACCGACAATATTCTAATATCGACTGAAATAATCCATTACTTAAAGAGGAGTAAACAAGGAAAGACTGGAACAGCTGAGCTTAAGATCGACATGTCTAAAGCGTATGATCGCGTTGAATGGAATTTTTTAAAGCTCATGATGTTGAGAATGGGGTTTAATGAGGACTGGGTCGAGATTGTTATAATGTGTGTTTCTACTGTGAGCTATAAGGTGATTAGAAATGGGATAGAAGTGGGACCAATTGTTCCAAGTAGGGGTCTCCGCCAAGGGGATCCATTATCGCCCTATTTATTCATTATACGTGCTGATGGGCTAAGTTCCTTAATTCATAATCGTGAAAGGGCGAGATTCATTTATGGGGTTAAAGAAGCCAGGAGTGCCCCTGCAATATCCCATTTATTTTTTGCTGATGATTGTTTCCTCTTCTTTAAGGCCCATCACAATGAAGCTAGAATTATGAAAAGTCTTCTGGCTGTTTATGGAGCTGCATTGGGGCAGAAGGTGAATTTGAATAAATCGTCAATCTCTTTCAGTGCAAACATAGATGAGGATTCTATTAGCCAGGTGTGTGGCATTCTGGAAGTTCCTTTCACTGCCAATCATGGAAATTATTTGGGGCTGCCTTCACAGATCAGTAGAAAAAAGAGTGTTGTATTTACTTTTATTAAAGAGAGAGTTTGGCAGCGGCTTCAAGGATGGGGTCAGAAATTTCTGAGTAGGGCGGGGAAGGGAATCATGCTGAAAACAGTTGCCCAGGCTCTTCCAAATTATGCCATGAACATATACCTACTGCCTCTAGACTTATGTAAGGAACTGGAGATTATGATGAACTCCTATTGGTGGGGAAATAAGAGGAATGGAGGTAAAAGTATTCATTGGCTTCGATGGGATTCAATGTGTAAGCCGAAGTCTGTTGGGGGCATTGGTTTCCAAAAAATACATGACTTTAATATAGCCATGCTCGGGAAGCAATGTTGGAAACTTATGATTGATCCGCACTCTCTTGTAGCAAGGATCCTCAAGGCCCGATATTATCCTAGATCTTCTTTTACTGATGCATCTGTTGGGTTTAATCTAAGTTATACATGGAGGTCACTTATGGCTGCCAAGAATGTTGTTGTGAATGGAAGTCGCATACAAATTGGGGATGGGCAGCAGGTTCAACTTTCCAAGGATCCTTGGCTTCCTGATGTTCACAATGGTTTTATTACATCAGAGTTGGATGAAAGTCTTGCAACAGCTACGGTGGATTGTCTTATGGTTCCAGGACAACGGAGTTGGGATTATGATTTAATTACAGATGTTTTCAATTCAAGGGATGCTGGTCTTATTTTGCAGGTGCCTCTCAGCGTTAGACAAAATGCAGATCGCTGGTATTGGCTGGCAGATCCTAAGGGGCAATTTACAGTTAGAAGCTACTATAAACTGCTGAATTCTGAAACTAATGTGTCAAGCAGCAAGGTGTGGCAACGCTTATAGGGGCTGGAGATTTCCAGGTAAGGTTAAACATTTCTTTTGGCGTGCATTGATGAATGTACTACCTACTGTGGATAACTTGCGGACTCGAAAGGTTGAGGTTTCCTCTATTTGCCCCATCTGTAATGCTGCAAATGAGTCTGTGTTACATTGTTTAGTGGAGTGCTCTTTTGCTCACTCTTGCTAGCTATTGTCTTCTATTGGCACTTTTAGGAGATGCTTTTCTTTGATTGATTGGTTTGAGCAAATATTTACTCCCTGCTGTAAGGAAGATTGTAACTTAGCTGTGATGTTGTGTTGGAAGCTTTGGTTTAATCGAAATGATAAGGTGTGGAATGATCATTGTAGCCGAGCTCAAAGGCTGGTAAATGCTGCTGGCCATTGTCTTTTCCAATGGCAAGAAGCTCAAAAGAGAACTTTCACTATTGCAGAAGATGTTCAGTCAGGTCACGGCTCGGTGTGTTGGGGCCAGCCTCCTGTGGGTTGGCTAAAATGTAATGTAGATGCAGGGGTATTTAGATCACAGGGAAGAGTTAGTTTTGGAGGGGTGATCAGAAACTCTGGAGGTGGTTTTATTGCAGCGAAGTGTCAGAGTTTCCCTAGTTTTTTCCACCCTCGTGAGGCTGAAGCGTTGGCTGTCCGTGAGGCACTTAGCTGGATAAAGCATCTACAATTATCTAAAATTATTATCGAGATAGATTGTTTAAATGTGTATTCTGCTCTAGTTTCTCAATATGCTAGTTCTAATGGTTTTGGTTTAATTATTGCGGATTGTAGAGATTTAGCTCAGTTAATTGGAGAAGTGAGATTATCTTTTGTGTGTCGATCTGCGAACGCCGCTGCCCACAGTGTAGCTAGGGTGGGGGGTTCTATGTCAGGTCCTGAAGAGTGGAGGGATGTTCCACCTCTATGGTTATGTCCTCTATTGACTATTTCTCTTGTTTAATGAAATTTCCTTCATAAAAAAAAAAATTATTATGATGGAAATAATTAAATGTTAATCTATTTTATTTTGATAGATATTGATAAATTGATAAGTTAATATTTTTAATGATAAAATATGAACAAAAAAAATTACACAAGCGAAATATTTAAATTAGTTATATAAAATTTTATAAATATTGAGAGTGAAATAATTTGCAACTATTTTTTTAATCTTAAGAGAACATATCCCATTTTGTTTAATAGTATATATAAATCCAGTGCTTAATCAAATGTTAATAAACTCTCACAATTACCAGAAAACTTAAACCCTCCACGAATTAAGGAGAGGAGGGGATGACTTACTGAACCAAGGAGTTATTAGCAACTATATTCCATGTTATTCGAACAAATTCTACTTTCACTTTATTAAAATATAGATCCACAATAAATCATCCCAAGTGCTTTATTTACTTTAGTTGCTCAAGTTTCTATGTGAACAATAACTAATTCTCTCATGTAACTTATTATCTCCAGCCTTATAATATTGAGGGTGTGAGTTTGAGTTATATAAAATGATGAAGGTGGAGGATTTCTTCCATACACGAGTGATGTACATTTGTGTTTTCAACGATTGAAATAGTCCAATTCCTTAAAATGATCATGAACTAAAACGTGCGGTAAACAAGTCTTAACATATTGATAAGTTTTCTAATATCAAAGTGTCAAATTAAGCGGTCTAAATGCCTTTAATTAATTAAAATAATTGTTTATTTATTTTTTTGACTAGCAAAATCGGAACGCATGGTCAAAAGTGATGAAGATAGTTGTCATTTTTTTCCCTCATTCTATTTGTGGGAACTTGGAACATAAAATCTGAAAACTGGGTCCGCCCAAGTTAAATTTAACGAAATTTACGGCTGACCCGCAATATATCAATTAGCCCCCCTATACTTTATATTATTTATAATATATTTATAAGTATTATAAAACTTTTTGTATTATAAAATTTCGTTGACCTCCTTATACTTTATTTTATTTTATTAAAATCTTTGAAGTACCAATTCACCCCCTATAATTTTAAATTTTCAAAATACCCTCCACTTAATTATAAATTATAATAATTATTAAATAGATTATAATTATAATTATAATAACTATTTTATTATAATTATAATAATTTTTAAATGGATTATTATTATTATTATTGTTAACAACAAGAATAAAATGTATTATAATTAATTAATCTATTAACAATAATTAATAATAATTTTTAGTTAAAATGTCAATAATTATCATTAATAATTAATTTTTGAATAATAATAACAATAATAATAATTAAAAACCAAATAATAATTATAATAAAATTAATTAAAGATTTTATAGTAATTTGTTACAATTTAAGTCATTCCAATATTTATTCTAAGATAAAATAAACACATAAATGGTAATACAATTTATTCTAATTACGATTTTCATGCAGTTCAAGTAAATAAATTATTCTAATTTCAATTCTTCATTTTAATTCTAACTATTCCAATTCTAACTCATAATGTTTCCTTATGATTTTGACTCCTTTTGAGTGAATGCACTATAAAATTGTAAATCACTTTATATTCAGTTAGACCACTCTATGTTATTTACAATTTTTTTATAACTATTATGAATTTTATAGTACATTCACTAAACATGAATCAAAATTAACTGAAAACATAATAAGTTAGAATCAAAATATCTAGAATCCAAATGAGGAATTAGAATCAGAATAATTTATTTACCTGAGCGGTAGGAATCATAATTAGAATGAGTTGTGTTACCATTTATGAGTTTACTTTGTCTTAGAATCAAAATCAGAATAAATGAAATTGTAACAAATTAGTATAAAATAATTCATTAATTTTTATCATAATTATTATTTTGTATTTTAATTATTTTTATTGTTATTCTTATTCAAAAATTAATTATTAATAGTAATTATTGTTAATTATTATTAATATTTTAACTAAAAAATTAATAGATTAATTAATTATAATACTTTTTATTCTTGTTAATATAATAATAATAATCCATTTAAATTATTTTTTATTGAATAATAATTATATTTTTATTAAATGTAGGGTATTTTGGGAATTTAAAATTATAGAGGCAAATTGGTACTTTCAAGTGTTTTATTAAAATAAAATAGAGTAAAAGGGGTTCAACGAAGTTTTATAATACAGAAAGTTTTGTAATACTTATAAATAAATTATAAATAATATAGAGAATAGGGGGCAGCATGATATTATTCCTGAAAACTTATATAAAGATGGTGTTTGACTTTTGGGACTTCTGAGGTTATGAGACTGGAAAATTGTCTGGTCGTACAACGGTGCAGGGACTTGGTTGAATGATATTTAGTGCACAAAGTTGACCCGTACCAAATTATCAATCGTGTGAAATGCGTAAATTTACTGGCAGCTATCAGTAACGATTTTGTCAAAAAGATAAGAGTTCTGCTATTTAAACGAAATGAAGACAAAAAGACGATAGAAAAAAATTATTATATGGGATTAATGGAAACAAAACTGGGCACGTAAATGGAGCAGGTTTTGTAGCTTTTGTCATTTACTTTTTGAATTTAGAGAATAAAATAATTACCATGTGAGATTAATGAAAACCAAAATTGGGCATGTGAATGGAGTAGGTTTTGTAGCTTTTGTCCCTTACTTTTTGAATTTAAAGAATAAAATAATTAAAAGAAATAAAGAAAAGTAACGAAAATAAATGAAAGTGAGATTACTTTTTTGTTTTGTAGTCTCTCTCCATTTCTCTCATTTCAGTACGTGAATTTTTTTCATTTGAGTACGATAGTTCTTTGTGTTCAGGAAAGCAAAATTCAAACGAGTTACAGTCTCTACATCTCACAAATTCCGCCTCAGCTTCTCACAAATTTTGTTTTTGCATCTCAGTTATCACAAGAAATAAATTAGATTTAGATCTACAAGCAAAGGTGAGAAATGTTTAAATGGTTAGAATATTTAATTTAAATTACAAAAATTCGTAGATTTTTATTTTTTATATATTTAAATTGTTATGCATTGTTATAATTTTTTTAATTTAAATGGCTGGAAATAATGGAATAGATTATAATAATTTTTTTAATGTGTTTTATATATGTTAGGATTTTTTAAATTTAAATGGTTGGAAATAATGAAATAAATTATAATAATATTTGAATGTGTTTTATATATGTTAGGATTTTTCTTAATTTAAATGACTGGAAATAATACAATAAATTATAACAATTTCTAAATGTGTTTTATATATGTTAGGATTTTTTTAATTTAAATTGCTGAAAATAATGAAATAAATTATAAAAATTTCCGGATGTGTTTTATATATTTAAGTTGTTAGGATTTTATAATTTAAATTGTTGGAGATAATAGAATAAATTATAAAAATTTGTGGATGTGTTTTATTTATTTAAATTGTTAGGAATTTTCGTTACTAGACAAAATGTTATATAAGTTTGTTAATACAAATGTTAATTATTTTGTAGAAATGGCGTATTTGGAAAATGAGCATGCATTTGAAGAGTTGCAAGAAACAAGAGCTAACGATGTAAATGAAATTGTGGAACCGAACAAATGTGAGCCAGCTCTTGGAATGTTATTTGATAATCATGAAGAAATATTTGCATTTTACAAAGCTTATGGTAAACAAGAGGGGTTTCCTGTGAAGGTTCGAAGTACTAAGAAGGGGACCGATGGAATTGTAAAATATGCGACATTTGCATGTGGGCATAGCGGCAAGTCAGAAAGTAAATCTGCTAATGCATTGAAGCCGAAACCGAATGTGAAAAATGGTTGTGATGCAAAAATTGGAGGTTGTTTAAATGAAGATGGAAAATGGGTTCTTCGAACTTTAAATCTTCAACACAACCATGGATTGAGTCCAGAAAAAGCTAGGTATTTCCCATGCAACCGCAGAATTAGTGCAAGCGCTAAAAAGCGAATTGAAATGAATGATTGTGCAGGAATTAGAATAGCCCAAAATTTCAATTCTATTGTTGTTGGAGCTGGTGGATATGAAAATGTGCCATTTTTAGAAAAAGATTGTAGAAATTTTGTTGACAAAACAAGGTGATTACAACTTGAGGAAGGAGATGCTATGGCACTTTTAAATTACTTCCAGAAAAAGCAAGCAGAATGTAATGGATTTTTTTTTTAGCATTGATTTGGATGAAGAGGATCGATTAAAGAATGTGTTTTGGCAGATTCGCGGAGTAGGGCAGCTTACAAATATTTTGGAGATGTCATCACATTTGACACTACATATCTGACCAATAAGTATGACATGCCATTTGCGCCCTTTGTTGGAGTTAATCACCATGGACAGTCTATTTTGTTGGGATGCGGATTGATTTCACGCGAGGATACAGAGACATTTACGTGGTTGTTTGAGGCGTGGCTATCACGCATGTCTGATTCTCCTCCACTTGGTATTATTACAGATCAAGACAAGGCAATGCAAAAGGCAATTGAAAACGTTTTTCCTACTACTAGGCATCGATGGTGTTTATGGCACATAATGAAGAAGGCGCCTGAGAAGTTAGGGGCTTTCAAAGAACGTGAAGGTATTATATCTTCCCTGCTCTCTGCTGTATCTGATTCATTGAGTTCTGATGCGTTTGAGGAAGCTTGGCATTGCATGATTACAGAATATGATTTGTGGGATAATGATTGGCTAAATGGTTTGTACGAGGAGAGGCATCGTTGGGTCCCATGCTATTTGAAAGACTATTTTTGGGCAGGAATGTCAACAACTCAGCGAAGTGAAAGTATGAATGCGTTTTTCGATGGATTTGTTAACTCAAAAACAAATCTAAACAGTTTGTAAAGCAATATGAAAATGCATTGAGGAGAAAAGCTGAATTAGAATGGCAAGCAGATGCCAAGTGTTTTAGTAAAAGGACACCATGCGTATCAAGATATGAGATGGAGAGGCAAGTTGAAGAAGTGTACACCATTTCTAAGTTTAAAGAATTTCAAGAAGAATTGACTGCTCTGATGTACTGTGATATCTCAGATTCTATAGGGTCAATATATCAAATAATTGAATCATTTGGCCAAGGTCGGAGAGGCTTCTTTGAGGTTGTTTTTGAAGAAGCTGAGTGTGAAGTTACTTGTATATGTTCAAAATTCCAGTTTAGGGGGATTCTTTGCAGACATGCCCTTGCAGTGTTGATACGTAACTCAGTTGAATTACTTCCAGAAAGATATATTTTATCAAGGTGGAGAAAAGATGTGAGGAGATGTTATAGTAAGCTGAAAGTTTGTTATGGTGTGCAGAATTTGACCATCCAGCAAGAAAGATATGAAAAAATGTGTAACGCTTTCAGTGAGGTTGCAGACGTAGCCTCTGATGATGAAAATAGCTATAAAACGGTGTTGGATTGGATTGAGAAAGCAATGAAGGATCTGTCCAAGCAAATTCGTTGTGAAAGTGTGGGAAAAACTAATACTGGTGGAGCAAGTTGTAGCAGCAACAAACAAATTAACAGTGAGAGTGTGGAAAGAACTGTTATTGGCGAAGTAAGTTGTGGCAGCAACAATGTTCAACTTGCACTAAATGATCCAGTAGTGACACGTCGTAAAGGCCGTCCACCTTGCCTGAGGAAAGAATCTTCGATTCGAAAGAAATCCGTTCAAAAGAACAAGTCCGCACAAAAAAATAAGGTATGATTAAAAACAAATATCTATTTTCTAATTAATCTGGTCTTAGTTTAATTGTCTTTAATAATCTTGTAGGATTTACAACAAACTGCCCCATCATCTTATCGTATGCCAAATGAAATCTCCACACAAGGGAGCAACATAGCCACGGTAAATTTTGTGAATTGATGCGTTTAAAATTTTTATTTATTTTGAGGATATGTAATTAAGTATAAGATTGCGCATATGTAGACGCTACAAGAAGGAAGTACTATTTATAGAAATCTCAACCAATGCAGCACTATGGGCTATTATAATGTAAGAATTAATTATTTAAATTTTAGTTTTAAGATTTTTATATGAATTTTACATATATTTTACTATTTGATTAGGTACCTATGTACCAATCCCAATTCGGTGGAAGCAACATTTATCAGCCATTTCCTTATAATTGGCATACAGTAAGTTGTTGCTTACAAATCGTTAATGAATACATATATTTTAATATTTCTGTAATGTAATATGATGTTTATTTTTATGTATTATAGCAACCAGTCCCACCGTATACTTCGCAGTTGCATTATTCTTCTCCTTCGATGACTTATCAAGGATCTCAAAGTGAGAATTTCCAACAGTTACTACAGCAACAGCAGCGTAATGAAGATAATAATGATGATACTTGACTTGTATTTTGGCTCTAAATTGTAGTGATGAAATAATATTGTGTTAAATTGAACTTTAAAATTTTAAAATTATGTTAGATTTGACATTAAATCTTTGAAATTGTAGTGATGGAATAATGTTGTGTTAAATTGAACTTTTAATTTTTGAAATTACGTAAGAATTGTTTAAGATAATAATTTTTCCTCTTAATAATACTATAGTTGCATGTGATTGTGATGGTGAAATTTTACCCACTGATAATTGATCGTCACTTGCATGCATTTACCATATTAAAAGAGGGAGCGTGGAAGTATGTATATGCTCTTACCACTGTCTATTTTAATATATACCTTACTTAATAATTTTGAATTGATTGTTAGTACATGGTTCATACATATATGCCAATTGGCAAAGTCAAAAAGTCACACTACATATTTTGCATGAAGCATCAATTCAAGCAAATGAGGAAAAACTTAGGAAATTTGAAACCGTGGGAACAATTCATACACAACAATCATTTTATTTAAATTATTTAAATTTATACATAACATGGGATACAATTTCATTTACGCAAAATACATATAGCAACGATTATCCCTAAAATACAACATACAATGGATAATATAGGCAGAATAATACAATCATTTCTGCCTTTATCAGTTTGCACAGTTTTATCACATGTAGGCACTTCAGTTTGCACCCCCTTTTCGAGTGTCTCCACAATAAATTTTGTAGTTTCTAACATATTGGATGTCTCTGGCAATTTTTCATGCCTTTTTATGTAATCATTGTAGGCTATTTCGGCATCCAACAAAGATGTATAAGATTTATAAGAATTCCCTCTGAATCCATTTTACTTGCATCTGACATTCAGGCTAAGAATTGTATATGCCCGGCTTTCGTCCTTTGAAAACAACATAACAGCTTTGAGTAGACATTTGAATTCTACAGCAACTTGCACCAAAAGAAAACGAGAAAATGAATATCCAGCAAACAAATTCAGACCAAAAGAAAACGAGATATTCAATAAAATGAATATCTAGCAAACAAATTCAGACAAAAAAAATGAGAAAATGAATAACCAGCAAACATATCCAGCAAACAAATTCAGACCAAAAGAAAACGAGAAAATGAATATCCAGCAAACATATCCAGCAAACAAATTCAGAAAAAAAAAACGAGAAAATGAATATCTAGCAAACAAATCCTCTTAATCCACTGGCAATTACAGCATCTTGGTTGTCAAACTAAACCATCAATATCCAACAAACAAATTCCGATCTGAGCTACGGTACACATTCACACACGCAAACAAAATCAAATCCAACACCACCAACAACAACTCACCCATGTTTCCAATTTTTTTAATACAATATTTTCAATTATTTATCTTTTTCTTATCATCTTTGTCCGATCGTGCAAGAAAAAAAGTTATAATTATAAAATTAAAAAAAAAGCTTACGGAAGAAATGCTAACACTGTCAATCTCAAAATTTCATCATCCATGACATAAAAAAAAAAGAAATGCTTACAGATCTGGGTCTCCAAAACAGGGACGTCGCCAATAACAGTCAGATCTGGGCTGTCCACTGTCAAGCAAACACGACAACCAAAATAGCAAGCAACAACTACACGTCTCCAAAACAGTGACGTCGTAGTAGATCTGGGCTGGGCGATCGTATCCGTTCTAGATTTGGGGCTGAGCGAGAAAATAAAAAAAGGGCTGGTAATGAACGAAGCCTGCTCAATGGAGGGGACTCTGGTAATGAAGCAAACTCACTCAATGCGTGGTTGGGGAGTGTGTGTAAAAGGGGGAGTAAAACGAAGCAAACTCATATATGGGGAGTGTGTGTAAACGAGATGAAGACAAAAACAAAGCAAGCAAACTCATTTTTTATATTTCTTGTGGGCCCATATAATATTAAAAGAAACAAAAATCAACACTTGACTCAAAACGAGTAAAACGGCAATTTAAACTTGTGTTTCTGTCGTCCCTTTGTCTTCATTGAGTTTGTTAATCATTTTCCAAAAGATAAACAAGATTCGGTCCATCAGCAGTGGCGGACCCAGAAACTAAAATGGGTGGTTTAGTTTAAAATTTTTTATTTAACTTAGATTTTTTTAATGTTAACTTGAATACATTTTAAGTTTTATAAATTTAAATTTTATTATTATTTTTAATTATAAATAATAATAATAAATTATTATTTTTAAATGCGTGAAAATATTATTTTTTGAAGTAGTATTTTAAATGCATGAAAATATTATTTTTTGAAGTAGTTTTCACAAAATATTTTAAAAAATAAAATAATGTGGCTAATGAAATTTGAACTAAGGTCTTAAAATCATTAAATAGCACTCTTACCATTGAACCACAAATATTTTAATATATAAAAAATGTGTCCCAATTGTTTTATCTAACTTTTTTAGAAGGGGCTTGAGGCACATTTAAAAGAAAATTTAATAGTCCGGGGGGACTGAAGCCCCTCTTGGGCCTTAATTGGGTCGCCCATGACCATCAAGCTATGTTTTTCGTTGACTAGGTGGAGGAGTGAATTTTAAGTAATTAACGGCTACGTTAGAGAAAACTCCTTCGAAATTATATAATTAAAGTAATAAATATTAATAAAAAATACATTATATTTTTTATTGTATGGTTATAAAAAATACATTATAATTCGAATATGGAAAAGATTAAAAAGAATTGTATTTCACTAATCTACTTTTACACAAATTATCTTATTATTTTACGGTTACAATTTAAGAAATTTATAAAAATAGTTCCAAAACTTTTGGGTTATCTAAAATTGAATATTCTTTTTTTTTTATAATAACTATAACTAACCAAATGCAAGTATTTCAAACCAAATAGTCCTCATCACTTTTAAAAATTACCAAACCACTATCACTTTTAAAAAATCATCAAACCTTACCACCTCATTAAATCACCAAACCTTATTACTCTCAACAAATTACTAAATTCATCAAACAAATGTAGCAATATATAACTGAAAATAGAATCATCAATTAGAGAGCAAGAAGTTAAAGTTAGTGTATGTTTTTTACACAATGTGGGTTTTTAAATGTTCTAAGTTTAGGCTTTAGGTTTGAAATCGATGTGGGTTTTATTATAAATATTATTGTTTTTCGTTCATAAAACAATGTGAATTCCTGTGGTGCATTTACGAATTCGTAATTAGAATAATCTGAAATCGTAATAGGTAGGAATTGAAATGAGTTAGAATGGGAATGAAGAATGCGAATTAGAATAAATTGTTTACGTAAACTGTAGAAATAGAAATCAGAATGCCTTTTATTCCCAATGATGTGCTTACTTTGTCTGAGAATCGGAATGGATTGTTTTAAGTTACTAAAATGCATTTAGTTAATTATTGTCATTTATTATTATTTATTATAGAAATTGTGATTATTATTATTATTTAAAAAATATTGTTATTAATAATCATTATAATAATGAAAATTATAATGATGATGATGATGATGATGATGATAACAATGATTTTGACAATATTAATATTATTTTTGTTGTTAGATGATAATTATAATAGTTAAAAGTATCATCATCATCATCATCATGATCGTTGTTGTTGTTATTATTATTATTATTATTATTAAGAACAATTACAAGAATAAGAATAATAAGAATAATAATAACATAATAATACGATAATATTGTAATTGAGGACAAGTGAAATTATGAAATTTGAATGGGGTAAAATGGAGAGTTCAAAGAATGAGAACTTGATTTCCAACCTCTCTTGGGAATTAAGTTCTCATTCCTTAATCCAAAAAATACGCGGGCTTCATATGTTTTGTTCTCATTTCCTTTTATTTTAACAAGTATCATCAATCATTCTTATTTCAGGTCTCGATTCCCTAATTACAAAAGTAAACACACTATTATAGTACTTAACTTGAGCTGATAGATAAAAAATATTAAAAATAATAAAAATTCAAGTTCAAAGGAGATTGGAGGTGAAACCAGAATATGTGATACAGACATCTATTGTTGGCGACCAGCACCCGTCGCTCATAATTATAGCCATTTACTTATATGTGACAGGCACACGTCGGCCTGCCTGTTGATAAGAACATATGCTTATCACCTATACTCGCAATATGTACAATAGCTAGGGATCTGAAATGTGGGGGGTGTTTGATCCAAAATACTCGTATTTACCTAATTATGATAGAAAAAATTTAAAGTGGACAATTTTGAAAAGCCCAAAAATTTTAGGACTATTTTTATGAATTCTCCTTACAATTTTGACCAGTTGATTATATTATTATAGTGTTATGATTATAATAAAACTTAAATTGCCAATGATTGAAAAAGTAATAAATCCTAATATTAAAAGTAAATTGGATTGACTAATTAAGTAAAAAAAAAAAGCTTCTGCAAGACTAATGCACGCAATTTATATGATGTCATTCTCAATTTAAACTATATAATATTTTATGGCTACAACATATCATATGCCTTTGAGATCAATCCACAATGAAAGCCGCCACAATTGATTAAGAAAACTAACGAACATTCTAATAATTTTTACTACCCCAATTTCTTCAATTTTTACTTCATTGTCTCGTATATTTTTAGTTATGGATTTTACATGGCTTTAATTTTTCTCTTCTCAGGGGTCCGTTCCTTGTTTTTTTCTAGTGTTTTGTTTGTTTAATTGACAAAAAGTCAGTTTAATTACTTGTATAAGTTAAATTGTGAAAATTATTAAAATTAATTTATGTTTCATCTTTGGAATCTTCTTAATGTCACCTAACCAACCATTAAGATGATATTTGGGCCAGGACAATGAGTTCTAAGGGAAATTCATAAAAATAGTCCCAAAACATTTAAATATTATAAATTTGACTCCTCTAACTTTTTTAATCATAACTAACTAAATACAAGTATTTAAATCAAATAACCTCATTACTTTTAACAAATTATCAAACCAACACCGCCCTTAAAAAATAAGCAAACCTCACTACCTCACCAAACCACCAAACCTTATCACTCACAAAAACTTATGAAATTCATCAAACAAATATCATACCACATAACTGAAGATAAAATCATCAATTGGGAAGTAAAAGTTAAAGCTAGTGTGTATTTTTACACATGTGGATTTTTAATGTATTAATTTAGGATTTAGGTTCAAAATTGATGTGGGTTTTATTATAAATTTTGTTATTTTCCGTTCATAAGAAAATGTGGGTTCTTAAAATATTTAGTTTGAGTGGAGAGATGAAAAAAATAAAATCATTGAGAATAATAAAAGTTAGAGTTAAAACGAGATTGGACATGAAACCTGAAATATGAGTAACATGCATTTGTCATTAGCGACAATTAGGGTAACAATCATTTGTCCTGCGATAAGCAAGGCGAGAGGTTCCTATCACACGTAATTAAATGGTTGTTGAATATATTGTATTTATGTGTGACAAGCACCTGTCACTAATGACAGATGCTTGTCGCACATACTCAAAGTATGTCTGACAACCATGTAAAGTGTGTTGTATATTGACCGTATCACGTTTTGTAGTGTCTAATATGTATTTCTTTTTCTAATCTTTTAGGTTTAATAGATTAAATTGTGCTTCAAATGTGTTTTGACAGTTTCTGGCAAAAGTTGTTAGATGGTGTATATAGTACATGAATGACAAGAACAAAGCTTTTTTTGTTTGGAAAAATCTATATGGTTGATAAGTTTTTGCAAGTGTGTATGAGATTCTATAGATAAATCATAATGAATATTGTATCCTGATGAAGGCAACTTTAAGATCTAGTTATTCCATTCCAAATGAATATTCACTACTTATAAACTTGATGATAAAATAGTCAAGATTGTGTTATTTATGGGGTCTAATCTAGTCAACTCTTAGTGCATCCTTATATTTGTTAGTACATCTCCTAGAGTTCCGAAGCAAGATCATGTGATGGTTGAAACTCAAAATTCTTTTAGAGCAAGCATATCTATACCTGGTATTCAAGAAAAGTTATTACCATTGATGACATCATGGCAACAATGTTACTCTCCACTTTGCTACAACGATGAACCCATTGATGACGTTGATATTGTAATAGTGAATGTTCAAGAAGAGGTATTACCAATAGCAACATCCTTAGAGCAACATTATGCTATATTCCAAAACAATGACGATCTTATTGATGATAATAGCAATACATAAGTAGATAACATTTGTGCAGAATCATATAATAGTCATTATAGAGGCTTACTTCAAAGGTCCAGTTGTTGATGAGGGTGACAATTAATATGATATTCCTAGTACTGATGAGGATAATAATCATTACAATAGTCTTATTAATAATAGATATAGCCTACCTATTCCTCTAATGGCGCATTTGAGTATGAGGATAGTAGTTGACCCTTTGTAAGTATTGTTTGAATTTTGCCTTAAAACGTAGTTGCTTTGAAGGTCATTAAAAGTTGTAGTTATGATAATATTAGTGTGGCTAAGCTGTTTGTTGAGAAGTATAAGTTAATATTGGAATTGCATAAGGTTTTTCTGAAAGATAAGTTTGATGTTAAGATTGCAAGATCTATAACATCTCTTGAGGCCCCCTATTCTTCAAAATATGTAAACAATATTTTTGAGCAATGAGAGAATTGAATGAAAAGAATGTTCATTAGATAGTGAGGAAATTTGACAATATACATACGTATTCTAATGAAATGTTTACTAGTGGTCTTCACCAATGAAGTGTTGATTATATAATCGCGAACATATACATTCAAAAGAAGAGGAAATACACTCCAAATGATACAGTTGGTGCACAATGTTTAATTATGATACTAGCAAGCATATCAAGCCAAAGTTAATCGTGAAATTATACAAATGACCCCTATAACTTACTTCCTAAACTGTGCATTACTTTGTAGTTCTTGAATCTTGCATCAAGAGTTTTATACGGTGCATTACACTAGTGATTGCTAGAGACGATACTTATCTAAAAGGGCTATATCGCGGAATGATGTTTATGGCAAGATGCTTGAATGAAAATAATGAATTGCATCTATTAACCATTCAGATCTAAGATTCAAAAGACAATGATTCTTGGAAATGTTTTATGACAGAGTTGCATGTACTGATTGGTGATAGGGCAGAGTTAGTAATTATCTCTTATCAATACACTTCCATAAAAAGAACTCTTCTGAAAGTATTTCACAATACCACAAATGGTGTCTATTTTTATCATGCGAAAGATAACATAAAGTGAAAATTCAAGATATCCAAAGCTTTTTAAGATCAATTTAAGCATGTATTTATAAAAGCAGTAAAAACCATATGGATGTGAAGATTTTAGAAAACAACTTGAGAGGTTATAGAAGCCCTACTCAGTACAATTGATTAGTTGGAGAATAAAATGGGTATTTGTAATTGGGCACAATTTCAATTTAAAGGTAGGATGTACAAAATTATAACCACTAACATTGTAAAGAGTGTTAATTCTTTCGTAAGAGAACTGAAAAAATTTTCCATTACTCATCTAATTGACTATTTCAAAAATTATTACAACAATTTTTTTATTATAGAAAATTTTGGTTGAATTGATTAGTAGTCTTATAATAATATGGGTATATGATATAGTTGTTGTGAGAAAAAATATGGCCCAAAGAATGACCATTCATCCTTTTTTTTTAATCATGAATTCCAATTTTGGGTAATAGTGTTAGAAAGGGATAAATTCACATAGGTAGCAGGACTTTTATACATATAGTATTCCAACTTGATCAACTTGTCTACACTTATGTAATTGCTGCTTACCTAACTGTCTAAGTAGATTACAAAAGCCTTTATTCTAATTTTTATACTATGGTGTTGGCTTATACAATACCAATTTGGCTAGTTAGCGAGTGGAATCTTGGGAAGTTCTATAGGTTATCTGAGAGTTAAAGGTTAACCTACCAATAGAAGCAACATCAACTGATCATTGTCCAGAGCTCAAAATACCTTCTGCAGTTGAGGATGTATTTTGGAGAACAGTGAAATGTAGGCGGTTTAAGGAACTAACCATAATAAAAAGAAATGTAAGAATCTTATTGCATCGAATCCAAACTAATAGTGCAGTTCCAAGCAATTATATATTTTAAACTTTTTATCTTTTGTGTATTGCACAATTTTATATGATGGAAGTAATTTATTTAGTATTTTAAAATAGTTACTTAAATAGTTTCATAATTAATTATAAGTAAAAATATCAGCATAACCTTAAGATTTATTTACCATATGGTTAACCTGTAATACAATACAGAAAAGTTTAGGTTACTTAAATAGGTTTACAACAACGAAACTTAGACATTGAAGTTACGTAAATCTATACAATAACTTTTGAATAATTACAATGACTTATAATTCAATGTCATCATTTAAAATGTCTACAACAACCTTCTTCCTAAAGTACTACTCATGGATACTATTGGAATCAAGTTTGAATTTAAACATAAAATACATTGTAAATATCAACATAAACATTCTACAATCACCACTATGAGTCTCTTGTTGTGGCACGTCCTTAACTGTTAAAATTTTCAAGAGTTTGAACTTTGCAAATCTTGTCATATGTTGTAAAAATCCAACATTTTCTAACCATCAAAGAAACATAACTTTAAATAACTTGAACAGATCTTGCACATTTTAAATGCCAACTTCCATTATTGAGTCATTAATCTACATCTTCTATTTACAAAACATCGGTTGAGCTAGTATCTAATGATTGACTCCTAAATTCACTGGAACAAATTCATACTATAAAAATTATCGTAAATTTATCATTTTTGTTATCTTTAAAGTCTATAAAAAATAAAATAAAGTAAGTTAATGGTGCAGTAACCCACACCATCTACTTGTGAATCGTTTCGATGAGGTCTTGCCACCCATCAATATAAGTACTAAACTTATTTCATATTCTAATAAATTGACATCACATTTACCGTCATTCTATAGTTGCTTCAAGAATACCTAATTGATATATTACATGAAAAATAAATCTTATAAGAGATAAGAAATTAAATGGATGATTATAAGTTTTGTAAATTCATTACACAAAAAAAAATTATTTGTATGTGTATGCATTGGGATACTATCTTTACTTCTCACTTATTAAACGAAAGTATTCATGGATATGCTATGAAGGACGAAGAAATATATTGAATTAGAACAAAAGACAGTACGCAAGATCAACAAAACTTCAAGAAATTATACTTAATAACACTTACTTCATCCCTTAGCCATCCTATTAAAGTGTGTCTCGAAAGTACCTGAAAGAAATTGTGTGATTTTCGGATAGTATGATCTATTATGATGTTGCCAGCAAACCATTGCTCGAACTCATCAAATAGTCTTGGATCCTCCATTTCTTTAAGTGAATTTATATCCACACTTGTTCTTAAGTGATCTCGCGGTCCATTATTTCGAGGTGGGAAAAGGCTTGACATTCTTTACTCTCTTGAAAGCAGGAATCGAGTAATAATGACTATTAAAGACATCTAAAGGCCTATAGGGATTTCTAAACCTACTTATGCCAAGAGTAGCTTCTGTGAGGATATGCATGCTATCATCACTTAAGTTCCCATATAAACTATATAATGACATGAGAGTGTTATCATTATGATTGCCAACATCAGTATAGGCTCTATAGTAATTAGCCAGGATGGACATATTAAACCCGCTAGATTAAAAGCTAAAAGAACATAATTGTTAAATATTAAGCTTGGTCACCATATAGAGGCGTCCAATCAAGAAATCACAATATAAGCACTTGAATGAACCATCATTATATCAACTAATAAACCCCATGACATGTTTATTATTTTTGTTCTGCCTCAATAGCTGACTTAATGTAATCCATCTTTTTATATATCATAGATTTAAGTTCAGAAATGGAACAATCAATCTTGTTCATCAGTTGAATGATATAATCATAATAAACCTTGTCCTCGATTGTTATCATAAAATAAAAAATAACGAGAGACTGCCAAAATCATTTATTAATTTACATTTGAGCAAAGAAATTGATCCTTTAAATTAGAATGTAACCTCTGAATCCTATGTGTTAACAAAATCGTGTAAATGACTATGATAGTTAGCTGCAACATTCTTAAAAATGGCCAACGAGCTGGGTGGCACGTGGTAAGGCATGGGCACGGCACGAGCACGTTTTAGTAGGACACGCGGCACGATACGACACACACATGGGCTGGGTCGTGCTTAGAGTTTTAGGCACGTGGACCTTAAAAGCACGGTATGATTGGATATGAGTTTAAGCTAAAAGGAACATAATAAGCACGCTTCATTGGTGGGCTAGTAAATATAAAATGTTATGATTTACAAATATCTTGAATTTAAATTTTTAATATATTTGATTATCATAGGCTTTTAAAAATTAATTTAGTTTTTAGTTTAAAAAATTCTAATTGTTTTATGTTTATCATTTATTAAATGAATAAATGATATCGTGGTTTTAATAAATAAAATTATAAATATCATGATTCTATAAAGGGAAATTATCATTCGTATACCCTTAATTTACTCTGTTATAAAAAATACTATAACACTTTGAGAGTGTATCAATCGTCCACCCTAAGTTTATAAAATGTATCTACCGTCCACCAAACCGTTACTTGCCGTTTAAATATGATGACATTAGAGGGGTAATTTGGTCTTTTCATATGATTTAAGTGATAATTTGAGGATATACAAGTGATAATTTTCTTTTACTTTAATTTAAGTTTCAAGGGTAAAATCATCAATTCGCTATAATTACGTTAATTTTCAAACGGCAGCTAACGATTTGGTGGTCAGCAGATAGCTTTTGTCAATTTGAGGTGGACGATTGATACATCCTTAAAATGTTGTAGTATTTTTGATAATAGAACAAATATAGGGTATACGAATGATAATTTCCCTTCTATAAATGATAAATTTAAAATTTTATGACATTAATATTTCATTTGTGAAATAATAACTTAGTTCAAGGAGACCAAATTAACCTTGCTCATTTATCGTATCCATATTTGTGATTAATAAATGTTATTTCGTGCTTAATAATCAATATTTCGTACTCTTATAGTTGTGATTTGTTGTAATCTGCATTTCGTAGTTGTAATAAGTTATGACTTGTGACTTGTTATAATTGATATCTCGTAGTTATGACTTCTTATAATCGTTATTCCAGGATTGTAATTTTAATTTTTATTAATCATTGTTATGTTTATAGAATTAAATTTATGTATTGTTGTATTATAATTGGTTATTGTGAAATTAAATATATAGTTGTGAAATTGTGATATAATGATAATGAAATGTTAATTATTCCCTTAATAAAAATTATTATTATTGTTGTTGTTGTTGTTATAAAGATGATGATGATGATGATTATTATTATTATTATTGTTGTTGGACATGGGTTGATGGGCTTAAAAAAGCACGCTAGGATTATGGGCTTGAGGAAAAAAAAGAAGATTAGTGGGTCTTTTTTGGGCACGGCCCGAGCACAGCACGTATGGGCTCATGTCGTGGGCCAAACCATACCTTAAAAAAATTAGGCACGGCATGGCCCGTTGGCCATCTTTAAACATACTTATCTTTAATGATATTATGCTACTCCTATATTGAGCTCATGGTGCCATGATGTCCTCTATTCCTCTAGAATTGGTGGGGCATTAATTTAGGTTGATTCTACAAAAAAGTAACATTGAAATGAGTAAATAATTGTCAACATTATTGAGTTTTGATGACATTTTAAATTGTGTATATAACGCACTAAAAGATACCTACATTATGAAACCAACTTAGAATATATGGCACGTGATCTTCTAAAATTGATGGTTTATATAACATTTCCCTAACGTAAAGTACCCAAAATTTTAGGTTGAACTAATCATCTACTACCGAGTAATATTGAAAATGATTTTTTTATTTTGATATATAATACTTACAATATGAGTGTTGTTATTGAAAAAATGAGTGTACCACATTAAAATCATTTTTAAAGAAGTAATGGCCTTCCACTTTAAGATGTGTAAAATCTTTTTATTTTCATAGCTCATTATGATGACAACCTCTCATTCAAATAGTCAAGCCTACAATAAGTAAATTTACAAAATCATTAAAAAATCATAATTATTCATAAGTTTCCAATCGACTTGGACCCTGTGACTAAGGCCATAAAAATTGTGTTTTTCAATTTTATTATTGAATTTGCTAAGTGATCATTCTTAAATTTCTTGCATATATTTTAATACTTTCGTATACTATTTGCCATGATAAACGACATTATGGATGATTTTGGAGGTGATTTGTATCGTTAATATAATTCACCAATGAGAAATCAATTTGGCAATGATATTTTCTCCCATTCATTACTCTATCCACAAAGTAATATAGTGCAACGTTTAGCACATCAGTGTCGTAGATAGCACCAAAGTTCTATTTGGAAAGTCTAATATCCAATTGTTCAAAATTTAAGTTTTTAAACTTACCACATCAAAGTACTTATCAAGTAACCTATACTACATCTGCAGATTGTTTTGTACAACATTTAGACCACCAGAAAGTCTTGTAAGTAGGCACTACTCTTCAGTCAATAAATGTATTAAATGATTACTAATTTTGAACCATGACCGATCTTTATTGGATGCTTCACGTACCACTTGCCTAAGCAACACGTTGTTGATTGTAACACGACTTAATGCAAAACTATCCTAATCCTTAAGATGCTTGAAAATATCATTCTTGAATTACAATAATTGTTCATACATTAACTTAATTTGGATATCTTGGATAACTTTTTTAAATTTTGGCGTCTCAGTAATACAACTAGAGAAATTATCAACAAAATGTAACTTTATCGTGTAGTGCTTGATTAATACTAAAAAGTGTACATGTAATAAAGGCAAAATTACTAGTTTTTCACTTGAAGTGTTGATTAATGTACTTATAACTTATAAATTATATGAATACTCCCCTAATAAATTTTTATGTTAAATTAATTCATAATATGTTAATTTTTATCTTGTACATATTTTTCAGGAATAAAGACGGAATTGGATTTGAAAGCGGGAACAAATAAGAACCATTGGAGCAATTTAGAATGCATTATTGAGGAGATGTAATAAATAAATAAAAAAAAGAATAAGTGGGCAATCACGTTGGTGATGGTTAGAAGGCCATTATGCCTCCTGACCATCACACATCTCAACATACATATATATTATAAAATAAAATAAATAAAGGATGATTCATTCCTTGCTTATAAAAGGTAAGAAGATGCAGGGAGCGGAGAGAAAAGCCAATAAAGTAGAGCGAAGCCGAGAGAGATGCAGGTTAGTGTCTTATTTCTACGAGAGACTAACTTCCCAAAGTAGACATGTTGTCGAAATGATGTGTAATGGTGAGTTTAGGGATAAAAGTCCTGAAGATGCATTAGATTATCTTGACTATATAGCAGAGAATGCACAACATTGGGATACAGTTGGGTCTTATGAGTCATTAAGTAAACCTTAGTCATCTCAATCTGGTGGAGGCATGCACAACCTTAGGGAAGGCCATGACCTTCAATCCAAATTTACATCCTTAGCTAGAAAATTCGAAGCATTAGAGTTGAAAAAGAATGATCATGTAAAGTTTGTTCAAAATATTTATTGTTATATTTGCGATTTTATTGACCATTATACGCAGGACTGTCCAACCTTGCCAGCTCTGAAAGAAAGTTTGTACGAACAAGTAAATGTCGTTGACAATTTCAAAAGACCAAATCCAAATCCATACTCCCAAACTTACAACTCTGGTTGAATAAACCACCCAAATTTTAGTTAGAGAAATGACAATCATGCACAACCTTCACAACCAGTTCCTCCACGTCAAAATTTCCAACACCCCTAGAGTTACCCACCACATGTCCCAGCACCAAGAAAAACTCTAGAAGACACATTGCATTCATTTATTGAAAAAAAGAGTCGATCTATAACCAAATGATGCAAACCTTAACCAATTTGACAAATCTCTAAAATTACATATGCTCTGACCATGCATGAAAAAGGAAAGTTTCCTTCTCAACCTGAACCAAACCCCAAGAGTTAAAATCCTCAAATGGGAAATTCAGGAAACCAAAATATGAGCTAAGTCAAATCAGTTATAACCCTTCGTGGTGGTAAAGTTGTCGAAAAACATATCCTGGATCCTTGTGAAATTAGCAAAGATTCAATTTCAGATAATAGGAAAGAGTCTGTCGAACCTTTAAACCATGAAGAAATAACAACTCTCATCCTGTACTCCCATTTCCTCAACCACTAATCAAGCTAAAGAAATCAAATCACAGTTCATAAATTTATAAAGTTTTTAAACAAGTAAAGGTCAACATTCTTCTGCTGGATGTCATTAAACATATGCCTTCTTATACTAAATTGCTAAAAGATCTATGCACGGTGAAAAGGAAATATAAGGTGCAAAAGAAAGCTTTTTTAGCAAAACAAGTAAGTTTCATTCTCTCAACCAATAGTGATTTGAAATACAATGATCTTGGTTGTCCAACCATTTCTTGCATTATTGGGGATCATAAAATTGGACATGCTCTACTTTATCTTGGTGCCAGTGTTAATTTGCTTCCTTACTCAGTGTACCAACAACTTAATCTTGGTGAATTAAAACCAACCTTTACCACTCTTTTCCTTACTGAAAGGTCGATTAAGGTTCCAAAAAAAATAATTGAAGATGTATTAGTTAGAGTCGATAAATTCATATACCCTGTGGATTTTATTGTTTTGAAATAAAACCAGTTGCTAATGAATGCAAACAAAATTTTATTATATTAAGTTGACAATTTTTAGCTACTGCTAATGCCTTGATTATTTGTAGGAATTGAGTAATGAATTTATCTTTCGGCAACATGATATTGGAACTCAATGTGTTCAACATGTGTAAACGACCTCACCACCAAGAAGATGATGATAGTGAGAATGAGGAGATTTATATTATCGAGCCAATTATTGAAGAACACATTCAAGATAAGAATTTTACAAACTATGTGGAAATTTGTTTTGCTGGTTCTTTTGAATCAAGTAAAGAATTAAATTGTGATATTGCTAACATATGCTCTATACTTGATTCTGTGCAGGTACCTACATGTGATGATGACTAATCAAAATTTGAAGATACAACATAGTTTGAAGAACCAAACGAAAAGAGAGCACTAGAGCTCGAATTAAAGCCCTTAACGGAAGAATTAAAGTATGCCTATCTTAGAGAGCAGCAGACATATCCGATGTTAATTTTTTCCCAACTCATTCATGAACAAGAAGGTAAGTTTCTATCTATACTAAAAAGGCATAAAATTGCATTTGGTTGGTCCTTAAAAGACATAAAAGAGATTAATCTTTTAATCTGCACACACCGAATACACTTAAAGGAAAATGTTAAAACAAACCGTCAACTACAAAGAAGACTAAACCCTCGCATGAAAGAAGTGGTAAAGAATGAGGTTCTTAAACTACTAGATGTAGGAATTATCTATCCTATCTCTAATAATAAATGGGTAAGTCCAACACAAGTAGTACCAAAGAAGTCTAGAATAACCGTTGTAAAAAATGTGAACTAATTCTGACACGAATTCCATCTAGTTGGCACATGTGCATTGATTACATAAAATTAAATGAAGCCACTAAAAAAGATCATTTTTCACTTCTATTTCTAGACCAAAATCTCGAAAAAGTTACTGGACATCCCTACTACTGCTTTCTTGATGGCTACTCTGGCTATTATCAAATCCCTATAGCCTTAGTATACCCGAAAAAGACCACATTCACATTTCCATTTGGAACATTTGTATTTAGGAGAATGCCTTTTGGACTTTATAATGCTTCTGCAACATTTCAAAGGTGCATGTTAAGTATTTTTAGTGACATGGTGGAAAATTATCTAGAGATTTTTATAGATGATTTAATTGTATTTGGTATTTCTTTTGATATATGTCTTGATAATTTAGAAAGAGTTTTGGAAAGGTGTAAAGAAAAAGGACTAATTTTAAAGTGGGAAAAATACCATTTCATGACCACTTTTGGAATTGTCTTGGGCCATGTCATGTCGTCAAAAGGAATTAAAGTTGACAAAGCCAAAGTTAAAGTCATCTCAAAATTACCCCCACCAAAGACAATTAAAGAAGTCCGTTCTTTTTTTGGACATGCTGGGTTTTATAGGAGGTTGATAATTTTTCTTACATCTCCCTCCCCGGAGCCCAGGTATCATACACACCCCCAAAATAAATGTCTTATCTAGACCATTTTATATCCTCATAATAAAAGACACAATTTGAATGGACTAAAAATTGTCAACAAGCTTTTAAAAAGATAATTAGTGCTTTGACATCAGCCCCAATAATGCAACCTCCTGATTAGTTTTTGCCTTTTGAACTAATGTGTGACGCTAGTGATAATGTTGTTGGCTTTGCTCTGGGCAAAAGAAAGAAATGTAAGCCCTTTGTCATCTATTATGCAAGTAGAACTTTACATAATGCTCAAATGAATTACACTACAACCGAAAAAAAACTACTTGCTGTAATATTTGCGTTGGATAAATTTCGTTCATATTTAATTAGTTCATCTACTATTGTTTATTCTGATCATGTTGCTGTAAGATATTTAATGTCGAAACAGGATGCCAAACGAAGGTTGATACGATGGATTTTGCTACTTCAAGAATTTAACTTGACAATCAAGGACAAAAAGGGCGCTGAAAATGTTGTTGCAGATCATCTTTCAAGACTTATAAATGAGTCTTCAATTGAAACAATACCCATCAATGATTTTTTCTCTGATGAATTTTTGTTTTCTATAAACAAAATACCTTGGTATGCTAATGTTTAATTATCTTTCAAAAAGTGAAATGCCATGTGACTGAAGTTCCCAAGACAAGAGGAAATTCTTAATAGAAGTAAAAAGCTTTTACTGGGATAATCCACACTTGTTTAAGTACTGTTCTGATCAAATTTTTTGAAGATGTATACCAGACGACGATGGAAGTTAAAGTCAAAGTGGAATGTTCCATTTGTTGTAAAAAATGTGTATCCATATGGAGCTGTAGAAATTAAGAATCCAAAGGATGGTGTCACATTTAAAGTTAATGGTTAAAGATTGAATCATATCTGGAATACCAACCACGTGAAGTAGACACCGAAATCAATTTGAGTAACCTACCAAATCTTGATTAAGCCTTTTGTTTTAACTTTTTGTGAATTTATTTTACTGTTACTTCATCGTTTGAATTGCTTGATTTTTTTCTTTTCCCTATGTCTTGAATGAAGTGCATTGCGTTATTTCTTATTTAAGTGTGTTTTTTTGACAATTGTGCTTTAAATCACCAGTTTTATACATGTCATGGTACCTCCATGAAAAAAATCATTTTCAAGCATCTTATAGAACTTTTACATGTAAAATTTCACCTGAGGAACTTGATCTGATTTTGGAAATCACATCCTATTTTGGATCTACAATCACTAGAGTTGGTATCCCACGTTAAAGATCTAGAAATATAACTTAAAGAAATAGAGGATGGTATTTATGAACTGCAATTGGAACTTGAGGTAAATTCAATAAAAGGACGAAGGTAAGTGATATTCATTGTGTGTTTTTATTTTGTTCTTTTTCTTTACTTTTGATTTGATTTTGCAGATTTGATTCGTTTCTTTAATTTGTTTTGATTCACTCCTCCACATAAATGACGGATAATATTACTACGTGACTTTTTAAGTCGATATTTACAGTTTCCCACAATAACTGAACTCCAAAATCAAGCATGGAAGAAATACAACATAAACTGCATAAGCGTTTTTCTTCTCTCCCTCAACTGCGTTTGTTAATGATCAATATGATTCCTACTAACATTCCTTGGTTAATGAAGTAACGGTCCGACTGGTAGGTGAGTTTTCGGATCCATTTGTTTCCTACATACCTAGTTTTGGTAAAAGTACATTTACTAAAAAAAGAAGAGCTAAACGGTTTGGCTCTAAATGTCCTAACTGCGTAAGACTTGCTTGCAAAAAACCACATTATAACTTTACGAATGATTTCTATAAATCGTAAAGATAAAATCAAATTCATTAAATATGACATGAGTAAAGAATCGTTGGATGATATCTTACAAACTCTTGAGACGCATCCGAGCGAATTTGTTCAACGTGAAATTTATAATTTATGGAAGCTGTTCCAAAAGGAAAGTGCACAGTTTAGTTTTGGGAGTCTAACTCTAAAAAACCCTTTTTGCCAGTTTATAAGAAAACTGGATGGGAAGTCTATCCTTGACCCATAGAGAGCGTTCAAACAGTTACTGGACGTAAAACTAGAGGAAAATGTGAGCCATAATCATAACTATCAGTACCTTCATGTGTTTGTTTTTATGTCTAATCACTGTTTGCTTTTTTTTTTTAGTTTACTTTTGAAATATTGAGCTAAAAGCTTTATGCGTCATTTGACAAACACACCACCCCATTTACAAATGTGTATCATTGTGTCCATCACCAAGATCCTTAAATAAAAGCTCTTTTTCAAGCACTCATAAATTGTTTCTTTTTAGAATTATTCTAATGGCAGCAACTTCAAGCAGCCATAGATCTTGGTCGTGTTGTAGTAGAGAGACAACCACATCTTGTATCCAGAGGAGGTGACTGAGGGTTATCAAAGCTTGAAGCTGCTTTCGTTTGTGGAAGCCAAGTGTTAGGCATTATTTCAAAAGCCGTAAAACCTTTAGGATGTCTACTAAACCTACCAACTGGAGAAAAGTTAGTTGTCTCAGGGATGTAAGAAAGAATATCTGAAATGTTAAATCATGATGACGCTTTCATTTTCTTTGCATGAGATCTTGCAACTTTAGAGGCGTTAATTACATTTGTTTCTTGGGCTAATTTGAATATCCATAAAAAACTCATCGGTTTGTTAAATGTTAATAACTTTGATGATGACATAATAACATTTCTTAATCATTTAATTAAAACTTATTTCATTCCACCCTCAGAAAAAAACTCTTTATTTGTGCTCCTATTGTTAATGAGTTACTTGATCTTTTGCAAGCTTACAAACTAGAGCCAGATCTCATGACTTTGGCATTAGACTGGACAACTGATGACGATGGCACTAACTCTCGTAAAAAGTGTAAAATAGATTCAACTCTCTGTTTGTGAATATTTTCCGGCAGTGGCCAGATGATGTTTTCTAAAATCTACTCATTTATTCTAAGACCTTGAGGACAATGTCTCCTTCAGGTTGGGGGGAGAGAATAATTGACAGTTGTGGAATGTCTCAGTCTTGGTAATGTTTTTACTAATTTTTGTTATAAAGACTAACTTTGGATAAAATTTGAGTTGAAAATGACAGAATATAGAATGTAGTGTCTCTAGAAACGCATCTTTTTAATTTTAGAGTTTTGTTTCTTCAAAAAAGAAAATTGTTTTCTAACTTCTTTTTTTCCTCTTTTTCTGTTAATTATCTCCTTAAGTTTTTGCAATCAGTCCCAATTTTTTTTTTTGTGTAATGTTTTAACATTGAATAACATGATGATTTTCAAAATTTGGTATTTGTATTATCTTTTGCCTTGAGTTATGTTACACTATATTTTTCCCTTTACTTATTTGAAACATAAATTGAGAAATTTGATGAGTGAAATTGATTAAGTCATTTAGAGGAATGTACATGTTATGAAAAGTTCAAGCGAGTTTTCGAGCCTATTATCCTTGGAGAATAACCATGCTTGCCTATATAATTGACACAACTTAAAAGTAATTTTTAACTCTCAAGTATAAAAGTGTCTTGTTGTATTATAACTCAGTGAGTTCGAGGTCGATCCACAGAGAAAATGTTTAATTTATTTATTTTATGTTATCTAAAAATTAAGAAAAACTTAAATATGAACAACTTAATTAAAATAAAACTATAAAATTGAATTAGTTAGGGTTGTGAATCCACTCTTAGAAGTAAATAAAACTTAATAAATTCCTTTTGCCATTTTTTTAGATTTATTGCCCAAAAGATTAATTATATAAATTATTATTATTTTCCCTCTAATTTTATGATGAATTAAGTATTTATTGTGCAAAAATTTAATTTGTCTACAATAAGTCAAAATACCATTTTACCATACCTTATATTAAGATATTAAGAATTTATTGTGTCAAACTCCCTTGTTTGTCTACAATAAATCAAAATTTCAAAATATAAAATATGTATAAAATTAAATAGAAAATAATTTAATTTATAAAATTAAAAATAGAATTTGATTAATTATATTTATTTCTAAAGAGTTTCACCTTACCCTAATTATTATTATTTAGTTAAGTATAATTGAAAAAAGAATTATTAAAATTAAATTAAACATAATTAAAAGTAATAAAAACAACTTAAATTGAAAATAAAACTAAATTTATTAATAAAATAATTATACAAAATACTAAAAACACACCTGAGAAGAAGAGAGATGTAGATAGATGATTAAAAATACAAAAATGAAGCTCTATTTATAGAAAAATAAATTCGTAATCTAGTGTTTTGCGGTCCATCATAAACTTCATGCATGTGCTCCTCACAACCTTTAGATCAAGATCCAATGGCTGGTCAAACTTCAAAAGTCAACATCACACGTGGCATCGTTTGACTCGTCCGATTTGGCCAAAAAATAGTTGGGATTTGGCGGGTTAATGGGTGGATCGGATCGACCTAAATATAAGGATTTAGATCCTACAACTTGCTTCACCAACCATTGCCATGTGGCACAATTATGACCATCGAATCATGAATGGTTGAGATTTAATTAAAATTTCCAGCTATCTTATACACTCATATTTATTGTAAGCTCATTTCATCATCCAATCAGTGCTCGGTCAACAGAAAAAGTCAACTCTTTTTACACAAGTCCAATTTTAAGTCGATATTGATTGATCTTAAGGTTTTCGGACCTTTAGAATCCAAATTTGACCTCCGTTTATTTGTTTGGAGTCTCGAATTATGTGAAATTAATATTTACCTAATAAACACATAAAAATACACAAAATTAAATATATTTAAAACATAATTAATAATTCTTAATTTATTACATAAGCACAAATATAAATTATAACATAAGCACAAAATAATATTATTATCGCTTGATAATTAACATTTTTTTAATACTAATCACACCCCCCAACCAGCTTGTTGGTAGCCCTAGCAATTAAAGCGTTATATTAAATTAAGATTTATAAAATTCATATGCAAGTTAATAGTTGTCATCTATACTCTAAACTATCAAATAAATAAACTCTCCCTAATTTCTTTACCACATTGATGTTCACTCATTATCCAGAATATCATCAAACATTTTTTTGTGCTTAAGTAATTAACACAATACTTATGGGGCTTCATTAAAAGAAAAATAACATTTTCGTTCCAAAATTTATTAGAAATTCTATCTTTAGGCAGTAGATTATTCACACATATTTTGAAAGTATTACATTTTTAACCCATGTAGCGAGCTTTAGGTCAGTGACTCCCAGACCAGTTGGCCTTAGGGTACTAGATGTTGAAGCACCCTTATGAACTTAATTACTCGGGTTTCTAATAAATAAGAAAATAATATATATATAACCTATATAGCGAGCTTTAGGCCAGTGACTCTCAGACTAGTTGACCTTAGGGCAATAGGTGTTGAAACACCACTACGGACTTAATTACTCGGGTTCTAAATATAACATTTATTTTTTTCTTCTTTTTTTTCATTTTTTATTATTATTATTTTTTTGCAATATACACTTTCTACTACCTTAGATACTATTCCTAATAAATCAAAATAATTAAATGCTGCAAAATTTTAACTTACAACCTACTAGTATGTGTCATAATGTGTGTGAAGAATGATTCCATAATACCTGTTAAATGAGTAAACAATTAAATGACTTAATAACCAAATGGAGAGTTCGCAAATTCGAGTAATTCAAAGAAAAGTGAACAAAAACAATTTACTATGAATTTTAAAATCAAAATATAATACAACAAGTCTATTAGGATGCGTCTCAAAAGTCGTGACTCTTTACACAATCATCCTAGACAAAAACAATTTTTTTTTTTAAACAAAGTAAAGAAAAGAGAAAAGAGAAATGCATTTCTAGAGGTACTACATTCTCTATATCCTGCTATCTTCGACTCAAATTTATCCTACGTTAGTCAACCCTAATTTAAGAAGATGCGTTTCTGGAGGCACTGCACTCTCCATATCCAACCATCTTCGACTCAAATTTAGTCCAAAGTTAGTCTTTACAGAATTTTTTTTAAAACATCACCAGGACTAAGACATTCCACAATTATCAACTATTCCCTCCCCCCAACTTGAAAAAGATATTGTCCTCAATGTTATAAAAGGAAAAAGAAAGAGTTTAGAAGACAACACACGAACACTGCAACAGAAAATATTTACAGACGGAGAGTTAAATCTAATTCGCACTTCTTATTACTGCTCTTGCTACCATCATTAATCGACCAATTCAGCGCAAAAGTCTTGGGATCTGGCTCTAGTGTATAAGCTTGTAAAAGATCAAGTAATTCATTAGCAGTAAAAGTAGAGATAAAGAGTTTTTTTACAGAGTATGGAACAAAATGATTCTTTATTGCATGATTAATAAAAGTTAGCAAGCCATCATAAAAATTATTAACATTTAACAAACTGATGAGTTTTTAATGAATGTTCAAGTGGGCTTGAGATGAAAATGTAATCAGTGCCTCAAAAGTTGCAAGATCTCCTGTCAAGAAAATGAAAGCATCAGCATGATTTAGCATTTCAGATATTCTCTCTTGCATACTTGATACCACTAATTCTTCTCCAATTGGTAGGCCAAACAGGCATACTAGCGGTTTCATGGCTTTTGGGATAATATACATTTTCTAACACTCAATACACCCCCCAACCAACGTACTGCTAGTCCCTAGCAAATAAAGCGAAATAAAATTCAAACCCAAAATAATTTTTTTAAACAATCTTATTTATTCAATCAGACTAATGATAGCAATCAAATAAAAGTATAAGCATTATTTCCAGTCTAAAGAAACATCACACCCACATCAACCATCCACATGAATCAGCCCAGTAGACTTTGTCACAGCTGCTTTCAAGAATGGCATGTCAAACCCCAAAATCTCACTGGTAGTAGTGACACTCTCACAAAGAAATTAAACCCAAAAAATAATCACTCCAATGGATGATAATTGAGAGAAAATAATAAAGAAGTAATATCATATGCTCTCCCCAAGATGAAATAAATATGCCCTAAACTTAAAAATAATACGATCTCAAGTCAAACAAAATGCTAGTCAATCCAAATAATACGATCTCAAGTCAAACAAAATGCTAGTCAAGTCAAACAAGGTGGATTTCACCTATTATTGTTATTTATTTTTTTAACAACAATTTTTTTTTGTTTTTGCTTTTGTTTGGCATAACTTCACTGAACAAAATAATTATTTACATTTTTCTCAAACATAAATAGGTGATGGAACTTGTAAGATATCGGGTAATACTCCAAATCGGAGTGGGTCAAGATGATACGTTTGACAAAGAAAATGTTTTTTTTAAAAAGGCTCAAAAGGGTTAACTATGAATATTTCACAAAAGGGATGGCTAGAAAGGATCAAACGGATCAAAGATGGCCTTTCCATAATTTTTTTGGGCTCTAAATAATCTTCCATATCTACTAGTTAGATGTAGCCTCCATATATATTTGTTTTGAATTTTACAACTTTTTTTTAAGGGTTAACTGAAAAGAAATCTAGAGATCATATATAAAATAATAAACTGCTAAGTTGTATGAAGAATGGGTAAAAGGGTTACTCTCTAAGAAAAATGATAGGTTGAAAAACTCACTTGGTACTTATTATGACACGTTCATTGCTTCAAGTAACTCATATTTGTCTCCGACATCAACATGTAGAGTAGCAAACATGGCGTAATATCACTTAAGACCAAAGATAATACAAATACTAAAATTTAAAATTTATCATGTCATCCAATGTTAAAACAAATCACACAATTTTTTTTTAAACAACATTCTACCCCCAACCTATTCTAAACATGAAAGGAAAATATGCATGCAGAAATGTGAAAATGATGCAGAAAAACTAATTAGAAAAGTTACACTTAAAATGATAAAAAAAGAAAATATTTTTTAAACTAAAAAGATGCGTTTCTAGAGGCACTACACTTCATATTCAGCCATATTCGACTTAAAAATTTGAAAATGTATATTTATAAAGAAGAAATTAAAAAGAAGAAGTAAAAAAAATGAATATCAAAGCTTAATAAAGAAAAAGAAAATGTTTGGAATTTTTTTTAATGAAGAAAATGCGTTTCTAGAGTAATTACACTCCATATTGAACCATTTTCAACACAAAAAGTTAGCAACAATTAGTTTCTACAACAAAAAATAGTAAAAGCTTAACCAAGATTCCACAACTGTCGACTATTCCCTCCCCCCAACTAGAACGAAACATTGTCCTCAATATTTTAAAGGAAAGAAGTAGAGTTTAGAAGACATCACTTGGGTGGTGCAACACAGAAGAAAATATTTACAAGCGGAGAGTTAAATCTAATTTGTACTTCTTATTGTGGCTACTGTTACCGTTATTATTTGGAGACTCCAACACAAAGGTCCTGAGGTTTGGCTCTGGTTTATAAGCTTGTAACAGATCAAGTAGCTCATTAGCAGTGTGAGCACAAATAAAAAGCTTTTTCGCTGTGGAAGGAATGAAATATATATATATATATTTGCATGGCTAAGAAATGCTATAAAACCATCATAAAATTTATTGACATTTAACAAACCGATGGGTTTATGGTAAATGTGCAGATGAGTCCAAGATGCTAATATGATAAGTGCCTCTAGAGATGCAAGATCTTCTTGTAGGAAAATAAAAGCATCAACATGATTAAACATTTTAGTTATTCTTTCTTGTATACCTGAGACGACTAACTCTTCTCCAGTCGGTGAGTCAGACAAACTGCCCAAAGGTTTTAGGGCTCTTGGGATGATGCCTAACACTTGACTTCCTCTGACAAAAGCAGCTTCTGAGACCAATTTTGATAACCCTCGGTTGCCTCCTCCATACACCCAAGTGTAATTTTCTCTCTGCTATACTTCGACCAAGATCTATGGCTGCCTCAATGAACTCTTTATGTTTGCCATAGTTAAATCCAGAAAGCACACAAATGTTCTTAAATTGTTTATTGGGAGTAGCTGCCATTAGGGGTGTTCGCGGATCGGATTTTACGGATTAGACATCAATCCATATCCGATCCACAATTTTACGGATTATAATTTTTTAATCCAATCCAATCCATGGATTGATTAAACTCAATCCAAATCCAATCCAATTCACGGATTGATTAAACTCAATACAAATCCAATCTATACACCTGCGGATCGGATGCGAATTTGACTTAATCCATATCTAATTCATACGTCTGCGGATCGGATGCGGATTTAACTTAATTCATATCCAATACACTATTTTGTGCATTAGTTTCCGAATTAAAAATTTTTAGTTCTCCCCAATCCATGAACTAATGAAATTTTAAAAAAATTAATATAAAAATAATTTTACTACCAATCAAATTTAAAATTGAATAAAATTTAAACAAATTAATTGTTTAAATAAAACTAAAATAATACATTCAACGTTTCAAAATATAACATATCGAGATTAATTATTCAAATAAAACTACAATAATACGTTTAAAGTTTTAAAATATAACATATTAAGATTAATTGTTCAAATAAAGTTACAATAATATATTAATATAACATCGAAATTAATTGTACAAATAAAGCCACAATTAATTGAAACGACAAAGTTTTTGAAACTAAACACAGTCTGATCCTTCACCAAGGCTATTGCACTTGTCGAAAAGTGGTGATTACGGAGTCGTCAATGATGGGAATCAGGAGAAGTACGAGTGGGGATTTTAAAGGTTGTGATAGTGCAATTGTTTGGTTAGAATCAGTGATTGTGAAGTGACTCGATGGACTTAGGAAAGAAGATGTGCTCTCGCTGGAATCACGTGGACGACGTCCTTCAAATTGGTGTTGAGAGTGTATCGAATCAATATTGGGTGTTGCTAGTGCATGTGACGGCGAAGAAGCTTAGGGTTTTTTGTTTGCAAATTTTTGGTGACTTGGCGTTATGTTACTTTACTTTTGGGTGACTTTGCAAATTGTTGGTAATTTGACGTTATGTTACTTTGCTTTTGCTAGTGCGTGTGACTTTCCTTTTATTTTGTTTTACAATTTTTACAAGTTATATTTGTATATTTGATTATTTAATATTATTATTGGATAATGGCTAAGATATGTTACAGTGTTTTATGTAACTATGCAATGCCACATTTATAATATTCTTTAATTAAATTTATAATAATTTTTTAACTAAATAAATAAATAAATAATATATATATACATTTTTTTTTTTTTGCGGATTCACGGATTTTTACGGATTTACAGAAGTAAATCCATATCCAATCCATCAACTGCGGATTTTTAAATTTTCAATCTATATCCAATCCACGAATCGGATTTATACGGATCAGATTTTCACGGATCAAACGGATTGAGCGGATCAGATTAGATTCTGAACACCCCTAGCTGCCATTGGGATATTTCTCAAAAATAATTTGTGAGTGCTTAACAAAAAGTCATATTTAAGAAGCTTGGTGACAGTGGCTTACAGTTGTGTATGAGATAACATGTCAGTGTCAATGAACGCGTAAAGCACATAACTCACGAATAAAAAAGGAAACCGTAAAAAGAAAAAGAAACAATGATAAAATAAAATTATTAAAGACAATAATATAAATGATAAAACAACAGTGAAGTAAAAGGATATTTACAGGTAGTTGCAACTGTGACTCACATCTTCCTCTGGTTTTACATCCAGAAATGGCTTGAACGCCCTCTATGGGTCGATGATAGGCTTCCCATCCAGTTTTCTTATAAACTGGCAAACATGGTCGTTTATAGTTAGATTCTTGAGACTATATCGTGCATGCTCTTTCTGGAATAATGACCATAACTTGAGAATCGCTCCTTGTACATATCCTCGAGCGTTTCAAGTGCTAAGGATAATCACATGCTATTCAGCATCCTAATGAATAAATTACTTCCTTTATGACACCATCCTAAAGACATGGTTTTTATTGAACTTATTCTGGCACATTATGCCAAGCGAAATTCTTTTCGTTTCTTACCTATTTCTTACCAAAACAGGATATGTAATCATTTGGCGGTAACACCTGCCATCGTATTAGCCCTCATAACCACAAGTCAGAAGCATGTATCCCATAAGCAATCACATGCGTTCGGACCAAACTTTATAGATTGTAAGGAGGGCATTATGAGGAAGTGAAGGGAATCGATTGTGAAGTTTTGCTAGAATATCGTTTATGTCCATAGTTTCGCCTCAGAATATTAGTTATTATAGGAAATTGAAGTAACCAACTTAATTGTCACGGAGTACCGTTATCCGCCACTTCACCGGGGTAACAAATTAAAGCCACAAACAAAGAAAAATAAATTAAAACACATTAAGAAAATTACAATCGTCCTCTTATTAAATTTACCTCAAGCTCCAACAGGTTGTTGTAGACACTTTTCTCAATGTCTCTGAGTTAACTTTCTAAATCCTCAACATAGGATACTAACTCTGGTGGTTGCAGAGCCCAAATATGATGTGTTTTACAAAATTGAATATGCCTTTTGAGATGAGAGTTTATACGTTGAAGTGATCTAAGAATGTCCAGGAGGAACTGTTTAGGTATGGCACTCATGATTAACAATGATAAGAAAAAACTTAATGGTTAAATAAACACACTTATGTAAAAATAATTTCAATTAGCAAAAAAATAATAAAAAGAAAAAAAGAAAAAAACTCAATTCAAATCTGGTGGGTCACTCAAATTTATTTCGGTGTCCTCTCCATGTGGTTGGTACTCTAGATATGGCTTTAATCTTTGACCGTTAACTTTAAACATGACACCGTTCTTTGGGTCCTTAATTTCAATTGCCCTATGTGGAAAAATAGTATAAACAATAAATGGGCCGGACCATCGAGAGCGTAACTTACTTGGGAATATGTGCAATCGAATAAAAGTACTTTCTGACCTGGAGTGAAAGATTTTCTTATAATTTGCTTGTTATGAAAGACTTTTATTTGCTGTTTGTAAATTTTGGCATTTTTGCATGTATCATTGCGAATTTCTTCAAGTTTTGGCAGTTGTAATCTTCTTTCTGAGCTAGCTTACTGCATGTCAAAGTTTAATTTCTTGATGACCCAATGTGCACGATGTTCGAGTTCCATAGGTAGGTGGCAAGCTTTTCCATACACTAGCCTGTAGGGTGACATCCCAATCGGGGTCTTGAAAGTCGTTCTATATACCTATAATGCATCATCAAGTCTTAATGACAAATATTTTCTGTCTGGCCTTACCGTCTTTTCTAATATGTACTTTATTTCTTGATTGGAGATCTCAACTTGGCCACTGGTTTGTGGATGATATGGGGTCGTCACTTTGTGAGTGATGGAATATTTTGTCAAAAGAGTTTTGAATGTTTTGTTACAAAAGTGGGCACCATCATAACTGATTATTGCTTGAGGGAATTCAAAACGTGAAATAATATTGCTTTTCAAAAATTTTATCACCACCTTGTGATCATTGGTTCTGCATGGAATTACTTCTACCCATTTTGATACGTAGTCAACAACAACCAATATGTATTGATGGCCAAAAGAAGAGAGAAATGGTCCCATGAAGTCGATACCCCATACGTAAAAAATCTCAACCATTAAAATTGGATTTAATGGCATCATGTTCCTTCGTGTAATGCTCCCCATTTGTTGACACATATCACATGAAGAATAGAAAGTGTAAGCGTCACGAAATATAGTTGGCCAATAGAAACCACATTGTAAAACTTTAGTTGTTGTTTTCTTAGCACTGAAATGGTCTCCACAAGCTTGTTCATGGCTGAATGAAAGGATATTTTGAATTTCACTTTCTGGGACACATCAGTCTAACAATTTGATCTGCACAATACTTGAACAAATAAAGGTCATCCCAAAAGAAATTCTTTATTTCCGCAAAAATTTGTCTTGCTTGGTCCAATGCTCTGAAAGTTGACCTGTAACAAGATAATTAACGATATCAACATACTGTTAACACAAATATTTCTTTATTATAGATTTTGATGATAACAAACTTGATTAAGATTGATTAATCTTTTAAAAGCTCAAAATGATTTTCATATACCTTTTTAAATCATCATTCTCACTTTTATTCTATGAACATGTTTTTGGTTATTTTCATGTTAATAGTCTTCAATTGAAAAGCTTTGAGAATTTTGATAATAACAAATATTGTTTCAAATCCTACAAATGGATCTATTTTGACAAGTTTTATAAAGTGTTTTTATAAAGATTTGGAGACAAACTGTTATCTTGCAAAATAGTTCACTGCAGCAGTTTCTGAGGAAAACGGCGATCCGAAAAGCTTGATAACGGCTCACCGAAATCAAACAGAACTAAAGATTAGCCTCTAAACCTAAACGGCGATCCAGCAATTTTGATAAACGGCTCGCCGCTATTGAATAGAACTGAAGATTAGTCTCTGGACCTAAATAGTGATCCGGCAATTATGATAAACGACTCGCTGCTATTAAACAAAATTGAAGATTATGACTTAATCGTCTAGAGTAAAAGATCCATGGTAACCCTAAATGACTCAACCTTTAGAGAAGGGCAATCCACAACTAGGCCACCGTTCTTTGACGGTAATGACTATGCTTATTGAAAAACTAGAATGAGAATCTATTTGCAAGCCTTAGATTATGAAACTTGGAAAGTTGTTTGTGATGGTCCATTTATGCCTATGTTTAAAGACGAAGTAGGAGATGATATTCCTAAACCATCAAGTCAATGGAGTGAGTTAGAAAAGAGAAAAATGTCCCTAAACTCCAAGGCAGTGAATGCTTTGTTTAGTGCTCTTGATAAGAAAGAATTCCATAGAGTATCTAGTTGTGAAAGTGCACAAGAAATATGGAATAAACTTGAAGTTATCTATGAAGGAACAAATCAAGTTAAAGAGTCTAAAATTAGTAGATACACTCGTCAATATGAATTGTTTCAAATGGAACAAAATGAAAATGTGTATTCTATGTATACTAGATTTACGGACATAGTGAACACCCTAGGAGCCTTAGGAAAGACCTTATCAAATAGCAAGAAAGTTAACAAAATCATTAGGTCACTTCCAAAAGAATGGAGACCTAAAAGAACCGCCATTAAAGAGGCCAAAAATTTAAATACTTTACCTCTTGATGATTTAATTGGTTCTCTCATTTCATATGAAGAAGACTTGGCAGCAGAAAAAGGGGATGAAGAGAAGAAGAAAAACATTGCTCTCAAGGCTTCAAAATATGAGAGTGATGGAGAGAGTGAACCGGATGATGAAGAGCTAGCCATGCTAGCAAGGAGATTAAGAAAGTTTGTCAAGAAAACTAGAGAGCGAAGAAAATTCAGAAACTTCAAGAACCAAAGGGAGAAGAAAAAGGTGATCATATGCTATGAGTGCAAGAAGCCTGACCATATAAGATCGGAGTGCCCACTTATCAACAAACTCCAGAAGAAAGTCATGGTTGCAAATTGGGATGATAGCAAGGAAGATTCAAGTGATGAAGAAGGGTCGCCAGATGTATTAAACCTAGCGCTTATGGCAATAGGAGAGGATGATAATCTTAATGAGGTAAGTGATCCTACCTAGGATGAATTTTATGATGCTTTTAAAGAATTGCATAATGAGTTGATGAAGATTGGTAAAAAGAATGTATGTCTTAAAATGGACATAGCAAAGCTTAAAAATGAAAATGAATCTTTAAATGCAAAAATTACATGCCTAGAAGTAGAGAACAAAACATTGCATGATGAAATTACATTGTCAAATGATAAACTTAACATCTCACATGAGCATTTAGAATCACACATAGATGATTTAAAAAATGAAAACGAAACGCTTAAGAAAAAGAGCAATGAGTTGAATGGATTGTTTTGAAATTTACAAATGGACAAAAGATGTTGGATAACATGTTTAATTCACAAAAATGTGTGTTTGACAAAGGAGGTATTTGTTATAAACCGAACTTGAAACAAAAATATTATAAAAACTACTTTGTGAAGAGTACATCTAGTAACAATCAAATTATAAGTCATTTTTGTAATCAAAATGGTCATATGAAAAGTAGATGTCTAGTAAAAAGAAATACATATTATGGTATGAAATGCATTTGAGTTCCAAAAGGAATCACTACTAACTCTCAAGGACCCAAAAAACTTTGGGTACCTAAAAGTTGAGATTTTCTTTGTAGGGCTTGAAGAAGAAGAAAAATAAATGGTACTTGGACAGTGGCTGTTCAAGGCACATGAACGGAAACTATGCATGGTTCTCAAGCTTCACCAAAATTGAAAATGGTGGAGAAGTATCTTTTGGAGACAACTCAAAAGGAAAAATTCTTGGAATTGAAAATGTTGGTAAAGTTTCTTCAACTCCAATTGAGAATGTATGTTTGGTTGAGAACTTGAAACACAACTTAATTAGTATTAGTCAATTATGTGACAAATGTTATAAAGTTATCTTTGATAAATTTAGTTGTGTTATTGAGAACCATGTGATGGCAAGATCTTGTTTTTTGGGAATAGATGTGGTAATGTTTATATCATTGACATAGAATATGCATCTACTCTTGATAAATGCTTTTCCGCATTATATGATGATAGTTAGTTATGGCATAGAAGGTTAGGACATCAAGTATGGATTTCATTTCAAAAATTTCGAAAAATGATTTAGTTAAAGGTCTTCCGAAAATTGGTTTTCGAAAGGATAAGATTTGTGAAGCTTGTCAATTTGGAAAATAAACAAAAACATCTTTAAAAAATAAAAATCATATTTCTACTTTAAAACCACTTCAACTTCTTCACATTGATTTATTTGGGCCATCTAGATATACTAGTCTAAATGGCAAATATTATGCATTTGTCATAGTGGATGATTATTCTAAATATATATGGGTATTATTCTTAGTCAATAAGGATGGTGCTCTTGATGCCTTTAAAGTGCTTTGTAAGAAAATTTAAAATGAAAAAGGGCATGATATTGCATGCATTAGGAGTGATCATGGAGGAGAGTTTGAAAATCATGCATTTGAGATTTTTTTGCAATAATCTTGGCATTGAGCATCAGTTTTCATCACCTCGAACTCTACAACAAAATAGAGTTGTTGAGAGAAAGAATAGATCCATTTAAGAAATAACTAGGACTATGTTGAATGAAAATTCTATGCCTAAGTATTTTTGGGCCGAGGCCGTCAACACCGCTTGTTATGTTTTAAATCGTGTGTTGATTAGACCTAATCTTAACAAAACTCTATATGAGCAAATGTTTTATTTTAAACACAAAATATAATATTGGCAAATTTGATCCAAAATCTGATATTGGTATTTTTCTTGGATATTCAAACTCAAGCAAAGTTTATAGAGTTTATAACAAAAGAACTCTAGTTGTAGAAGAGTCTATGCATGTTACATTTGATGAATCTAACCCCACCTCTGCGGAGAAAAGAATTATTTATGATGATGCAGAAGGAGAGTTAAAAGAAGAATCATTAAAGGATAAACAAGAGAATGCACTACAAAGAAATTAAGAGGATGGACAAGAAGAGCAAACAAATATGGAGCAACATGAAGGTACTTCTCCAGCACTTCCCAAGGAGTGTAGGCATGTTTCTTCTCACCCTAAGGATATAATTTTAGGTGATCCCTGACGAGGTGTTACAACTAGATCATCACTTAAGAATGCTTGTGAGCATAATGCATTTATTTCTCAAATTGAACCCAAATCCTTTGCGGATGCGAAAAATGATGAATCTTGGATTATGGCAATGTAAGAAGAGTTAAATCAATTTAAAAGAAACAATGTATGGGAATTAGTTCCTAAACCGAAACATCAGTCCGTCATAGGTACTAAATGGGTATTTAGAAATAAGATGGATGAATCTGGTGTGGTTGTAAGAAATAAAGCTAGATTAATGGCTCAAAGTTACAACTAAGAAGAAAGAATTGATTTTGATTAAACTTTTGCACTCGTAGCTAGACTAGAATCAATTACAATGTTGTTAGCATTTGCTTGTCATAAAGATTTCATTTTATTTCAAATGGATGTGAAAAGTGTTTTCTTAAATGGTTTTATTATGGAAGAAATGTATGTAAAACAACCCCTTGGTTTTGAAAATGAAAAATTTCTAAATCATGTTTATAAGTTGTTTAAAGCTTTATATGGATTAAAACAAGCACCTAGAGCATAATATGACAGGCTTAAGAATTTCTTGCTAGAAAATGATTTTTTCATGGGTAAAGCGGATACTACTCTCTTTGTCAAACATAAGAATAAAGACATACTTATTGTTCAAATTTATGTTGATGATATTATTTTTGGTTCTACTAATGAATTGTTGTGTAAAGAGTTTTCGTCTTGTATGAGTAATGAATTTGAAATGAGTATGATGGGAGAGTTGAAGTACTTACTTGGGCTACAAATAAAACAAAATGAGGAAGGAATATTCATAAATCAAGACAAGTATGTAAGAGATCTACTTAAACGATTCGGCATTGATGACTCAAAGACCAAAAATATACCAATGAACACCACAACCAAGCTTGAAAAAGATGAAAAAGGCAAAGAAGTGGATATCAAAATGTATCGAGGTATGATCGGATCTTTACTTTATTTGACTGCAAGTAGACTTGATATCATGTTTAGTGTATGTTTGTGTGAAAGACTTCAATCATGTCCCAAGGAATCCCATTTATTTGTTGTTAAAAGAATTTTCCGTAATTTGAGTGGAACCTTAGATATTGGCCTTTGGTATCCTAGAGGAACTCATATAGATTTAACATGCTATTCGGATGCAGACTTTTTTTGTTATAAAGTTAATAGGAAACGCACTAGTGGAACTTGCCATATCCTATGTCAATCACTTGTTTCATGGTTTAGTAAGAAACAAAATTCCGTTGCACTCTCAACTACCAAGGCTGAATATATAGCTGTAGGAAGCTATTGTGCACAAGCTCTTTAGATGAAACAAACACTTAGAGACTTTGGTATTAATATAGAAAAAAATTCCTATTAAGTATGATATTACTAGTGATATAAATCTTTCAAAGAATCTCATTCAACACTCTCGAACCAAGCATATAGAAATAAGACATAATTTCTTGAGAGATCATGTTCAAAAGGGAGATATTGCATTAGAGTTTATTTCTACAGAAAAACAACTTGCTGATATCTTTACAAAACCACTTTGCGAAGAACAATTTTCAAAAATTCGGCATGAGCTTAGGATGATGAAATTTTCGCATTAACATCTTGATTCATGTTATTGAATGTATTAAAATTGATTGAGTTATGATTTGATGTTTTAATATCTATAGAATGCTCAATATGCATGTGAAGTGTGTGTGCATTTTTGAAAAATGTATGAATAAATTGTTGAAATATATATTCATGTTCATGAATTATGCATTGAATTGGCACTAAAATAATTTTGGATCAATAAAATGATCTTGAAATGTATTAATTGTTGGCCAAATATTAAAATAAATGTGCGAAATCATATGTTGTAGAAAACAGATCACCGTTATTTCAATAATCGGCTAACTGTTTTAGGGCATAAACAATGGGAAGCATTCTGGAATCTATCGGCTCGTCGATATCTTTATAAACGGCTTGCCGTCCTGATAAAAAATTTTTTTAGGGAACTCTCTGGACTCTGTTGGCTAGCCGATATATCTATAAACGGCTCGCCATCCTGATGAAAAATTTCGGGGAGCTTTCTGGACGCTGTTGGCTCGCCGATATCTCTATAACAACTCGCCGTTATCGCGCGATAAGTGAACAATCATTCATCTTCTTCTTCATTTCGTTCTTGCTCTCTTTCTCTCTCTTTCAAACCCGCGACTGCCACTTCGTCTCTCTCTCAAATCCACCATTCTTCTTGCTTTCTCTCACCAAATTGAACTATTCAAAACCCTTCTCATCTTGATTAGAACCTTTTTAACCGATCAAAACTCGTTTTTGATTAATTTTTTTGAAAAATCCCAAATTTCAAACCCTAGAATCAGCCGCAGTTCTCTCGCCAAAATTGAGCCAATTTGCTTCCATTTCCAAACACATTTCAACTTGTCATTACTCTTTCATCACTCAAACTTTATTTCTCCCGATTCAAATTTCTCTAATCTCATCAATGGCCGAACGACCCCAGAGGCGTGCTCGAACCAAACACACTGCTCCGCGTCATTCCAGTCCCTCCAGGCCTCCCTCTCAGTACTTCGAGAGTCTTCATTTCTCCAATGACATCTCTGCTCACGATTTCATGGAAAATTCATGGGCAAACCGGTAACTCCCTCTTTTTCTCTTAACATTACGGAGTTTTCGAATATTACCATTTGTGGTTATTCTATTACTCAATTACTTAGCCATTGGAATGAAGCCTTATGTATAGAAGAGCCCATCTATGAAAATCTAGTCCGTGTCTTTTATTTTAATATGGAACTCTCCTCTTCCCGTTGTGTTGAACTTTATACTTACGTAGGAGGAGTTCATATTGCATTTAATGAGTCAGAATTATGTAGTATTCTAGGAATTTCTTATGAAGGCTTAGATATTTACATCGCTAGGAAAGAACTTGAATTTAGTGATTTCTATCATGTGGATGGTGTACGGAACATTTGTCGGCGTCGGGATCTTTCCGATGACGTTTGTTCTTTGTCCTGGTTCGAATACTTCATATAATTCTCCAACACATGGTCACTCCTAGACAGGGTCTCACTGATGAGGTAACTAGAGTTGATGTTGGTTTATTAGATTCCCTTATCCGTAGACGGCATGTGAGTTTATCCTACATTATCCTTTGTCATATGTTGTCCACACCTAGAGTCTCCAACCGATCCCTTCCATATGGCAGCATCATTACTAGGATCTTAAAATTCTTTAGAGTTCCCATCATTGAGCTTGTTTATCTCGAGACCTGAAAGCTCGGCCAAGAGATTATTTCTGCGATCGGATTTTTTAAGAAGCGTGGAAAGTGGGAAAAGACAACATCCTTTAAGAATGAAGATACTCTGCTTGCACCCGAGGATGATCGTATGTTAAATGATATCTATTTCGAGGATGAGTTACCCGACTTCCGTCTTGGGGCTAGACAACGTGTCCCTTGCAAAGCAGCATCAGCAGCAGCTTCCTCTCAGGATGACGAGCCAGCCGAGCATGCCGTCCCTCTTGCAGCATCGACCATTCCTGCGGATCGCTTTCAGCAACTTTCTGACAAAGTGAATGTCTTGTCCCAGCAGCAACAACAGCTTCAATCTGACTTTGCGACCTTTCGGTAGAAAATGTTAGATTAGCAGATAGAGTTAATTGCTGGCCAGCGCCGTATTCTTGGTTACTTTGGTTATGACCCAGGCAGCTCTTCTTCACTGTCCCCATCTTAGTATTTTGCCCCTTTGTTTTTCGTACAAACATTACTCATTTCTTGTCGTTTTTTGTGACACTTATTTTTTATTATGTTTGTGATGTTTTTATGTTGTTTTCTATTGGATATGTGGACTTTATTTATGTTTAAGTTGATTTTGATGATATCTTGATTATATTGATGATTTGTTTGACTGTTGGAATGGAAGTTGGTTGATAAGTTGGCATATACATATATGGAAGTGCTTTTAACTATTTGTATTGTGGAGAATATGTTCATTTTTAAGGGGAGATTCTGCCGAAATGTTTCCAACTAGGTTAATCTCTGAACTTCGCTTTTAATCTTTTCACGCTTATTTTTTTTTGATGATGAAGGGGGAGATAATTCATCAATTTAATCTATTTTGTTTAAATTATCTTCTCTGGGATTAAAAATTGATGGGCACATATTTAAGGGAAGTTAAATTCCTTAAAAATTTAACTTAGGGGGAGCAAAATTGCACAAATATATTCTTGAATAGTTTGTCATCATAAAAAAAGGGGAGATTGTTAATACAAATATTTCTTTATTATTGATTTTGATTATAACAAACTTGATTAAGATTGATTAATCTTTTAAAAGCTCAAAATGATTTTCATATACCTTTTCAAATCATCATTCTCACTTTTATTCTATGAAAATGTTTTTGGTTATTTTCATGTTAATAGTCTTCAATTGAAAAGCTTTGAGAATTTTGATAATAACAAATATTGTTTCAAATCCTGCAAATGGATCTATTTTGACAAGTTTTATAAAGTGTTTTTATAAAGATTTGGAGACAAACTGTTATCTTACAAAATAGTTTACTGCAGCAGTTTCTGAGGAAAACGGCAATCCGACAAGCTTGATAACGGCTCGCCGAAATCAAACAGAACTAAAGATTAGCCTCTGGACCTAAACGGCGATATGGCAATTCTGATAAATGGCTCACCGCTATTGAACATAACTGAAGATTAGTCTCTGGACCTAAACGGTGATTCAGCAATTACGATTAACGGCTTGCCGCTATTAAACAGAACTGAAGATTAGTCTCTGGACCTAAACGATGATCCGACAATTCTGATAAACGACTCGCCGATATTGAATAGAACTGAAGATTAGCTTCTGGACCTAAACGGTGATCCGACAACTAGATAACAGCGGTCCGACAATTTGAAAATCAACCCAACGGTCATATTGACCAATCAAACGACGATTCGACAGTGTGCAGAATGTCAATAACGGCTAGTTTTCAGCTTCATCTATAAATAACCTCATTTAAATTCAAACAAGAGTTGATTACAACAAGACTATTGAGCTTATACTTGAGAATACAATCTTCATAGAGCTTTGAATACATTCTTGCTTCATCTATTCATATATTGGGCATCATTTTGTAATCTTAAATACTGTGAGAGGTAAAACAAATTTATAATCTTTTATTTTGAGTGATTGTAAGTGTTGAGATACACTTGGTTAAGAGATTGGGATAATCTCTTGTTGTAAATGTTATTGACACCTTGGAAGTGAAGTGTAAGCATTTGAAGTCTTATAGGCTTGCTTAGTGGAATCCTTAAGCTCGGAAAGCTTGGAGGTGTGGACGTAGGCGAGGTTGGCCGAACTACGTAAAAATCTCTGTATTTGAATATCTCTTCCCTTGTCTTTTTATGTTGTGGTTAAACTTATCTGTTATTTCTTTGAATTTATTTTATATTTGCATTACGTTTTTCTTTATAAATTGAATAATTTTTAGAATTCCAATTCACTCTCCTCTTGGGTTGCATAACTAGAATTTCACATACTACAGTAATACTTCCACACTCTTTAATTGTTCATCTGAGAATTACTCATTCAATGTTAATGGTTCTGTAATTGTGTCAAAATGGAGACGAGAGAGATGGTCTGCTACAATATTTTCTGTGCCTTTCTTATCTTTAAATTCCAAGTCGAATTCCTACAAAAGCAACACCCAACGAATTAGTCTAGTTTTTGCATCTTTCTTTGTGAGAAGATATTTAAAAGCAGTATGATCTGTGAATATAATTATTTTACAACCATTGAGATAAGATAGAAATTTCTCTAATGCAAACACTACTGCTAGCATTTCTTTTTCAGTAGTTGAATAGTTCAACTGTGCATCATTCAATGTCATACTAGCATAGTAAATAACATGGGGAATTCGATCAACCCTTTGTCCTAATACTACTCCTACTGTATAATCAGATGCATCACACATGAGCTAAAATGGTAAGCTTCAGTTTGGGGGTTGAATGATGGATAATGATGTCAACAACTGCTTTAATTTTTCAAATGCCGCAAGACATGAATCATTAAAGATAAAAGGTACACCCTTCGCAAGTAGACTGCATAAAGGTCTAGAAATTTTGCTAAAATCTTTAATGAAATGTTTATAAAAAACAGCATGCCCAAGGAAAGATCTTACTTCTCTTACTGTTTTAAGTGGAGGAAGATTGAAATGAGATCCACCTTTACTTTGTCAACCTCAATACCTTTACTTGAAAATGATATGACTGAGAACAATACCTTATTTTACCATAAAATGACACTTCTCCCAATTTAAGACTAAATTCTTCTCGATACATCTCTGTAGAACTAGTGTTAGAATGTAAACATTGATCAAACGAGTCACCAAAAATAGAAAAGTCATCCATAAAGACTTCAAGAAATCATTCAACTCTATCAGAAACAATGCTTAATATGCATCGTTGAAATATAACAGGTGCATTACATAATCCAAATTGCATAATTTTATATGCAAAAGTACCAAAAGGGCAAGTGAAAGTGGTATTCTCTTGATCTTTTGGTGCTATGGGAATCTGATTATATCCTGAGTAGCCATCTAAAAAGTAATAAAATTCATGGCGTGCTAATCTATCAAGCATTTGATTGATAAATGGTAAAGAAAAATGGTCTTTACGTGTGATAGAATTCAACTTTCTATAATCAATGCATACACGCCATCCTATAGTTACTCTAGTGGGTATCAATTCATTATTAGCATTGGTAACTACTGTGACTCCAAACTTTTTAGGGACAACTTGTACATGACTAACTCATGAACTATCAGAAATTGAGTAAATGATACCTACGTCTAATAGTTTAAGAACTTCAGTTCTAACAACTTTTTTCATGTTAGGATTTAACCGACATTACATTTACTTAGTAGGTTTAGCATTTTCATCAAGGTGAATGTAATGCATGTAGTTTATTGGGTTTATACCTTTGATGTCTGCTATGGTCTATCCTAATGCTCTTTTGTACTCTTTTAAAACATCCAACAACTTACCTTTTTGTTCGTCATTTAAGATGATGAGATGATTACCGGCAGAGTACTTTCTTCTCCTAAAAATGCATATTCCAAAGTGTTGGATAATGGTTGAGCTCGAGTTTCGGTGGTGATTTTGATGATGGGATGAGTTTCTTCTCTGATGGTGCTAGTTGTTCAACTCTTGACTTCTATTTATTAGTGTCCATGGATGGTACTGAGTCAAGTAGAGCGTTGACCTCATCGACTAATCTGTCAATATCAAAATCCAAACCAAAGTGAGTTAAAAATGTTTGTAAATGATCATCACTAAGATTTGAAAGAAAAGTATTATCAACTATTGTTTCTATTAAATCCACATCAACAATTCAATCATTTGCATTGTGAGGTTATTTGGCAATGTTAAAGATATTTAGCTCCATAGTCATGTTGCCGAAAGACAACTGCATATTTCCAGTCCTGCATTAAATGTGAGCATCCGCAGTTGCCAAGAAAAGTTGGCCTAGAATAATGAGGATGTGCTTCCTTGAATCCTGTATTGGTTGAGTGTCAATTACAATGAAATCAACAGGAAAATAAAACTTGTCTACTTGGATAAACACATCCTCCACAATACCATGAGATATTTTCGTGGACCGATCTACAAGTTGTAACACCACTGGAGTTGGGTGTAATTCTCCCAGTCCAAGTTTCACAAATACTGAATAAGGCAACAGATTTACACTAGCTTCTAAATCTAACAAAGCATTCTCAATTGTTTGGTTCCCTATGCTACATGAGATAGTGGGGGAACCTAGGTCTTTGCATTTTAGAGGAATTTTGTGTTGGAGTATAGAACTAACGTTTTTTTATTAAAAATGCATTCTTTTAAATGTGAATGTTTTTCTTTTTAGTACAAAGATCTTTAAGAAACTTGGCATAAGATAACACTTATTTTATAACATCAAGCAAAGGGATGTTAATACTTACCTGTTTGAAGATATCAAGAATTTCACCTGTGGATTTTCCCTTCTTTCATCTAGGTAACCTCTGAGGAAATAGAGCTTTGGGAACATATTCTCGTGGGTTGGTTTATTATTTTTTCTCTGATGGTGAGTCCTCAACATTCACAGATACAATTTGATTTGTTTTTGTCACTGACATCTCTACTTTATTGTCGACTTCTTTCCCTTTTCGCAAGGTCATGACGGCTTTGAGCTCTCCGTGCTGCTGTGGTGGATTAGTGCTTACTTCATGCACTCCTTTAAGATTAGGCACTAGTCGACTTGAAAACTTGTCTTTCTCAATAGTCATTGCCAAAGTCTGAATTGAAGAAGCAAGTTGTCCCACCATCTTCTCAAGGCTTGAAACTGATTGGGCTTGTGAGTTAAAGCCTACTCTCATCTTATTTCGTATTTCATTAATAGTGCGGTTCTATTGTTCAATCATGGAGTGGGTAACATTCTTGAAATTCTGGAGTGAATCCTCCCACGGTCTGGGTTGAGAGTAGTTCTAGTTCTGATTGTATGGTCTAAATAAGGGTTGAGAGGCTTGAGAAACTTGGGGAATTTGTTGCATTGGTGGAGCTGGAGTTACTGGTCCATTCTGTTGGAATCCTTGAGACCATGAAAAATTATGGTGGTCTCTACATCCAGGGTTATATGTATTGGAGAATGGGTTGTAATTTGATGGTGTTCTCATTACACCTATGGTATTGGCTTGATCTGAGTATGAGTCTTGGTCATGTGGCTCTGTTGATTTAACAGTCGATAACGATGCTATTTGTCAGGAGAGACTTTCAATTATCGCTTTGACTTCTTTAATTTATAAATTTGACTCGCCAATGTGAAACTCATTCACTTCTTTAATTCTTCTAGTATTCCTGAGTGATCGACTCCGTTGTTGGGAAATATCCGCTTGTCGGAATTATCCGCTTGTCGCTGGAAGAAATCCCAAATCTATGATGTACTTTTTGACAGTAGCTCTCCTCCACTTATTGTCATTAGGCATTCTTGCACATGTGACAATAATCCTTCCAAAACATATTGGCATTGGTGTTATTTCTTGTACCCATGATGTAGACACTTCAAGAGTAGCCCATTGAATTGCTCCCATGTTTCGAAAAACTACTCGTCTTTTTTCTGAGTGAACTCTGAAATTTCCCTGCGAATAGCATTGGTTTTATGCACTGGGAAATATTTATTCAAAAATTTTGTAACCATTTGTTCTTATGATGTAATGTTATTAGCAGGCAATGTATTGAGCCATGAATGAGCTCTATCCTTTAAAGAAAATGGGAATAGTCTAAGTTTAATATCATCATCTAAAAAATTCTCATATTTAAATGTTTAACAAACAGCATAACAATCATTCAAATAATTATATGGGTCTTGTTTGTAATTTTTATAATCAAATGCTATTGGTGTCAATGTGCAAGTGCACACAAAAAATAATAAAGTGATGAATTTTCAAGATCGTCTCCACAGGGATTGATGTTACTTGGAATGTTATAGCAATCACAATAGTGCAAACTAACTTAAATCCGAAGTTAACAAACGTAAAGTATGTTCTATCGTAATTGATGATTGTGAGAGAATAAAGCAAAATAATACCGTAATGAAATAAACTAAATTAGATGTGTCTAAGATTCAATTGATGTAATAACTCTCATTTCATAGAGTTGTCACACCTCCAAACTTAAAGTTTTACTTTTCCCCAAGTAATGACAATATACTAACACTTCATGCAAACAATCATGCAATGCAACACAACTTTAGCTCTTTTATCAAATTTGCAAGGATTCTTCCACTTTCAGATCACAATCCCAATCATGCAAAGTGACCATAGTAAATCAGTTCTAGACTTAAGCTTCATTCTGTCCACAGTGTGTGTGTGCTACTTTGATTGAATTCCAGAGATGCTGTAACATCACCAAGAGATTGCATGTAATTCAGCAGTAACAAAATTCCATTCATATATGGGGTAACATAAATTTCACATACTTAAACTGTGCTGATTTTAAGATTGAAACTTGAGATTATTCAACCTCCTCACTGCAACATTTATTTTTCATATGAATGTCAATCAATTGTAATGATGACACCCAATTACTCAAACCATGCACAGATCAGAGTTGTTGTAACATTATCTGTAATATAATCTTATCTATAGATATCTTTTACTCAAGGCTAAACATGAGGCTCATGAACAGACTTGGCTACTCAATGCCTTAGACAAAGGACTTTGTTGTATTATTGTCTTACTTTTTCTTAATTTATTTGCTACAGCATTGCTCATAACTCTTGCTACCTTTGAACACAACTCTGCATATGGGGTACATACTCAGATCTGGTTACTCAATAACTTGAGCCATTGGAACAGAGTTTATTTCATAAATAGCACAGTCAATTAAACTTAAGATTTTTTTTATTCTTTTAGCTCTGCTCTAACAGTCTCATGCAACTCAACCAAAGTCTAAGTGTCGGGACAAAATTTCAACCTCCATCTATAACTATCTCTACTTGGCATTCTCACAAATACTAAATACACTCAATTTATCTTCATTAGGTTATCAAATCCATACGCAAATGTTAGATAATAAAGCTTCACACAACACACAACACAAGCATAAACAAAAACACAACCCCCCCAAAATTGAGAGGTGCTGTGTCCTCACAAGCATACACAATGAAGTCACACAATTTGACAAGGATAAGAAAGACATTAGAAAATACCACACAAATGGAAAAACATAATGAAAGAAATTTTTTTAACAGAATGAAATAAATTGACTAGTAAGAAGGGAATACTTCCCTGTGTTTGGTATTACTACAGCATGACGGGATGACATCAGCGCTTCTTGGATGCACTGCGCAGCTTACCCTTTGCTGAAACTTGTGGGGAAGTAGCTGACAACGTCTTTGTCTTTTTCTTCACTAGGCTGGTAAGAGGAGTTGCGGCTGGGGTAGCTGGCGTGGTTGACACCGATCTGGTCCGTTTTGGTTCTGTCGAGGCAGCTGTGATAGTGTCTCTAGAATTACCGCCCTTTCTTTTGTTAGATTGTCACAGTACTAGTACAAATAGGTTGGCCAGGAGTTTGCTGTGGAGGAGTTGGGGTTGATGCATCAGCTACATGTCCCTCAACTGTGATGGCAGTAATGATATCAAGCAACTTCTTGGCTTCTGCGGGTGTATGCGTAACTTTGGTTGCTGCAGCAGCCAGCTCTGCATCGAGTTGCTCAATTTCGTCTTCAGAGGCTGGAGGTGTTGCTATTTTTTCCTTGCCCTTTCTCGAAAGGACTGGAATGAGGGGCTCCTCTTTAGGGTTCTCCTCTTCCTCTTCTCGGATAATGTGCATTTTCCTGGTTTTGGAATGGGTCTTGATTGAGGGTTCATCACATTCTTTCTCAAATCGTCCTCTACCTCTGTGGGTGAGTTGTCAGTCGTAGACTTGTCACTTTCTTCCTCAGGTTAATCAGATGGTTTAGTATCTTCTAATTCTACCTCTGCTTGTGGTTCGGCTGCAGCTTCTGCTTCTGGTTCATCTATGGCAGTGGCTTCGTCACTGGCTTATGCTGAGCACCTGTGGTGTTGGTGTCGTAAATTGTACTGTTAGAGCAATTAATCAGGAAAATTTCGATGAGTACTTTTCATGTAAAGAGCAAATTGGTGTAGTTGGTTGTCCAGGTGTTGTAGATAGTCCAAAACCGATCGTTTTCCCTCTGCTGAACCTCAGCACATTGAGTTATACTGGTGCTTAGCGCCTGGATTGTCTGTTCTAAACCAATAGCTCGTCTTTCTCCTGTTACAGCGGCTGGTTCAGTTGTCGTTCCAGCACTCTCGCTAGCAATTCTCTTAATGGTACGTGCAGTAAGGGCACCATCATTCTTGACATGTTCATCTTTCGCATCAAGAAGAACACCGGATACAACACAGATGCTGATGATGAGTGAAGGGAATAGCAAGGAAGTAACTTTGTGATTTTTTACGGCACAATCTCTGATTTCGTTTTCGATGATGCGGTCCACATCTATGGGAAGCCCTCGAACAATGGTATATTACAACACCAACCTTTCTTGTGAAACCGTAGTAGTGTGAATGGTGGGCATAAGACTAGATTTTAGAAATTTCACGCACACCTTAGTAATAAGTTTCAAATCTATCCTATTGACTATACGCCCCTCCTCATTAGCCCATAATGCCCCTTCTATTGTAAAAGTTGTGAAGATGGTGTTTCATTTTTTTGGGGTCAATTCATCAAGCAACTTGGCATACTCACAATTAATTTCAGCAGGTAAGTTATAAAAAGCATTTATAACTCGAGAGTCTAATAGAACAAGTGTGTTTCTTACCCAAATGTTGTGCTGATCAGGGCTTACCAAATTGGCATAAAATTCCTTGACTAATGGTGGCACAGGATCTCAAGGGTGGTTGCAAAACTTTAACCATCCACGTTTTGCTGCAGCATTATGTATTGTTTGCACAATTCTAGTGAGTTATTCTGGAAATTGAAACCCTTTTTCTTCCAGAATCTTACGCGACTCTATGAATTCTTTATATTTTTCTTCGGCGTGGTAACTCTGGAAGCGTGAAGGATCTTTGATGCGGCTGGCTGTTTTCTTATATCTTAGCATTGGTATAGTAGTAACAAATTGAGGCTAATGTCCCTGAGAGTAAAATAAGAAGAAGATGGTAAGAATTATGAGAGTTGTACTTGCGAAGGAGATGGGGAATAGTGTCGTAGGTCACTATGCATAGTGATTCCCTTTTATAGTGGACTTTAAATGAAGATAAATCTGGTAACTAAAGATAATGCATTAATTTCAGAGATTTTTTCTCAATTGCTATCCAAAGCCATGCATCCATCTGTCATGATTTATCTCCAACGGTAAGTGAAAGGCTCTAATTTTTAATTTACTGTAGCGGTAAAATTGGTTACTGCAGCACCCATTTCCTTGCTCTAGCAACGGTTACATACTCGACTGCAATACCCTCTGACATGTGGCTTGCCTCCGCACTCTGTCACCATACAACCTCACTTGTCAAAATGGAATTAAATTGCCATACAAACTTCCCACAAAAATTAAAACCAATACTAAAAATAATTAAAAATAAAGAGATCAAATGATAGTAAAAGTAAAGAGTTCGATAATGTAAAAGGATAAAACTAAATAGCTAGAACTGAAGAACAAAATTAAATAAAATAGAAGAGATGAAGAGCCGTCAACAAAACCAAAGAGGATCAAACTTGGTTGGTTTGAGGTGGCTGTCTCCACAATGGGTTGCCTCCCATTGAGCGCTTGATTTAAGGTCCTTCAGCCTGACCTTTCTTTTCTACTCAGTAGCTGGGTTCTTTAAGGAGTAAAACCTCATTTGAACAATCTGCCTCTGGGTGTATGTAATGCTTAACCCTGTGTCCATTAACTTGAAATTCGTGACCTGTTTGTTCATCTAGAAGATCAACAACCCCATGAGGATAAAATTTTAATAGCTTAAAAGGTCCAGACCATCGTGATTTTAGTTTTCTTGGAAATAATCTTAGTCTCGTATTATGGAGTAGCACTAATTGATCAGGGCTAAATGCATGTTTTCCATATGCTTGTTGTGCCAGTGTTTTGTCATCTCTTTATAGATTCTTGCATTTTCATATAAAAATAGTCGTAATTCATCAAGCTCACAAAGTTGAACCTTCATTTGCTCTACTACAGCATGAATATTTCAATTTAATTTCTTTAGTGCCCTAGTGTGTTTTACGCTCTAGCTCTAATGGCAAGTGACAAGCCTTCTCATAAACAATTCGGTAAGGAGACATGCCAAGTGGAGTTTTGTATATTGTTCTGTAGGCCCATAGGGAGTCATGTAACTGCAAAGACCAATCATTCCTTGTTGAGTTCACCATTTTTTCTAAGATCTTTTTAATTTCTCTGTTGGACACTTTAGCCTGACTATTGGATTGTGGGTGATATGTTGTTGGTACCTTGTGTCTGACTCCATATTTCACCATAGTTGTAGAAAATACTTTGTTGCAAAGATGAGTACCCTTATCACTAATAATTGCTCTAGAGGTGCCAAAACTGGAAAAAATATTTTTCTAAAGAAAAGTCACCACTGTTTTAGCATCATTGGTAAGTAATATTGCAGCTTCTACCCACTTGGAGACATAATTCACAGCAACAAAGATATATAAATTCCCAAAGGATGGTGGAAAAGGTCTCATAAAATCTATTCCCTAGACATCAAAAACTTCCACTTCCAGAATGTTGATAAATGGCATTTCATGTCTTCTAGTTATGTTCTCTGTCCTTTGACACTTGTCACAACACTTAACAAATTCATAAGCATCTTTAAAAATAGTAGGCCAGTAATAACTTGATTGCGGAACTTTAGCAGCTGTTCTGTGACCACCAAAATGTCTTCTATATGCTACAGCATGGCATGACTCTAGTATGTGGGGAATTTCTCTTTCTGAAGCACATCTTCATATTACTTGATTTGAGCATAACTTATATAAATGTGGGTCATCCCACTGATAACTTATAACATGATGAAGAAATTTCTTTTTCTCCTGAAACTTCAGCTCAGGTGGTAGCAACCCACTTACGAAGTAGTTAACAAAATTTGCATACCATGGAGATTTTGACTATTATAGCATATGTGCTTGTTGTACTACCAACAGCTGTTCATCAGGAAAAGTTTCAGTGATGTCCCTCCTTATCAATGTACTTGTGTCTGCTTCCAGTTTTGATAGGTGGTCTGCTACTTGATTCTCAGTCCCCTTTTTTATCTTTAATTTCCATATCAAATTCCTAAAGCAATAAGATCCATCTGATTAATCTTAGTTTGGCATCCTTATTTGAAATTAAGTATTTGATGGCTGCATGGTCTGTGTATATAGTCACTTTAGTCCCCACTAAGTAAGTCTGAATTTATCGAAATCAAATACTACTACTAGAAACTCTTTCTTTGTAGTAGTGTAATTGATTTGAGTTTGAGTAAGAGTTTTGCTTGCATAGTATATGGAGTGAAAAATCTTATTCTTTTTTTGCCCTAATACTACTCCCACAGAATGATCACTAGCATCACACATCAGTTCAAATGGTAGAGTCTAATTTGGAGAGATAACCACTGGTGCAGTTGTTGTACAAATTTTAATGTACTCGCAAGCGCACGAATCTATTATAGTGTAGATCAATGGTGACGGGTGTCGATCCCACGAGGAGGTGGATTTTAATTATATGTAGAATTAATTTTGTAAACGGGTGGTTGGAATTGTGGTGGAAGTGATTTAAATTATCCTAAAATTGGAATTGAAATGGCAATAATAAATTCTAAAATTGGAATTGCAATGGCGAGAATAAATTGAAGATAATTCTATTGAAATGACGTACTTGGGTATTCGGATCCGTATCAACATGCATCATGGGCTAAATAATCCGTATTAATGCCAATTAAATCATGAAGGGGGAATCCACACCTCATGAACCACGCTCTAATCAATATGGTGCTAAGGGCTTATCGTGCCAAATAATAATAACCTTGTACTAGAGGGCCGGTGAAACCAAGGCGGTACTAGACAAGATTAGTATTATTTGTCGACGAGAAGTCAAAACATCCACAAAAACTAGAGGGGAAGAGAAAATAAATTTACCAAATAAAGCCCATGACACATGTTGAGACTTCACCTTCAACCCAAGCTTAAAAGGAAATTACCTACTCATAATTGAACTAGGGGCAAAATGGGAATTTATTAAAATACGAAGAAAATACAAGATAGAGAGGGAATTACAGAAAATGGATCCCAAAAATGGATTCAGAGATATCAAATTAGGGGGGGAGGCCCCCTTTTTATAGATACATGGAGTGAATCATGGCCATCGGATTAAAAACAGTTTGGACGCTCAGGATTGCGCCACGTCATCAGTCAACAGTCCACGGTTTGACCACGCGGATGAACAGTAACACGGTTTGACCTGGATGAACAGTAACGCGGTTTGGTTGAAAATAATCCTGTGTGATGCATGCACCGTACGCGAGATTTTTCGTCCACTGATATGCTGCCACGTCACCATCAACAGTATATAAGAATTTTAGTCCAACAGGATCGTGACACCTCATCAGTCAATGCCACATCATCGGTCAATGCCACGTCATCGATCTGTCTATGTGAACAGTGTCGTGAACAGTAACGTAGACAGTACCGTACCCGTGAATAGTACCGTACATGTGAATAGTGCCATTTTTCCTTTTATACTCCTAAGGTTTTCGACCGTCCTGAGTTCAAAAGTGATGTCCGTTTTGCCGTCTGATCTCTCCTTTATTGTGAAATGATTATAATGCCCCTAAAATACATAAATTACTTAATTAAAATAAAACACATGTAATTAAATCACAAGAAGGTTAAATACATACAAGTAAGGGTTGTTAGTAAAATTTGAAATGTAAAATGACGGTTTTCTCCTTTATAAATATGCATTTTCTAACACTCAACACACCCCCCAACCAGCTTATTGCTAGTCCCTAGCAAATAAAGCGAAAACAAAATTCAAATTCAAAATGATTTTTTATTTTTTATTTAGAAACACTCGTGTTTATTCAATCAGATTAATGATAGCAATCAAATAAAAGTATAAGCATTATCTCTAGTCTAAAGAAACATCACATCTACATCAACCATCCACATGAATCAGCCCAGTAGACTTTGTTATAGCTACTTTCAAGAGTGACATGTTAAACTCCAAATTCTCACTGGAAGTAGTGACACTCTCACAAAGAAATTAAACCCAATAAAAATAGTCACTCCAATGAATGGTACTTGAGAGAGAAAATAATAAAGAAGTGATATCACATGCTCTCACCAAAATGAAAGAAATATGCCCTCAGTTTAGAAATAATACGATCTTAAGTCAAATAAAAATGTTAGTTAATCCAATTTATTTATCTTTTTTTTTTTTTTTGCATTACTACATCTTTTAAGCCTATATAACTAGCTTCTACTTCAGACTATAGTTCCCTAAATCAAGAAGACTTTTATTAGGACGTAACATAGGCTAAGGACATGGCTAACAAAGAAGGAAATAAGGAAACCAAAGTGTATGTTTGAGAATAAATGCAGAGAATTTTTTTTTTTTTTGAAGTTGCAAGGTGGATTTCACCTTTTATTATTATTATTATTATTTTCTTTTGAAACAACAACTTTTGTTTTGTTGTTTTTTTTTTTGTATAACTTCACTGAAAAACAAAATACTTATTTACATTTTTCTCAAACATAAATAGGTGATAGAACTTATAAGAAATTGGGTAATACTCCAAATCGGAGTGGGTCAAGATGATAAGTTGACAAAGAAAATTTTTTTTTGTTTTGTTTTGTTTTTTTTTTTTAAGGCTCAAAAGGGTTAACAATGGATATTTAATAAAAGGGATGGCTAGAAAGGCTCAAACGGATCAAAGACGACCTTTCCATCGTCTTTTAAGGTTCTAAATAATCGTCCATATCTACTAGTTAGATGGGCCTCTAAATGTAGCAACACACATTTTTTTTTTTTTTATTTTACAACAATATTTTTTTTTAAGGGTTAACTCAAAAGAAAACTAGAGATCGTGTATAAAATAATAAACTACTAAGCTGTTTAGAGAATGGGCAAAATGGTTACTCTCCAAGAAAATGATAGGCTCAACAACTCACTTGCCACTTATTTATGACATGTTCATTCCTTCAAGCAACTCATATTCGTCTCCGACATCAACATGTAAAGTAGCAAACATAGCGTAACATCACTTAAGACCAAAGATAATACAAATACTAAAATTTGAAATTAATCATGTCATCCAATGTTAAAACAAATCATAAATTTTTTTTTTAAACAACATTCTACCCCCCAACCTATTCTAAACATGAAATGAAAATATGCATGCAAAAATGTGAAAATGATGCAGAAAGTTTAATTAGAAAAGTTACACTTAAAATGATGAAAAAAAATTTTTTTTTTTTTAAGAAGATGCGTTTCTAGAGGCACTACACTCCATATTCAGCCATCTTCGACTCAAAAGTTGGAAAATGTATATTTATAGAGGAGAAAATAAAAAGAAGAAGAAAAATGAACATCAAAACTTAATAAAGAAAAGGAAATTTTTTTTTTCATTTATTTTTTTTTATTTTGATTTTTTGGTTTTTTTTTTTTTATTTTTTTTATTTTTTATTTTTTTTTTTTTTGAACAATGAAGATGCGTTTCTAGAGTAACTACACTCCATATTCAGCCATCTTCAACACAAAAAGTTAGCAACAGTTAGTTTCTACAACAAAAAATTAGTAAAAACTTAACCAAGATTCCACATTTGTCGACTATTCCCTCCCCCCAACCAGAACGAAACATTGTCCTCAATATTTGAAAGGAAGAAGTAAAGTTTAGAAGACATCACCTGGGTGGTGCAACACAGAAGAAAATATTTACAAGCGGAGAGTTAAATCTAATTTGTACGTCTTACTGCCGCTACTGTTACCATCATTATGTGGACGCTCCAACACAAAGGTCCAGGGGTTCGGCTCCGGTTTATAAGCTTGTAACATATCAAGTAGCTCATTAGCAGTGTGAGCACAAATAAAGAGTTTTTTCGCATTAGAGGGAATGAAATAGTTTTTTATTGCATGGTTAAGAAATGCGATAAAGCCATCATAAAAGTTATTGACATTTAACAAACCGATGGGTTTCTGGTGGATATGCAGATGGGCCCAAGATGCTAGTGTGATAAGTGCCTCGAGTGTTGCAAGATCTCCTGGAAGGAAAATAAAAGCATCAGCATGATTAAGCATTTCAGTTATTCTTTCTTGCATACCTGAGACGACTAACTCTTCTCCAGTTGATGAGTCAGACGAACTGCCCAATGGTTTTAGGACTCTTGGGATGATGCCTAACACTTGACTTCCTCTTATAAAAGCTGCTTCTGAGACCATTTTTGATAACCCTCGATTACCTCCTCCATACACCAAGTGTAATTTTCTCGCTGCTATGCTTCGACCAAGATCTATGGCTGCCTCTACGAACTCTTTATGTTTGCTATAAGTAAATCCAGAAAGCACACAAATGTTCTTGAATTGTCTATTGGGAGTAGCTGCCATTGTGATACTTCTCAAAAATAATTTGTGAGTGCTTGACAAAAGAAATCACATTTAAGAGTCTTGGTGACAGTAGGTCACAGCTGTGTATGAGGTAGCATGTCAATGTCAAATAACACGTAAAGCACATAGCTCGTGAGTCAAAAAGGAAACAGTAAAAGGGAAAAAGCAAACAGTAATTAAATTATTAAAGACAATAATGCAAACAATAAAACAACAGTGACATGAAATAAAATAACAATAAAGTAAAAGGATATTTACAGGTAGTTGCGACTGTGGCTCACATCTTCCTCTGGTTTTACGTCCAGAAACGGCTTGAACGCCCTCTATGGGTCGAGGATAGGCTTCCCATCCAGTTTTCTTATAAACTGGCAAACAGGGTCGTTTATAGTCAAATTCCCGAGACTATATCGTGCATGCTCTTTCTGGAATAATGGCCATAACTGGAGAATCGCTCCTTGCACATATCCACTGGGATGCGTTTCAAGAGACAAAAGGATATCGTCTAATGACTCCTTATTCAAGCCATTCCTAATGAATTGAATCTTATCTTCCCTGTTATCAGACACCATTCCTAAAGAACATGGGTTTCTACCGCAACTCATTCTGGCACACTTATGACAAGCAACAGAAATTCTTCGAGCTCGTCGTTTTCTTGCATAATTTCCTTTACCACAACCAGGCATGAATGCAATAAATTTTTGAGGTAACTCACCTGCCAATCGTACTTTCGCCTCGATTAACCAACGGATGTCAGCAGGTATGTTATTCTTCATGAGTAATCGCATGCGTTTGGACCGAGCTTTGTAGATCGTAAGGAGGGCATTCTGAGGAAGTGAAGGGAATCGCTTGTGAAGCTTCGCTAAGATCTCGTTTCTATCCATACCTTCTCCTCAGAATGTCAGTTATTATGGGAAACTGAAGTAACCGACTTGATTGTCACGGAGTACCGTTATCCGCCACTTCACCGGGTAAGAAACCAAAGCACACAAACAGAAAAAACAAATTAAAACACACAACGAAAATTAAAATCGTCCTCTTATTGAATTTACCTCAAGCTCCAACTGGATGTCGTAAACACTTCTCTCAATGTCTCTGAGTTGGCGTTCTAAACCCTCAACATAGGCTACTAACTCTGGTGGTTGTAGAGCCCAAATGCGTTGTGTTTTACAAAATTGAATCTGCCTTTTGAGATGAGTTTTGACACGTTGAAGTGGTTTAAGAATGTTCAGGAGGAACGGTCTAAGTAAGGTACTCATGATTAAAAATGATAAGAGAAAACGTAATAGTTAAACAAACACGCTTATGCAAAAATAATTTCAATTAGCAAAAGAATAATATAAAGAAAGAAAACAAAATCAAATCAACGAAAAGAAAAAAAAAATCAATTCAACTCTGGTGGGTCACTCAAATTTATTTCGGTGTCTTCTCCATGTGGTTGGTACTCTAGATATGGCTTTAATCTTTGACCGTTAACTTTAAACGTGACACCGTTCTTTGGGTCCTTAATTTCAATTGCCCCATGTGGAAAAACAGTATGAACAATAAAGGGACCAGACCATCGAGAGCGTAACTTACCTGGGAATAGGTGCAAGCGAGAATTGAATAAAAGCACTTTCTGACCTGGAGTGAAAGATTTTCTCATAACGTGCTTGTCGTGGAAGACTTTCATTCGCTGCTTGTAAATTTTGGCATTTTCGTATGCATCATTGCGAATTTCCTCAAGTTCTGTCAGTTGTAATCTTCTTTCTGAGCTGGCTTGCTGCATGTCAAAGTTGAATTTCTTGATGACCCAATATGCACGATGCTCGAGTTCCACAGGTAGGTGGCAAGCTTTTCCATACACTAGCCTGTAGGGTGACATCCCAATCGGGGTCTTGAAAGCCCTTCTATATGCCCATAATGCATCATCAAGTCTTAATGACCAATCTTTCCTGTCTGGCCTCACCGTTTTTTCTAATATGTGCTTTATTTCTCGATTGGAGATCTCAACTTGGCCACTGGTTTGCGGATGATACGGAGTCGCCACTTTGTGTGTGATTGAATACTTTGTCAAAAGAGCTTTGAATGCTTTGTTACAAAAGTGGGCACCACCATCACTGATTATCGCTCTAGGGAATCCAAAGCGTGAAACAATGTTGCTTTTCAAAAATCCTATCACCACCTTGTGATCATTGGTTCGACATGCAATTGCTTCTACCCATTTTGATACATAGTCAACAGCAACCAATATGTATTGATGGCCAAAAGAAGAGGGAAAGGGTCCCATGAAGTCGATACCCCATACGTCAAAAATCTCAACCACTAAAATTGGATTTAGTGGCATCATGTTCCTTCGCGTAATGCTCCCCATTCGTTGACACCTATCACATGAAGAACAGAAAGTGTAAGCATCTCGAAATATAGTTGGCCAATAAAAACCACATTGTAAAATTTTAGTCGCTGTTTTCTTAGCACTGAAATGGCCTCCATAAGCTTGTTCATGGCAGAATGAAAGGATATTCTGAATTTCACTTTTTGGGACACATCGTCTAACAATTTGGTCTGCACAATATTTGAACAAATATGGGTCATCCCAAAAGAAATTCTTTATCTCTGCAAAGAATTTAGCCTTGTCTTGCTTGGTCCAATGCTCTGGAAGTTTACCTGTAACAAGATAATTAACTATATCAGCATACCAAGGTAATACTTCCACATTCATTAATTGTTCATCTGGAAATGACTCATTCAATGGTAATGGCTCTGTAATTGTGTCAAAATGTAGACGAGAGAGATGGTCTGCCACAACATTTTCTGTCCCTTTTTTATCTTTGAATTCCAAGTCAAATTCCTGCAAAAGTAACACCCAACGAATTAGTCTAGCTTTTGCATCTTTCTTTGTGAGAAGATATTTCAGAGCAGCATGATCTGTGAATACAATTATTTTACAACCAATGAGATAAGATCGAAATTTTTCCAATGCAAACACTACTGCTAGCATTTCTTTTTCAGTAGTTGAATAGTTCAACTGTGCATCATTCAATGTCATACTAGCATAGTAAATAACGTGGGGAATTCGATCAACTCTTTGTCCTAATACTGCTCCTACTGCATAATCAGATGCATCACACATGAGCTCAAATGGTAAGCTCCAGTTTGGGGGCTGAATGATGGGTGATGATGTCAACAAATGCTTTAATTTTTCAAACGCAACAAGACATGAATCATCAAAGATAAAAGATACATCCTTAGCAAGTAAATTGCATAAGGGTCTAGAAACTTTGCTAAAATCTTTAATGAAACGTCTATAAAAACCAGCATGCCCAAGGAAAGATCTTACTTCTCTGACTGTTTTGGGTGGAGGAAGATTAGAAATGAGATCCACCTTGACTTTGTCAACCTCAATACCATTGCTCGAAATAATGTGGCCGAGAACAATACCTTGTTTTACCATAAAATGACATTTCTCCCAATTTAAGACCAAGTTCTTCTCGATACATCTCTGCAAAACTAGTGTTAGATGATGTAAACATTGATCAAACGAGTCACCAAAGACAGAAAAATCATCCATAAAGACTTCAAGGAAACGTTCAACCATATCAGAAAAAATGCTCAACATGCATCGTTGAAATGTAGCAGGTGCATTACATAATCCAAATGGCATCCTCCTATATGCAAAAGTGCCAAAAGGGCAAGTGAAAGTGGTTTTCTCTTGATCTTTTGGTGCTATGGGAATCTGATTATATCCTGAATAGCCATCTAGAAAGCAATAAAATTCATGGCCTGCTAATCTATCAAGCATTTGATCGATAAATGGTAAAGGAAAATGATCTTTACGTGTGACAGAATTCAACTTTCTATAATCAATGCAAACACGCCATCCTGCAGTCACTCTAGTTGGTATCAATTCATTATCAGCATTAGTAACTACTGTGACTCCTGACTTTTTGGGGACAACTTGTACAGGACTGACCCATGAACTATCAGAAATTGGGTAAATAATACCTGCGTCTAATAGCTTAAGGACTTCAATTCTAACAACTTCTTTCATGTTAGGATTTAACCGACGTTGCATTTCCCTAGTAGATTTAGCATTTTCATCAAGGTGAATGTAATGCATGCAATCTGCAAGGTTTATACCTTTTATGTCTGCTATGGTCCATCCTAATGCTCCTTTATGCTCTTTTAAAACATCCAACAACTTACCTTTTTGTTCGTTATTGAGGGATGAAGAGATGATTACCGGCAGAGAACTTTCTTCCCCCAAAAATGCGTATTCCAATGTGTTGGGCAATGGTTTGAGCTCAAGTTTTGGTGGTGATTCTGATGATGGGATGAGTTTCTTCTCTGATGGTGCTAGTTGTTCAACTCTTGACTTCCATTGATTAGTGTCCATAAATGGTGCTGAGTCAAGTAGGGCGTTGACCTCTTCAACCGATCTGTCAATATCAAAATCCAAACCAAAGTGAGTTAAACATGTTTGTAAAGGATCATCACTGAGGTTTGAAATAAAAGTGTCATCAACTAATGCTTCAATTAAATCCACATCAACAATTCCATCATCTGCACTGTGAGGTTGTTTGGCAATGTTGAAGATGTTCAGTTCCATAGTCATATTGCCGAAAGACAACTGCATATTTCCAGTTCTGCATTGAATGTGAGCATCCGCAGTTGCCAAGAAAGGTCGGCCTAGGATAATGGGGATGTGCTTCCTTGAATCCTGTATTGGTTGAGTGTCAATTACAATGAAATCAACAGGAAAATAAAATTTGTCTACCTGGATAAGCACGTCCTCCACAATACCACAAGGTATTTTCGTGGACCGATTTGCAAGTTGTAACACCACTGGAGTTGGGTGTAATTCACCAAGTCCAAGTTTCACAAACACTGAATAAGGCAACAAATTTACACTAGCTCCTAAATCCAACAAAGCATTCTCAATTGTGTGGTTCCCTATGCTACAAGAGATAGTGGGGGATCCTGCGTCTTTGCATTTTAAAGGAATTTTATGTTGGAGTATAGAACTAACGTTTTCTGTTAAAAATGCCTTCTTTTGAACATGCATATTTCTCTTTTTAGTACAAAGGTCTTTAAGAAACTTGGCATAAGATGGAACTTGTTTAATAGCATCAAGCAAAGGGATATTAACACTTACCTGTTTGAAGATTTCGAGAATCTCACCTGTGGATTTTCCCTTCTTGCCTTTAGCTAACCTCTGGGGGAATGGAGCTTTGGGAACGTATTCTTGTGGGTTAGTTTCTTCTTTCTCCTCCGGTGATGAGTTCTCAACATTCATAGGTACAATTTGATTTTCTTTGGTCACCGGCATCTCCACTTTGTTGTCGACTTCTTTTCCTTTTCGCAAGGTCATGACTGCTTTGACCTCTCTATGCTGCTGTGGTGAACTGGTACTTGCTTCATGTACTCCTTTAGGATTAGGCACTGGTTGACTTGAAAATTTACCCTTCTCAACAGTCATTGCCAAAGTCTGAACCGAAGAAGAAAGTTGTCCCACCATCTTCTCGAGGCTTGAAACTGATTGAGCTTGTGAGTTGAAGCCCGCTCTCAACTCATTTCGTAGTCCATCAATGGTGCGGTTCTGTTGCTCAATCGTGGAGTGAGTAAGATTCTTGAGATTCTGGAATGAATCTTCCCATGGTCTGGGTTGAGTGTAGTTCTGGTTTTGATTGTATGGTCTGAATGGGGGCTGAGAGGCTTGAGGAACTTGAGGAATTTGTTGCATTGGTGGAGCTGGAGCTGTTGGTCCATTCTGTTGGAATCCTTGAGACCATGAAAAATTGGGGTGGTCTCTCCATCCAGGGTTATATGTGTTGGAGTATGGGTTGAATTTGATGGCTTTCTCATTACACCTATGGCATTGGCTTGATCAGAGTATGAGTCAGGGTCATGTGCCTCTGTTGATTTAGCAGTCGATAACGATGCTATTTGTCGAGCAAGACCTTCAACCATCTCCTTGACTTCTTTGATTCTCGAAGTTGATTCGCCAATTTGAACCTCATTTACTCCCTTAATTCTTCTAGTGTTCCTGAGTGATCGACTCCGTTGTTGGGAATTATCCGCTTGTCGCTGGAAGAATTCCCAAATTTTTGATGCACTTTTTGACATTAGCTCTCCTCCACTTGTTGCCATTAGCCATTCTTGCACATTCGGCAATAATCCTTCCAAAAAGTATTGGCATTGGTGCCATTTCTCGTACCCATGATGTGGACACTTCAAGAGTAGCCCATTGAATCTCTCCCATGTTTCGAAAAATTGCTCGTCCTCTCTCTGCGTAAACTCCGAGATTTCCCTGCGAATAGCATTGGCATTGGTGCCATTTCTCGTTACCCATGATGTGGACCTTCAAGAGAGCCCATTGAATCTCTCCCATGTTTCGAAAAATTGCTCGTCCTCTCTCTGCGTAAACTCCGAGATTTCCCTGCGAATTAGCATTGGTTTTATACACTGGGAAATATTTATTCAAAATTTTGTAACCATTTGTTCCCATGATGAAATGCTATTGGCAGGTAATGTATTTAACCATGAACGAGCTCTATCTTTTAAAGAAAATGGGAATAGTCTAAGTTTAACATCATCATCTGAAAAATTCTCATATTAAAATATTTGACAAATGGTATGAAACTCATTCAAATGATTATAAGGGTCCTCATTTTCTAGGCCATAAAATGTGGGGAGACAATTTAGCACACTAGGTTTTAACCCAAAACTCCTAGCAGCTACATTTGGGTATCTTATACATGATGTGCTCAAATTAGCTAAGGGACTAAAATAGTCCTTAAATGGCCTCTCCTGTGGTTGCAAATCCATTTTGTTTTTAACTTGTTTGTGTGTGCGAAATGTTTTCTTAAGTTCAAGGTCTATAGGTTCAAGATTAGGTAATAATGACCTACGACCATGCATGCAAAACAAATAAAATAAAAATAAAGATGGAAACAAAACAAATAAAAATGAAAAAGAGGGAGAGATTACGATACTAACCTTATCGCGCTATTACAACCTTACTATAAGAATACACAAAACAAATACGTGAAATAAATTAACTAAAAATTAAATTAATAAAATAAACAAAAAATTACAAAGAGAAAAAAAAATAATAAATTGAAAATTAAATTACAGAATTTTAAAGAAAAGAAAAGAAATACTAACCTTTAAATGTATATTCACTTTTTTTTTCTTTTTTTTAAATAAAATAAAAAAATACAAGAGAACAATTAAAAGAAATTATTCACAAAAATTAATTCTAAGAATTAAAATTACTTACCTTCCCCGGCAACGGTGCCAAAAACTTGTTGTGCAAATTTTAATGTACTCGCAAGCGCACGAATCTATTATAGTGTAGATCAATGGTGACGAGTGTCGATCCCATGAAGAGGTGGATTTTAATTATATGTAGAATTAATTTTGTAAACGGGTGGTTGGAATTGTGGTGGAAGTGATTTAAATTATCCTAAAATTGGAATTGAAATGGCAATAATAAATTCTAAAATTGGAATTGCAATGGCGAGAATAAATTGAAGATAATTCTATTGAAATGACGTACTTGGGTATTCGGATCCGTATCAACATGCATCATGGGCTAAATAATCCGTATTAATGCCAATTAAATCATGAAGGGGGAATCCACACCTCATGAACCACGCTCTAATCAATATGGTGCTAAGGGCTTATCGTGCCAAATAATAATAATCTTGTACTAGAGGGCCGGTGAAACCAAGGCGGTACTAGACAAGATTAGTATTATTTGTCGACGAGAAGTCAAAACATCCACAAAAACTAGAGGGGAAGAGAAAATAAATTTACCAAATAAAGCCCATGACACATGTTGAGACTTCACCTTCAACCCAAGCTTGAAAGGAAATTAGCTACTCATAATTGAACTAGGGGCAAAATGGGAATTTATTAAAATACGAAGAAAATACAAGATAGAGAGGGAATTACAGAAAATGGATCCCAAAAATAGATTCAGAGATATCAAATTAGGGGGGGAGGCCCCCTTTTTATAGATACATGGAGTGAATCATGGCCATCGGATTAAAAACAGTTTGGACGCTCAGGATTGCACCACGTCATCAGTCAACAGTCCACGGTTTGACCACGCGGATGAACAGTAACACGGTTTGACCTGGATGAACAGTAACGCGGTTTGGTTGAAAATAATCCTGTGTGATGCATGCACCGTACGCGAGATTTTTCGTCCACTGATATGCTGCCACGTCACCATCAACAGTATATAAGAATTTTAGTCCAACAGGATCGTGACACCTCATCAGTCAATGCCACATCATCGGTCAATGCCACGTCATCGATCCGTCTATGTAAACAGTGTCGTGAACAGTAACGTAGACAGTACCGTACCCGTGAATAGTACCGTACATGTGAATAGTCCCATTTTTCCTTTTATACTCCTCCTAAGGTTTTCGACCGTCCTGAGTTCAAAAGTGATGTCCATTTTGCCGTCTGATCTCTCCTTTATTGTGAAATGATTATAATGCCCCTAAAATACATAAATTACTTAATTAAAATAAAACACATGTAATTAAATCACAAGAAGGTTAAATACATACAAGTAAGGGTTGTTAGTAAGACTTGAAATGTAAAATGACGGTTTTCTCCTTTATAAATATGCATTTTCTAACACTCAACAACAGTGATCAAAACTTTCTTTTATTCTCTAAATGCTTGGAGACAATCTTTGTCAAAGTGAAAATGTTTGTCATGTTCCAGCAATGAGCATAATGGTTTAGCTACCTTGGAAAAATCCTTAATGATTCTTCTGTAAAATTCAGTATGACCCAAAAAACTCTTAATACCTTTTATTGAAGTGGGGGGTGGCAGTTTATCTATTACCCCTATCTTAGCTTTGTCTACCTCAATGCCTTTCTTGGACAGCTTATGACCCAACACTATTCGTTCTTGCACTATGAAATGACATTTTTCCCAATTGAGTATTAAGTTAGTCATCTCACATCTTTTAAGAACTTCTTCCAAGTTGTGTAAACAATCATTATATGTTTCTCCAAAAACTGAGAAGTCATCCATGAAAACTTCTAAAGTCTTCTCTACCATATTAGAAAAAATAGACATCATGCATCTCTGACAAGTTGCTGAAGCATTGCACAAACCAAATGACATTCTTCTAAAGGCAAATGTTTCATAAGGATAAGTAAATGTAGTCTTCTCCTGATCCTCTAGAGCTATAGCAATTTGGTTGTAGCCTGAATACACATCTAGGAAACAATAGTATTATTTTCTAGTAAGTCTGTCCAACATCTGATCTATGAATGAGAGTGGGAAGTGATCTTTCCTTGTGGCTTTATTGAGCTTCTTGTAATCCATATATATTCTCCATCCAGTCACTATCCTTGTAGGAATAAGTTCATCCCTCTCATTATCTATCACTGTTATCCCTCCATTTTTTGGAACACATTGAACTGAGCTCACCCACAAACTGTATGATATTTGGATATATGATTTCAGTATCCAACCATTTGATGATTTCTTTTTTCACCACTTCTTACATAATAGGGTTTAACCTTCTCTGTTGCTCCATTGAATTTTTGTAACAGTCTTTTAACAGAATTTTATGCATGCATATTGATGGGCTTATCTCTTTAATGTCTGCCATGATCTATATAATTGCTCTTCTGTATCTCCCAAGCACATCTACTAGACCCTGTTCTTGATCTGCATCCAAAGTAGAGAAAATGATTACAGGGAGTGTGTTGTTTTGACCAAGATAAACATATTTGAAATGTGAGGGTAACAATTTTAATTCAAGACTAGGAGATGATTCAATATATGGTAAAGTTATTTTTACATCCCTATCTGAAAGATTCAGATGATCAACAAATCTCTTATGTCTATCAGATTGCTTTCCTTCCATCTAATCTTTCTGGTTTGCTGTAATATTTTCTTCTTCAAAGTCTTCAAAGGTGGTAACTTTATTGATCTCATTACTGCAGCACCTGTCGATTCTGTTTGCTACAACAAAATCCACAACACTCAGGAAATTACAATCTTCTAACTCAACAGGGTTCTTTATAGCCTTCAATACATTAAATGTGACTTGCTGATCATTCACTCTCATGGTGAGCTCTCCTTTCTGCACATCTATCAGAGTCTTCCAGTTGCTAGGAAAAGTCTTCTAAGTATAATAGTTACCTCTTTATCAGCATCAAAATCTAGTATAATGAAGTCTACTGGAAAGATAAATTTGTCAACCTTCACCAGTACATCCTCAATTTTTCCTTCAGGAATGCATGAGATCTGTCAGCTAATTGCAGAGTGACTGTTGTTGGGCTGTATTCCCATACTCCCAACTGCTTAAATACAGACAATGACATCAGATTAATACTGGCTCCTAAGTCACAAAGTGTTCTGCCAATGTACCTAGTTCCTATAGAGCAGAGTATTGTAAAACTTCCTAGATCCTTCACTTTTGTAGGAATCTTACTTTGGAGTATATGACTGCTTTCCTTTGTTAAAACAATAGTTTCAAATTCTCCCAGCCTTCTCTTTCGTGCCAAGATGTCTTTTAGAAATTTCACATAATTAAGCATTTGCTCCAAAGCTTCCACAAAAGATATGTTAATGTGTAATTGCTTCAGCAGTTCCAGGAATTTACTAAACTGCTTGTCTTATTTTTACTTTTGAAATCTCTATGGGAAAGGTGGTGGATGTCTAAACTGTTGGGTAGCTTCAAGAGGTACCAAACTCTGCTTGTTTGGTTTATTGTAGGTCGTGGCTACTGGTGTTGCAACTTCTTTTTCAGTATGTTCTGGCTGAGTTCTTTCTGAAGTTGCTGTAGCTTGGCCCTTATAACTAGTGTCTTGATGGTTGGGTTGTTGTAACATGCTTCCATCTTAAGGTGATTTTTGTGAGGAATTAAATTTCATACCCTTGTTAGTCACATCAACTGAGATATCAATATTCTTTCCAAATCTCAAACTAATTGCTTTGCAGTGTTCTTTGCTTTCTCTCTTAAGGTCTTCTGTGTTGCTAGGTAAACTTCCTTGACTCCTTCTACTCATTGCTGTGGTAAGTTGTCTCATTTGGTTTTCTAGGTTCCTCAAGGATACAGCTTGACTCTGCATAATTGCTTTATTATTTGCAATGTATTCATTAATCAGTACTTCCAGTGAAATGATTGGATCATGACTAATGTGTTTTTGCCCTTGACTCTGCTGATGAAAACTAGGTGGTTGAGTGTTCCTATTTTGTCCATTTAATACTAGAGCCTTTCGATTCTGACTGCTCCATGAAAAATTTAGGTGTTGTTTCCATCCAGGGTTGTAAGTATTTGAATATGGGTTGTTCTGAGGCTTACCTACATAGTTTACTAATGCTGGATTTTCAGAACAATTATCAAAGTCATGTTCTTCACCACAGTATATACAAGAAAGTTCAGTAACTTGCTTCACTACTGCTGGAGCAGATGTCATGGCCTTTACCATGTTAGTTAATGAGGTTACTTGCGCTGATAAGGCTGTAATTGCATCTATGTTATGTACCCCTGCTGTTCCTCTTGCTGCTGGTTGCCTGGTTGATGGCCACTGATAATTATTATTGGCAATTCTCGCCAGAATTTCATAAGCTTCAGTGTAAGATTTGTATAATAGAGCTCCATTTGCTGAAGCATCCACCGTTAATCTTGTACTCGGATTTAACCCATTGTAGAAAGTTTCCAATTGAATGCAACAAGGAATGCCGTGATGAAGACACCTTCTGAGCAGTTCTTTGAATATTTCTCAAACCTCAAACAAACTCTCATCTTCAAGTTGATGGAAATAAGTAATCTCATTCCGCAACTTTGCATTTTTTGTCGGTGGGAAATATTTCATTAGGAATTTATCAGCCAACTCATTCCATGTAGTGATGGAATCAGATTGTAATAAATTTAACCATGCTCTTGCTCGATCTCTTAAAGAATAAGGAAAAAGCCTCAGTCTTAAAGCATCTTGTGTTGGTCCATCAATCTTGAAAGTATCACTCACTTCCAAGAACAACTTAAGATGGAGATGAGGATCTTCATTTGGCAATCCATTGAATTAACCTATTGTTTGCAACATCTGAAACATCACTAGCTTCAATTCAAAGTTTGTGGCTTCTACTTCAGGTCTGATTATCCCAAGGTGTACAACTTGAGGAGTTAACACAACATAATCTCTAATAGCTTTGTCTCTATCATCAGTCATGTAAATAATGTTGTTATCACCTAGCTATCTCTGATTAGCATGTTCATTCTGCTCTTCTTGAACATTGACTGGCTGCAAGGGCCCATAGGGATCCAAATTTCCCACATCCTGCAAATTATTCATGCTTGAAATAATTTTTGAATTCCTTTGTTCTCTTCGCAATCTCCTAATAGTCCTTTCAATCTCAGGATCAAATTGGAATACCACATATCCATCTTTGCACAAGCATGTATTGATATGGCAATAAATAAAATGAATCAAATCAAATTAGCGCTATCAAGATTTACTTCACACTTCAAAATTAAACAATCAATCTCCGGTAACAGCGTCAAAAACCTATTGGTAATTTTTATAATCAAATGCTATCGGTGTCAATGTACAAGTGTACACAACAAGTAATAAAGTGATGAATATTCAAGATCGTCTCCACAGGGATTGATGTCACTTGAAATGCTACAGCAATCACAGTAGTGCAAACTAACTTAAATCCAAAGTTAACAAACGTAAAGTATATTATATCGTAATTGATGATTGTGAGAGAGTAAAGTAAAACAATACCGTAATGAAATAAACTAAATTAGATGTGTCTAAGATTCAATTGAGACTATGGTAGTTGAATGATCAAACTCTCCTTTTGGGCTAACTACTTTTCATCAAGTTAACACCAATTGTTACTGCAAGTGCTGCAGCACTGGGCAGAATTAATCTGCATCCTCAGCTGTCGTATATTGGAACTCTCATACCCTTAAATATATTAGTAATGACCAGTTGCTAATCTACTTATGATATAGCCTTATGACCCTTTAGTCTCTCTACCTTACAAGGTGAACACCTATGTTTAGTGTGTCACAAATCTTAACTCCAAGTATAGCCCTTATGGGATTCAAGATAACTTAATCCAGGAAACTTAAATTGAGATCAAGTAATACTCTAATAATATCTGCTAAGACATGTCATTTTGTGGCTATATCTTAACTTAAACTATTAAATGGGTGGTCAACCGAAATAACAATTATAATAATAATAAATACTATAGTAAAATGCTACAGCAATGACATAACAATACATAAGAACAATCAAGACCCCATTAGATTGTTTGTCACTCAACTACAAGTAAATCTAGTTCATATTCTGAATAAGAAAAACAAACATCCATATATTGTTCACGGGATACATCAGAACAATCAAAGAAAGAGAAAGAGTATAAGTTGAGAACGGCAAAAAGCAAATCCAAATAATTCTGCAGAACTCCTCAATGCTGCTGAAGCCCACCTCCTCAAATATGATCTTCTTCTCGCTTTTTCTCTAATGTATTAATAATAATTCCCTTTCCGCCGTTTTATGTGGTGTGCGCCCTCCTTTTATACTGCAAACTAGGGTAAATAAAAGTCTGTGGGCGTGCATGAGTTGAATTAGGAAACATGTAGATCGCAAATCTACAACTGACCCGCGCTTAAGTTTTCTCCATTAATGCTCCCAGATTGCTACAACACTGATTGTTCTAACAATAGCTACAACACTGCACTGTTCTCAATTGTGCTTTCTTCTTTTGTTGTCATCTTCTTTCCTTCGCTTGCTAGTCTAATGTCTCAGCATCCTTTCATGAATTAAGAATTTCTGAAAACATACAATTATGCACATGTTTTGAGCACAAATTACTTTGATTCAAGCAAAACTTATTAATACTCAACTAAAATGAATGTTTATGCAAAATATAACCAAAATGTAATAAAAAATACCTTATTTGCTCTCTAAGTGATCTTGATTTAAGTTTAGAATTGATGTAATAACTCTCCTTTCATAGAGTTATCAGGTCCTCATTTTCTAGGTCATAGAATGTTGGGAGACAATTTAGCACACTAGATTTTAATTCAAAACTCCCAGCAGCTACATTTGGGTATCCTATGCATAATGTGCTCAAATTAGTTAAGGAACTAAAGTAGTCCTTAAATGACCTCTCCTGTGGTGCTTGTTGTTGTTGCAAATCCATTTCAATTTTATTTTTATCATGTTTGTGTGTGCGAAGTGTTTTTTTCAAATTCAAGGTCTATAGGCTCAAGATTAGGTAATAATGACATTCGACTATGCATGCAAAGAACACAAAAATAAATGGGAACAAAATTAATAAAAATAAATAAGAAGAAGAAATTACGGTACTAACCTTATCACATTGTTACAACTTTTCTATAAAAACACACTAAAAAAATACGTGAAATAAATTAATAAGATAAACGAAAAAATTACAAAGAAAAATAACTTGAAAATTAAATTACAGAACTTTAAAGAAGAGAAAAAAAAGAAATTTCTACCTCAAAATGTAGATTTACTTTTTTTTTCTTTTTAAAATAAGAAAAAAATTACAAGAAAACAATTAAAAGAAATTATTTACAAAAACCAATTCTACAAATTCAAATAACTTACCTCCCCGGCAATGGTGCCAAAAGCCTGTTGTGCAAATTTTATTGAACTCGCAAGTGCATGAATCTATTGTAGAATATATTAATGGTGACGAGTGTCGATCCCACGAGAATATGAATTTTAATTGTGTGTAAAATTAATTTTCTAAATGGGTAGATGGATTTGTGATGAAAATGATTTGGAATATCTTAAAATCTAAATTAGAATGGCAGAATTAAATTAAAGTGGAAACTATTATAATGAAAGCACTTGGGTATCTGGATCCACATCAACATGCACCATGGACTAAATATTTCTTATTAATGTCAATTAAATCATGAGGGGAGATTTCACACCTCATGAATCACAGTCTAATCAATATAGTACTAAGGGCTTATCGTGCTAAATAATAATAATCTTGTACTAGGGAGCCGGTGAAATCAGAGCGGTATCTAGACAAGATTATTACTATTTGTCGACGAAAAGTCAAAACATCCACAAAAATTAGAGGGGAAGAGAAAGTAAATTTATCAATTAAAGCCCATGACACATGTTGAGACTTCACTTTCAACCCAAGCTTGAAAGAAAATTAATTACTCATAATTGAACTAGGGGTAAAATGAGAATTTATTAAAATACGTAGAAAATACAAGATAGAGAATGAATTACAGAAAATAGAGGTAAAAGAATGAGTAACTTATGGCCATAAGATGAAAAATAGTTTGGACACTTAGGATTGCGCCACGTCATCAGTCAACAGTACGCGATTTGACCATGTGATTTGAACAGTGACACAGTTTGACCATGCTGTTTGAACAGTCAACTGGCTTGAAAAGTGACGCGGTTTGATTTTTGATCCACTAACATGCTGTCACATCACCGATCAACAGTGCATAAGAATTTTCTCCAATGGAATCGTGACTCCTCATCAGTCAATGCCACATCATCGATCTGTCTATGTGAACAGTGTCATGAACAGTAACGTAAACAATGTCGTACATGTGAACAGTGACATTTTTCTTTTTATGCTCCTCCTAAGGTTTTCGACTGTCCTGAGTTCAAATGTGATGTTCGTTTTCCCGTCTGATTTCTCGTTCATTGTGAAATGACCATGATACCCCTAAAATACATAAAATACTTAATTAAAATAAACGCACGTAATTAAATCACAAGAAGCTTAAATACATAAAAATAAGAGCGTTAGTAAGACTTGAAATGTATAATGACAATTGTTTCCTTTATAAATATACATTTTCTAACATCCAACAACAACTTTATCTGTAATTCCGTATTTCTTCATTAAAGACTCAAATGATTTGTTACAAAAATACTTACCTCCATAACTGACAATGGCTTAAGGGATTCCAAATCGACTTAAAATGTTTTCACTTAAAAATTTAATCACGTTTTGCTATCATTATTTTGACAAGAAATTACTTCAATCCATTTTGAGACATAATCAATTGCAACCAATATATATACAAATCCAAAAGATGATAGAAATGAACCCAAGAAATCAATTCCCCAACAATCAAATATTTCAATTTCAAGTATTGGATTTAAGGGCATCATGTTTCTTTTAGTAATTGATCCAAATTTTGACATTTTTCACAAGTTTTACAAAATTCATATGTGTCTTTGAATATGGTAAGCCAATAAAATCCACACTGTGAAATTTTAGCAGTAGTTTTTCTTGAAGAAAAGTTTTCACTACATGCTTAAGAATGACAAAAATTAATGACACTAATTACCTAATTATCAGGAATACATCGTTGAAAAATTTGATCTGGGCAATATTTGAACAAGGGTCATCCAAATAAAAGTTTTTTACTTCAACAAAAATTTCTTCTTCTCTTGAGCACTCCATTGCAAAGGCATTTTACCTATAATAGGGAAATTAACAATGTTAGCATACCATGGCAATGAAGTAATAGAACATAAAAATTCATTAAGGAAAGAATCATTAATAGGTGTTATATCAGTGCAAAATTTGGATGAGTCTTGATAGATGATCAACAACGACATTTTTAGCATCCTTTTTATCTTTGATGGTAAGTGTTGAGTGTTAGAAAATGTTTATTTATAAAGGAGAAAATCATCATTTTACATTTCAAGTCTTATTAACAACCATTACTTTTATGTATTTAAGCTTCTTATAATTTAATTATGTGCGTTTTATTTTAATTAAGTATTTTATATATTTTAGGAGTATCATAGTCATTTCAAAATGAACGAGAGATCAAATGGCAAAACGGACATCACTTTTGAACTTAGGACGGTCGAAAACCTTAGGAGGAGTATATAATGAAAAATGGTACTGTTCACATGTACGGTACTGTTTATGTGTACTGTTCACGACACTGTTCACATAGACGGATCGATGACGTGGTACTGACCGATGATGTGGCATTGACTGATGAGGTGTCACGATCCTGTTGGACTAAAATTCTTAGGCACTGTTGATTGGTGACGTGGCAGCATATCAGTGGACCAAAAATCTCGTGTACGGTACATGCATTACACAGGATTATTTTCAACCAAACCGCGTTATTGTTCAAGCCGGGTCAAATCGTGTTACTGTTCAAACCGTGTGGTCAAACCGCGTACTGTGACTGCTGACGTGGCGCAATCCTAAGCGTCCAAATTGTTTTTAATCTGATGACCATGATTTGCTCAATGTATCTATAAAAAAGGGGCCTCCCCCCTAATTTGATATCTCTGAATCCATTTTTGGGCTCTATTTTCTGTAATTCCTTCTCCATCTTGTATTTTCTACGTATTTTAATAAATTCTCATTTTACCCCTAATTCAACTATGAGTAACTAATTTTCTTTCAAGCTTGGATTGAAGAACATGTGTCATGGGCTTTATTTGATAAATTTATTTTTTATTCTCCACTAGTTTTTGTGAATGTTTTGACTTCTCGTCAAGAAATAATAATATTCTTGTCTACATACCGCCCTGGTTTCACCGGCTTCCTAGTACAAGGTTATTATTATTTGACACGATAAGCCCTTAGCACCATATTGATTAGAGTGTGGTTCATGAGGTGTGGATTCCCCCCTCATGATTTAATTGGCATTAATAATGAATATTTAGCCCATGGTGCATGTTGATACGGATCCAGATACCAAAGTGCCGCATTTCAATATAATTCTCTTCAATTTATTCTCGCCATTTCAATTCTAATTTTAGGATAATCTAAATCACTGTCACCACAAATCCAACCACCCATTTAAAAAATTAATTCTACACACAATTAAAATCCACCTCCTCGTGGGATCGACACTCGTCACCATTAGTCTATTCTACAATAAATTCGTGTGCTTACGAGTTCACTAAAATTTGCACAACAGTAAGGTCAAATCTTGAAGTAACAAAATCTAACGAATTAGTCTCGGTTTGGCATCATGTTTACTCATCAAATATCTCACATCAGCGTGATCAGTAAACACAACAGATTTAGAGCTAAGTAAATATGAACAAAATTTGTTTAATGCAAATACCACAGCAAGTAATTCTTTTTCAATTGTAGAATAATTCATTTGAGCACTATCTAAAGTCTTACTCATATAATAAATCACAAAAGGCTAACCATCCATTCTTTGTCCTAAAACAACACCAACAACAAAATCACTTGCATCACACATTAATTCAAAGGGCAAAGACCAATCAGGACATTGCATAATAGGTGCAGATGTTAAAAGATAAATTATTTTCTCAAAAAAATTTTGGCAATCATCATTCCATTCAAACGGTGTATCTTTTAATAAGAGGTTACAAAGTAGTTTTGATATGACAATAAAGTTTTTTATAAACCTCCTATAAAATCTTGCATGTCCTAAAAAGGATCACACATCTCTAACTATTTTTTGTTATGGCAATTTAGATATGACTTCAATTTTTGCTTTGTCAACTTCAATTCCTTTAACAGAAACAACATGACCTAAAACAATTCCAGGAGTAACCATGTAGTGATATTTTTCCCAATTTAACACGAGTTCTTTTTCAACACATCTTTTTAAAATTTTCTCCAAATTATTAAGGCAATCATTAAAAGAATTCCCAAACACAGTCAAATCATCCATAAAGACCTCTAAACAATGTTCAACCATATCACAAAAAATGCTTAGCATACATCTTTGAAATGTTGCAGGAGCATTACAAAATCCAAATCACATTCTTTTAAATGTAAATGTTCCAAAAGGACATGTAAATGTGGTCTTTTCTTGGTTTTCAAGTGCTATAACAATTTGATAATAACTTGAATATCCATATAAAAAGTAGTAGTAGGCATGTCCAGCTACTCTTTCTAAGATTTGGTCAAGAATGGTAATGGAAAATGATCTTTTCTATTTAACTTTCTATAATCAATGCACATGCGCCAACTAGACGTAATTCGTGTTGGAATTAATTCACCTTTTTCATTTTTAACAACAGCAATTCCAAATTTTTTAGGCACTATTTGTGTAGAACTTACCCACTTACTATCAGAAATAGGGTAGATAATTCCTACATCAAGCAATTTAAGGACTTCTGTTTTGACTACTCTTTCATGTGTGCGTTTAATCTTCTTTGAGGTTGTTGACATGTTTTAGCATTTTCTTCCAAATTAATTCTATATGTGCATATATAAGGGACTAATGCCTTTAATATCATTTAAAGTCCATCCAATTGCATTTTAATACTTTTTAAGAACAGTTAGTAACTTACTTTCTTGGTCGCTTGTTAAAGTAGAAGAAATCACAACAGGATAAGTTTGTTCTTCTCTAAGAAAAGTATTGTGCAAATTTTAATGTACTCGCAAGCGCACGAATCTATTGTAGTATAGATCAATGGTGACGAGTGTCGATCCCACGAGGAGGTGGATTTTAATTGTGTTTAGAATTAATTTTGTAAATGGGTGATTGGATTTGTGGTGGAAATGATTTGGAATATCCTAAAACTTAAATTAAAATGGCGAGAATAAATTCTAAAATTGGAATTGAAATGACGAGAATAAATTGGAGAGAATTCTATTGAAATGACGTACTTGGGTACCTGGATTCGTATCAACATGCATCATGGGTTAAATAATTCGTATTAATGCCAATTAAATCATGAGGGGGGAATCCACACCTCATGAACCACGCTCTAATCAATATGGTGCTAAGGGCTTATCGTGCCAAATAATAATAACCTTGTACTAGAGGACCGGTGAAACCAAGGCGGTAGTAGACAAGATTAGTATTATTTGTTGACGAGAAGTCAAAACATCTACAAAAACTAGAGGGGAAGAGAAAATAAATTTACCAAATAAAGTCCATGACACATGTTGAGGCTTCACCTTCAACCCAAGCTTGAAAGGAAATTAGCTACTCATAATTGAACTAAGGGCAAAATGGAATTTATTAAAATACGAAGAAAATACAAGATAGAGAGGAATTACAGAAAATAGATTCCAAAAATGGATTCAGAGATATCAAATTAGGGGGGGGAGACCCCCTTTTTATAGATACATGGAGTAAATCATGGCCATCGGATTAAAAGCAGTTTAGACGCTTAGGATTGCGCCACGTCATCAGTAAACAGTACTCGGTTTGACCATGTGGATGAACAGTAACACGGTTTGGTTGAAAATAATCATGTGTGATGCACCGTACGTGAGATTTTTCGTCCACTGATATGCTGCCACGTCACCATCAACAGTACATAAGAATTTTAGTCTAACAGGATCGTGACACCTCATCAGTCAATTCCATATCATTGGCCAATGCCACGTCATCAATCCGTCTATGTGAACAGTGTCGTGAATAGTTACGTAGACAGTACCGTACACGTGAATAGTACCGTACATATGAATAGTGTCATTTTTCCTTTTATGCCTCTCCTAAGGTGTTCGACCGTCCTGAGTTTAAAAGTGATGTCCGTTTTACCGTCTGATCTCTCCTTTATTGTGAAATGACTATAATGCCCCTAAAATACATAAATTACTTAATTAAAATAAAACACACGTAATTAAATCACAAGAAGGTTAAATACATAAAAGTAAGGGTTGTTAGTAAGACTTGAAATGTAAAATGATGGTTTTCTCCTTTATAAATATGCATTTTCTAACACTCAACACACCCCCCAACCAACTTATTGCTATTCCCTAGCAAATAAAGCGAAAACAAAATTCAAATTCAAAAAATATATATATATATTTAGAAACACTCGTGTTTATTCAATCAGATTAATGATAGCAATCAAATAAAAGTATAAGTATTATGTCCAGTCTAAAGAAACATCACACCCACATTAACCATCCTCATGAATCAGCCCTATAGACTTTGTTATAGCTACTTTCAAGAATGACATGTCAAACCCCAAATTCTTACTGGAAATAGTGACACTCTCACAAAGAAATTAAACCCAATTAAAATAGTTACTGCAATGAATGGTACTTGAGAGAGAAAATAATAAAGAAGTGATATCACATACTCTCACTAAGATGAAAGAAATATGCCCTCAGTTTAGAAATAATACGATCTCAAGTTAAACAAAAATGATAGTTAACCCAATTTATTTATATTTTATTATTATTATTATTATTTTATGCACCACTACATCTTTTTAACCCACATAACTAGCTTCTACTTCAGACTATAGTTCCCTAAAATTAAGAAGGACTTTTATTAGGGCGTAACGTAGGCTAGGGATATGGCTAACAAAGAAAGAAAATAAGGAAAACAAAGTGTATGTTTGAGAAAAATGTAGAGATTTTTTTTTTGGAAGTTGCAAGGTGGATTTCACCTATTATTGTTATTTTTATTCTTTTGAAACAACTTTTTTTGTTGTTTTTTTTTCTTTTTTTTTTTGCATAATTTCACTGAACAAAATAATTATTTACATTTTCTCAAACATAAATAGGTGATGGAACTTATAAGATATCGGGTAATACTCCAAATCGGAGTGGGTCAAGATGATAAGTTGACAAAGAAAAGGTTTTTTTTTTTTTTAAAGGCTCAAAAGGGTTAACTATGGATATATCACAAAAGGGATGGCTAGAAAGGCTCAAACGGGACAAAGATGGTCTTTCCATTGTCTTTTAGGACTCTAAATAATCGTTCATATCTACTAGTTAGATGGGCCTCCAAATGTAGCAACACACATTTATTTTTTTTTTTCAATTTTTTTTAAGGGTTAACTTAAAAGAAATGTAGAAATCGTGTATAAAATAATAAAATGCTAAGCTATATGAAGAATGGGCAAAAGGGTTACTCTCCAAGAAAAATAATAGGCTCAAAAACTCACTTGGTACTTATTTATGACATGTTCATTCATTCAAGCAACTCATATTTGTCTCCGACATCAACATGTAAAGTAGCAAATATGACGTAACATCACTTAAGACCAAAGATAATACAAATACTAAATTTGAAATTCATCATGTCATCCAATGTTAAAACAAATCACACATTTTTTTAAACAACATTCTACCCCCCAACTTATTCTAAACATGAAAGGAAAATATGCATGCAGAAATGAAAAATGATGCAGAAAAAATAATTAGAAAAGTTACATTTAAAATGATGGAAAAAGAAATGTTTTTTTTTGAAATTTTTTTTTTCAAACGATGAAGATGCGTTTCTAGAGGCACTACACTCCATATTCAGTCATCTTCAACACAAAAACGTTAGCAACAGTTAGTTTCTACAACAAAAAATCAGTAAAAACTTAACCAAAATTCCACAATTGTCGACTATTCCCTCCCCCCAACCAGAATGAAACATTGTCCTCAATGTTTTAAAGGAAAGAAGTAGAGTTTAGAAGACATCACCTGGGTGGTGCAACATAGAAGAAAATATTTACAGGCGGAGGGTTAAATCTAGTTTGTACTTCTTACTGCCGCTACTGTTACCATCATTATTTGGACGCTCCAACACAAAGGTCCATGGGTCCGGCTATGATTTATAAGCTTGTAACATATCAAGTAGCTCATTAGCAGTGTGAGCACAAATAAAAAGTTTTTTCGCATTAGAGGTAATAAAATAGTTTTTTATTGCATGGTTAAGAAATGCGATAAAGCCATCATAAAAGTTATTGACATTTAACAAACCGATGAGTTTCTAGTGGATGTGCAGATGGGCCCAAGATGCTAGTGTGATAAGAGCCTCTAGTGTTGCAAAATCTCCTGGAAGGAAAATAAAAGCATCAGCATGATTAAGCATTTCAGTTATTCTTTCTTGCATACCTAAGACAACTAACTCTTCTCTAGTTGATGAGTCAGACGAACTGCCCAATGGTTTTAGGACTCTTGGGATGATGCCTAACACTTGACTTCCTCTGATAAAAGCTGCTTCTGAGACCATTTTTGATAACCCTCGGTTACCTCCTTTATACACCAAGTGTAATTTTCTCGCTGCTATGCTTCGACCAAGATCTATGGCTGCCTCTACGAACTCTTTATGTTTGCCATAGGTAAATTCAAAAAGCACACAAATGTTCTTGAATTGTCTATTGGGAGTAGCTGTCATTATGATACTTCGGAAAAATAATTTGTGAGTGCTTGACAAAGAAAATCACATTTAAGAGAAAATCAATTCAAAAAACGTGTAAAGCACATGGCTCGCAAGTAAAAAAGGAAACAGTAAAAAGAAAAAAGCAAACAGTAACAAAATTATTAAAGACAATAAAGCAAACAGTAAAACAACAGTGAAATAAAATAACAGTAAAGTAAAAGGATATTTACACGTAGTTGCGACTGTGGCTCACTTCTTCCTCTGGTTTTACGTCCAGAAACGGCTTGAACGCCCTCTATGGGTCGAGGATAGGCTTCCCATCAAGTTTTCTTATAAACTGGCAAACAGGGTTGTTTATAGTCAGATTCCCGAGACTATATCGTGCATGCTCTTTCTGGAATAATGGCCATAACTGGAGAATCGCTCCTTGCACATATCCACTGGGATGCGTTTCAAGAGACAAAAGGATATCATCCAATGACTCCTTATTCAAGCCATCCTTAATGAATTGAATCTTATCTTCCCTGTTATCAGACATCATTCCTAAAGAACATGGGTTTTTATTGCAACTCATTCTGGCGCACTTATGACAAGCAACAGAAATTCTTCGAGCTCGTCGTTTTCTTGCATAATTTCCTTTACCACAACCAGGCATGTATGCAATAAATTTTGGAGGTAACTCACCTACCAATTGTACTTTAGCCTCGATTAACCAACAGATATCAGCAGATATGTTATTCTTCATGAGTAGTCGCATGCGTTCGGACCGAGCTTTATAGATCGTAAGGAGGGCATTCTGAGGAAGTGAAGGGAATCGCTTGTGAAGCTTCGCTAAGATCTCGTTTCTGTCCATACCTTCGCCTCAGAATATCAGTTATTATGGAAAATTAAAGTAACCGACTTGATTGTCACGGAGTACCGTTATCCGCCACTTCACAGGGGTAACAAACTAAAGCACACAAATAGAAAAAATAAATTAAAACACACAAATAAAATTAAAATCGTCCTCTTATTGAATTTACCTCAAGCTCCAACTGGATGTCGTAAACACTTCTCTCAATGTCTCTGAGTTGGCGTTCTAAACCCTCAACATAGGCTACTAACTTTGGTAGTTGTAGAGCCCAAATGTGTTGTGTTTTACAAAATTGAATCTGCCTTTTGAGATGAGTTTTGACACGTTGAAGTGGTTTAAGAATGTTCAGGAGGAACGGTCTAAGTAAGATACTCATGATTAAAAATGATAAGAGAAAACTTAATAGTTAAACAAACACACTTATGCAAAAATAATTTCAATTAGCAAAAGAATAATATAAAGAAAGAAAACAAAATCAAATCAACGAAAAGAAAAAAAAAATCAATTCAACTATGGTGGGTCACTCAAATTTATTTCGGTGTCTTCTCCCTGTGGTTGGTACTCTAGATATGGCTTTAATCTTTGACCATTCACTTTAAACGTGACACCGTTCTTTGGGTCCTTAATTTCAATTGCCACATGTGGAAAAACAGTATGAACAATAAAGGGACCAGACCAACGAGAGCGTAACTTACCTGGGAATAGGTGCAAACGAGAATTGAATAAAAGCACTTTCTGACCTGGGGTGAAAGATTTTTTCATAATATGCTTGTCGTGGAAGACTTTCATTCGTTGCTTGTAAATCTTGGCATTCTCATAGGCATCATTGTGAATTTCCTCAAGTTCTGCTAGTTGTAATCTTCTTTCTGAGCTGGCTTGCTGCATGTCAAAGTTGAATTTCTTAATGGCCCAATATGCACGATGCTCGAGTTCCGCAGGTAGGTGGCAAGCTTTTCCATACACTAGCCTGTAGGGTGACATCCCAATCGGGGTCTTGAAAGCCGTTCTGTATGCCCATAATGCATCATCAAGTCTTAATGACCAATCTTTCTGTCTGGCCTCACCGTTTTTTCTAATATGTGCTTTATTTCTCGATTGGATATCTCAACTTGGCCACTGGTTTGCGGATGATACGGAGTCGCCACTTTGTGTGTGATTGAATACTTTGTCAAAAGAGTTTTGAATGCTTTGTTACAAAAGTGGGCACCACCATCACTGATTATTGCTCGAGGGAATCCAAAGCGCGAAACAATATTGCTTTTCACAAATCCTATCACCTCGCTTCTACCCATTTCGATACGTAATCAACAGTAACCAATATGTATTGATGGCCAAAAGAAGGGGGAAAGGGTCCTATGAAGTCGATACCCCATACATAAAAAATTCCAACCACTAAAATTGGATTTAATGGCATCATTTTCCTTCGTGTAATGCTCCCCATTCGTTGACACCTATCACATGAAGAACAGAAAGTGTAAGTGTCTCGAAATATAGATGGCCAATAAAAACCACACTGTAAAACTTTAGTCCCTGTTTTCCTAGCGCTAAAATGGCCTCCACAAGCTTGTTCATGGCAGAATGAAAGAATATTCTGAATTTCATTTTCTGGGACACATCGTCTAACAATTTGGTCTGCACAATACTTGAACAAATACAGGTCATCCCAAAAGAAATTCTTTATTTCTGCAAAGAATTTAGTCTTGTCTTGCTTGGTCCAATGCTCTGGAAGTTTACCTGTAACAAGATAATTAACTATATCAGCATACCAAGGTACTACTTCCACATTCATTAATTGTTCATCTGGAAATGACTCATTCAATGGTCATGGCTCTGTAATTGTGTCAAAATGTTGACGAGAGAGATGGTCCGCCACAACATTTTCTGTCCCTTTCTTATCTTTGAATTCCAAGTCAAATTCCTGCAAAAGTAACACCCAACGAATTAGTCTAGCTTTTGCATCTTTCTTTGTGAGAAGATATTTAAGAGCAGCATGATCTGGGAATATAATTATTTTACAACCAATGAGATAAGACCGAAATTTTTTCAATGTAAACACTACTGCTAGCATTTCTTTTTCAGTAGTCGAATAGTTCAACTGTGCATCATTCAATTTCATACTAGCATAGTAAATAACATGGGGAATTCGATCAACTCTTTGTCCTAATACTACTCCTACTGCATAATCAGATGCATTACACATGAGCTCAAATGGTAAGCTCCAGTTTGGGGGCTAAATGATGGGTGATGATGTCAACAAATGCTTTAATTTTTCAAACGCAACAAGACATAAATCATCAAAGATAAAAGGTACATCCTTAGCAAGCAGATTGCATAAGGGTCTAGAAACTTTGCTAAAATCTTTAATGAAACGTCTATAAAAACCAGCATGCCCAAGGAAAGATCTTACTTCTCTGACTGTTTTAGGTGGAGGAAGATTAGAAATGAGATCCACCTTGACTTTGTCAACCTCAATACCTTTGCTCGAAATGATGCGATCGAGAACAATACCTTGTTTTACCATAAAATGACACTTCTACCAATTTAAGACTAAGTTCTTCTCGATACATCTCTGCAAACTAGTGTTAAATGATGTAAACATTGATCAAACGAGTCACCAAAGATAGAAAAATCATCCATAAAGACTTCAAGGAAACGTTCAACCATATCAGAAAAAATGCTCAACATGCATCGTTGAAATGTAGCAGGTGCATTACATAATCCAAATGACATTCTCCTATATGCAAAAGTGCCAAAAGGGCAAGTGAAGGTGGTTTTCTCTTGATCTTTTGGTGCTATGGGGATCTAATTGTATCCTGAGTAGCCATCTAGAAAGCAATAAAATTTATGGCCTGCTAATCTATCAAGCATTTGATCGATAAATGGTAAAGGAAAATGGTCTTTATGTGTGACAGAATTCAATTTTCTGTAATCAATGCATACACGCCATCCTATAGTCACTCTAGTGGGTATCCATTCATTATCAGCATTGGTAACTACTGTGACTTCTGACTTTTTAGGGACAACTTGCACAGGACTGACCCATGAACTATCAGAAATTGGGTAAATGATACATGCATCTAATAGCTTAAGGACTTCAGTTCTAACAACTTCTTTCATATTAGGATTTAACCGACGTTGCATTTCCCTAGTAGATTTAGCATTTTCATCAAAGTGAATATAATGCATGCAGTCTACTGGGTTTATACCTTTTATATCTGCTATGGTCCATCATAATGCTCCTTTATGCCCTTTTAAAACATCCAACAACTTACCTTTTTGTTCCTCATTGAGGGATGATGAGATGATTACCGGTAGAGTACTTTCTTCCCCCAAAAACGCATATTCTAATGTGTTGGACAATGGTTTGAGCTCAAGTTTCGGTGGTGATTCTGATGAGGGGATGAGTTTTTTCTCTGATGGTGCTAGTTGTTCAACTCTTGACTTCCATTTATTAGTGTCCATGGATAGTGCTAAGTCAAGTAGAGCGTTAACCTCATTGATCGATCTGTCAATATCAAAATCAAAAGCAAAGTGAGTTAAACATGTTTGTAAAAGATCATCATTGAGGTTTGAAAGAAAAGTATTATCAACTATTGTTTCTATTAAATCCACATCAACAATTCCATCATCTGCACTGTGAGGTTGTTTGACAATGTTGAAGATGTTTAATTCCATAGTCATATTGCCGAAGGACAGCTGCATATTTCCAGTTCTGCATTGAATGTGAGCATCTGCAGTTGCCAAGAAAGGCCGGTCTAGGATAATGGGGATGTGCTTCCTTGAATCCTGTATTGGTTGAGTGTCAATTACAATGAAATCAACAGGAAAATAAAACTTGTCTACCTGGATAAGCACGTCCTCCACAATACTACGAGGTATTTTCGTGGACCGATCTGCGAGTTGTAACACCACTGGAGTTGGGTGTAATTCTCTCAGTTCAAGTTTCACAAATACAGAGTAAGGCAACAAATTTATACTAGCTCCTAAATCCAACAAAGTATTCTCAATTGTGTGGTTCCCTATACTACATGAGATAGTGGGGGAGCCTGGGTCTTTTCATTTTAAAGGAATTTTATGTTGGAGTATAGAACTAACGTTTTCTGTTAAAAATGTCTTCTTTTGAACATGCATATTTCTCTTTTTAGTACAAAGGTCTTTAAGAAACTTTTCATAAGATAGAACTTGTTTAATAGCATCAAGCAAAGGGATGTTAACACTTACCTGTTTGAAGATTTCAAAAATCTCACCTGTAGATTTTCCCTTCTTGCCTCTAGCTAACCTCTGAGAAAATTGAGCTTTAGGAACATATTCTCGTGGGTTGGTTTCTTCTTTCTCCTCCGGTGATGAATCCTCAACATTCACAGGTACAATTTGATTTTCTTTTGTCACCGGCATCTCCACTTTGTTGTCGACTTCTTTTCCTTTTCGCAAGGTCATGACTGCTTTGACCTCTCTATGCTGCTGTGGTGAACTGGTACTTGCTTTATGCACTCCTTTGGGATTAGGCACTGGTTGACTTGGAAATTTACCTTTCTCAACAGTCATTGCCAAGGTCTGAACTGAAAAAGTAAGTTGTCCTACCATCTTCTCAAGGCTTGAAATTGATTGGGCTTGTGAGTTAAAGCCTGCTCTCAACTCATTTCGAAGTCCATCAATGGTGCGGTTTTGTTGCTCAATTGTGGAGTGAGTAACATTCTTGAAATTCTGGAATGCATCCTCCTATGGTCTAGGTTGAGAGTGGTTTTGGTTCTGATTGTATGGTCTGAATGGGGGCTGAGAGGCTTGAGGAACTTGAGGAATTTGTTGCATTGGTGGAATTGGAGCTGCTAGTCCATTCTGTTGGAATCCTTGAGACCATGAAAAATTAGGGTGGTCTCTCCATCCAAGGTTATATGTGTTGGAGTATGGGTTGTAATTTGATGGCTTTCTCATTTCACCTATGGCATTGGCTTGATCTGAGTATGAGTCATGGTCATGTGGTTCTGTTGATTTAGTAGTCGATAACGATGCTATTTGTCGAGCAAGACCTTCAACCATCTCATTGACTTCTTTGATTTCTGAACTTGACTCACCAATGCGAACCTCATTCACTCCCTTAATTCTTCTAGTATTCCTGAGTGATCGACTCCGTTGTTGGGAATTATCCACTTGTCGCTGGAAGAATTCCCAAATCTCTAATGCACTTTTTGACATTAGCTCTCCTCCACTTGTTGCCATTAGCCATTCTTGCACGTTCGGCAATAATGCCTCCAAAAAGTATTGGCATTGGTGCCATTTCTCATATCCATGATGTGGACACTTCAAGAGTAGCCCATTGAATCGCTCCCATGTTTCGAAAAATTGCTTGTCCTCTCTCTGCGTAAACTCTGAGATTTCCCTACGAATAGCATTGGTTTTATGCACTGGGAAATATTTATTCAAAAATTTTGTTACCATTTGTTCCCATGATGAAATGCTATTGGCAGGCAATGTATTTAACCATGAACGAGCTTTATCCTTTAAAGAAAATAGGGAATAATATGAGTTTAACATCATCGTCTGAAAAATTTTCGTATTTAAAAGTTTGACAAATAGCATGAAAATCATTCAGATGATTATATGGATCCTCATTTTCTAGGCCATAAAATGTGGGGAGACAATTTAGCACACTAGGTTTTAACTCAAAGCTTCTAGCAGCTACATTTGGGTATCTTATACATGATGTGCTCAAATTAGCTAAGGGACTAAAATAGTCCTTAAATGGCCTCTCCTGTGGTGCTTGTAAATCCATTCCAAATTTATTTTTAATGTGCTTTTGTGTGCGAAGTGTTTTTTCTAATTTAAGGTCTATAGGTTCAAGATTAGGTGATAATGACCTACGACCATGCATGCAAAACAAATAAAATAAAAATAAAGATGAGAATAAAACAAATAAAAATAAAAAAGAGGGAGAAATTACAATACTAACCTTATTGCGATATTACAACCTTACTATAAAAATACACAAAACAAAACAATACATGAAATAAATTAACTAAAAAAATTAATAAGATAAACAAAAATTACAAAGAAGAATAAAAATAACTTGAAAATTAAATTACAAAATTTTAAAGAAGAGAAAAAGAAAAGAAATACTAACCTTTAAATGTAGATTCCCTTTTTTTTTAATAAAAAAAATTACAAGAAAACAATTAAAAGAAATTATTCACAAAAATTAATTCTAAGAATTAAAATTACTTACCTCCCCGGCAACGGCACCAAAAACTTGTTGTGCAAATTTTAATGTACTCGTAAGCGCACGAATCTATTGTAGTATAGATCAATGGTGACGAGTGTCGATCCCACGAGGAGGTGGATTTTAATTGTGTTTAGAATTAATTTTGTAAATGGGTGATTGGATTTGTGGTGAAAATGATTTGGAATATGCTATAACTTAAATTAAAATGGCGAGAATAAAATCTAAAATTGAAATTGAAATGACGAGAATAAATTGGAGAGAATTCTATTGAAATGACGTACTTGGGTATCTGGATTCGTATCAACATGCATCATGGGCTAAATAATCCGTATTAATGCCAATTAAATCATGAGGGGGAATCCACACCTCATGAACCACGCTCTAATCAATATGGTGCTAAAGGCTTATCGTGCCAAATAATAATAACCTTGTACTAGAGGGCCGGTGAAACCAAGGCGGTACTAGACAAGATTAGTATTATTTGTCGACGAGAAGTCAAAACATCCACAAAAAGTAGAGGGGAAGAGAAAATAAATTTACCAAATAAAGCCCATGACACATGTTGAGACTTCACCTTCAACCCAAGCTTGAAAGGAAATTAGCTACTCATAATTGAACTAAGGGCAAAATGAGAATTTATTAAAATACGAAGAAAATACACGATAGAGAGGGAATTACAGAAAATGGATCCTAAAAATGGATTCAGAGATATCAAATTACGGGGGGAGACTCCTTTTTATAGATACATGGAGTAAATCATGGCCATCGGATTAAAAACAGTTTAGACGCTCAGGATTGCGCCACGTCATCAGTCAACAGTACGCGGTTTGACCACATAGATGAACAGTAACACGGTTTGGTTGACAATAATCATGTGTGATGCATGCACCGTACGTGAGATTTTTCGTCTACGGATATGCTGCCACGTCACCATCAACAGTACATAAGAATTTTAGTCCAACAGGATCGTGACACCTCATCAGTCAATGCCACATTATTGGTCAATGCCACGTCATCAATCCGTCTATGTGAACAGTAACGTAGACAGTACCGTACACGTGAATAGTACCGTACATATGAATAGTATCATTTTTCCTTTTATGCCCCTCCTAAGGTTTTCGACCGTCCTGAGTTCAAAAGTGATGTCCGTTTTGCCGTCTGATCTCTCCTTTATTGTGAAATGACTATAATGCCCCTAAAATACATAAATTACTTAATTAAAATAAAACACATGTAATTAAATCACAAGAAGGTTAAATACATAAAAGTAAGGGTTGTTAGTAAGACTTGAAATGTAAAATGATGGTTTTCTCCTTTATAAATATGCATTTTCTAACACTCAACAAAAAGCATACTTCAATCCTTCAAGCAAATGTTTCAATTCCAATTTAGGTGCTTCTTGTTGTTCTGTCTTTTCAATACTTCCAAGCTTTTCAAATTTTGGCTCGTCATCATAATTTTGTGAAGTCTGCATAGAATCAAGTAACGAATTTATATTAGAAATATCAAGTTCAAGTTGCTTATCTGACTCAATTGAATTAACTAAACAAACATCAGAGAGTTCAGAAAAATTCCCTTTTTGAATACTTTTCTTAATACAAGATTTAAGCAATTCTTTTTGTTCATCAGTATCATCTTCATTTTCATTTTCTTCATTAGGTTGCCTGCACATGTTGAAAACATTCAATTTTAAAGTCATATTTCCAAAGGATAAATTCATTAAACCATTCCTACAATTAATCAAAGTATTAGGAGTTGCTAAAAATGGTCGACCTAAAATTACAGGAATTGGTTTGTAATTATTCACAACAAATTCAGTTTCCAAGACAATAAAATCCACATGGTATATGAATTTATCAACTTGTACTAAAAAATGTTTCACTACTCATTTTGGTACTTTAACTGATCTATCGGCAAGCAAAAGTGTAGTTGAAGTTGATTTTAACTCACCAAGATTAGGTTGAAGATAAACTGAATATGGAAGTAAATTAACACTAGCACTAAGATCTAGTAAAGCATGCTCAATTCTGTGATCACCAATAATATAAGAAATGGTAGGACAACCAGGATCTTTATATTTCAACTTATTATTAGTAGACATAATTGTACTTACTTGTTCGGCCATGAAAGCACTCTTTTTTACCTTCAATTTCCTCTTAACAGTGTATAAGTCCTTTAAAAATTTGGCATATGAAGGTACCTGCTTGATTGCATCTAATAGAGGAATGTTAACTTCAACTTGCTTGAAGATTTCATAAATTTCAGAATAGTGGTTTGATTTCCTTGGTTTATTCAATGCATGCCAAAATGGTGGTTTAGGTGGAACACTAGTTATTTCTTCACTAGGTGTAAGTTCATTTAGTCCTTCCTTACGCTTTGAATTTTCATCATTTTCACAAGGTTCATGCATAGGTCTATCAACAACCTTACCACTACGAAGAGTTATAACTGACTTGACTTGGTCTGTGGGTGGATTTTATTGAATCTTAGGATTTGATTCTGATTGGGCTGAAAATTTTCTTTTTCTTGAATTGTGAGTGCAGAAAAGTTTGTGCATTTTGATTGTTAATAACATCTTGCTTTCTAATGAATGAATGCATTGTGTCTTTCAGATTTTTCCATGGTGGTGGAACATATGGTGCATAAGGCTGAGCATTTTGGAAATTTTGTTGAGGTGGAGCTTGTGAAGATTGTGCATTATTATTATTGTTCCAACTGAAATTTGGATGATTTCTCCAACCAGGATTATAAGTCTGTGAATATGGATTTGGTTTATTGAAAGTGTTAATGGCATTAGCTTGATCATTAAGACATTCTTTAAGTACAGACAGAGTGGGACAATCTTGAGTGAAATGATCATTCGAACTACATATGTTATATGAAATTTCTTGAACAGATTTTACTTGATCACTTTTTTTGTTCTCCAAAGCTTCAACTTTCCTAACTAGGGATGTAAATTTTGCTTGTAAATCTTGCTTGTAAATCATGATCTTCCCTAAGGTTATGGATTCCTCCACTAGATAGAGATGGTTGTTGCTTATTTGTCAATTCAAAAGTTCCAACAGTATCCCAATGTTGTGCATTTTCAGCTAATTGATCAAGGTAATCTAGTGCATCCTCAGAATTTTAACCCTAAATTCACCATTACACATCATTTCAACTACTTGTCTGCTTTGGGATATTAAGCCCTCGTAGAAGTAAGTGACCAATCGCCAAGTTTCAAAACCATGATGTGGACATATGTTAAGCAATTCTTTAAACCTATCCCAACTTTGGTATAATGTTTCTCTTTTTTTTTTTTTTAGTGAAAGAAGTGATTTGCCTTTTAAAAGAATTTGTTCTATGAGGTGGAAATAATTTTTTCAAAAACTGTTCTTGCATATTATTTCAAGTTCTTACTGATCCAGATTTAAGGTTTTGTAGCCAAGTTTTAACTTTATCTTTTAATGAAAAATAAAAAAACTTTAATCTAATTATGTTCATGCAACAATTTTAGGTCTGTGTATGTATTACAAACTTCCTCAAAATCTCTTAAATGCAAGTACGGATTCTCAGATTTTAAACCATGAAATGTTAGTAAAAGTTGGATAATACCTAGTTTAAAGTTGAATTGAGATGCTTTTGGAGGAAATACTATACAAGACGATGCTCCGGTTCTGGTTGGATTCATGTAGTCTCTTAGAGTTCTTGGTTGATTCTAATCGCGTCCATGTTGAGAATGGTTGTCTCCCTGGTCAATTTAAGGATTAGGTTCATTCAAAAAGTTGTCATCTTGGTTCTCATCCATGATTGGTGGTGGAGATTGAGATCTACGAATTAACCTGCCACTTGAAGTTCGAGGTCAACGTCTCATGCAATGGTTATGACACAACAATAATATTCAAACAAATGAGTAATACAAAAACTAAATGAAAATTACACAAAAAAATGAAAATTCAATATGCAAATAATATAAATGTACAAAAATTAAAAATTAAAAATTAAATTAAATTACAATTTTGGTGGTTGAACCCACCAATTAACAATAAAATAAAGTAAACAAATAAAAATAAATGCAGAATAATAAAATAACTAAAAAAAAATTGGTGGTTGAACCCACCAATAAAAAAAATAAAGCAAAAATAAACAAATAAATGCGAAATAAAATAAATGTAGAAAAATTAAATAACTGAAATAAAAAAATAAATAAAAGTTAGGAGTTAGGAGTTAGCAGTTAGTAAGTTAAAAGTTAGTTTGTTCCAAATTAAGTCCAAATAAGACCAAGATAAGTCCAAGTCTTGATTATTGTGAGAAACTTCGTCTAGGGAACTTATTGTAAATTATTTATAATTTTATGGCCACACCGTAATTTTTAAAAGCTTAGAATTGATCCATGTGGGATGAAAGTGAAACTTTTGAAAGATGCTGGGAATAGAAGAGAATGTTAGAAAGGAAAACGGGTATAAATGAAATTTTACATAAAGAGAAAAATCAAAAACGGAAAAACAAAGAAAAATAAAAATTTTCCCCGGCAACGGCGCCAAAAACTTAACATAACTTAAAAGTAATTTTTAACTTTCAAGTATAAGAGTGTTTTATTGTATTATAACTCGGTGAGTCCGAGGTCGATACACAGAAAAAATATTTAATTTGTTTATTTTATTTTATCTAAAAATTAGGAAAAACTTAAATATAAACAACTTAATTGAAATAAAACTATGAAATTGAATTAATTAGGGTTGTGGATCGACTCTTAGAAGTAAATAAAAATTAATAAATTCCTTTTGCCATTTTTTTAGATTATTGCCCAAAAGATTAATTATATAAATTATTATTATTTTCCCTCTAATTTTATGATGGATTAAGTATTTATTGTGCCAAAATTTAATTTGTCTACAATAAGTCAAAATACCATTTTACCATACCTTATATTAAGATATTAAGAATTTATTGTGCCAAACTCCCTTATTTGTCTACAATAAATCAAAATTTCAAAATATATAATATGTATAAAATTAAATAGAAAATAATTTAATTTATAAAATTAAAAATAGAATTTAATTAAATCATATTTATTTCTTAAGAGTTTCACCTTACCCTAACTGTTATTATTTAGTTAAGCATAATTGAAAAAAGAATTATTAAAATTAAATTAAACATAATTAAAAGTAATAAAAACAACTTAAATTGAAAATAAAACTAAATTTATTAATAAAGTAATTATACAAAATATTAAAAACACACTTGAAAATTAAGATTACAGGGAGATAGAGAGAATTTGAGAAGAAGAGAGATGATTAAAAACATAAAAATGAGGCTCTATTTATAGAAAAATAAATTTGTAATCCAATATTTTGCGGTTCATCAAAAGATTCATGCATGTGCTACTCACAACCTTTAGATCAAGATCCAATGGCTGGTCAAACTTCAAAAGTCAACATCACATGTGGCATTGTTTGACTCATCCGATTTGGCCAAAAAACGGTGATTAAGTTAGTGTCCGTTTAGTCCCATATTTTTAAAAAACCTCAAATCATCCCTACTATTAAATTATTGACATTTTTGCCATTATCTTTTGTTTCTTTTAACTTATTTTTGCAAAATTTCCCTATTATAATATTTTTTTAGACATTATTAAAAAGAAAAAAATAAAATAACCAGTTTAACACCAAAAAATAAAAAATATATATTAATTTTTGTGAAACACACTCTTGAATTAAAATATTAATTTTTCTAAAACAATTGATAATGAAATTTTTATAATATTAAACTGGTATTTTTAAATTTGTAATTTGTATTTTAGGAGTTTTTTTTTTTAAATTACCATGTACTTCCTCAACACGTACAGTGGCTACAACATGTATCAAGATACCAAATATCTAAATCGGCCTCCTCTTTGAAATGACAACCATTAATAAAATTTATTCTTGTTTTCTGTAAATTTAATTTCTATTGCTTTTCTTTAAAATAATTATGTAATCCAATGGAGTTGAGATGGATAATGCATGAATTGTGACAATTTATTCACGGCGTAAGAGATATCTGGCCGAGCAAGAGACAAGTACTAAAAAACACCAATGAAACGACGTTATTCAATTGTATTGGTTGATAGAGAATTATGATTGAGAATAAGACAGCCATTGGTGGCCAATGGAGTAGTAATACCAGTTTAATATTATAAAAATTACATTATCAATTTTTTTAGAAAAATTAATATTTTAATTTAATAGTGTGTTTCACAAAAATTATTATGTATTTTTTATTTTTGGTGTTAAACTGGTTATTTTTTTTTTTTTCTTTTAATAATTTCTAAAAAAATTATTATAATAGGGAAATATTGCAAAAATAAGTTAAAAGGAACAAAAGATAATGGCAAAAATGTCAATAATTTAATAATAGGGATGATTTGAGGTATTTTTAAAAATATAAGGACTAAACGGACACTAACTTCAAAATATAGGGACTAAACGAGCTTTTACCCGATTTGGTGGGTTAATAGTTGGATCGGGTCGACCCGAATATAAGGATTCGGATCCTACAACTTGCTTCACCAACCATTGCCACGTAGCACAGTTGTGGCCATTAAATCATGAACGATTGAGATTTAGTCAAAATTGTCAGTTATCCCAAGCACTCATATTTATTATAGCTCATTTCATCTCCAATCAGTGCTCGGTCAACAGGAAAAGTCAACTATTTTTACACAAGCCCAATTTTAAGCCGATCTTGACTGATCTTAAAGTTTTCGGACATCTAAAATCTAAATTTGACCTTCAGTTTATCTATTTGGAGCCTCGAATTACGTGAAATTAATATTTTACCTAATAAACACATAAAAATATACAAAATTAAATATATTTAAAACATAATTAATAATTCCTAATATATTACATAAGCACAAATACAAATTATAACATAAGCACAAAATATATTATTATCATTTGATAATTAAACAATGTTTAATACTAATCAACAACTTCACAATTTATTATACAAGATCTCTATATTTTCTTTAAAGTAAAAAAAAAACGATTTGCAGCCACATCTGAAAGTCCATTGAACTAGTGGATATGAAAGATTATTTAGAGTTCTAAAAGATGACATAAGACTATTTTTTATCTATTTGAGCCTTTCTAGCTAACCATATTATAAAGTATCCATAGTTAACCCCTTTGAGCCTATATATATATATATAAACACTTTCTTTTGGTAACTTATCATCTTATCCGTTTGAGTCTTTCTAGCTAACCCTATTATAAAGTATCTATAGTTAACCCCTTTGAGCCTATATATATAAAAAACAAAAACACTTTCTTTTGGTAACTTATCATCTTATCCCATTCCAATGTGGAATATCACCTTATGTTTTATGTTTTTCATCACCCAATTATGTTTGAAAATAGAGATGATTATATATTTCTAATCATAGGTGCTATGTATAAAAAAAAAGGATATGTATATATATAAAATGAAAAAAATAAAAACAAAAAAAGAAAGGAAAGAAAAAAATTTCCAAGCAAAAAGAAAGCACCTTGCATCTCAAAAAAAAAAAACCCTTATTTTTAAATATATATTTTTATTTTTCCTATTACCCTTTTTTGTTATTCATGACCCTAGCCTATGTTACGTCATAATAAAAATCCTTAATTTTAGAGAACTATAGTCAGAAGTAAAAGCTGATAATATGGACCAAAAGATATGGTGATGTATAAAAATAAAAATAAATTTGGCTAGTAATTCCTTGGACTTGAAATCATTCAATTTCTAAGTTGTCGGCATTATTCTTGGTGAGAGTGTGTGATACTGTTTTACTATTCTCTAAATCTACCACTTTTTAGAGTGACTGTCATTCAGTGGTTTATTTTCTTATGAGAGAGTTACTCTTAACCGTGAGGTTTTGGAGTTTGACATATCATTTTTAAAAATGACTTGATTAATATAGCACTGATAATTGATCATTTTACATTATTTTACTTGATTTATGTGGGTGTGATTTTCTTTAGGCTGAAGATAATACTTATACTTTTATTTGATTGTTGTCATTAATTTGAAGAAAGAAGTAAACACAATTTTTCAAAAGAAAAATTCAATTTGGGTTTGAATTTTCGCTAAATTTTTATCACTTAAATTGCTAAGCTCTAGCAATAAGTTGCTTGGGGTGTGTGATTAACACTAAAAAGTGTACATGTAATAAGGATAAAATTATTAGTTTTTCACTTGAAATGTTGATTAATGCGCTTATAACTTATAAATTATATGAATACTCCCATAATAATTTTTTATGTTAAATTAATTCACTATATATTAATTTTTATCTTATAAATATTTTTCAGAAATAAAGATGGAATTGGATTTGAAGCGGGAACAAAGAAGAACTACTGGAGCAATTTGGAATGCATCACTGAGGAGATGTTATTAATTAATTAATTAATTAATAAAAAGAATAAGTGGACAATCACGTTGGTGATGGACAGGAAGCCATTTTGCCTCCTGACCATCACACATCTCAACATACATATATATTATAAAATAAAATTAATAAAGAATAATGCATTCCTTTTATAGGCAAGGAGATGCCGGGAGGGGAGAGAAAATCTAGTCGAGTAGAGTGAAGCCGAGAGAGAACGAGAGGGCAAAGCTGAAGAATTATTTATTTTTCTTCTCTTGTCGTGTAATCAATTTTCTTATAATATATTTCAAAAGTTTATCAAATAAAAAGAGTATTTTTTTTTCTTTCAATATGAGTGGCTAATTTTACTAAGTTGAGATGAAGGATGAAGCTCAAGGTTCTAAGCTATTAAATTTATTACTTTCTCAAGTGATTTTTTAAGTTTATTTTATTTTTTTCTAATTATCTTTATGTCATGTTAATTTATAAATTCTCTTGGATCTGTTTGGTATTTTGACATAATGTCGACACTTTAATACAGTTATGACACATTAGGTACTTTATTCCATATTTATCCACACACATAGTTAGTTAAGAATTAAATGATATAATAATTAATTAGTAAAAGTGAGACAAAATATAAAAATGAGATAGTATTAAAATTATAGTTTGAGTAACTGAGAGTGGATCCCATAACCTTAGCATATTTTTAAATTGATTTCTAGTGATTTCTTTTTTCCCAATTAATTTTCTTTATTTAATAAATTGACAACTAGATTTTAAATTTCCTGTGGTTCGACCCCAGACTTACTGGGTTATATTATAACTAGACACTCTTATACTTGAGAGTAATACACTTTTGAGTCATGTCAGTGCTGATGGATTATGCTTTGCTACTTTGTTCTTTGCCATGTATCTGCAAAAAAAAATCCAAATTCTATTCATTATTGACATTTAAAAAGTTATAATAATAATATAAAAATTAAAATATGACAAAATAACTAAAATATGATTTATAGATGAAGTTACAGTGGCAGACCTAGACAATTAAATTAGGGGGCTTAGTTCAAAACTTTTATTTAATTTGGGGTGCCTTTTTTTTTTATGTTTACTTGACTACATTTTAAGTCTCATAAACTCAAATTCCATTACTTTCTTTTAAATTCTAAATAATAATAATAATAATAATAATAATAATAATAATAATAAATTATATATTTTAAATGCATGAAAGTATTTTTTTTCTAATAGTTTCCACAAAATATTTAAAAAACAAAATAATGTGGCTATTGGGATTTAAACTAAGAGTTTAAAACTATCAAATAACGCTCTTACCATTGAACTACAAGTTTTTTGTTATATTAAAAATGTGTCCAAATTCTTCTATTTAACTTTTTTCGGAGGGGCTTGAGATACATTTAAAAGAAAAATTAATGGCTCAGAAGGGGTTTCACAGTTGGATCCGCCCATGGATGAAAAATTACCTACCTTAGGTTTGTCAAGTGGAGTTCAAATTGATATGGGTTAGACCTCATGGTGCTGTTGGTTTAGCACTTTCCTTCTTGTCGCTGACAATTGAAATTTACTGGCTTGGCTGCCAATGATTGGAAGCACATCAAGGAGTAATATCCACAATTTAGGTTTCTAAAATTTCAAATGACAAGTATAATTTCGTCCAAATGAATTGTGTTTGGCTATATTTGAAAGAATAAGGTATATGGAGTTACTTCTGTAATTTAATAATTTATTATGGTTGGTTTCATAAATTTCCTGAGTTTTAATGTAATGCATTGCTTCTTTTCTTTTTTTCTTTTTTTTTTTGTGTATGTGATTATCTCATGATGTGATTTTTTTTTTTTTTTACGTGTAAGTACAACTTTCTATTAGATGAATATAGAGAATACTAAAATAGTTTGAATTGGAAAAGTTCGTAGCCACATAACAGGATTTTCAAACTCTAAAGCTAATTTAGCCAAACAATGGACAAGAGTGTTACAACCTCATAGAACATGTTGAATTGAAGACTAATTTATACTCTTCAAACTTGCTTGAATTTCTGATATCGTCCAAAAGCTCTTGATATGATTGATACAATAATAGGATTATCTTTTATTAACTCTGGAAGAGACATGTGCTCAATTTATAACTAAACTTAAAGAAATGTCTCGCTCTCTAAATTATCTTCGATGGCTGTCTTAGCCTTAGTGATCATAGAAGATTTTGTTCGTTTTTCGTCGTCAACCTATGGGGCATTAGCAATCGTTTCCAATAATTGTTTCCTTCCCAAAGGTAGGTTCTTAGAAATTACTCACTATTGTGGATAATAGTGAGAATAATAGATCCTATTGTGGATCACTAAACACTTATATACAGTGCCTTGAAATATTTTTTTTTGAGTTTAGATTTTTATGTTAAACCATTGGTACATTTATTAAAAAAATGCTCCTTAAATTTATTACTTCAATTTTGTAAAGATCCTTCATGATAAATAAAATTTCATCATTGTTAGTTAATAAACGGGGATATAATGTAAAATTAAATTTTGGCCATACATTAATAAAAATATATACGAATTAATAAATCTTTCAAATCTCAGATGTCGTTTATGTTTTTATGAGTATACTTTTAAGAAAAAAATGCTATATAATACAATTGGATACATATAGAAATTATTTAATGGAAGGGAAATTATCATCCAACTATTTAACCTTTCGATGAGTTCAACCAAAATCTAAAAAATTTTAAAATAACTGTATCTTAATTATTTAAAAAAAGCACGATAACTCATGAATTAAATAATTCTTAATTTTTTTTGTTTTTAACTTTTTATTGAACTTCACCCAGAATTTACCGTGGGAATACCCTGAAACTTGGGTATTAATCTAGTTCTACCTCATACTAAAAAAATTATCATAATATGCCTTTTGAGATGAGTAATGTCTAAAAACTGAAACTTGATCTCTAATTACACAAGTGGTTGTCGACCACTCAACGAGTCTTGTTCTTTTTCTTCTAGATTTCTTCTTCCTCCTTTGTCATTGTATTTTTTCTCTTTTGGCCATAATAGCTTTAGCAAAATTAACCTTAGCTATCGTAATAATTTATCTCTTGTTGGTGGTGGCATTCTCAAAGGCAAGGTTTTCGGTGGCAGTGAATATCAACCTTGACTAATGGCCAAGATTTCATTAAGCAGCATCAAAATCAGACCTAGGAGACGGCAGTGGCGGATCTAGAAAAATAATTTACGGGAGTTAAATTAAATAATAACAAAATGTAAAAACTGAAACTTGAATATACAAAATTTTTTATAATACATTTACAATTGTTCTCTACGTGATTTCATATTCTGAAAACGTTGTGCAATAGGCTCATTATCAATACTATTAAATACATCATTTTCTACATAAACAATCAAATTATTATTCATCCATTCATCTCCTGTCCGATTATGAAGTTCATTCTTCACATATTTCATTACTGAAAAGGTTCTCTCTACTGTGGTTGTAGAAACTGGATGAAAGGGGCTATTTGATAATTTGATAAAGATTATTTAAAAATTTATTAATTTTTCTTATAAACAAAAATGGGTAATTTTTTTTTTTTAGTGGGGGCTTAAGCCCCTGGTGGTCCTACACTACATCTGCCTCTGGGAGGCGACATTCTCAATGGTTCATTTAATCTCTTCACTTTAAATTTTGATACTTTTAAAACACACAAGTTAAACTCAAAAAATCCCATTAGATAAAAGAGGTGGTGGCATTAAAGGTATTGGATCATGTAATTAATGGTTTGGTTGGTATTAACTAGTTTTCAATGATAACTTGCTTTATATAACCCATCAAATTGAAATGGTAAAATAATCTCACTCAGTGATAATTTAATTGATGATCATGATATTTTTAATGATGATGACATTTGAAGAGACTAATTTTAATGGTGATGGATGTTCTTTTGATTATGAAGTTGAGGTTTATTAGTTTGAAAATTGATTCTTCTTGTTTGTGTTGAGGAGATTAGTGGTCAAATATATAAATAGATGTGGTGGCTTTTGGATATATGTTTATTTGTTGTTTCTTTTGGATATATGTTTATGTGTTTTTTGAAACTACAAATTAGTTCATGCTAATACATGAATGCTAAAAGAATACGGGGTTAAAGAATGTAAGACGAAATTATTTTGAATTCAGCAGCATTAATCAATAGGCCATTCACCACTTTGAAATCTTTAGCTTTTTCAAAGGATGGTGACAAAACTAAACTAACTTAACAAGTTTTGATTGAACTATTAGTCTTTATGTAATATCTTCTTATTTTGGCTTTGACATGTTTTTTTCAAATGTGCAGTGATTAGTATTAAAAATTGTTTAATTATCAAATGATAATATGTTATTTTATGCTTATGTTATAATTTATATTTGTGTTTATGCAATATATTATGAATTATTAATTATGTTTTAAATATATTTAATTTTATGTATTTTTATGTGTTTATTAGGAAAAATATTAATTTCACGTACTTCGAGGCTCCAAACAGATAAACGGAGGTCAAATTTGGATTCCAGAGGTTCGAAAACCTTAAGATCAATCAAGATCAGCTTAAAATTGGGCTTGTGTAAAAAAAGTTGACTTTTCCTGTTGACCGAGCACTAATTGGATGCTGAAATAAGCTTATAATAGATATGAGTGCATGGGATAGCTGTCAATCTTGACCAAATCTCAACCGTTCATGATTCAATGGCCATGATTGTGCCACGTGGCAATAGTTGGTGAAGCAAGTTGGAGGATCTGAATCTTTGTATTCGGGTCAACCAGATCCACCCATTAACCCGCCAAATATCAACCGTCCTTTGGGTAAATCGGACGAGTCAAATGATGCCATGTGTGACGATTGACTTTTTAAGTTTGACCAGCCATTGGATCCTGATCTAAGGGTTGTGAGGAGCACATGTATGAAGCCTATGATGGACAGCAAAGCACTAGATTATGAATTTATTTTTCTATAAATAAAGCCTCATTTTTATGTTTTAAGCATCTCTCTACAACTCGCTTCTTCTCAAATTCTCTCCATCTCCTTGTAATCTTGATTTCCAGGTGTGTTTTTAATATTTTGTATAATTATTTTCATTAATAAAATTAGTTTTATTTCCAATTTTAGTTGTTTTTATTACTTTTAATTATAAGTAATTCAATTTTACTACTTCTTTTTATTTTAATTATACTTAACTAAATAATATTAGTTAGGGGAAGGTGAAACTCTTAGGAAATAAATATGATTTAATCAAATTCTATTTTTAATTTTATAAATGAAATTATTTTCTATTTAATTTTATACATGTTTTATATTTTGAAAATTTGATTTATTGTAGACAAACAAATGAATTTGGCACAATAAATTCTTAAGAACTTAATATAAGGCATGGTGAAATGGTATTTTGACTTATTGTAGACAAATTAAATTTTGGCACAATAAATACTTAATCCATCATAAAATTAAAGGGAAAATAATAATAATTTGTATAATTAATCTTTTGGGTAATAAATCTAAAACAAATTGGCAAAAAGAATTTATTAAGTTTTATTTATTTCTAAGAGTGGATCCATAACGCTAACTAGTTCAATTCCATAGTTTCATTTAAATTAAGTTATTTATATTCAAGTTTTAATTTCAATTTTTAGATAAAATAAAATAAACTAATTAAATCTTTTCTCTGTAGATCGACCTCGGACTCACCGAGTTTTAATACAACAAGACACTCTTAAACTTGGGAGTTAAAAAATTACTTTTAAGTTGTGTCAAGTTTTTGGCGCCGTTGCCGGGGAAAAGTTTTTTTTATTTGGTTTGTTTTTCCGTTTTCATTTTTCTCTTACATGTAAAATTTCGTTTGCCCCCTTTTCCTTTTCTTAAATCCCCTTTTGTCCCCATATCTTTCATATTTCTCATTTCGCCCCAACAATTCCCGTTTCTAGCCCAATCTTCGGGTAATTACATTATGACCCCAATATCGTTCAGTCGTTTCACTTTCATCCCAAATTGCTATTCTAAACTTCTAAAAATTTCAGTTTGACCATAAAATTAAAAATAATTTGTAATAAAATCCCTAAACGAAATTCCTCAAAATAATCAAGACTTGGACATACTTTGGACATATTTGAACATATTTTGGACATACTAACTTTAACTACTAACTCTAATTACTAACTTTTAACTTACTAACTACTAACTCCTAATTTTTTTAATTTCAGTTATTTAATTTTGTGCATTTATTTAATTTCGTATTTATTTATTTATTTTTGCTTTATTGGTGGGTTTAACCACCAAACTAACCACTAACTCTTAATTTTTATTTTCAGTTATTTAATTTTGTATTTTTTTAATTGGTGGGTTCAACCACCATTTTTTTCTTTTTTTCGCATTTATTTATTTAATTGGTGGGTTCAACCACCATTTTTTTATTTCGCATTTATTTATTTTATTTATTTTTTTTACTTTATTGGTGGATTCAACTACCATTTTTTTTCTTTTTCTTTCTTTTGCATTTATTTTATACTTAATTTATTGTTAATTGGTGGGTTTAACCGCCAAATTGTTACTTAATTTTCTTTTGTACACTAATATTGTTTGTTTTTTTTATTATCAATTTGTGTAAATATTATATTTATAATATAACCATTGCATGAGACGTTGGTCTCGATCTTCAAGTGGCAGGTTAATTCGTAGATCCCAATCTCCACCACCAATCATGGACGAGAATGAAGGCGAAAACGTTTTGGGTGAACTTAATCCTCAAATTGATCAGGGAGACAACCAATCTCAGCATGGGCATGATCAGAATCAACCAAGAACTCTGAGAGACTACATGAATCCAACCAGAACCGGAGCACCGTCGTGTATAGTATTTCCTCCAGAAGCATCTCGATTCAACTTTAAATCAGGTATTATCCAACTTTTACCAACATTTCATGGTTTAGAATCTGAGAATCCGTACTTGTATCTAAGAGATTTTGAGGAAGTTTGTAATACATACACGGACCAAAATTGTAGCATGAACATAATTAGATTAAAGCTTTTTCCTTTTTCATTAAAAGATAAAGCTAAAACTTGGCTACAAAACCTTAGATCTGGATCAGTAAGAACTTGGAATAACATGCAAGAACAGTTTTTGAAAAAATTCTTTCCACCTCATAGAACAAATTCTTTTAAAAGACAAATCACTTCTTTCACTCAAAAAAATGGAGAAACATTATACCAATGTTGAGATAGGTTTAAAGAGTTGCTTAACATATGCCCACATCATGGTTTTGAAACTTGGCGATTGGTCACTTATTTCTACGAGGGCTTAATACCCCAAAGTAGACAGGTTGTTGAAATGATGTGTAATGGTGAATTTAGGGATAAAAATCCTGAAGATGCACTAGATTATCTTGACCGATTAGCTGAAAATGTACAACATTGGGATACTGTTGAAACTTTTGAATTAACAAATAAGCAACAATCATCTCCATCTAGTGGAGGAATCCATAACCTTAGGGAAGATCATAATTTACAAGCAAAATTTGCATCCCTAGTTAGGAAAGTTGAAGCTTTGGAGCATAAAAAGAATGATCAAGTAAAATCTGTTCAAGAAATTGCATGTAACATATGTAATTCGAATGATCATTTCACTCAAGAGTGTCCTACTTTGCCTGCACTTAAAGAATGTCTAAATGATCAAGCTAATGCCATTAACACTTTCAATAAACCAAACCCATATTCACAGACTTATAATCCTGGTTGGAGAAATCATCCGAATTTCAGTTGGAGGAATAATAATAATGCACAAACTTCACAAGCACCACCTCCACAAAATTTTCAAAATCCTCAGCCTTATGCACCATATGTTCCACCACCCTGAAAAAATCTGGAAGACACAATGCATTCATTCATTAGAAAGCAAGATGCTATTAACAATCAAAATGCACAAACTTTTTCTAATTTGAAAGATACTCTTGCTAAAATTTCTTCTGCACTCACCATTCAAGAAAAAGGAAAATTTCCAGCCCAACCACAACCAAATCCTAAAACTAAACAAAATCAACCCACAGACCAAGTCAAGTCAGTTATAACTCTTCGTAGCGGTAAGGTTGTTGATAGACCTATGCCTGAACCTTATGAAAATGATGAAAATTTGAAGGATAAGGAAGGACTAAATGAACTTACACCTAGTGAAGAAATAACTAGTGTTCCACCTGAACCACCATTTCCGCATGCATTGAATAAACCAAAGAAATCAAACCACTCTTCTGAAATTTATGAAATCTTTAAGCAAGTGAAAGCTAACATTCCTCTATTAGATGCAATCAAGCAGGTTCCTTCATATGCCAAATTTTTAAAAGACTTGTGCACTGTTAAGAGGAAATTGAAGGTAAGAAAGAGTGCTTTCATGGCCGAACAGGTAAGTACAATTCTGTCTACTAATAATAAGTTTAAATATAAAGATCCTGGTTGTCCTACCATTTCTTGTATTATTGGTAACCACAGAATTGAGCATGCTTTATTAGATCTTGGTGCTAGTGTTAATTTGCTTCCATATTCAGTTTATCTTCAACTTAATCTTGGTGAGTTAAAATCAACTTCAACTACACTTTTGCTTGCCGATAGATCAGTTAAAGTACCAAAAGGAATAGTGGAAGATGTTTTAGTACAAATTGATAAATTCATTTATCCTGTGGATTTTATTGTTTTGGAAACTGAATCTGTTGTGAATAATTACAAACCAATTCCTATAATTTTAGGTCGACCATTTTTAGCAACTGCTAATGCTTTGATTAATTGTAGGAATGGTTTAATGAATTTATCCTTTGGAAATATGACTTTGGAATTGAATGTTTTCAACATGTGCAGGCAACCTAATGAAGAAAATGAGAATGAAGATGATACTGATGAACAAAAGGAATTGTTTGAATCTTGTACCAAGGAAAATATTCAAAAAGGGGATTTTTCTGAACTTTCTAATGTTTGTTTAGTTAATTCAATTGAGTCAAATAAGCAACTTGAACTTAATATTTCTAATATAAATTCGTTGCTTGATTCTGTGCAGACTTCACAAAATTATGATGACGAGCCAAAATTTGAGGAGCTTGGAAGTATTGAAAAGACAGAACAACAAGAAGCACCTAAAATGGAATTAAAACCTTTGTCTGAAGGATTGAAATATGCTTTTCTTGGAGAAGAACAAACTTATCCTGTTGTGATTTCGTCTACTTTAACAAGCGACCAAGAAGGTAAGTTACTAACTGTTCTTAAAAAGTATAAAAATGCAATTGGATGGACTTTCAATGATATTAAAGGCATTAATCCCTTAATCTGCACACATAGAATTAATTTGGAAGAAAATGCTAAAACATGTCAACAACCTCAAAGAAGATTAAACCCACACATGAAAGAGGTAGTTAAAACAGAAGTCCTTAAATTGCTTGATATGGGAATTATCTACCCTATTTCTTATAGTAAGTGGGTAAGTCCTACACAAGTAGTGCCTAAAAAATTTGGAATCACTGTTGTTAAAAATGAAAAAGGTGAATTAATTCTAACACGAATTACATCTAGTTGGCGCATGTGCATTGATTATAGAAAATTAAATGAAGCCACTAGAAAAGATCATTTTCCATTACCATTCCTTGACCAAATCTTAGAAAGAGTAGCAGGACATCCCTACTACTGTTTTTTAGATGGATATTCAGGTTATTATCAAATTCCTATATCACTTGATGATCAAGAAAATACCACATTTACATGTCCATTTGGAACATTTGCATTTAAAAGAATGCCATTCGGGCTTTGTAATGCTCCTGCAACATTTCAAAGATGTATGTTAAGCATTTTTTGTGATATGGTTGAACATTGTTTAGAGGTCTTTATGGATGATTTGACTGTGTTTGGGAATTCTTTTGATGATTGCCTTAATAATTTGGAGAAAGTTTTAAAAAGATGTATTGAAAAAGAACTTGTGTTGAATTGGGAAAAATGTTATTACATGGTTACTTCTGGAATTGTTTTGGGTCATGTTGTTTCTATTAAAGGAATTGAAGTTGACAAAGCAAAAATTGAAGTCATATCTAAATTGCCACAACCAAAAACAGTTAGAGATGTGCGATCATTTTTAGGACATGCAGGATTTTATAGGAGGTTTATAAAAAACTTTAGTGTCATATCTAAACCACTTTGTAACCTCTTATTAAAAGATGCACCGTTTGAATGGAATAATGATTGTCAAAAATCTTTTGAAAAAATAATTTGTCTTTTAACATCTGCACCTATTATGCAATCTCCTGATTGGTCTTTGCCATTTGAATTAATGTGTGATGCAAGTGATTTTGCTGTTGGTGCTGTTTTAGGACAAAGAAGGGATGGTAAGCCTTTTGTGATTTATTATGCAAGTAAGACTTTGGATAGTGCTCAAATGAATTATTGTACAACTGAAAAAGAATTACTTGCTGTGGTATTTGCATTAAACACATTTCGTTCATATTTGCTTGGCTTTAAATCTGTTGTGTTTACTGACCACGCTGCTGTGAGATATTTGATAAGTAAACAGGATGCCAAACCGGGACTAATTCGTTGGATTTTGTTACTACAAGAATTTGACCTTACCATCAAAGATAAAAAGGGTGTTGAAAATGTTGTTGTTGATCATCTATCAAGACTCACATCCGAATTCTGCAATGATATAACACCCATAAATGATTTTTTCCCTGATGAATTTTTATTTTCTGTTACTTCAATGCCATGGTATGCTAATATTGTTAATTTTCTTGTTACAGGTAAAATGCCTTTGCAATGGAATGCTCAAGAGAAGAAGAAATTTTTTGTTGAAGTAAAGAAATTTTATTGGGATGACCCTTATTTGTTCAAATATTGCCCAGATCAAATTTTTCGGCGATGTATTCATGATAATGAGGTAAGTAGTGTCATTAATTTTTGTCATTCTGAAACATGTGGTGGTCACTTTTCTTCAAGAAAAACTACTGCTAAAATTTTGCAGTGTGGATTTTATTGGCCTACTATGTTTAAAGACACATATGAATTCTGCAAAAGTTGTGAAAAATGTCAAAAATTGGGATCAATTACAAAAAGAAACATGATGCCCTTAAATCCCATACTTGAAATTGAAATATTTGACTGTTGGGGAATTGATTTCATGGGTCCATTTCCATCATCTTTTGGATTTGTGTATATATTAGTTGCAGTTGATTATGTCTCAAAATGGATTGAAGCAATTTCATGTCGAAATAATGATAGTAAAACTGTGATTAAATTTTTAAGAGAAAACATTTTAAGTCGATTTGGAATCCCTCGAGCCATTATCAGTGATGGAGGTAAGCATTTTTGTAATAAGTCATTTGAGTCTTTAATGAAGAAATATGGAATTACACATAAAATTGCTACCCCTTATCATCCTCAAACAAATGGTCAAGTTGAATTAGCAAATAGGGAGATAAAACAAATTTTGGAAAAAACGGTTAACCCAAACCGAAAAGATTGGTCTCTTAGACTTAATGATGCACTTTGGGCTTACCGTACTGCATTTAAAACATCATTAGGAATGTCACCCTATCGGTTAGTTTATGGTAAACCTTGTCATTTACCTGTTGAACTTGAACATAAATCATTTTGGGCTATTAAAACTTTTAATTCAAATTTGGATGATACTGGTAATGTGCGAAAATTACAATTGAATGAACTTGAGGAATTAAGGAATGATGCATATGAAAATTCAAGAATTATTAAAGCAAGAACAAAAGCATTTCATGATAAAAGAATTTTTCGAAATACATTTGAAATTGGTCAAAAAGTGTTGCTTTATAATTCTCGTCTTCATTTATTTCCAGGGAAGTTAAAGTCAAAATGGAGTGGCCTATTTGTTGTAAAAAATGTATATTCACATGGGGCCATAGAAATTGAGAATCCAAAGAACGGTGTCACATTTAAAGTTAATGGTCAAAGATTAAAATCATATCTGGAATATCACCCACGTGACGAGGACACCGAAATTAATTTGGGTGACCCACCAGTTCTTGATTAAGTCTTTAATGATTTATTTTATTTTTGTTTGATTGATGCCCTGTACATAGTTTTTTTTAACATTGTTTTTCTTGTGTAAGCGTGTTTGTTTGACAGTTGTACATTCTCTCATCAATTTTCGTTCTACATCATGAGCACCTCAATGAGAAAATACATGTTCGCACATATTAAAAGATTTATGCGTATAAAATTTCACTTAAGAGGGTTGATACAAAGCTGTAAATCACATCCACTTTGGGATCTGCAACCACCAGAATTCGTGTCCTATGTTGAAGATCTAGAGGAACAACTCAGAACAGTAGAGAGTGGTATATATGAATTTCAAATGGAGCTTGAGGTTAACTCAATGAGAGGACGAATGTAAGTTCATTTTCCTTTTATATTGTGTGCTTCTTTTTGCTCGCTTTCACTCTTGATTTGATTTTGCAGATTTGATTTTAGTGTGTTTTGATTTATTTTCCCGTATAAATGGCGGATAACGGTACTCCATGATTTCTTAAGTCGGTATCTTCAGTTTCCCACAATAACTGAAACCCCAAAATCAAACATGGAAGAAATACAACATAAACTCCATAAGCATTTTCCCTCTCTCCCTCAGAATGCCCTCAGGAAAATTTACAAAGCTCGTTGTGAACGACTGCGTTTGTTAATGATCAATGGCATTCCTTCTGACATTCGTTGGTTAATTGAAGCAAAGGTCCGATTAGCAGGTGAGTTTTCTGGTCAATTTGTTTCTTACATGCCTGGTTTTGGTAAAAGTACATTTGCTAAGAAAAGGAGAGCTAAACGACTTGGCTCCAAATGTCATAACTGTGTAAGACTTGGTTGCAAACGACCAGATGGTAAATCTTTAGGAATGGTTTCTGATACTCGTGAAGATAAAATTAAATTCGTTAAAGATGGCATGAGTAAAGAATCGTTGGATGATATCTTACGATCTTTTGAGACGCATCGAAGTGGATTTGTGCAACGTGAGATTTATAATTTGTGGATACTATTCCAAAAAGAAAGTGCACAGTTTAGTCTTGGGAATCTGACTCAAAAAGACCCTGTTTGCCAGTTTATAAGAAAACTAGATAGGAAGCCAATCCTCGACCCATAGAGGGCGTTCAAGCCGTTACTGGACGTAAAACCAGAGGAAGATGTGAGCCACAATCACAACTACCAGTAAATATCCTTTCACTTCACTGTTATTTTACTTTACTGTTATTTTATCGTTTGCATTATTGCATTTAGCGATATGATTTTGTATTTAATAAATATTTAGTTTCTTTTACTGTTTGCTTTTTCTAATCATTACTTTCTTTTTACTGTTTGTTTTTGAATTATTGAGCCACGAGCTTTACTCATCATTTGACAAATATGCCAATCCATGTACAGTTGTTTCTCATTATTTATGTTACCAAGATCTTTAAATATGAGCTCATTTTTTTCAAACACTCATAACTTGTTTTTGAAAAATTAGTCCAACGGCATCATCTTCGAGTAAACAAATCAAAAACATTTGTGTGCTTTCTGGGTTTCACTATGGAAAGTACAAAGAGTTCGTTCAGGCAGCTGTAGATCTTGGTCGTGTCATAGCAGAGAGGAAACTGCATCTTGTATATGGAGGAGGTGAACAAGGGTTATCAAGACTTGTCTCAGAAGCCATTTTTACTAGAGGAAGCCAAGTACTAGGCATTATTCCAAAAGCCATGAGACCGCTAGTGTGCATGTCTGGCCCACCAATTGGAGAAGAATTAGTGGTATCAAGTATGCAAGAGAGAATATCTGAAATGATGAATCATGCTGATGCTTTTATTTTCTTACTAGGAGATCTTGTAACTTTTGAGGCGCTAATCACATTTGCATCTTGGGCCCACTTAAACATTCATCAAAAATTCATCGTTTGTTAAATGTTAATAATTTTATGACGGCTTGCTAACTTTTATTAACCATGCAATAAAGAATCATTTTGTTCCAAGTTCTGTAAAAAAACTCTTTATCTCTGCTTCTACTGCTAATGAGTTACTTGATCTTTTACAAGCTTATACGCTAGAGCCAGATCCAAAGACTGTTGCACTGAATTGGTCGACTGATGATGGTAACAGTAACAGTAGTAGTAATAAGAAGGGAGATTTAGATTTAACTCTCCGTTTGTAAATATTTTATGTTATAGTATACATGTGCTATCTTCTAAACTCTTTCTCTTTCCTTTTAAAACATTGAGGACAATGTCTTTTTCAGGTTGGGGGGAGGGAATAGTTGATAATTGTGGAATGTTTTAGTCCTGGTTATGTGTTTACAAAAAAAAAACAAAAAAAATTTTTTTTTTCCTGTAAAGACTAACTTAGGACAAATTTGAGTCGAAGATGGCAGAATATAGAGAATGTAGTCTCTCTAGAAACGCATCTTCTTAATCTTAAGGTTGTTGTTAAAAAAAAAAAATACTGACTTTTTCTTCATCTTTGTTATCTGCTTTTAAGCTTCTGCATCAAGTTCAGGTGAGATCATCTCTTCTTCTTCTTTTATTATTCTCTTTTATCTTTATTTTTATTTTTTTCTTTTTGCATATCTGTAAAATTATAAAATGTTAAGATAATGTTTAGATTAGGTTGTGGGGTGGGGATAATTGACGTATGTTTTAAATATGTGTGTTGTTTTTCTCTTTTCTCTTTTCTTTTCTTTGTTAAAAAAAAACCAAAAAAAAAATTTGTTTTTTTTTGTCTAGGATGGCCATGTAAAGAGTCACGACTTTTGAGACGCATCCTAATAGTCTTGTTGTATTATATTTTGATTTTGATATTCATAGTAAGTTGTTTTTGTTCCCTTTTCTTTGAATTATTCAAATTTGTGAACTCTCCACTTAGTTATTAAGTTATTTAATTGTTTACTCATTTAACAGGTATTATTGAATCATTCTTCGCACACACATTATGACACATACTAGTGGGTTGTAAGTTAAAATTTTACAGCATTTAGTTCTTTTGATTTATTAAGAATAGTATCTAAGGTAGTAGAAATTGTATATTTCCAAAAAAAAAAACCAAAAAAAAAGAAAAAAGAAAAAAAATGTTTTTAATTTTGTTATATCTAGAAACCCGAGTAATTAAGTCCGTAGGGGTGTTTCAACACCTAGTGCCCTAAGGTCAACTGGTCTGGGAGTCACTAGCCTAAAGCTCGCTACACGGGTAATAGATATATTGTTTGTTTATTAGAAACCCGAGTAATTAAGTCGTAGGGGTGCTTCAACACCTAGTGCCCTAAGGCCAACTGGTCTGGGAGTCACTGACTTAAAGCTTGCTACACGGGTTAGAAATGTAATATTTAAAAAAAATAAATAAAAATATGTGTGAATAATCTATTGCCTAAAGATATAATTTCTAATGAATTTTTGAACGAAAATGTTGTTTTTCTTTTACTAATTCAATTTTACTACTTCTTTTTATTTTAATTATGCTTAACTAAATAATATTAGTTAGGGAAGGTGAAACTCTTAGGAAATAAATATGATTTAATCAAATTCTATTTTTAATTTTATAAATGAAATTATTTTCTATTTAATTTTATACATGTTTTATATTTTGAAATTTTGATTTATTGTAGACAAACAAATGAATTTGGCACAATAAATTCTTAAGAACTTAATATAAGGCATGGTGAAATGGTATTTTGACTTATTGTAGACAAATTAAATTTTGGCACAATAAATACTTAATCCATCATAAAATTAAAGGGAAAATAATAATAATTTGTATAATTAATCTTTTGGGTAATAAATCTAAAACAAATTGGCAAAAAGAATTTATTAAGTTTTATTTATTTCTAAGAGTGGATCCATAACCCTAACTAGTTCAATTCCATAGTTTCATTTAAATTAAGTTATTTATATTCAAGTTTTAATTTCAATTTTTAGATAAAATAAAATAAACTAATTAAATCTTTTCTCTGTGGATCGATCTCGACTCACCGAGTTTTAATACAACAAGACACTCTTATACTTGGGAGTTAAAAAATTACTTTTAAGTTGTGTCATGCAGCAAACTATTAAAGTGCTCTCATGTTCTTCTTGGAGGTATTTGTACTTATGACAATTGTCATCTTCTTTCACTTTGTATGTAAGTAAGTTAGGTCATATTTCGTTTGGTTTACATCTTCCATTCATTACTGCATTTGATAAGACTCAAGATAGGTCCAATTCCTTGTTTCTTTTTCTTTATTTATAAATTAACTTTTTAGGTTTTGGTGTTATGCAATCAAAATGAGAAGATATCATATCACGAAAGACATCTATATTGTGCTAATGTCTCATCAACTATCTGTTGGCCCATCTTGCGAGCACGAAACATATGTTAACAAGAATTAGGATATAATTGAGTACATTATATATCATTTTTTTCCCTAAATATTGATTTTATCATTAATATGTTTGAATTTTATTAGCGGGGATTGTGGAGCATTTTTGTTGCGATACTTAAAGGTCTTATCTGATGGCCTTGACGTCAACACTTATTGCCAACAGGATGATATTACACAATATAAAAAAGCATTGGCTATCAAATTATTTGGATATAGATTATGGAAACCAACTACATAGTGTCAAGTTATGTAGAACTTTAATAATGTGACTTTGCCATTTTTTGGATAAGTTATAATGAGATGTAACATTTACAATGGCGATGTAGTTGACATTTGATGTAATTAAAGATAGCTTTGCATTATGTATAAGTTGTATATATATCTATTTAAAAGGTATTATTGAAAGAATAGAAGGTAATCTTGGATAAATGACATAATATGGTATGTTGAATGTTAGAAAGTGTATATTTATAAAGGAGAAAATCGTCATTTTACATTTTAAGTCTTACTAACATTCTTACTTTTATGTATTTAAGTTTCTTGTGATTTAATTATATGTGTTTTATTTTAATTAAGTATTTTATGTATTTTAGGGGTATCATGGTCATTTCACAATGAATGAGAGATCAGACAGCAAAACGGACATCACTTTCGAACTCAGGACAGTTGAAAACCTTAGGAGGAGAATAAAAGGAAAATGTCACTGTTCACATATGCGATACTATTCACATATATGGAATTGCCCATGTTATTGTTTACGACACCGTTCACATATACGAAATGATGATGTGGCATTGACCGATGATGTGGCATTGACTGATGAGGTGTCATGATTCTATTGGACAAAATTCTTATGTACTGTTAATCAGTGACGTGGCAACATGTTAGTGGATAAAAAATCGTGCGTATAGTCCATGCATATACACAGGATTATTTTCAACCAAATCGCGTCACTATTTAAACCGCGTGGTCAAACCGTGTACTGTTCAAACAGTGTACTGTTGACTGATGACGTGGCGTAATCTTGAGCGTCCGAAATGTTTTTAATCTAATGGTTATTATTTACTCAATGTATCTATAAAAGGGGGATCTCCCCTCTAATTTGGCATCTCTGAATTCATTTTTTGGGCTTCATTTTCTGTAATTCCTTCTTCATCCTGTATTTTCTATGTATTTTAATAAATTCTCATTTTACCCATAGTTCAATTATGAGTAGCTAATTTTCTTTCAAGTTTGGGTTGAAGGTGAAGTCTCAACATGTGTCATGGGCTTTAATTGGTAAATTTACTTTCTCTTCCCCTCTAATTTTTGTGGATATTTTGACTTTTCGTCGATAAATAGTAATAATTTTATCTAGATACCGCCCTAATTTCACCGGCTCCCTAATACAAGGTTATTATTAATCGGCACGATAAGTCCTTAGCACCATATTGATTAGAGTGTAGTTCATGAGGTGTGGAATTCCTCCTCATGATTTAATTGACATTAATAAGAAATATTTAGCCCATGATGTACATTGATGCAGATCCAGATACCCAAGTATGTCATTCTAATAGATTTTCACTTCAATTTACTTCTGCCATTCCCATTTAAATTCTAGAATAGTTTAAATCACTTCCACCACAAATCCTCATAGAAAATTAATTCTATATACAATTAAAATCCACCTCCTCGTGGGATTGACACTCGTCATCATTAATCTATTCTACAATAGATTCGTGCACTTGCGAGTTCAATAAAATTTGCACAACAAGTTTTTGGCGCCGTTGCTGGGGAGGTAAATTATTTTTAATTTGTAGAATTAATTTTTTTAAATAATTTCTTTTAGTTATTTTCTTGTAATTTTTTTTATTTTAAAAAAGATGAAAAAAGTGAATCTGCATTTAGAGGTAAGAATTTCTTTTTTATGTTCTTTAAAATTCTGTAATTTAATTTTCAAGTTATTCTCCTTTGTAATTTTTTTTGTTTAATTAATTTATTTTTAGTTAATTTATTTCACGTATTTTTTTAGTGTGTTTTTATAGAAAGGTTGTAACAGCGTGATAAGGTTAGTACCATAATTTCTCATTTTTCTTTATTTTTATTTGTTTTGTTCCAATTTATTTTGTATTCTTTGCATGCATGGTCGAAGGTTTTTATTACTTAATCTTGAGCCTATAGACCTTAAACTTGAAAAAACAATTCGCACACACAAACACGTTAAAAATAAAATGGATTTGCAACAACAATAAGCATCACCAGAGAGGCCATTTAAGGACTATTTCAGTCTCTTAGCTAATTTGAGTACATCATGCATAAGATACCAAAATGTAGCTGCTAGGAGTTTTGAACTAAAATCTAGTGTACTAAATTGTCTCCCCACATTTTATGGCCTAGAAAATGAGGACCCATATAATCATCTGAATGATTTTCATGCTATTTGTCAAACTTTTGAATATGAGAATTTTTCAGATGATGACATTAAACTTAGATTATTCCCATATTCTTTAAAAGACAGAGCTCGTTCATCACTCAATACATTACCTACTAATAGCATTACATCATGGGAACAAATGGTAACAAAACTTTTGAATAAATATTTCCCAATGCATAAAACCAATGCTATTCGCAGGGAAATCTCAGAGTTTACTCAGAGAGAAGACAAACAGTTTTTTGAAACATGGAAGCGATTCAATGGGCTACTTTTGAAGTGTCCACATCATGGGTACCAGAAATGGCACCAATGCCAATACATTTTGGAGAGATTATTGCCACATGTGTAAGAATGGCTAATGGCAACAAGTGGAGGAGAGTTAATGTCAAAAAGTGCATCAAAGATTTGAGAATTCTTCCAGCGACAAGCGAATAATTCCCAACAACGGAGTTGATCGCTCAGGAATACTAAAAGAATTAAAGGAGTAAATGAGGTTCGCATTAGTGAGTCAAGTTCAGAAATAAAAGAAGTCAAAGCGATAATTGAAAGTCTCTCTTGACAAATAGCATCGTTATCGACTGCTAAATCAACGGAGCCACATGATCATGACTCATACTCAGATCAAGCCAATAACATAGGTGTAATGAGAAAACTATCAAATTACAACCCATACTCCAACACATATAACCCTGGATGGAGAGACCACCCCAATTTTTTATGGTCTCAAGGATTCCAACAAAATGGACCAGTAGCTCCAGCTCCACCAATGCAACCAATTCCTCAAGTTCCTCAAGCCTCCCAACCACCATTTAGACCATACAATCAGAACCAGAACTACTCTCAACCCAGACCAAGGGAGGATTCATTTCAGAATTTCAAGAATGTTACTCACTCCACGATTGAGCAGCAGAACCGCACCATTGATGAAATATGAAATGAGATGAGAGCAGGCTTCAATTCACAATCTCAATTAGTTTTAAGCCTCGAGAAGATGGTGGGACAACTTGCTTCTTCAGTTCAGACCTTGGCAATGACTGGTGAGAAAGGCAAATTCCCAAGTCAACCAGTGCCTAATCCTAAAGGAGTGAATGAAGTAAGTATCGGTTCACCACAGCAGCATGAAGAGGTCAAAGTTATCATGACCTTACGAAAAGAAAAAGAAGTCGACAACAAAGTGGAGATGCCAGTGACAAAAACAAATCAAATTGTACCTGTGAATGTTAAGGACTTACCATCGAAGAAAAAAGAAGAAACCAACCCACGAGAATACATTCTGAAAGCTCCATTTCCTCAGAGGTTAGCTAAAGGAAAGAAGGAAAAATCCACAGGTAAGATTTTTGAAATCTTCAAACAAGTAAGTGTTAGCATCCTTTTACTTGATGCTATAAAACAAGTTTCATCTTATGCCCAGTTTCTTAAAGAGTTTTGTACTAAAAAGAGAAACATTCACGTTCAAAAGAATTCATTTTTAACAGAAAACATTAAGTTATATATTTCAACACAAAATTCCTTTAAAATGCAAAGACCTAGGCTCCCCCACTATCTCATGTAGTATAGGGAACCACACAATTGATACTATAAAATAAGTTTCATCTTATACCAGTTTTTTAAAGACATTTGTACTAAAAAGATAAACATTCACATTCAAAAGAATGTCTTTTTAACAGAAAACATTAGTTATATATTTCAACACAAAATTCTTCTAAAATGTAAAGACCTAGGCTCCCCCACTATCTTATGTAGTATAGGGAACCACACAATTGAGAATACTTTGTTAGATTTAGGAGCTGATATAAATCTATTACCTTACTCAGTTTTTGTGAAACTTGGACTAGGCGAATTACACCCAACTCCAGTTGTGTTACAGCTTGCAGATTGGTCCATGAAAATATCTCGTGGTATTGTGGAGGGCGTGCTTATCCAAGTAGACAAGTTTTATTTTTCTGTTGATTTCATTGTAATTGACACTCAACCAATATAGAATTCAAGGAAGCACATCTCAATTATCTTAGGTCGACCCTTCTTGGCAACCGCCGATGCTCACATTCAATGTAGAACTGGAAATATGCAATTGTCCCTTGGCAACATGACTATGGAGCTAAACATTTTCAACATTGCCAAATAACCTCACAATGCAGATGATGAAATTGTTGATGTGGATTTAATAGAATAAATAGTTGATAATACTTTTCTTTCAAACCTTAGTGATGATCCTTTACAAACATATTTAACTCACTCTGGTTTTGATTTTGATATTGACAGGTCATTCGATGAGGTCAACACCCTACTTGACTCAGCACCATCCATGGACACTAATAAATGAAAGTCAAAAGTTGAACAACTAGCACCATCAGAGAAGAAATTCATCCCATCATCATAATCACCACCTAAACTCGAGCTCAAACCATTACCCAATACTTTGAAATATGTGTTTTTGGGAGAAGAAAATACTCTACCGGTAATCATCTCATCATCCCTAAATGACGAATAAAAAGGTAAGTTGTTGGATGTTTTAAAAGAGCACAAATGCGCATTAGGATGGACCATAGCAGACATTATATTCACCTTGATGAAAATGCTAAACCTACTAGGGGAATGCAACGTTAGTTAAATCCTAACATGAAAGAAGTTGTTACAACTGAAGTCCTTAAGCTATTAGATGCAGGTATCATTTACCCCATTTCTAATAGTTCATGGGTCAGTGCTGTACAAGTTGTCTCAAAAAAGTCAGGCGTCATAGTAGTTACCAATGCTGATAATGAATTGATACCAACTAGAGTAACTATAGGATGACGTGTATGCATTGATTATAGAAAGTTGAATTCTGTCACACGTAAAGACCACTTTTCTTTACCATTTATCGATCAAATGCTTGATAGATTGGCAGGCTATGAATTTTATTGTTTGATAGATTGCTACTCAGGATATAACCAGATTCCCATAGCACCAAAAGATCAAGAGAAAACAACTTTCACTTGCCCTTTTGGCACTTTTGCTTATAGGAGGATGTCATTTGCATATGTAATGCATCTACTACATTTTAACGATGCATGTTAAGTATTTTTTCTAATATGGTTGAACGATTCCTTGAAGTCTTTATGGATGACTTTTCTGTCTTTGGTGATTCATTTGATCAATGTTTACATCATCTAACACTAGTTTTGTAGAGATGTATCGAGAAGAACTTAGTCTTAAATTGGAAGAAGTGTCATTTTATGGTAAAACAAGGTATTGAGGTTGACAAAGTAAAGGTATTGAGGTTGACAAAGCCAAGGTGGATCTCATTTCCAATCTTTCTCCTCCTAAAACAGTTAGAGAAGTAAGATCTTTCCTTGGGCATGCTAGTTTTTATAGACGTTCTATTAAAGATTTTAGCAAAATTTCTAGACCCTTATGTAATCTACTTGCTAAGGATGTACTTTTTATCTTTGATAATTCATGTCTTGTGGCGTTTGAAAAATTAAAGCAGTTGTTGACATCATCACCCATCATTCAGCCCCCAAATTGGAGCTTACCATTTGAGCTCATGTGTGATGCATCTGATTATATAGTAGGAGTAGTATTAGGATAAAGAGTTGATCGAATTTCTCATGTTATTTACTATGCTAGTATGACATTGAACGATGCACAATTGAATTATTCAACTACTGAAAAAGAATTGCTAGCAACAGTGTTTGTATTGGAAAAATTTCGATCTTATCTTATTGGTTGTAAAATAATTGTGTTCACATATCATGTTGCTCTTAAATATTTTCTCACAAAAAAAGATGCAAAAGTTAGGCTAATTCGTTGGGTGTTACATTTGCAGGAATTCGACTTGAAATTTAAAGATAAGAAAGGCATAAAGAATATTGTGGCTGACCATCTCTCTCGTCTCCATTTTGACACAATTACAGAACCATTAACATTGAAAAAGTCATTTCCAAATGAACAATTAATGAGTGTGGAAGTATTACCATAGTATGCTAACATCGTGAATTATCTTGTTACATGTCAACTTTCAGAGCATTGGACCAAGCAAGACAAGGCCAAACTTTTTGCAGAAATAAAGAATTTCTTTTGGGATGACCCGTATTTGTTCAAGTATTATGCATATCAAATTGTTAGACGATGTGTCCCAGAAAGTAAAATTCAGAATATCCTTTCATTCTACCATGAACAAGCTTGTGGAGGCCATTTCAGCAACTAAAGTTTTACAATGTGGTTTCCATTGGCCAACTATATTTCGAGTTTCTTACACTTTCTATTCTTCATGTGATAGGTGTCAACGAATGGGGAGCATTACACGAAGGAACATGATGCCACTAAATCCAATTTTAGTGGTTGAGATTTTTTATGTTTAGGGTATCGACTTCATAGGACCCTTTCCCCCTTCTTTTGGCCATCAATACATATTAGTTGCTATTGACTACATATCGAAATAGGTAGAAGCAATTCCATGTAGAACCAAGATCACAAGGTGGTGATAGGATTTTTGAAAAGCAACATTGTTTCACGCTTTGGATTCCCTCAAGCAATAATCACTGATAGTGGTGCCCACTTTTGTAATAAAGCATTCTGTCACTCACAAAGTGGCAACCCCATATCATCCGCAAACCAGTGGCCAAATTGAGATCTCTAATAGAGAAATAAAGCATATATTAGAAAAGACGATGAGGTCGGACAGAAAAGACTGGTTATTAAAACTCAATGATGCATTATGGGCATATAGAACTTTCAAGACCCCGATTGGGATGTCACCCTATAAGCTAGTGTATAGAAAAGCTTGCCACCTACATGTGGAACTCGAGTATCGTGCATACTAGGCCATCAACAAATTCAACTTTCACATGCAGCAAGCTAGCTCAAAAAGAATATTACAGCTGGCTATTGTGCAAATTTTATTGAACTCGCAAGCATACAAATCTATTGTAGAATATACTAATGGTGATGAGTGTCGATCCCACGAGGAGGTGGATTTTAATTGTGTGTAGAATTAATTTTGTAAATGGGTGGTTGGATTTCTGGTGAAATTGATTTGAAATATTCTAAAACTTAAATTAAAATGACGAGAATAAATTGAAGATAAATTTACCAAATAAAGCCCATGACACATGTTGAGATTTAACCTTCAACCCAAACTTGAAAGAAAATTAGCTACTCATAATTGAACTAGGGGCAAAATGAGAATTTATTAAAATATGTAGAAAATACAAGATAGAGAAGGAATTACAGAAAATGGTGTCCAAAAATAGATTCAGAGATATCCAATTAGGGGGGGAGGCTCCCTTTTTATAAATACATTGAGTAAATCATGACCATCGGATTAAAACAGTTTGGACGCTCATGATTGTGCCACGTCATTAGTGAACAGTACGCGGTTTGACCACGCGGTTTGAACAGTAACACAGTTTGACCCGGCTTGAACAGTGACGCGGTTTGGTTGAAAATAATCCTATATAATGCATGTCTGTACGCGAGATTTTTGGGCCACTGATATGCCACCACGCCACCAATCAACAGTGCATAAGAATTTTAGTCCAACAGAGTCGTGACACCTTATCAGTCAATGCCACATCATCGGTCAATGTCACGTCATCAATCCGTCTATGTGAACAGTGTCGTGAATAGTAACGTAGACAGTACCGTACATTTGAATAGTAACGTACATGTGAACATGCCATTTTTCCTTTTATGCTCCTCTTAAGGTTTTCGACCGTCCTGAGTTCAAAAGTGATGTCTGTTTTGCCGTCTGATCTCTCGTTTATTGCGAAATGACTATAATGCCCCTAAAATACATAAAATACTTAAATTAAAATAAAACACATGTAATTAAATCACAAGAAGTTAAATACATAAAAGTAAGGGTTTTAGTGAAACTTGAAGTGTAAAATGACGATTTCCTCTGTTATAAATATACATTTTCTAACACTCAACACACCTCCCAACCAGCTTATTACTAGTCCCTAGAAAAAAAAGCAAAACAAAATTTAAATGCAAAATGATTGTTTTTTTAACAATCATGTTTATTCAATTAAACTAATAATATTAATCAAATAAAAGTATAAGCATTATCTCCAATCTAAAGCAACAACACACCTACATCAACCATCCACATAAATCAGCTCAGTAGATTTTGTCATAACTACTTTCAAGAATGACATGTCAAATTCCAAAATCTCACTGGAAGTAGTGACACTCTCACAAAGAAATTAAACCCAAAAAATAGTCACTGCAATGAATGGTAATTGAGAGAAAATAATAAAGAAGTGATATCTCATGCTCTCACCAAGATGAAAGAAATATGCCCTTAACTTATAAATAATACGATCTCAAGTCAAATAAAAATGCTAGTCAACCCAATTTATTTATTTATTATTTATTTAATTTTTTTATGCACCATTACATCTTTTTAGCGCATATAACTAGCTTTTACTTCAGACTATAGTTCCCTAAAATCAAAAAGTACTTTTATTAGGATGTAATGTAGGTTACAAACATGGCTAACAAAAAAGGAAAATATGGAAAACAAAGTGTATGTTTGAGAAAAATACAGATATTTTTTTTTTGGAAGTTACGATGCGGATTTCATCTATTACTATTTTTTTTAAACAACAATTTTTTTTCTTTTTTTGTTTTGTTTTGTTTTGTTTTTTTGTTTTTTTTTTTGCTTTTGTTTGGCACAATGTCACTGAACAAAATAATTATTTACATTTTTCTCAAATATAAATAGGTGATGGAACTTATAAGACATTGGATAATACTCCAAATCGGAGTAGGTCAAGATGATAAGTTGACAAAGAAAAGGTTTTTTTTTTTAAAGGCTCAAAAGGGTTAACTATAGATATTTCACAAAAAGGATGGCTGGAAAGGCTTAAACTGAATCAAAGATGGTCTTTCCATCATTGTTTAGAGCTCTAAATAATCTTTCATATCTACTAATTAGATGGGCCTCTAGATGTAGCAACACACATTTTTTTTCTCTTTTTCCTTTTTTTTTTAATTTCACAACAACCTTTTTTTTAAGGGTTAACTCAAAAGAAATCTAGAGATCGTGTATAAAATAATAAACTGCTAAGTTGTACGAAGAATGGACAAAATGGTTACTCTCCAAGAAAAATGATAGGCTCAAAAACTCACTTGGTACTTATAATGACATGTTCATTCCTTCAAGCAACTCATATTTGTCTTCGACATCAACATGCAGAATAGCAAACATGTCGTAACATCATTTAAGATAAAAAATAATACAAATACTAAAATTTAAAATTCATCATGTCATCCAATGTTAAAACAAATCATACAAATTCTTTTTTTTAAACAACATTCTACCCTCCAACCTATTCTGAGCATGAAAGCAAAATATGCATGCAGAAATGTGAAAATGATGCAGAAAAACTAATTAGAAAAGTTACACTCAAAATGATAGAAAAATAAAATAATTTTTTTTTAACTAAGAAGATACATTTCTAGAGGCATTACACTCCATATTTGGTCATTTTCGACTCAAAAATTTAAAAATGTATATTTATAAAGGAGAAATTAAAAAGAAGAAGAAAAATAAACATCAAAACTTAACAAAGAAAAAGAAAATGTCTGATTTTTTTAATTGTTTTTTTTTCAAACGATGAAGATGCGTTTCTAGAGTCACTACACTCCATATTCAGCCATCTTCAACACAAAAAGTTAGCAACAATTAGTTTCTACAATAAAAATTCGGTAAAAACTTAACCAAGATTCTACAATTGTCGACTATTCCCTCTCCCCAACCAGAACGAAACATTATCCTCAATGTTTTAAAGGAAAGAAGTAGAGTTTAGAAGACATCACCTAGGTGGTGCAATACAGAAGAAAATATTTACAAGCGGAGAGTTAAATCTAATTTGTACTTTTTACTGCGGCTACTGTTACCATCATTATTTGGATGCTCCAACACGAAGATCCTTGGGTCTGGCTCCGGTTTCTAAGCTTGTAACAGATCAAGTAGCTCATTAGCAGTGTGAGAATAAATAAAAAGTTTTTTCACATTGGAAGGAATGAAATAGTTTTTTTATTGCATGGTTAAGAAATGCGATGAAGCCATCATAAAAGTTATTGACATTTAACAAACCAATGGGTTTCTGGTGAATGTGTAGATGAGCCCAAGATGCTAGTGTGATAAGTGCCTCTAGTATTGCAAGATCTCCTGAAAGAAAAATAAAAGCATCAACATAATTAAGCATTTTAGTTATTCTTTCTTGCATACATAAGACGACTAACTTTTCTCCAGTCGATGAGTCAGACAAACTGCCTAAAGTTTTGAGGGCTCTTGGGATGATACTTAACACTTGACTTCCTCTGACAAAAGCAGCTTCTGAGACCAATTTTGATAACCCTAGATTACCTCCTCCATACACCAAGTGTAATTTTCTCTCTACTATTCTTCGACCAAGATCTATGGCTACCTCAACGAATTCTTTATGTTTGCCATAGTTATATCCCAAAAGTACACAAATATTCTTGAATTGTCTATTGGGAGTAACTGCCATTGAGATACTTCTCAAAAACAATTTGTGAGTGCTTGACAAAAAATTATATTTAAAAATCTTGGTGACAGTGGGTCACAGCTGTGTATGAGGTAACATGTCAGTGTCAAATAACGCGTAAAGCACATGGCTCGTGAGTCAAAAAGGAAACAGTAAAAAAAAGAAAAAAAATAATGATAAAATAAAATTATTAAAGAAAATAATGCAAATGATAAAACAACAATGAAATAAAATAACAGTGAAGTAAAAAATATTTACAAGTAGTTACGACTATGGCTCACATCTTCTTCTGGTTTTACATCCAGAAACGGTTTAAACGCCCTGTATGGGTTGAGAATAGGCTTCCCATTCATTTTTCTTATAAACTGGCAAACAAGGTCATTTATAGTCAGATTCCTGAGACTATATCGTGAATGCTCTTTCTAGAATAATGGCCATAACAGAAGAATCACTCCTTGCACATATCCACTAGGATGCGTTTCAAGAGACAAAAGGATATCATCCAATGACTCATTATTCAAGTCATCCCTAATGAATTGAATTTTATCTTCCCTGTTTTCAGACATCATTCCTAAAGAACATGGGTTTTTATTGCATCTCATTCTGGCACATTTATGAGAAGCAATAGAAATTCTTCGAACTCTTCGTTTTCTTGCATAATTTCCTTTACCACAACCAGGCATGTATGCAATAAATTTTGGAGGTAACTCACCTACCAATCATACTTTCGCCTTGATTAACCAATGGTTGTCAGCAGGTATGTTAATTTTCATGAGCAATCGCATGCGTTTAGACCGAGCTTTATAGATTGTAAGGAGGGCATTATAAGGAAGTGAAGGGAATGCCTTGTGAAGATTCGTTAGAATCTATTTTTCGTCTATACCTTCGCCTCAGAATATCAGTTATTATGGGAAACTGAAGTAACCGACTTGATTGTTAAGGAGTACCATTATCCGCCACTTCACCGGGGTAACAAACTAAAGCACACAAACAGAAAAACAAATTAAAATACACAAAGAAAATTAAAATTGTCCTTTTATTAAATTTACCTCAAGCTCCAACTGGATGTTGTAGACGCCTCTCTCAATGTCTCTGAGTTGACTTTCTAAATCCTCAACATAGAATACTAACTCTGGTGGTTGCAGAGCCCAAATATGATGTGTCTTACAAAATTGAATCTGCCTTTTGAGATGAGATTTTACATATTGAAGTGGTTTAAGAATATTCAGGAGGAACTATTTAGATATGACACTCATGATTAACACTGATTAGAGAAACTTAATGGTTAAACAAACACACTTATGCAAAAATAATTTCAATTAGCAAAAGAATAATAAAAAGAAAGAAAGAAAAAATCAAATCACCAAAAAGAAAGAAAAAAATCAATTCAAATTTGGTGGGCCACTCAAATTTATTTCGGTGTCCTCTCCATGTGGTTGGTACTCTAGATATGGCTTTAATCTTTTACCATTAACTTTAAACGTAACACCGTTCTTTGGGTCCTTAATTTCAATTGCCCCATGTGGAAAAATAGTATGAACAATAAAAGGGTTAGACCATCAAGAGCGTAACTTACTTGGGAATAGGTGCAAGTGAGAATTAAATAAAAGTATTTTCTAACCTGGAGTGAACGATTTTCTCATAATTTGAGCTAGCTTGCTGCATGTCAAAGTTGAATTTCTTGATGGCCCAATATGCACGATGCTCGAGTTCCACAGGTAGGTGGCAAGCTTTTCCATACACTAGCCTATAGGGTGACATCCCAATCGGGGTCTTGAAAGCCGTTCTATATGCCCATAATGCATCATCAAGTCTTAATGACCAATCTTTTCTGTCTGGCTTCACCGTCTTTTCTAATATATGCTTTATTTCTCAATTGGAGATCTCAACTTGGCCACTAGTTTGCGGATGATATGGGGTCGCCACTTTGTGAGTGATGGAATACTTTGTCAAAAGCAGCATGATTGGTGAACACGATTATTTTACAACCAATAAGATAAGATCAAAATTTCTCTAATGCAAACACTATTGCTATCATTTCTTTTTCAGTAGTTGAATTGTGCATCATTCAATGTCATACTAGCATAGTAAATAACATGGGGAATTCGATCAAATCTTTGTCCTAATACTGTTCCTAATGCATAATCAGATGCATCACACATAAGCTCAAATGGTAAGCTCTAGTTTGGGGGCTAAATGATGGGTGATGATATCAACAATTGCTTTAATTTTTCAAAAGCTACAAGACATAAATCATTAAAGATAAAAGATACATCCTCAGCAAGTAGATTGCATGGCCAAGGAAAGATCTTACTTCTCTGACTATTTTGGGTGGAGGAAGATTATAAATGAGATCCACCTTGACTTTATCAACCTTAATACATTTGCTCGAAATGATGTGACCGAGAACAATACCTTATTTTACCATAAAATGACTCTTCTCCTAATTTAAGGCTAAGTTCTTCTCAATACATCTCTGCAGAACTAGTGTTAGATGATGTAAACATTGATCAAATGAATCACTAAAGACAAAAAAGTCGTCCATAAAGACTTCAAGGAATCGTTCAACCATATCAGAAAAAATGCTTAACATGCATCGTTGAAATGTAGCAGGTGCATTACATAATCCAAATGGCATCCTCCTATATGCAAATGTGTCAAAAGGGCAAGTTAAAGTAGTTTTCTTCTTATCTTTTGGTGCTATGGGAATCTGATTGTATCCTGAGTAGCCATCTAGAAAATAATAAAATTCATAGCCTACTAATCTATCAAGTATTGATCGATAAATGGTAAAGAAAATGGTCTTTATGTGCGACATAATTCAACTTTCTATAATAAATGCATACACGCCATCCTGTAGTTACTTTAGTGGGTATCAATTCATTATCAGCATTTATAACTACTGTGACTCCTAACTTCTTGGGGACAACTTGTACAGGACTGACCCATGAACTATCAGAAATGGGGTAATACCTGCATATAATAGTTTAAGGACTTCAATTCTAATAACTTCTTTCATGTTAGGATTTAACTGACGTTGCATTTTCCTAGTAGATTTAGTATTTTCATCAAGGTGAATGTAATGCATGCAGTCTACTGGGTTTATACCTTTGATATCTGCTATGGTCCATTCTAATGCTCCTTTGTGCTCTTTTAAAACATCCAACAACTTACCTTTTTATTCGTCATTGAGGGATGATGAAATGATTACCGACAGAGTACTTTCTTGTCCCGAAGATGCATATTCCAGAGTGTTTGGCAATGGTTTGAGCTCGAGTTTTGGTGGTGATTCTGATGATGGGATGAGTTTCTTCTTTGATGGTGCTAGTTGTTCAACTCTTGACTTCCATTTATTAGTGTCCATGAATGGTGCTGAGTCAAATAGGGCGTTGACCTCATCGACCGATCTGTCAATATTAAAATCAAAATCAAAGTGAGTTAAACATGTTTGTAAATGATTATCACTAAGGTTTGAAACAAAAGTGTCATCAATTAATACTTCAATTAAATCCACATCAACAATTCCATCATCTGCATTGTGAGGTTGTTTGACGATGTTGAAGATGTTTACCTCCATAGTCATGTTGCCAAAGGACAACTGCATATTTCCAGTCCTATATTAAATGTGAGCATCCGCAGTTGCCAAGAAAGATCAGCCTAGAATAATGAGGATGTGCTTCCTTGAATCCTGTATTGGTTGAGTGTCAATTACAATGAAATCAACAGGAAAATAAAACTTGTCTTAAATATGATTTTTTGTCAAGCACTCACAAATTATTTTTTAGAAGTATCCTAATGCCAGCTACTCCCAATAGACAATTCAAGAACATTTGTGTGATTTCTGGATTTAACTATGGCAAACATAAATAGTTCATTGAGGCACCTATAGATCTTGGTCGAAGCATAGTAGAGAGAAAATTACACTTGGTGTATGGAGGAGGTAACCGAGGGTTATCAAAATTGGTCTCAGAAGCTGCTTTTGTTAGAGGAAGTCAAGTGTTAGGCATCATCCCAAGAACCCTAAAACCTTTGGGCAGTTTGTCTGACTTACCGACTGGAGAAGAGTTAGTCGTCTTAGGTATGCAAGAAAGAATAACTGAAATGCTTAATTATGCTGATGCTTTTATTTTCCTACTAGGAGATCTTACAACTCTAGAGGCACTTATCACATTAGCATCTTGGGTCTATCTACACATTCACTATAAACACATCGGTTTGCTAAATGTCAATAACATTTATGATGGCTTCATCACATTTCTTAACCATGCAATAAAAAACTATTTCATTCCTTCCACAGCTAAAAATCTTTTTATTTGTGCTCCTATTGCTAATGAGCTATTTGATCTGCTACAAGCTTATAGACCGGAGCCAGACTCTTGGACCTTTGTGTTGGAGCGTCTAAATAATGATGGTAACAATAGCCGCAGTAAGAAATATAAATTAGATTTAACTCTCCGCTTGTAAATATTTTTTTCTGTGTTACACCACCCAGGTGATGTCTTCTAAACTATATTTCTTTCCTTTAAAACAATGAGGACAATGTTTCATTTTTGTTAGGGGGAGAGAATAGTCAACAATTGTAGAATATTGGTTAAGTTTTTACTAATTTTTTGTTGTAGAGACTAACCGTGGCTAACTTTTTATATTGAAGATAGCTAAATATGGAGTGTAGTGACTCTAGAAACACATCTTCTTCGTTTAAAAAAAATAAAAAAAGAATAAAAAACAAAAAAAAATTCTAGACATTTTCTATATTAAGTTTTGACAATCATTTTTCTTCTTCTTTTTAATTTCTCTTTTATAAATATACACTTTCAAATTTTTGAGTCGAAGATGGCTGAATATGGAGTGTAGTGCCTCTACAAACGTATCTTCTTAGTTAAAAAAAATATATTTTATTTTTCCATCATTTTAAGTGTAACTTTTCTAATTAGTTTTTCTGCATCAATTTTCACCTTTTTGCATGCATATTTTCTTTTCATGTTTGGAATAGCTTGGGGGGTAGACTATCATTTAAAAAAAATTGTAATTTTTTTTTATATTGGATGACATGATGACTTTCAAATTTTAGTATTTGTATTATCTTTGGTCTTAAGTGATGTTATGCTATGTTTGCTATTTTATATGTTGATGTTGGAGACAAATAAGAGTTACTTGAAGGAATGTATATGTCATAATAAATACCAAGTGAGATTTTGAGCCTATCATTTTTTCTTAGAGAGTAACCCCTTTTGTCCATTCTTCATATAGCTTAACAGTTTATTATTTTATATACGATCTCTAGATTTCTTTTGAGTCAACCCTCTAAAAAGAAAAAAATTAAGATAAGAAAAAAAGAAAAAAAGTGTGTTGCTACATCTTGAGGTCCATCTAACTAGTAGATAAGGAAGATTATTTAGAGCCCTAAAAGATGATGGAAAGATCATCTTTAACCCGTTTGAGCCTTTCTAGCCATTCCTTTTGTGAAAAATCCATAGTTAACTATTTTTAGCCTTAAAAAAAAATCTTTATCAAACTTATAATCTTAACCCACTCCAATTTGAAGTATTACCCGATATCTTGCAAGTTCCCTCACCTATTTATGTTTGAGAAAAAAGTAAATAATTATTTTGTTCAATAAAGTTGTGCCAAATAAAAGAAAAAAAACAATAATAGGTGAAATCCACCTTATAATTTCCAAAAGATTTCTACTTTTTCTCAAACATATATTTTGTTTTTTCCTATTTTCCTTCATTTGTTATCCATGTACTTAGCATACGTTATATCGTAATAAAAGTTCTTTCTGAATTTAGGGAGTTATAGTCTAAAGTAAAAACTAGTTATATGGGCTAAAAAGATATTGTGGTGCATGAAAAAAAAAGAAAATAAATAAATAAATAAATTAGGTTGACTAGTATTTTTGTTTGACTTAAAATTGTATTATTTCTAAACTGTGGGCATATTTCTTTCATCTTGGTGAAAGTATGTGATATCACTTCTTTATTATTTTCTCTTAAATTTAGCATTCATTGAAGTAACTATTTTTGTTGGGTTTAATTTCCTTGTGAGAGTGTCACTACTTCGAGTGAGATTTTGGGGGTTGACATGTCATTTTTGAAAGTAGCTGTGACAAAGTCTACTAGGTTGATTTATGTGAATGGTTGATGTGGATGTGATGTTTCTTTCGACTGGAGATAATACTTATACTTTTATTTAATTGCTATCATTAGTCTAATTGAATAAACAAGAGTGTTTAAAAAAATATATTTTGGATTTCGATTTTGTTTTCACTTTATTTACTAGGGACTAGCAATAAGCTGGTTGGGAGGTGTGTTGAGTGTTAGAAAGTATATATTTATAAAGGAAAAAATCGTTATTTTACATTTCAAGTCTTACTAACATCCTTACTTTTATTTATTTAAGTTTCTTGTGATTTAATTACGTGTGTTTTATTTTAATTAAGTATTTTATGTTTTTTAGAGGCATCATGGTCATTTCACAATGAACGAGAGATTAGACAGCAAAACGGACATCACATTTGAACTCAGGATAGTCGAAAACCTTAGAAGGAGCATAAAAGGAAAAATGTCACTGTTTACATATATGGTACTATTCACATGTACGGTACTGTCCATATTATTGTTCAAGATACTGTTCATACATACGGAAAATGATGTGGCATTGACCGATAATATGGCATTGACTGATGACGTGTCACGATTCTATTGAACAAAATTCTTATGCACTGTTGATCGGTGACGTGGCAGCATGTTAGTGGACCAAAAATTATGCGTACGGTACATGCATATACACAGATTATTATCAATCAAACTGCGTCACTATTCAAACCATGTGGTCAAACCGTGTACTGTTCAAAAAGGGGGCTCTCACCTCTAATTTGGCATCTCTAAATTCATTTTTGGGTTTCATTTTCTGTAATTCCTTCTCCATCCTATATTTTCAACGTATTTTAATAAATTTTCATTTTACCCCTAGTTCAATTATGAGTAGTTAATTTTCTTTCAAGCTTGGGTTGAAGGTGAAGTCTCAACATGTGCCATGGGCTTTAATTGGTAAATTTACTCTCTCTTCCCCTTTAATTTTTGTGGATGTTTTGACTTTTCATCGATAAATAGTAATAATCTTGTCTAGATACCGCTCTAGTTTCACCGGCTCCCTAGTACAAGGTTATTATTATTTGGCACTGATAAGCCTTTAGCACCATATTGATTAGAGTGTAGTTCATGAGGTGTGGAATCCCCCCTCATGATTTAATTGGCATTAATAAGAAATATTTAACCCATAGTGCATGTTGATGCCGCTCCAGATACCCAAGTACGTTATTCTAATAGATTTTCACTTCAATTTACTTCTATCATTACCATTTAAATTCTAGAATAGTTTAAATCACTTCCACCACAAATCCTAATAGAAAATTAATTCTACATACAATTAAAATCCACCTCCTCGTGGGATCAACACTCGTCACCATTAATGTATTCTACAATAGATTTGTGCACTTACAAGTTTAATAAAATTTACACAATAAAGTGGTTATAATCATTGAAGGAACACTTAGCTCAAGTATATGACTACATCAAGTATCTTCATAAATACACAACTATAGTCGAGTATTTTCAATATTGGTGCATGAATTTAGAGAAAACGGCAATTGCCCCATTTGCAATGGTTAACTGCTTAGAAGGTAGAATTTGTGCCAAACACAAACAATTAGATGTATGCCAATTCTAAATAGCTAGCTTTTAAGCGACTAACTACTTGGAAGGCAGAATGGGCGTCATTTTCTGATCTTGAATTATGAATTAATGTTTTTCTTAACTTTTTGGATATTTATAGAAAGTTTGATGTCTAATGTTATGCTCTTATGATTTTTGCATGCCCTTGTCTAGTCTAGTATTTTTCTTTTTGGTTATTGATAAGGGGAGCTACCTTGGCAACTATTGGTGTCTGTTTTCTCTACCCTCAACTCTTTAAACATGACTACAGTTGAGTATTTTTATAAATACACAACTACAGTAGAGTTTATTTGGGAATATTTTTATATGTACTATAAATATTTTTTATATGTTATTGAAAGAGTAAAAGATTATTTTGCATTATATATATGATATACCAGGATTGTTATAATCATTGAAGGAACGCTCATCCCAATCACTTGACTTTAATTTAATTGAGTATCTTAATTAATACGTGACCCCATCGAGTATCTTTGTTAATACACTACTGTAGTTGTTGTGCAAATTTTATTGAACTCGCAAGCACACGAATCTATTATAGTATAGACTAATGGTAACGAGTGCCGATCCCACGAGGAGGTGGATTTTAATTATGTGTAGAATTAGTTTTGTAAATTAGTGGTTGGATTTGTGGTGAAAATGATTTAGATTATCCTAAAATTGGAATTGGAATAGCGAGAATAAATTTTAAAATTGGAATTGAAATGATAAGAATAACTTGAAGAGAAAATCTATTAAATTGACGTACTTGGGTATCTGGATCCGTATCAACATGCATCATGGGCTAAATAATCCTTATTAATGTCAATTAAATCACAAGGGGGGAATCCACACCTCATGAACCACGCTCTAATCAATATGGTGCTAAGGGCTTATCGTACCAAATAATAATAACCTTGTACTAGGGTGCCGGTGAAACCAGGGCGGTATCTAGACAAAACTATTATTATTTGTCGACTTGAAGTCAAAACATCCACAAAAACTAGAGGGGAAAAAAATTTATTTACCAAATAAAGCCCATGACACATGTTGAGAATTCACCTTCAACCCAAGCTTGAAAGAAAATTAGCCACTCATAATTGAACGAGGGGCAAAATGGAAATTTATTAAAATATGTAGAAAATACAAGATAGAGAAGGAATTACAGAAAATAGAGTCCAAAAATGGATTCACAGATGCCAAATTAGGAGGGACAGGTTCTCTTTTTATAGATACATTGAGTAAATCATGACCATCGGATTAAAAATAGTTTGGACGCTCAGGATTGTGCCACGTCATCAGTCACAAAAATACGCGTCAGCAGTACGCGGTTTGACCACGCAGTTTGAACAGTACACGGTTTGGTTGAAAATAATCCCACATGTTGCATGTTCCGTACGCGCATTTTTTGGTCCACTAATATACTGCCACGTCACCATCAACAGTACATAAGAATTTTAGTCCAACAGGATCATGACACCTCATCAGTCAATGCCACATCATCGGTCAACGCCACGTCATTGATCCGTCTATGTGAACAGTGTCGTGAACAGTAACGTAGACAGTATCCGTACATATGAATAGTATCGTACATGTGAACAGTGTCATTTTTCCTTTTATGCTGCTCCTAAGATTTTCGACTGTTCTGAGTTCAAAAGTGATGTCTATTTTGCCGTTTGATCTCTCGTTTATTGTGAAATGACTATGATGCCCCTAAAATACATAAAATACTTAATTAAAATAAAACACACATAATTAAATTATAAGAAACTTAAATACATAAAAATAAGGGTTGTTAGTAAGACTTGAAATGTAAAATAACGATTTTCTCCTTTATAATATATATTTTCTAACACTCAACACACCCCCCAACCAGCTTATTTCTAGTCCCTAGAAAATGAAGCGAAAACAAAATTGAAATCCACAATGATTTTTTTTTTTAGAAACACTCATGTTTATTCAATCAGATTAATGATAGCAATCAAATAAAAGTATAAGCATTATCTCTAGTCTAAAGCAACATCACACCCACATCAACCATTCCCATGAATCAGCCTAGTAGACTTTGTTATAGCTACTTTAAAAAATAACATGTCAAACCCCAAAATCTCGCTGGAAGTAGTGACACTCTCACAAAGAAATTAAACCCAATAAAAATAGTCACTCCAATGAATGGTAATTGAGAGAAAATAATAAAGAAGTGCTATCATATGTTCTCACCAAGATGAAAGAAATATACCCTCAGCTTAGAAATACTACAATCTTAAGTCAAATAAAAATGATAGTTAACCCAATTTATTTATCTTTTTTTTTATTATGCACCACTACATCTTTTTAGCCCATATAATTAGTTTCTACTTCAGACTATAATTCCCTAAAATCAAGGACTTTTATTAGGATGTAACGTAGGCTAAGGACATGGCTAACAAATAAGGGAAATAAGGAAAACAAAATGTATGTTTGAAAAAAAATGGAGAGAATTTTTTTTTTTAGGGGCATAACTTCACAATACAAAATGTTTATTTACATTTTTCTCAAACATAAATAGGTGATGAAACTTGTAAGATATTGGGTAATACTCCAAATCCGAGTGGGTCAAGATGATAAGTTTGACAAAGAAAAGTTTTTTTTTTTAAAGGCTTAAAAGGGTTAACTTTGGATATTTGATAAAATGGATGGCTAGAAAGGCTCAAACAGATCAAAGATGGTCTTTCCATCGTTTTTTAGGACTCTAAATAATCGTCCATATCTACTAGTTAGATGGGCCTCCAAATGTAGCAACATATATTTTTTTCTTGTTTTCTTTTTTTTTTACAATTTTTTTAAGGGTTAACTTAAAAGAAATCTAGAGATCGTGCATAAAATAATAAATTGTTAAGCTGTATAAAGAATGGGCAAAAGGGTTACTCTTTAAGAAAAATGATAGGCTCAAAAACTCACTTGATACTTATTATGACATGTTCATTCCTTCAAGACTCTCATATTTGTCTCCGACATCAACATGTAAAGTAGCAAACATGACGATACATCACTTAAGACCAAAGATAATACAAATACTAAAATTTGAAATTCATCATGTCATCCAATGTTAAAACAAATTACACAAAATTTTTTTTAAACAACATTCTACCCTCCAACATATTCTAAACATGAAAGGAAAATATGCATGCAGACATGTGAAAATGATGCAGAAAAACTAATTAGAAAAGTTATACTTAAAATGATGGAAAAAGAAAATTGTTTTTTTTTTAGAAAATGTGTTTCTAGAGGCACTACACTCCATATTCAGCCATCTTCGACTCAAAAAAATGAAAATGTATATTTATAAAGGAGAAATTAAAAAAAAGAAGAAAAATGAACATCAAAACATAATAAAGAAAAAGAAAATGTCTGAATTTTTTTAATTATTTTTTTTCAAATGATGAAGATACATTTCTAGAGTTACTGCACTCCATATTCAGCCATCTTTAACACAAAAAGTTAGCAACAGTTAGTTTCTAGAACAAAAAATTAGTAAAAACTTAACCAAGATTCCACAATTGTCGACTTTTCCCTCCCCCCAACCAGAACAAAACATTGTCCTCAATATTTTAAAGAAAAGAAGTAGAGTTTAGAAGACATCACCTGGGTGGTGCAACACAGAAGAAAATATTTACAGGCGGAGAGTTAAATCTAATTTGTACTTCTTACTGCTGCTACTATTACTATCATTATTTGGACGCTCCAACATAAAGGTCCAGGGGCTTGGCTCCGGTCTATAAGCTTGTAACAGATCAAGTAGCTCGTTAGCAGTGTGAGCACAAATAAAAAAAAATTTTCGCTTTGGAAGGAATGAAATAGTTTTTTATTTCATGGTTAAGAAATGCAATAAAGTCACATAAATGTTATTGACATTTAACAAACCGATGGGTTTCTGGTGAATGGGCAGATGGGCCCAAAATGCTAGTGTGATAAGTGCCTCTAGTGTTGCAAGATCTCCTGGAAGGAAAATAAAAGCATCCGCATGATTAAGCATTTCAGTTATTCTTTCTTGCATACCTGAGACGACTAACTCTTCTCCAGTCGATGAGTCAGACAAACTGCCCAAAGGTTTTAAGGCTTGTGGGATGATACCTAACACTTGGCTTCCTCTGACAAAAGCAGCTTCTGAGATCAATTTTGATAACCCTCGGTTACCTCCTCCATACACCAAGTGTAATTTTCTCTCTGCTATGCTTCGACCAAAATCTATGACTGCCTCAATGAACTCTTTATATTTGCCATAGTTATATCCAAAAAGAACATAAATGTTCTTGAATTGTCTATTGGGAGTAACTGCCATTGGGATACTTCTAAAAAAAATTGTGAGTGCTTTGACAAAAAAAAATCACATTTAAAAATCTTGGTGACAGTAGGTTATAGCTGTGTATGAGGTAGCATGTCAGTGTTAATTAACGTGTAAAGCACATGACTCGTAAGTCAAAAAGGAAACTGTAAAAAGGAAAAAACAAACAGTAATAAAATTATTAAAGACAATAATGCAAACAATAAAACAACAGTGAAATAAAATAATAGTAAAGAAAAAGGATATTTACAGGTAGTTGCCACTGTGGCTCACATCTTCCTCTGGTTTGACGTTCAGAAACGGCTTAAACGCCCTCTATGAGTCGAGGATAGGCTTCCCATTTAGTTTTCTTATAAACTGACAAACAGGGTCGTTTATAGTCAGATTCCCGAGACTATATCGTGCATGCTCTTTCTGGAATAATGGCCATAACTGGAGAATCGCTCCTTGCACATATCCACTGGGATGCGTTTCAAAAGACAAAAAGATATCATCCAATGACTCCTTATTCAAGCCATCCCTAATGAATTAAATCTTATCTTCTCTGTTATCAGACATCATTCCTAAAGAATATAGGTTTTTATTGCAACTCATTCTGGCACACTTATGACAAGCAATAGAAATTCTTCGAGCTCGTCATTTTCTTGCATAATTTCCTTTACCACAACCAGACATGAATGTAATAAATTCTGGAGGTAACTCACCTGCCAATCGTACTTTTGCCTCGATTAACCAACGAATATCAGTAGGTATGTTATTCCTCATGAGCAATCGCATGTGTTCGGACCGAGCTTTATAGATTGTAAGGAGAGTGTTGAGTGTTAGAAAATATATATTTATAAAGGAGAAAATCGTCATTTTACATTTCACGTCTTACTGACAACCCTTACTTTTATGTATTTAAGCTTCTTGTAATTTAATTATATGTGTTTTATTTTAATTATGTATTTTATGTATTTTAGAGGCATCATGGTCATTTCACAATAAACGAGAGATCAAACGGCAAAACGGATATCACTTTTAAACTTAGGACAGTCGAAAACCTTAGGAGGAGTATAAAATAAAAAATGGCAATGTTCACATGTACGGTACTATTCACGTGTATGGTACTGTCTACGTTACTCTTCATGACACTGTTCACATAGACGGATCGATGACGTGGCATTGACCGATGATGTAGCATTGACTGATGAGGTGTCACGATCCTGTTGGACTAAAATTTTTATGTACTATTGATGGTGACGTGGCAGCATATCAGTGGACCAAAAATCTCGCGTACGGTACATGCGTTACACAAGATTATTTTCAACCAAACCGTGTCACTGTTCAACCCGGGTCAAACCGTGTTACTGTTCATTCGCATGGTCAAACCGCGTACTGTTAACTGATGATGTATCCTGAGCGTCCAAACTGTTTTTAATCTGATAACCATGATTTACTCCATGTATCTATAAAAAGGAAGCCTCCCCCCCTAATTTGAGATCTTTGAATCCATTTTTGGGATCCATTTTCTGTAATTCCTTCTCCATCTTGTATTTTCTATGTATTTTAATAAATTTCCATTTTGCCCCTAGTTCAATTATGAGTAGCTAATTTTCTTTGAAACTTGGGTTAAAGGTGAAGTTTCAACATGTATCATGGACTTTATTTGGTAAATTTATTTTCTCTTCCCCTTTAGTTTTTGTGGATGTTTTGACTTCTCGTCGACAAATAATACTAAACTTGTCTAGTACCGCCTTGGTTTCACCGGCTCCCTAGTACAAGGTTATTATTATTTGGCACGACAAGCCCTTAGCAGCATATTGATTAAAGCGTGGTTCATGAGGTGTGGATTCCCCCCTCATGATTTAATTGGCATTAATAAGGATTATTTAGCCCATGATGCATGTTGATACGGATCCAGATACCCAAGTACGTCATTTCAATAGATTTCTCTTCAATTTATTCTCGTCATTTCAATTCCAATTTTAGAATTTATTCTTGTCATTTCAATTCCAATTTTAGGATAATCCAAATCATTTTCACCACAAATCCAACCACCCATTTACAAAATTTATTCTACATATAATTAAAATCCACCTCCTCGTGGGATCGACACTCATCACCATTGATCTATACTACAATAGATTCGTTCACTCACGAGTTCAATAAAATTTGCACAACAAGTTTTTGGCGCCGTTGCCGGGGAGGTAAGTAATCTTAATTCATAGAATTAATTTTTGTGAATAATTTTTTTTTGTTTTCTTATATTTTTTTATTTTAAAAAAAGAAAAAAAAGTGAATCTACATTTAAAGGTTAATATTTCTTTTCTTTTTCTCATCTTTAAAATTATGTAATTTAATTTTCAATTTATTTTTCTTTGTAATTTTTTTTTGGTTTATCTTATTAATTTATTTCTAGTTAATTTATTTCACGTATTTTTTTTAAGTGTTTTTTTTATATAGAAAGGTTGTAGTAGCGTGATAAGGTTAGTACCGTAATTTCTCATTTTTCTTTATTTTTATTCATTTTGTTCCCATTTATTTTTGTGTTCCTTTCATGTATGGTCGTAGGTCATTATTTCCTAATCTTGAACCTATAGACTTTGAATTAGAAAAAATACTTCGCACACACAGGCACGTTAAAAATAAATTTGGAATGGATTTACAAGCACCACATGAGAGGCCATTTAAGGACTACTTCAGTCCCTTATCTAATTTGAGCACATTATTCATAAGATACCCAAATGTAGCTGCTAGGAGTTTTGAACTAAAACCTAGTGTGCTAAATTGTCTCCCCACATTTTATGGTCGAGAAAATGAGGACCCATATAATTATTTGAATGATTTTCATGCCATTTGTCAAACATTTAAATATGAGAATTTTTCAGACGATAATGTTAAACTCAGATTATTTCCATTTTCTTTAAAAGATAGAGCTCGTTCATGGTTAAATACATTGTCTGCTAATAGCATTTCATCATGGTAACTAAATTTTTGAATAAATATTTCCCAGTGCATAAAACAAATGCTATTTATAGGGAAATTTCAGAGTTTACCCAGAGAGAAGACGAGCAGTTTTTCGAAACATGGTAGCGATTCAATGGATTACTCTTGAAGTGTCCACATCATGGGTATGAGAAATGGCACCAATGCCAATACTTTTTGGAGGGATTATTGCCGAATGTGCAAGAATAGCTAATGGCAACAAGTGGAGGAGAGCTAATGTCAAAAAGTGTATAAGAGATTTGGAATTCTTCCAGTGACAAGCAGATAATTCCCAACAACGGAGTCGATCACTCAGGAATACTAGAAGAATTAAGGGAGTAAATGAGGTTCACATTGGTGAGTTAAGTTCAGAAATTAAAAAAGTCAAAACGATAATTGAAGGTCTCTCTCGACAAATAGCATCGTTATCGACTGCTAAATCAACAGAGCCACATGACCATGACTCATACTCAGATCAAGACAATGCCATATGTGTAATGAGAAAACCATCGAATTACAACCTATTCTCCAACACATATAACCCTGGATGGAGAGACCACCTCAATTTTTTATAGTCTTAAGGATTCCAACAGAATAAACCAGTAGCTCCAGCTCCACCAATGCAACTAATTCCTCAAGTTCCTCAAGTCTCTCAGCCACCATTCAGACCATACAATCATAACCAGAACTACTCTGAACCCAGACCATGGGAGGATTCATTTCAGAATCTCAAGAATGTTACTCACTCCACGATTGAGCAACAAAACCGCACCATTGATGGACTACGAAATGAGTTGAGAGCAGGCTTCAACTGACAAGCCCAATTAGTTTCAAGCCTCGAGAAGATGGTGGGGCAACTTATTTCTTTAGTTTAGACCTTGGCAATGACTATTGATAAAGGTAAATTTTCAAGTCAACCAGTGCCTAATCCTAAAGGAGTACATGAAGCAAGCATCAGTTCACCACAGCATTATGGAGAGGTCAAACCAGTCATGACCTTACGAAAAGGAAAAGAAGTCGACAACAAAGTGGAGATGCTGGTGACAAATGAAAATCAAATTGTACCTGTGAATGTTGAGGACTCACCACCGGAGGAAAAAGAAGAAACTAACCCACGAGAATATGTTCCTAAAGCTTCATTTCCTCAGAGGTTAGCTAAAGGAAAAAAGGGAAAATCCACAGGTGAGATTCTTGAAATCTTCAAACAGGTAAGTGTTAATATCCCTTGACTTGATGTTATAAAGCAAGTTTCATCTTATGCCAAGTTTTTTAAAGACCTTTGTACTAAAAAGAGAAACATTCATGTTCAAAAGAAGGATTTTTTAACAGATAATGTTAGTTCTATACTCGAACACAAAATTTCGTTAAAATGCAAAGACTCAGGCTCCCCCACTATCTCATGTAGTATAGGGAACCACACAATTGAGAATGCTTTGTTGGATTTATGAACTAGTGTAAATTTTTTGCCTTACTCAGTATTTTTGAAACTTGAACTTGGAGAATTACACCCAACTCCAGTGGTATTACAGCTTGCAGATCGGTCCACGAAAATACCTCATGGTATTGTGGAGGACGTGCTTATCCAGGTAGACAAGTTTTATTTTTCTGTTGATTTCATTGTAATTGACACTCAACCAATACAAGACTCAAGGAAGCGCATCTCCATTATTCTAGGCTGACATTTCTTGGCAGTTGCAGATGCTTACATTCAATGCATGATTGGAAATATGCAGTTATCCTTCGGCAACATGACTATGGAGCTGAACATCTTCAACATTGCCAAATAACCTCATAATGCAGATGTTGGAATTGTTGATGTGGATTTAATTGAAGCACTAGTTGATGACACTTTTGTTTCAAACCTTAGTGATGACCCTTTACAAACATGTTTAACTCACTTTGATTTGGATTTTAATATTGACAGATCGGTTGAAGAGGTCAACGCCCTACTTGACTCAACACCATCCATGGACACTAAGAAATGGAAATCAAGAGTTAAACAACTAGCACCATCAGAGAAGAAACTCATCCCATCATCAGAATCACCACCGAAAACTCGAGCTCAAACTATTACCCAACACTCTGGAATATGCATTTTTTGGAGAAGAAAGTACTCTGCCTGTAATCATCTCATCATCTCTCAATGACAAACAAAAAGGTAAGTTGTTGGATGTTTTGAAAGAGCACAAAGGGGCATTAGGATGGACCATAGCAGACATAAAAGGTATAAACCCAATAAACTGCATGTATTACATTCACCTTGATGAAAATGCTAAACCTACTAGGGAAATGAAACGTCGGTTAAATCCTAACATGAAAGAGGTTGTTAAAACTGAAGTCCTTAAGCTATTAGATGCAGGCATCATTTACCCAATTTCTTATAGTTCATGGGTCTGTCCTGTACAAGTTGTCCCTAAAAAGTCAGGAGTCACAGTAGTTACCAATGCTGATAATGAATTGATACCAACTAGAGTAACTACAGGATGGCGTGTATGCATTGATTATAGAAAATTAAATGCTGTCACACATAAAGACCATTTTTCTTTACCATTTATTGATCAAATGCTTGATAAATTAGCAGGACATGAATTTTATTGCTTTCTAGATGGCTACTCAGGATATAATCAGATTCCCATAGCATCAAAAGATCAAGAGAAAACCACTTTCACTTGCCCTTTTGACACTTTTGCATATAAGAGGATGCCATTTGGATTATGTAATGCCTGTTACATTTTAACGATGCATGTTGAACATTTTTTTTGATATGGTTGAACGATTCATTGAAGTCTTTATGGATGACTTTTATGTTTTTGGTGACTCATTTGATCAATGTTTACATCATCTAACACTAGTTCTGTAGAGATGTATCGAGAAGAACTTAGTCTTAAATTGGGATAAGTGTCATTTTATGGTAAAACAAGGTATTGTTCTCGGTCACATCATTTCGAGCAAAGGTATTAAGGTTGACAAAGCCAATGTCGATCTCATTTCTAATCTTTCTCCACCCAAAACAGTCAAAGAAGTAAGATCTTTCCTTGGGCATGCTGGTTTTTATAGACGTTTCATTAAAGATTTTAGCAAATTTTCTAGACCTTATGCAATCTACTTGCTAAGGATGTATCTTTTGTCTTTGATAATTCATGTCTTGTTGCGTTTGAAAAATTAAAGCAGTTATTGACATCATCACCCATCATGTGTGATGCATCTGATTATGCAGTAGGAGCAGTATTAGGACAAAGAGTTGATCGAATTCCCCATGTTATTTACTATGCTAGTATGACATTGAATGATGCACATTTGAACTATTCAACTACTGAAAAAGAAATGCTAGCAGTGGTGTTTGCATTAGAGAAATTTCGGTCTTATCTCATTGCTTGTAAAATAATTGTATTCACAGATCATGCTGCTCTTAAATATCTTCTCACAAAGAAAGATGCAAAAGCTAGACTAATTCGTTGGGTGTTACTTTTGCAGGAATTCGACTTGGAATTTAACGATAAGAAAAGCACAGAAAATGTTGTGGCGGACCATCTCTCTCGTCTCCATTTTGACACAATCACAGAGCCATTAATATTGAATGAGTCATTCCCAGATGAACAATTGATGAATGTGGAAGTATTACCTTGGTATACTGATATAGTTAATTATCTTGTTACAGGTCAACTTCCAGAGCATTGGACCAAGCAAGACAAAGCCAAATTTTTTGTGGAAATAAAGAATTTCTTTTGGGATGACCCTTATTTGCTCAAGTATTGTGCAGACCAAATTGTTAGACGATGTGTCCTAGAAAGTGAAATTCAGAATATCCTTTCATTCTGCCATGAACAAGCTTGTGAAGGCCATTTCAGTGCTAAGAAGACAGTAACTAAAGTTTTAGAATGTGGTTTTTATTGGCCAACTATATTTCGAGATGCTTATAATTTCTGTTCTTCATGTGATATGTGTCAACGAATGGGGAGCATTACACGAAGGAATATGATGCCACTAAATCCAATTTTAGTAGTTAAGATTTTTTATGTGTGGGGAATCGACTTCATGGGACCCTTTCCCCTTTCTTTTGGCCATCAATACATATTGATTGTTGTTGACTATATATCGAAATGGGTAAAAGTAATTTCATGTAGAACCAATGATCATAAGGTGGTGATAAGATTTTTAAAAAGTAATATTGTTTCACGCTTTGGATTCCCTCGAGCGATAATCAGTGATGGTGGTGCCCACTTTTGTAATAAAGTATTCAAGGCTCTTTTGACAAAGTATTCAATCACTCACAAAGTGGCGACCCCATATCATCCGCAAACCAGTGGCTAAGTTAAGATCTCTAATCGAGAAATAAAGCACATATTAGAAAAGACGGTGAGGTCAGACAGAAAAGATTAGTCATTAAGACTTGATGATGCATTATGGGAATATAGAACGGCTTTCAAGACCCTAATTGGGATGTCACCCCACAAGCTAGTGTATGGAACAGCTTGCCACCTACATGTGGAACTCGAGTATCGTGCATATTGGGCTATCAAGAAATTCAACTTTGACATGCAGCAAGCCAGCTCAGAAAGAAGATTACAACTAGCAGAACTTGAAGAAATTCGCAATGATGCATACGAAAATACCAAGATTTACAAGCAACAAATGAAAGTCTTCCATGACAAGTAAATTATGAGAAAATCATTCACTCCAGGTCAGAAAGTGTTTTTATTCAATTCTCGCTTGCACCTATTCCCAGGTAAGTTACGCTCTCGATGGTCTGGTCCCTTTATTGTTCATACTGTTTTTCCACATAGGGCAATTGAAATTAAGGACCCAAAGAACGGTGTCACATTTAAAATTAATGGTCAAAGATTAAAGCCATATCTAGAGTACCAACCATATGGAGAAGACACCGAAATAAATTTGAGTGAGCCACCAGATTTGAATTGATTTTTTTTCGGTGATTTGATTTTTTTTTCTTTTTATTATTCTTTTGTTAATTGAAATTATTTTTCCATAAGTGTGTTTGTTTTACCATTAAGTTTTCTCTTATCATTGTTAATCATGAGTACCATACTTAGATCATTCATCCTGAACATTCTTAAACCATTTCAACGTGTCAAAACTCATCTCAAAAGGTAGATTCAATTTTGTAAAACACATCGTATTTGGGCTCTGCAACCACCAGAGTTAGTATCCTATGTTGAGAGTTTAGAAAGCCAACTCAGAGACATTGAGAGAAGTGTTTACGACATCTAGTTGGAGCTTGAGGTAAATTCAATAAAAGGACGATTTTAATTTTCTTTTTGTGTTTTAATTTGTTTTTTTGTTTGTGTGCTTTAATTTGTACCCCGGTGAAGTGGCAGATAATGGTACTCCGTGACAATCAAATCGGTTACTTCAGTTTCTCATAATAACTGATATTTTGAGGTGAAGGTATGGACAGAAATGAGATTCTAGCGAAACTTTACAAGCGATTCCCTTCACTTCCTCAGAATGCCCACCTTACGATCTATAAAACTCAGTCCAAACGCATGCGATTGCTCATGAAGAATAACATACCTGCTGATATCCGTTGGTTAATTGAGGCAAAAGTACGATTGGCAGGTGAGTTACCTCCAAAATTCATTGCATACATGCCTGGTTGTGATAAAGGAAATTATGCAAGAAAACGACGAGCTCGAAGAATTTCTGTTGCTTGTCATAAGTGTGCCAGAATGAGTTGCGATAAAAATCCATGTTCTTTAGGAATGGTGTCTGCTAACAGGGAAGATAAAATTCAATTCATTAGGGATGGCTTGAATAATGAGTCATTAGATGATATCCTTCTGTCTCTTGAAACGCATCCCAGTGGATATGTCCAAGGAGCGATTCTCCAGTTATGGCTTTGTTAAATGTCAATAACTTTTATGATGGCTTTATTGCATTTCCTAACCATGCAATAAAAAATTATTTCATTCCTTCCAATTCAAAAAAACTTTTTATTTGTGCTCACACTGCTAATGAGATACTTAATTTGTTACAAGCTTATAGACCGGAGCCAAACCCCTGGACCTTTGTGTTGGAGCATCCAAATAATGATGGTAACAGTAGCAGCAGTAAGAAGTACAAATTAGATTTAACTCTCCACCTATAAATATTTTCTTCTATGTTGCATCACCCAAATGATGTCTTTTAAACTCTACTTCTTTCCTTTAAAACATTAAGGACAATGTTTCGTTCTAGTTGGGGGAGGGAATAGTCGACAATTGTAGAATTTTGGTTAAGTTTTTACTAATTTTTTGTTGTAGAAACTAACTGTTGCTAACTTTTTGTATGGAAGATGGCTGAATATGAAGTGTAGTGACTCTAGAAACACATTTTCATCGTTTAAAAAAAATTTAAAAAAATAAAAAACATAAAAAATTCTTTTTCTTTATTAAGTTTTGATGTTCATTTTTCTTCTTCTTTTTCATTTCTCCTCTATAAATATATATTTTCAAATTTTTGAGTCGAAGATGACTGAATATGGAGTGTAGTGCCTCTAGAAACACATCTTCTTAGTAAAAAATTTTTTTTAAAAAACAATTTTCTTTTTCTACCATTTTATGTGTAACTTTTCTAATTAGTTTTTCTGAATCATTTTCACATTTCTGCATTCATTTTTTCCTTTCATGTTTAGAATAGGTTGGGGGGTAGAATGTTGTTTAAAAAAAATAATTGTGTGATTTGTTTTAACATTGGATGACATGATGAATTTCATATTTAGTATTTGTATTATCTTTGATCTTAAGTGATGTTACGCTTTGTTTGCTACTCTGCATGTTGATGTCGGAGACAAATATGAGTTGTTTGAAGAAATGAACATGTCATAATAAGTACCAAGTGAGTTTTTGAGTCTATTATTTTTCTTGGAGAGTAACCCTTTTACCCATTCTTTATACAGCTTAGCAGTTTATTATTTTATGCACGATCTCTAAATTTCTTTTGAGTTAACCCTTAAAAAAATTATAAAATAAAAAAAAATGTGTGTTGCTACATTTGGAGGCCCATCTAACTAGTAGATATGGACGATTATTTAGAGCCCTAAAAATGATGGAAAGGCCATCTTTGATCCGTTTGAGCCTTTCTAGCCATCCCTTTTAGCAAATATCCATAGTTAACCCTTTTGAGCCTAAAAAAAAAAAAAAATTTCTTTGCCAAACTTATCATCTTGACCCACTCTGATTTGAAGTATTACCCAATATCTTACAAGTTCCATCACTTATTTATGTTTGAGAAAAATGTAAATAATTATTTTGTTCAATGAAGTTATGCAAAAAAAAAACTAAAAACAAAAATTGTTGTTTTAAAAAAAAGAGAAAAAAAAAGAAAAAAATAACAATAAAAGGTGAAATCCACCTTGAAATTTAAAAAAAAAATTCTGCATTTTTCTCAAACATACACTTTGTTTTCTTTATTTTCCTTCTTTGTTAGTTATGTCCCTAGCCTACGTTACGTCCTAATAAAAGTCCTTCTTAATTTTAGGGAACTATAGTCTAAAGTAGAAGCTAGTTATATGGGCTAAAAAGATATAGTTGTGCATCATTTTTGTTTGACTTGAGATCGTATTATTTATAAGCTGAGTGCATATTTATTTCATCTTGGTGAGAGCATGTGATATTACTTCTTTATTATCTTCTCTCACTTACCATTCATTAGAATGATTGTTTTTATTGGGTTTAATTTTTTTTTTAGAATGTCACTACTTCCAGTGAGATTTTGGGGTTTGACATATCATTCTGGAAAGTAACTATAACAAAGTCTACTGGGCTTATTCATGTGGATGTGATGTTCTTTTAGACTGGAGATAATACTCATGTTTTTATTTGATTACTATCATTAATCTGATTGAATAAACACGAGTGTTTCTAAAAGAAAAATCATTTTGGATTTGAATTTTATTTTCGCTTTATTTACTAGGGACTAGCAATAAGCTGGTTGGGGGGTGTGTTGAGTGTTAGAAAATGTATATTTATAAAAGAGACAATCGTCATTTTACATTTCACGTCTTACTAACAACCCTTACTTTTATATATTTAAGCTTCTTGTAATTTAATTATATGTGTTTTATTTTAATTAAGTATTTTATGTATTTTAGGGGCATCATGGTCATTTCACAATAAACGAGAGATCAAACGGCAAAACGGACATTACTTTTGAACTCAGGACGGTCGAAAACCTTAGGAGGAACATAAAAGGAAAAATGGCACTGATCACATGTACGGTACTATTCACGTGTATGGTATTGTTTACGTTACTGTTCACGACACTGTTCACATAAATGAATTAATGACGTGTCATTGACCGATGATGTGGCATTGACTGATGATGTGGCATTGACTGATGAGGTGTCATGATCCTATTGGACTAAAATTCTTATGTACTGTTGATGGTGACGTGGCAGCATATCAGTGGACCAAAAATCTCGCGTATGGTACATGCATTACACATGATTACTTTCAACCAAACCACGTCACTGTTCAATCCGGGTCAAATCGTGTTACTGTTCATTCGCGTGGTCAAACCACGTACTGTTGATTGATTATGTGGCGCAATCCTCAGCGTCCAAACTGTTTTTAATCTGATGGTCATGATTTACTTCATGTATTTATAAAAAGGGGGCCTCCCCCCTAATTTGAGATCTTTGAATCCATTTTTAGGATCCATTTTTTGTAATTCCTTCTTCATCTTGTATTTTCTATGTATTTTAATAAATTCTCATTTTGCCCCTAATTCAATTATGAGTAGCTAATTTTCTTTCAAGTTTAGGTTGAAGGTGAAGTCTCAACATGTGTCATGGACTTTATTTGGTAAATTTATTTTCTCTTCCCCTCTAGTTTTGTGGATGTTTTGACTTCTCGTCGACAAATAATACTAATCTTGTCTAGTACCCCCTGGTTTCACCAGCTCCCTAGTACAAGGTTATTATTATTTGGCACGATAAACCCTTAGCACCATATTGATTAGAGCGTGGTTCATGAGGTGTGGATTCCCCCCTCATGATTTAATTGGCATTAATAAGGATTATTTAGCCCATGATGCATGTTGATACGGATCTAGATGCCCAAGTACATCATTTCAATAGATTTCTATTCAATTTATTCTCGCCATTTCAATTCCAATTTTAGAATTTATTCTTGTCATTTCAATTCCAATTTTAGGATAATCCAAATTATTTTCACTACAAATCCAACCACCCATTTACAAAATTAATTTTACATATAATTAAAATCCACCTCCTTGTGGGATCAACACTCATCAACATTGATCTATATTACAATAGATTCATGCACTTGCGAATTCAATAAAATTTGCACAACAGAGGGCATTCTGAGGAAGTGAAGGGAGTCGCTTGTGATGCTTTGCTAGAGTCTCATTTTTGTCCATACCTTCGTCTCAGAATATCAGTTATTATGGAAAAACTGAAGTAACCGACTTGATTGTCACGGAGTACCGTTATCCGCCGCTTCACCGAGGTAACAAACTAAAGCACACAAATAGAAAAACAAATTAAAACACACAAAGAAAATTAAAATCATCCTCTTATTGAATTTACCTCAAGTTCCAACGGGATGTCGTAAACACTTCTCTCAATGTATCTGAGTTGGCTTTCTAAACCCTCAACATAGGATACTAACTCTGGTGGTTGCAGAGCCCAAATACGATGTGTTTTACAGAATTGAATCTACCTTTTGAGATGAGTTTTGACACGTTGAAGTGGTTTAAGAATGTTCAGGAGGAACGGTCTAAGTATGGTACTCATGATTAATAATGATAAAAGAAAATTTAATGGTAAAACAAACACACTTATGGAAAAATCATTTCAATTAACAAAAGAATAATAAAAAGAAAAAAATCAAATCACCGAAAAAAAATCAATTCAAATCTGGTGGGTCGCTCAAATTTATTTCGGTGTCTTTTCCATATGGTTGGTACTCTAGATATGGCTTTAATCTTTGACCATTAACTTTAAACGTGACACCGTTCTTTGGGTCCTTAATTTCAATTTTCCCATGTGGAAAAACAGTATGAACAATAAAGGGACCAGACCATCAAGAGCGTAACTTACCTGGGAATAGGTGCAAGCGAGAATTGAATAAAAGCGGAGTGAACGATTTTCTCATAATTTACTTGTCATGGAAGACTTTCATTCGTTGCTTGTAAATCTTAGCATTTTCATATGCATCATTGCGAATTTCTTCAACTTCTGCCAGTTGTAATCTTCTTTCTGAGCTGGCTTGCTGCATGTCAAAGTTGAATTTCTTGATGGCCCAATATGCACGATGCTCGAGTTCCACAAGTAGGTGGCAAGCTTTTCCATACACTAGCCTGTAGGGTGACATCCCAATCGGGGTCTTAAAAGTCGTTCTATATGCCCATAATGCATCATCAAGTCTTAATGACCAATCTTTTCTATCTGGGTTCACCGTCTTTGCTAATATGTGCTTTATTTCTCGATTGGAGATCTCAACTTGGCCACTAGTTTGCAGATGATATGGGGTCGCCACTTTGTGTGTGATTGAATACTTTGTCAAAAGAGCTTTGAATGCTTTGTTACAAAAGTGGGCACCACCATCACTGATTATGACTCGAGGGAATCCAAAGCGTGAAATAATGTTGCTTTTCAAAAATCGTATCACCACCTTGTGATCATTGGTTCTATATGAAATTGCTTCTACCATTTCAATACGTAATCAACAATTATCAATATGTATTGATGGCCAAAAGAATGGTGAAAGGGTCCCATGAAGTCGATACCCCATACATAAAAAATCTCAACCACTAAAATTGGATTTAGTGTTATCATGTTCCTTCCTGTAGTGCTCCCCATTCGTTGACACCTATCACATGAAGAACAAAAAGTGTAAGCGTCTTGAAATATAGTTGGCCAATAGAAACCACATTGTAAAACTTTAGTTGTTGTTTTCTTAGCACTGAAATGGCCTCCACAAGCTTGTTCATGACAGAATGAAAGAATATTCTGAATTTTATTTTCCGAGACACATCGTCTAACAATTTGATTTGCACAATACTTGAATAAATACGGGTCATCCAAAAAGAAATTCTTTATTTCCGTGAAAAATTTGGCTTTGTCTTGCTTGGTCCAATGCTCCGGAAGTTGACCTGTAACAAGATAATTAACTATATCAGCATCCCAAGGTAATACTTCCACACTCATTAATTGTTCATCTGGAAATGACTCATTCAATATTAATGGCTCTGTAATTGTGTCAAAATGGAGACGAGAGAGATAATTCGCCATAACATTTTCTATGTCTTTCTTATCTTTGAATTCCAAGTCGAATTCCAAGTCAAATTCCTACAAAAGTAACACCCAACGAATTAATCTAGCTTTTGCATCTTTCTTTGTGAGAAGATATTTAAGAGTAGCATGATCTGTGAATATAATTATTTTACAACCAACGAGATAAGATCGAAATTTCTCTAATGCAAACACTACTGCTAGCATTTATTTTTCAGTAGTTGAATAATTCAACTGTGCATCATTCAATGTCATACTAGCATAGTAAATAACATGGGGAATTCGATCAACTCTTTGACCTAATATTGCTCCTACTACATAATCAGATGCATCACACATGAGCTCAAATGGTAAGCTCCAGTTTGGGGGCTGAATGATGGGTGATGATGTCAACAACTGCTTTAATTTTTCAAACGCCACAAGACATGAATCATCAAAGACAAAAGGTACATCCTTAGCAATTAGATTGCATAAGGGTTTAGAAATTTTGATAAAATCTTTAATGAAACGTCTATAAAAACCAGCATGTCCAAGGAAAGATCTTACTTCTCTGACTGTTTTAGGTGGAGGAAGATTAGAAATGAGATCCACCTTGGTTTTGTCAACCTCAATACCTTTGCTCGAAATGATGTGACCGAGAACAATACCTTGTTTTACCATAAAATGACACTTCTCCTAATTTAAGACTAAATTATTCTCGATACATCTCTGCAGAACTAGTGTTAGATGATGTAAACATTGATCAAATGAGTCACCAAAGACAGAAAAGTCATCCATAAAGACTTCAAGGAATCGTTCAACCATATTAGAAAAAATGCTTAACATACATCGTTGAAATGTAGTAGGTGGATTATATAATCCAAATGACATCCTCCTATATGCAAATGTACCAAAAGGGTAAGTGAAAGTGGTTTTTTCCTGATCTTTTGGTGCTATGGGGATCTGATTATATCCTGAGTAGCCATCTAGAAAGCAATAAAATTTATGGCCTGCTAATCTATCAAGCATTTGATCGATAAAATGGTAAAGGAAAATTGTCTTTACGTGTGACAGAATTCAATTTTCTATAATCAATGCATACACGCCATCCTGTAGTCACTCTAGTGGGTATCAATTCATTATCGGCATTCGTACCTACTGTGACTACTGACTTTTTGGGGACAACTTGTACAGGACTGACCCATGAACTATTAGAAATGGGGTAAATGATACTTGCATCTAATAGCTTAAGGACTTCAGTTCTAACAACTTCTTTCATGTTAGGATTTAACCGACGTTGCATTTCCTTAGTAAGTTTAGCATTTTCATAAAGGTGAATGTAATGCATGCAATCTACTGGGTTTATACCTTTTATATCTGCTATGGTCTATCCTAATGCCCCTTTGTGCACTTTCAAAACATCCAACAACTTACCTTTTTGTTCGTCATTTAGAGATGATGAGATGATTACCAGTAGAGTACTTTCTTCTCCCAAAATACATTTTTCAATGTGTTGGGTAATGGTTTGAGCTCGAGTTTCGGTGGTGATTCTGATGATGGGATGAGTTTTTTCTCTGATGGTACTAGTTGTTCAACTCTTGACTTCCATTTATTAGTGTCCATGGATGGTGCTGAGTCAAGTAAAGCGTTGACCTCATCGACCAATCTGTCAATATCAAAATTTAAACCAAAGTGAGTTAAGCATATTTGTAAAGGATCATCACTAAGGTTTGAAATAAAAGTGTCATCAACTAATACTTCTATTAAATCCACATAAACAATTTTATCATCTACATTATGAGGTTGTTTGGCAATGTTGAAGATGTTCAGCTCCATAATCATGTTATCGAAGGACAACTGCATATTTCCAATCCTGCATTGAATGTGAGCATCCACAGTTGCTAAGAAAGATCGGCCTAGAATAATGGAGATGTGCTTCCTTGAATCCTGTATTGGTTGAGTGTCAATTACAATGAAATCAACAGGAAAATAAAACTTGTCTACCTGGATAAACACGTCCTTCACAATACCACGAGATATTTTCGTGGACCGATCTACAAGTTATAACACCATTGGAGTTTGGTGTAATTCTCCCAGTCCAAGTTTCATGAAAACTAAGTAAGGTAACAAATTTACATTAGCTCCTAAATCCAATAAAGCATTCTCAATTGTATGGTTCCCTATACTACATAAGATAGTGGGGGAGCCTAGATCTTTGCATTTTAGAGGAATTTTGTATTGGAGTATAGAACTAACATTTTCTGTTAAAAATGTCTTTTTATGAACATAAATGTTTCTCTTTTTACTACAAAGGTCTTTAAGAAACTTGGCATACGATGAAACTTGTTTAATAGCATCAAGCAGCGGAATGTTAACACTTACCTGTTTGAAGATTTCAAGAATCTCACCTGAGGATTTTCCCTTCTTTCCTTTAACTAAACTCTGAGGAAATGGAACTTTAGGAACATATTCTTGTGGGTTGGTTTCTTCTTTTTCCTCCGATAGTGAGTCCTCAACAGTCACAGGTACAATTTGATTTTCTTTTGTCACCGGCATCTCTACTTTGTTGTCAACTTCTTTTTCTTTTCGCAAGGTCATGACTACTTTGACCTCTCCATGCTGCTATGGTAAACTAGTACTTGCTTCATGTACTCCTTTAGGATTAGGCACTGGTTGACTTGGAAACTTGCCTTTCTCAACAGTCATTGCCAAGGTCTGAACTGAAGAAGCAAGTTGTCCCACCATCTTTTCGAGGCTTGAAACTGATTGAACTTGTGAGTTGAAGCCTGCTCTTAACTCATTTCATAATCCATCAATGGTGCGGTTCTGTTGCTCAATCATAGAGTGAGTAACATTCTTGAAATTTTGGAATGCATCCTCTCATGGTCTGAGTTGAGAGTAGTTTTGGTTTGAATTGTATAGTCTAAATGGTGGCTGAGAGACTTGAGGAATTTGAGGGATTGGTTGCATTTGTGGAGCTAGAGCTGCTGGTCCATTCTGTTGGAATACTTGAGACCATGAAAAATTAAGGTGGTCTCTTCATCCAGGGTTATATGTGTTGGATTATGGGTTGTAATTTGATGGTTTTCTCATTACACCTATGGCATTGGCTTGATCTGAGTATGGGTCATGGTCATGTGGTTTTGTTGATTTAGCAGTCGATAACGATGCTATTTGTCGAGAGAGACCTTCAACCATCTCATTAACTTTTTTAATTTTTGAACTTGATTCGCCAATGTGAACCTTATTTACTCCCTTAATTTTTCTAGTATTCCTGAGTGATCGACTCCGTTATTGGGAATTATCCGCTTATCGCTGGAAGAAGTCCCAAATCTCTTATGCACTTTTTGATATTAGCTCTCCTCCACTTGTAGCCATTAGCCATTTTTGCACATTCAGTAATAATCCCTCCAAAAGTATTGGCATTTGTGTCATTTCTCGTACCCATGATATGGACACTTCAAGAGTAGGCCATTGAATCGCTTCCATGTTTCGAAAACTCTGAAATTTCCCTGCGAATAGCATTGGTTTTATTCACTGGGAAATATTTATTCAAAAATTTAGTTATCATTTGTTCCCATGATGCAATGCTATTAGCAGGCAATGTATTAAGTCATAAACGACCTCTATCCTTTAAAGAAAATGGGAATAATCTAAGTTTAACATCTTCATCTAAAAAATTCTCATATTTAAATGTCTGACAAATAGCATGAAAATCATTTAGGTGATTATATGGGTCCTCATTTTCTAAACCATAAAATGTGGGGAGACAATTTAGCACACTAGGTTTTAGTTCAAAACTCCTAGCAACTACATTTGGGTATCTTATGCATGATGTGCTCAAATTAGTTAAGGGACTGAAATAATCCTTAAATGGCCTCTCTGGTGGTGCTTGTTGTTGTTCCAAATCCATTTCAAATTTATTTTCACATGCTTGTGTGTGTGAAGTGTTTTTTTCTAGTTCAAGGTCTATATGTTCAAGATTAGGAAATAATGACATACGACCATGCATGCAAAGAGCACAAAAATAAATGGGAACAAAATAAATAAAAAAAAAGAAAAAATTACGATACTAACCTTATTACGTTGTTACAACCTTTCTATAAAAACACATTAAAACAAATACGTAAAATAAATTAACTAAAAATAAATTAATAAAATAAACAAAAAATTACAAAGAAAATAAATTGAAAATTAAATTACAGAATTTTAAAGAATAGAAAAGGAAAAGAAATTCTTACTTCTAAATGTAGATTCACTTTTTTTTCTTTTTTTAATAAAAAATTACAAGAAAATAATTAAAAGAAATTATTCACAAAAATTAATTCTATGAATTAAAATTACTTACCTCCCCGGCAACGGTGTCAAAAACTTGTTGTGCAAATTTTATTGAACTCGCAAGTGCACGAATCTATTGTAGTATAGACTAATGGTGATGAGTGTCGATCCCAGGAGGAGGTGGATTTTAATTATGTGTAGAATTAATTTTATAAATGAATGGTTGGATTTGTGGTGAAAATGATTTAGATTATCCTAAAATTGGAATTGAAATAGCGAGAATAAATTCTAAAATTGGAATTGAAATAACGAGAATAACTTGAAGAGAAAATCTATTAAATTGACATATTTCGGTATCTTGCATCATGGGCTAAATAATCCTTATTAATGTCAATTAAATCATAAAGGAGGAATCCACACCTCATGAACCATGCTCTAATCAATATGGTGCTAAGGACTTATCGTGCCAAATAATAATAACCTTATACTAGAGTGCCTGTGAAACCAGGGCGGTATCTAGACAAGACTATTATTATTTGTCGACGAGAAGTCAAAACATCCACAAAAACTAGAGGGGAAAAGAAAATAAATTTACCAAATAAAGCCCATGACATATGTTGAGACTTCACATTAAACTCAAGCTTAAAATAAAATTAGCCACTCATAATTGAACTAGGGGCAAAATGGAAATTTATTAAAATACGTAGAAAATACAAGATAGAGAAGGAATTACAGAAAACAGAGTCCAAAAATGGATTCAGCGATGCCAAATTTGGGGAGAGAGGTCCTTTTTTTATAGATACATTGAGTAAATCATGGCCATCGGATTAAAAATAGTTTGAACACTCAGGATTGCGCCACATCATCAGTCAACAATACGCGTCAATAGTACGCGTAAATGATACGCGGTTTGAACAGTGACAAGGTTTGAACAGTACACGGTTTGGTTGAAAATAATCCCATGCGTTGCAAGTACCGTACGCGAATTTTTTGGTCCACTAATATGCTGCCACATCACCATCAACAGTACATAAGAATTTTAGTCCAACTGGATCATGACACCTCATCAGTCAATACCACATCATCGGTCAATGTCACGTCATTGATCTGTCTATGTGAACAGTGCCGTGAACAGTAACGTAGACAGTATCTGTATATGTGAATAGTACCGTACATGTGAACAGTGTCATTTTTCCTTTTATGCTCCTCTTAAGGTTTTTGACCGTCTTGAGTTCAAAAGTGATGTCCGTTTTGCCATTTGATCTCTCGTTTATTGTGAAATGACTATGATGTCCCTAAAATACATAAAATACTTTATTAAAATAAAACATACATAATTAAATTACAAGAAACTTAAATACATTAAAGTAAGGATTGTTAGTAAGACCTGAAATGTAAAATAACGATTTTCTCCTTTATAAATATATATTTTCTAACACTCAACAGTAGTCAAGTAAATGGATAGAACCAACATTTATTAACATAACTAGGTGTGGGCATCTGCTTCGGTTTTTGCCCAAATCAAACCGAACAAAACAATTTTGGTTCAGTTCGGTTCACTTCAAAGGATAAAAATCGAATAGTTAAAAAAATAGCGAACCAATTGGTTTATATTCGGTTTAGCTCAAAACTGAACGAAACCAACAAATTGATTCGTTCACTTCATTTTAATTTAAAAATTATTTAATTTAAATATAAAAGCCAAAAATCATTTTCAATTTCCTAAATCTAACAACCCCAAATCGGTAGCAATTCAACATCTCTCTCTCTCTCTCTCTCTTTCTCTCTCTCTCAAGTCTCATGGTTAGTGGCAGCATATTAGCCTCTCTCCCTCATAGCCTCTCACGGTGACATCGATGGTTTGATGTCATCATATACTCATCCTTCACACATGTTAACCTCTCACAAAGCCACAATCTCACTCTCGGATTCACTCACGGTCTCACTCTCTATGGTTCGAACTGCTGCTCGTTTGTCGTTATCTTTGTTTCTCGTCTCACTCTTATCACTCACGATCCTACTCTCTTTGGTTAGAATCGCTGCTCAGCACCCATTACTCATCTTCATCAGCACCCATCACTCATCTTTGCCAGTTGTTGTAGCCTCTCTCCGTCGTTGATGTCGCGCCAATGGAGGTGAGCAACACTGGTTCAATTCCACTCACTGATAGTTGCAAGTCAGCAATTATTTTCAATTTAATTTAATTTAATTCAATTTCACTCCATTTATTTTTTGATTAAGTTTGATTTTTATAAATAAAACGTGAGTTGAAAACCGATTTAATTTGATTTTTGTTAAATTATGATCTGCTTGGTTTGGTTTGATCACACATGGGTTGGATTGATTTTTGTAATTTGTAATTGATAATTTAATGTTTGATTGGGAAAAATACTCTTAATAAAATGTATGTGAAATTACTATTTTAATTTTGTTATATTATTTAAGATCATTGATTGACACTAAAAAGTGTACATTTAATAAAGATAAAATTATTAGTTTTTCACTTATTGTGTTGATTAATCCGTTCATTATTTCTAAATTATTTTAATACTCCCGAAATATATTTTATGTTAAATTAATTTGTAATTTGTTAATTTTTATCTTGTAAATATTTTTTAGGAATAAAGATGGAATTGGAATTGAAAGCGGGAACAAAGAAGAACTACTGGAACACAATTGAGGAGATCTAATAATAAAAAAATAAAAAAATAAAAAAAAAGAACAAAAAGACAAAAGAGTAAAAGGCAACCAAAACATTGGTTGCCTGTGATGGTCAGGAGGCCATCACGCCTCCTGGCCATCACACTGCTCAACATTGATTTAAATTATAAAAAAATAAAATGATAATATAATAATAAATTAAATAAGAATCAAAAGAATGAAGATGAGGCAATTGTTGCCTATAAAAGTCGGAGTAAGGGAATGCAAGCGGGGAGATCCCTTTCAAAAAGCTGAGAGAGCTAATTTGAGAGCTGAAGCCGAGCTGAAGATTTTCTTTCTTTCCTTGTTTCTTTTCTTTTCTTGTTTCCATTTGTATCAATTTTCTTTATAATACATTTCAAAAAGTTTATCAAATAAAAAGAGTGTTGTGTTTTCTTTCAATATGAGTAGCTAATTTTATTAAGCTGAGGTGAAGGGTAAACCTCAATGATTCAAACTATTAATTATTATTATTTTCTCAAATAAATTTTTTTATTCTTTTCTAATTATTTTTATATCATGTTAATTTATAAATCTCACTGGATTTTATGGTATTTTGACATAATGTCGACACATTATTATAGTGTGGCACATTGGGTACTTTATTCTATATTTATCCACACACATAAAATTAAATGATATAATAATGAATTGGTAAAAGTGAGGCAAAATATAAATGAGAAAGTATTAAAATTATAGTTTGAATACAGAAAGTGAATCCTAAACCTTAGCTTATTTTTAAATTGATTTCAAATAATTTCTTTTCCCCACAATTAATTTTCTTAGTTTTAATAGATTTAAAACTCCCTATGGTTCGACCCCGGTCTCACCAGGTTATATTATAACCAGACACACTTATACTTGAGAGTAATACACTTTCGAGTCGTGTCACGTTTTTGGCGCCGTTGCCGGGGAGTTTTCTAAATTTGATATTAGTTTGTCTTTACTTTATTTTTATTTATTTTTATTTTTTTTATTTTGTCATTACCTTCTTTCCGTAATTCTATTTTATTCTCTTTTTGTCAAACTTCAGTTAGCACCCCTCTTCTTTTCAAACCTTAACATTATCCATAAAATTTGTGAGAAACTTCATCTTAACCCAAAAATCCTTGCAAATCAATCCCCAAATCAAATTTATTTCTTTAAATTTCAGCAATGTACTTTCCGCATTTATTTTAAATGGTCGGTTCTACGGCCTAACTGCTATTTAAATTTTGTTAATTTATGTATTTTTGTTTAAATGGTCGGTTCTACCGCCTATTATTTTAATTTCAATTTATTTATTCTAGTACATTAATTTATTTAATTTTATGTTTTATTATATGGCTGGTTTTAAAATACCGCCTAAATTGTTTCTTTTAATTTCTTTGTTTATGGCTGGTTTCACCGCCTAATTTATTTATTTATTTATCTTTAGTTTGTTTATTTTTATTTCGCATTTTTTTGTTTATTTAATTTCTAGTTTATTTTTATTTCCGCAATTTTCATTTTTTGTTTTTGCATCACTCGTTTAGCACACATCATTAGCATTGCATGCGTCGTTGGTCTCGTACAAATAGTGGTAGATTAATTAGAAAATCACATTCACCACTCTTAAATATGGCTGGCATAGGAGCTGAAAATTTTTCGGAGCACGAAAATGACCAAGCCTTGCAAAATCTTCATGAACAACCTAGGACCCTTAGAGACTTCATGCATCCTACTAGAACAAGGTCACCATCATGCATATTTTTCCCTCCTGATGCATCATGTTTTAATTTCAAACCTGGCATCATTCAACTTATTCCTACTTTTCATGGTTTTGAGTCTGAAAATCCATATTTGTATTTAAGGGAATTTGAGGAAGTCTGTAACACATGTACTGATCAAAATTGTAGCATAAATATAATCAGACCTAAGTTTTTTCCTTTCTCGCTTAAGGATAAAGCTAAAAATTGGCTACAAAATCTTAGGTCAGAATCCATCAGAACTTGGGATGAAATGCTAGCACAATTTTTGAAAAAATTCTTCCCACTCCACATAACAAATTCTTTCAAAAGACAAATCACCACATTCACTCAAAAACCAGAAGAAACTCTCTACCAATATTGGGATAGGTTTAAAGAACTAGTTAACATTTGCCCACATCACGGTTTTGAAACATGGAGATTAGTGTCTTATTTTTACGAGGGATTAACATCCCAAGGTAGACAAGTTGTTGTAATGATGTGTAATGGTGAGTTTAGGGATAAAAGTCTTGAAGATGCGTTAGACTATCTTGATTATATAGCAAAAAATGCACAACACTGGGATACAGTTGGTTCTTATGAGTCGTCAAGCAAACCCCAGTCATCTCCATCTGGTGGAGGCATGCATAATCTTAGGGAAGACCATGATTTTCAAGCCAAATTTGCATCATTAGTTAGAAAAGTTGAAGCATTAGAGTCAGAAAAAAAATGATCATGTAAAGTCTGTTCAAAATATTTCATGTTATGTTTGCGATTCTACTGACCATTCTCGCAGGATTGTCCAACTTTACCAGCTCTGAGAGAAAGTCTGTGTTGTGCAAATTTTATTGAACTCGCAAGTGCACGAATATATTGTAATATAGACCAATAGTGACGAGTGTCGATCCCATGAGGAGGTGAATTTTAATTGTGTGTAGAATTAATTTTGTATGAAGGTGATTGAATTTGTGGTGAAAGTGACTTAGATTATCCTAAAATTAGAATTTAAATGGCGAGAATAAATTGAAGAGAAATATATTAAAATGACGTACCTGGGTATCTTGATTCGTATCAGCATGCACCATGAGCTAAATATTTCTTATTAATAACAATTAAATCATAAGGGGGAATCCACACCTCATGAACCACGCTCTAATCAATATGGTGCTAAGGGCTTATCGTGCCAAATAATAATAACCTTGTATTAGGGAGCCGGTGAAACCAGGGCGGTACTAGACAAGACTATTATTATTTGTCGATGAGAAGTCAAAACATCCACAAAAACTAGAGGGGAAAAGAAAATAAATTTACCAAATAAAGCCCATGACACATGTTGAGACTTCACCTTCAACCCAAGCTTGAAAGAAAATTAGCCACTCATAATTGAACTAGGGGCAAAATGGAAATTTATTAAAATATGTAGAAAATACAAGATGGAGAAGGAATTATAGAAAACAGAGTTCAAAAATGGATTCAGAGATATCAAATTAGGGGGGTAGGCCCCTTTTTTTATAGATACATAGAGTAAATCATGGCCATCAGATTAAAAACAGTTTGGACACTCAGAATTACGCCACGTCATCAGTCAACAGTAACGCAGTTTGACCCGGGTTGAACAGTGACGCGTTTGGTTGAAAATAATCATGTATGATGCATGTACCGTGCGCGAGATTTTTCGTCCATTGATATGCTGCCACGTCACCATCAACAGTACATAAGAATTTTAGTCCAACATGATCGTGACACCTCATCAGTCAATGCCACATCATCGTTCAATGTCACGTCATCAATCCGTTTATGTGAACAGTGTCGTGAACAGTAATGTAGACAGTACCGTACATGTGAACAGTACCATTTTTTCTTTTATTCTCCTCCTAAGGTTTTCGACCGTCCTGAGTTCAAAAGTGATGTCTGTTTTACCGTTTGATCTCTCGTTTATTGTGAAATGACTATGATGCCCCTAAAATACATAAAATACTTAATTAAAATAAAACACACATAATTAAATTACAAGAAGTTTAAATACATAAAAGTAAGGGTTGTTTGTAAGACGTGAAATGAAAAATGACAATTTTCTCCTTTATAAATATATATTTCCTTTATATCACATGCTCTCACCAAGATGAAAGAAATACGCCCTCAGCTTATAAATAATACGATCTCAAGTTAAATAAAAATGTTAGTCAACCCAATTTATTTATTTCTTTTTTTTATTATTATGCACCATTACATCTTTTTAGCCCATATAACTAGCTTCTACTTCAGACAAAGTGTATGTTTGAGAAGGACTTTTATTAGGACATAACGTAGGCTAGGGACATGGCTAACAAAGAAGAGAAATAAGGAAAACAAAGTGTATGTTTGAGAAAAAATGCAGAGAAATATATATATATATTTAAAAATATTTTACCAGATATAAATTAGATTCTTTAGCAAGCCTAGCAACACATACATCTAAGGCTTGGGTGCATACACAGTATCAGATCCGGATCCCGGAAATGGTGCTCTGAAGGAGGGGGGAGAAGAGAAATACAACTAAGGACAGAGATCCGGTCTCTTTGCCTTAGAGGAATGTATCAGTTTATATGGCAGATCTGATAGAGATCAGTCTGCAAAGCATGCTTTAAAGTAAAATAAATGCTTTGAAGTAAATTGCGGCAATTAACTTTACATAAAAGTAAATTGCAGAAATTTAAAGTGCGAAAATTTAACCTTGCTTTAAAATAAATTTAAATAGTTACATTTATTTCTTTTGATCCGACAGCTTTAAAGGATTACAAGAGAAGATTCCAGAAAAAATTCTGAAAACAAGGAACTTAAATCGATTATAGAAAAATTCCTTGAATACAGAAAATTCTTTTGTCTCAAGAGGGAGAGAGAAAAGAGGAGAGAGAGAGATAGAGAGAGAAGAAAGAAGAAAGAAAGAGAAACTAAAATTGCAATCTGAGGAGTCTAAGTCTTCCTCTTTCTTTAAATACAACATTTTGAAACTGTAGACTGTAGCGGAGCTGTAGCATACAGTAATCTTTGGAACTGGTACTGTAGACTGTAGTGAAGCTATAACATACAGTGATCTTTGAACTGGCACTGTAGACTGTTGCTTTATACGAATAAAAATACAAATATGGGTGAAGAGACATGTGCGCTCTCACTTGTATCAGAGGACCACCCGAAAGATAAAAGGGAAAAGTTAATTTACAGTTATGATAGAAATGTAAAATTACTCTTTTTTTCAATTATTTATAATGCTTTAAATGGAGAGAGAATTCCGAAACATCATCTTCTTATCATCTCCAAGGAGAAATAAATGGTTCTTCCTCGTCGTCGTCTTCATTATCTTCAGAGGACTCGGCTACTGAGGATTTGATCGTGAAGCGAGGAGTTGTTCCATGGCTTGAAATATTCTGTCTCTGTTTGGCGCTGACCAAAGGGATTGAGCTTTGGATTTTTGGGTAAGAAAAGTTTGTTGGGCTTGGAGTCTTTTATGGTTGGGGCTAAGTAACCTTTGAAAGAGAGCCAATTTCTGATAATAGTATCGATTAATTTGGCTTGTTTCATCAAAATTTGGACCCCATTTGACTTGAAGGGTTCTTGGATAATAAGTTGGGTTTTCATGAGTATGAAATATGAAATTCCACATCCATACCCAGGGTAAAAAGAAGTTTGTACAGAAAGAAAGAAATGGGGGAAATCTTTTTTCGGATGGAGAAGGGGGTATAATGGTCTTGAAAAGATTTAAATAATGGGTGGCATTGGGAGTGAGGATTTGTGGTAGAGGACCAACATAATTCCACCATTGTTGAAACCCAGTTTTGGAAGGCTTTGGACAGTTATTTTGAGTTGAAGAAAAATAACCATGAATGGGATTTCTTTGGATTTTGGAGAATCAATGTGTTAAACCATGCCTGTTGATAATCCCAGTAGAAATATGTCAAACAGTGTGGAAACACATTTGAAATGAGGAGGAAAAGATTTGGATTTGTGAAGTTGATCACTCCACTAGTTTGGGCTTAAGACTTTGAGAATAGTGGTCGTGGAATAGGCCGGCTCAGAATGAGCATCACTGAGAAAGAATGTTTGAATTTGACTGACTCAGTTGCTTCTAAAATACTTTGATAATAAGACTGGGGTTTTGTCAAATCCCATGGTTTGAAAAACCAGCCTTTGGGAAAAACTTTGAAATAACTTGAAATGGATCAGTATGGTAAAACCATCTTCGACGAAATAATATTTTGAAAATGATTTTTATCAAACCAATCGGAAGTTTTCTTTGAAGAGGTTGGTGGGAAAGAACAATTTGAGAAGATGAACTTTCACCAGAAACCACCACATTTTGAGAAAAAGTTTTTGAAATTTCTTTTGGGATTTCTTTTTCAGAAATATCTTTGGAAGGTGTTTGGCTTTGAGAAAGACTGCTTTGTAGGGCAAGCATAAGCTCAGGGGATTTAGAAATGGATTTATCCATTGATTTACTTGTTCATGGGTAGAGAGGCTTTAGACTTTGCTTCATCATCTTCAATCATGTCAATCCAAGATTTGATTGGCATGGCAGATGATAATAATTTTTCTTTAGGAGGAGAAGAGTGGGAGTCTTTAGGAGTGGCTTTAGGTTCAGGTTCTTTTGCAATGCCTTTTCCTTTGTCTCTTCGTTTTGCCGGCATTATCTGTTTTGAAGAAATTCCCTGGTTAGAAAATCAGGAATAGAATTTGTATCTCCTTTAATGAATTCTCTATCAAAATCGAAAACACTTAAAATAGCTTGCCATCGTGCAAAATCTGTTTTGATGCAATGTTGTGAACATCTTTTTCTAAACACATGTTTTGCAGCTTTGCAATCAATCTAAGTAAAATTTTTGATTTAATAAATCACTTTGAAACTTTGAGATGCAAAGAACAATTGAAAGAATTCTTTTTTAATAGTAGAATAATTTTTCTGGCATTCATTCCAATGTGCAGAAACATATTGTACTATTTGTTCTTTATCATGTTCTTTTTGTTTTAATATACCTCCATAACCTAGATCTGATGCATCAGTCTCAACAATCTTAGGCAATGCAAGATTAGCAAGAAATAAACATGGGATAGATTTAACAGAATGCTTTATGAGTTTAATAGCTTTACTGTGTTCATCCGTCCATGCAACAGGATTCTTTTTTATCTATCATGCAAAGGTTTAGACATCCTATTAATATTAGGACAGAAATCAAGAACATAGTTTAAGCTACCAAGAAATCTCTGCAATTGTGTTTTATCAAGAATCTTATCAGGAAATTTATCAACAAATGCAAGAGACCGATCAATTGGGGTAATTGTTCCTTTGGAATATTG